>JALMQS010000085.1:16917801-16953106 GCA_024734495.1 Forficula auricularia
TATGAAACGAAACATTGACTTGTCTCACATGACATGGAGGCGAATGTTAGAATAGTCACTCAAACCGTTTGCCTGCCGTTTTACGCGCGCAATATTAGATTTATAGTAGTTTACCCGACCCGCGGCCACCATATCATATTGACTACACTAAAGGTAGTCACCATCACTCCCGCTGTGTAACGCGCGTTTCATAGATTCTATTATTAAGAAGCAATTGGTTACCCCCGCCGATTACCCGACCCGCGCACACCATATCATATTGACTACCTTATAGTTAGTCACCATCACTCCCGCTGTGTAACGCGCGTTTCATAGATTCTATTATTAAGAAGCAATTGGTTACCCCCGCCGATTACCCGACCCGCGCACACCATATCATATTGACTACCTTATAGTTAGCCAGCATTACTCCCGCGCACTTTTTTCACCCGCCACAAAAATTTTCATCTAATTTTTGGAACAAAAATCTGACTGACTGTCTGCTCTAAGTTTAGGTAAAATGAAAAATTTCTTTAAGCTGCAATGCAACAGTATCTGCATGGCTGACCAGAAGACATCACAGCGAATGACTGACTGACTGACTGACTGCGAAGCCATTTACGAAAAAACTCGACAATATATAAATACCTGCGAAATCACAATCACTATTTTTCACGGTGAGTCACTTTTTAGAGTGTTAAAAAATTAATTTTTTTCGAGATATTTCTAAAAAAATATATATATATTTTCAATTGTCTAGACCATCTGATGAAAATGGATAACGAAGAAATAGTTTTTTTTATACGGCCTTGTGAAGTTTTCAAAAAATCGCAAAAAAAAACCACGAACAAACAATTTTAAAAGCTGTCTTAATTGAGTTAGAGAGATGGGACATGTGTCATTTTGCAGCTTTTTTAATGCTCTTTTCAGAGGTAATAATAAAATAATTTTCAGTTGTAATAAAAAATTTTTTCAAAATGTTTTGATTTTGATTTTCTCTTTCTCTCTACCACTTTTAAAATTAAAAAAAAAAAAATTCTGTAAATAGATAGTACTTTCATAAACTACTATGCAAAGTATAATGAAGGAATGGATGGTAATGGGGTCTATGTTTAAAAAAAATATTACTGATGAACTTATGAAAAATCGTATTAAAAAAAAAAAACTATTCAATAGAAAAAAATTTGTAAAACGTTCAACTATTTCAATAGAAAAATTGATATATAATAATATATAGTACGTATATAACGAACCGAACATCATAGATCGATACTTAAATAAATATACATTTTTTTTAACGGAACTCCAATAATTTTAAAAAATGTTTCACCAAGTACCAACACCAAATTCCTTAAAAACTAATAATTATTTATAGATGAAAATCACAAAAAAAAAAACGTTTGTTTACAATTCTTTCAATTATCATTTATTTAAATTTTATATAAATATACATATATAATAATTAAAAAAACAAAGGTCTTAAGGTAGTTCCGCTAAATGTGTTTTCTTAGGATTTTTCTGAAATTTAGATATATTATTATTTATATACTTTTGCATCGATTGGTGGCAAAACGAAATTTATGAACAATACAGTTCAGGAGATATTTTAATTTCAAAAATCGAGTTTTTTGGGCTCTTTAGCATTGCACCAAACGGGCGGGAAATTGGAGAATTTACATACATATAGAATTATAAATATATAAAAAACCCTTCTTACCATTTTTATAAAAAACTACACCAACATTAAACAATAACCAATACATATTTTAAGATAATTTTTATTCAAAGTTACAACCCAGTATCTGAACATAATAAGGAATGAAAAATGTATAAAAAAATTCTCACTACCACTATAAATCCAATAAAATGAAAAAAAATTACAAGTCCACATGCTTTTTTTTTTGCAAGTCGAGTTTTCCTACTACTATAAATCTAATAAATTGGAAAAAATTACAAGTCCATATACCGATTTACTACTACTATAAAAACAAAAAACGGTGGTAGAAAAAAAGACGACAATGATAATATATATAATATACATCTTAAAAAAAATTTTTTTAAGAATGAATATTATATATAATATCATTGCCGCCTTTTTTTCTTTTTAAAAGGTGAATGTGGAATGATCTCGTCTAGCTGACAAGACGAATCACCCAAGCTTCAGGGATGAGTCTCAACAGATCGCAGCATGGCAACTGCTCTACCGATTACAACTCCCCGCCTGGTATTTGAGTCGTTTACAAACGATTCCTGAGTCCCGACATCGAATATATACCCATAGTTGACCGCTTCAAGTAAAATTATAGAATCGAAAAGAATTTCGTCTATAACATAGTTTACAAGTAACGGCAAAAAAGGCTTATACGATAAACACGATTGAACGTATTCATCTAAGAAAGTTACATAGTTATAGTGCCTTTCGACACAACGGGTCTCCCGAGTTTTATTATTGCTCAATACAAATTGTCTAGAAGGGATTCGGCCTTAGAGGCGTTCAGGCTTAATCCCACGGATGGTAGCTTCGCACCAACGGCCGATCGACCGAGTGCGTGAACCAAATGTCCAAACCTGCGGTTCCTCTCGTACTGAGCAGGATTACTATCGCAAAAACATGTCATCAGTAGGGTAAAACTCGGTTGGGTTCGTATAGCTCCTTTTCGGGCTGGCATTTAGACGGTTCGGTTGGCTGACGAATATATATTAACCGAACCGGAGTCGATTTGCATTACTCATAAGATTCACGAGGGGAAGGGTTATTTTGTCATGAGATATTTTGTCTGAAGGATATTTTGTCGGGGGCTGAAATGTTTTCGGAATCAAAAAATTTTATTTTTGATTAGAATATAAAATTTAATTGCAATGTCAAAAACTCAAAATTAAAAATTTCTTAATTTTATTGGTTCAACGTACTAGCTAGCATTTTGGTAGCGCACACATACACAAAAACTAATTTTATGGACTCTGTAAAAAACCCAACTTTGAATTTTTTTCATGAATACAAAATTTCAATAACTACTAATAGAATCAATCATTCTATAATATTTGTTGAATAATGAAAAAGACAATAATAAAAATTAATAAAGTAAAGGGAATGTAGTTTCACAGTGAATGAAATAAAACTCAAAGAGGTTTATAAAAACTCAATATATTTCGGATTATTAGTCCATCATCAGGAGTTTACAGATTGCAAACTGATTACTATATTGAGTTTGTATAAACCTCTTTGAGTTTTATTTCATTCACTGTGAAACTACACTCCCTTTACTTTATTAATTCGTTTGTAATCTGTAAACTCCTGATGGTGGACTAATAACCCGAAATATATTGAGTTTGTATAAACGTCTTTGAGTTTTATTTCATTCACTGTGAAACTACACTCCCTTTACTTTATTAATTAATATCATGTTTCACCTAAAACCTACACCACTTTCCATAAGTAAAAAAAAAACAATAATAAAAGTGAATTACCTAACAACTGGCCATGATAGATATGCGAAGTATCAAGATGTTCTCTTTGCCCGGTGGGTCCTATAACAACAAGACCATCACTAAAAGAGTTAAGATCTCGCTTCAAGCGCACGTGGAAATGACGGTCATGTGAATCAAAACGAAGGTGCACAGCGTTTTCCCTGGTGACGGATCTCTTGGCTCGGTGGTGACTTGCACTCAGTGCACGGGCGTCGTAGGCCAAGGGCTCAAAATGACGAACGTACTCACTAAGCCGTTGAGCTGCAACACAAGGACACACAACAAATTAGTTGAGAGGAAAAATCCTTTAAACGAATCTATATCTTTTATTATCTTAGAAAATACACTTTCAATTATTAATAAAATACGGCGTTAAAATATTAAAGGGACCCCTTGACATGACGTTAATTTTTAACACTTTTGACTAAATGTTAACGCTTTGGAATTAAAGTTTTTGCTTACAGAATAGCGATTTGAGGCAAGGAGGTGTTAAAATGAATTAACGCTGATTTCTGATGTTAAAAGTTAACGTTTTTGCTTAGAGAATAGACCTGTCAATAGGTCAAAATAAACAATATTTTATTTAAACATAATTTGAGAATTTTTTAGTCGATTGAATATAAAAATATTAGATAGTATTTTTCAAAAACTGCATTAATTAAAGTTCATTGGTTTCAAAATCCCTTTAGCTACAAAAATCGTGTAACATGGGTGTTTTTGAAAACCTCCCAAAAAGTCATTTTAAAATAAATAAAATTCTTCCAGAACTTAAGTGACTTGATTTAAATTTTCTTATTAAATTGAAGTGTTGTTTTTGTCCGGACTGTATAGTTTATCAATTAAATAAATCAAATAGTTATTGAAATTATTGTTTTATTATATTTGTGACAAAAACAGCCCTACAATTTAATAAGAAAAATAAATAAAATTAAAAAAAAAATTAAGTCTAATTCTACTTAATGAGACCCTTACAGGGTTATCTCACAGCCCATAATGAAAAAAAAATGTATTTATTTTATTTTCGGCCTTCCCCAAAATCATATTAAAATTGTAATAAGATTTTTTGATTTGGTGGAAAATGTATAGATATAACTTATAATAAATATTTAATCTTTGTATCATATTTAGTTTACACGAATAAGTAAAAAGTATGAAAATATTTTTAAGGGATTCAATACTTCCTCCGACTTAATTCTCTCAATTAATTTATCTTAAAATATTTTTAAGTGATGTTTACTATACTCGTAAAAGGTTCTTTTTAGAGCTTTACCCCTTTTTCTAAAATTTCATTTATCAATTTTATTTCAATTTTTTTAAGATAATTCGAAAAAAATGTAAAAAGACAATTTTTTGCACTCAGTGCACGGGCGTCATAGGCCAGGGGCTCAAAATGACGAACATATTCACTAAGCCGTTGAGCTGCAACACAAGGACACAACAAATTAGTTGAGAGGAAAAAATCCTTTAAACGAATCTATATCTTTTATTATCTTAGAAAATATACTTTCATTTATTAAGAAAAGATTGAAGAAATTTTTATTCAGAGTTAATTTTTTTATTATATTGATGCAAGAATGTGTTACACAAAGAAAATGCAAGACCTATATGGTAAGTCAAGATTGACTTTAGCACCGCGAAAAGAAGAGGCAGAAATTTTAGAAGTTGGGTTAGAGCGAAGGTGCCTATAAGAGAATCGGGATCTTGAACGAAACCAAAAGAAGGGACAAGTATTTAAGTCAGGGTTTAACCGGGTATCGTGAAATAAAGTAAGAGAAGGTGCATAGTTATTTGAGAGCATAGTTTCTAAAATCGTTTTGAAATCAATTGGGTCTACCCCTCCAAATTATATAGGTATATAATCTTTTATTAATTTATAAGTTTGGAGTCTGGAATTGGTTTTTCTTTAACATAATAGTGAATTAAAAAATTTTTGAATTTGTTTATTATTAATCCAAAGCATTTTTAAAGTTGTATAATATTCTAAATAAATTCACGTGACTTAAATCGCAATAAATCTGGAAGGATGAATAAAGTCATTATTACGTATTACACGCTAGAAATAGGGTGTGATAGAAAGATATATAGTACACTAGAGTGGTTTAAGCGTATATGTGGAATTTCAAATTATCGAAAATCAACGGGACAACCCGGAAACTTGTTCGTATAGATAAAAAACTAATAACTGTAAATTTTGAGCAATATCGAACATCGCGTAACCGAGCTCTAGCCTTCTAAAGTTTGAAAAAGTAGGTTTTTTCATTGTGGTCCACCCTAATATTAACCCAAATTATAGATTATATGAATAGAGGACGTTAATACGAATCCAAAACATGTTTATTTATTGAAATCGGACTAAAATTGACGGAGTTTTTTTTATTATTAACCAGTGAAGAATATAGCAAGAAATATTCGAATTTTAAGAAAATGATATCTAGAAAATGAACAAAATTTTGAAATATACAAATATGGTGTAACTAAAAAATTTCATAACTCTGTCAATTTTAGTCCGATTTCTATAAATAAACATGTTTGATATTAGGGTCCACCAAAATGAAAAATAGAGTATAAACCGATTTTTTTCAAATTTTAGAGAGCTAGGGCTCGGTTACGCGATGTTCGAAATGTCTCAAAATCTACAGTTATTAGTTTTTCATCTATAGGTACGAACAAGTTTCCGGGTTGTTCCGTTGATTTCCACATACTTGTAAGATATAGTAAGAATCACTCTAATATAGGTACTCATTACACATTTGAGTCGGGCTGGAGCATTGCTATGGCGAAAACATACAACGATGACGTCACAATTAGTTTGGCCTTTTTTTTAATATGGTTTGAAAAGATGATAAGGTCATTTGATTTATAATTATAAAAAAAGTAAGTAAAATTTGTTTTTTGAAATATTATTAAATAATGATAAATATACATTATATATAATCAACCTGAAGCAGTAAATTCGATTAAATATCCATGTGAAATATTTGTATTAGAGTGAAAATGTATCTGATCAAAAACATAAAATGTGAAAAAGGGGCCAAGTTCGGTACAAACGGCTTCGCCGACAAAAGGTTGAGATCTAAACGGGTACCAAGTTCCATAGCAGTTGCTTAAATCATAACTATAGGAATGTACAACGTTCTTCAATTGATTTAAAAGAACATTTGTTACGTTCTTTGATATTAAATTTATAACTCTGGCAAGTTATAATAGTCAATAAATTACGTTTAACATGATGATATTTAATACAAGCTTAAAATTGATCTAGTTGTTCTTATTTTATACTACAAACAACTTAGTTGGATATAAAACTTGCCAAGTTATAAATTTAATATCAAAGAACGTAACAAATTTTCTTTTAAATCAATTGAAGATCGTTGTTCATCCCTATAGCTATGATTTAAGCAACTGCTATGGAACTTGGTACCCGTTTAGATCTCAACTCTTTTGTCGGCGAAGCCGTTGGTACCGAACTTGGCCCCTTTTTCACATTTATGTTTTTGGTCAGATATCATTAATTTTTGAAAAGTTTTATCCTTTAATTTATCTAAATAATTACATTTTAAACATTTATAATAATAATGATTAAATATTTCTCATAAAATTTCTGTTAAAAACCCGGTCGGGTTTTCATAAATTTCACCCCTTCATTTCGGGCCCCGAAGAAGGGAAAGTTTCGGTTTTTCAATTTTCTCCTTTATTAATGTGCCAAGCTTTACCAGTATGCCAAATTTCAGAATTCTAGCTTGATTGTATTTTCACTATATGTTAATTAAGCCTATAATAATCAATTCACTCCTTAATTTTAGGTCCTGAAAAAGGGAAAGTTTCACTTTTTGATTTTTTCCTTTAATTGTAGCCCAAACTCTACCAGTATGCCAAATTTCAGCATTCTAGGATCAGCGGAAGTACTTTAGGTTTTTGATATGTCAGTCAGTCAGTGTTAAAAATGGCACTTTTCAGAGCTTAATAACTCAAGAACTATAATAGATTTATTCATGAAATTTGGGATTCTAGGTGTTCTAGTGGGTCTTATTAGGCATGCAAAATTTCAAGTGTGTAAGTCTAATAGTTTTTGACTTATGGAGGGGTCGAAAGTAACTTGAAATGGTTCGTCGCCCGTTTTGCCGAACTTGGCTGACATACTGCCGTCGCGTCTAGATTGTTGAATTTCCGAGCTTTCGATTTTCTTGCCATCTAATAAGATCGAAAGCTGGGGAATAAATGATTAATGTGTTATTTGTTATTAACAGAAAACCCGATATATTCTCAACAATTTCAATCTTACAGACGATTCAACTGAAGATTTAACTATAGTCTCAAATAAATGAAAAAGCTGAGAACAAGATTTTTAATTTGTTTTTTATAAATTAAACACTCGAATTTTCTCAATAAAATATAATTTCAATTTTGATAATGGGATTGGTTTTAACTCTTACTATTTGAGGCCGGATGTATAAATCATATATTAATCAAAGATTCCGATATTTGATTCAATCGCGAATCGAATGCAGGTGATTTTTGTCAGATATTAAGTGAAAATAATATCCGAATTTATATATTATTTGCACTTAATATCTGACAAAACCACCTGCATTCGATTCGCGATTGAATCAAATACAGGAAACTTATTATTAATTAATAGCAAACACCTAACAGAGATCGAGCGCGCTGGACTGGGGGATTGAATATATGTATACCATCTCAGATTACTTATCCATTTGGTGATCCATATCAGTGTTTGGTATAAAGTGGTCATGCGGGCTAATCGCGAAATGATGCTGGATCACATCTTTTTCATTCTCTCTTGGTCCAGACTTAAGATTCAGCAGACTCCAATAGCCTCAACCAGCAATAGTCTCGCGATATATATATCTTGTTTAAAAGCGCGATCAAAAACAATTCTCTTTAATATGTTAATTATTCTTTAATATATTAATTAGAAAATTATTTAAAATCATATGTTAAAATTAAAGTGTGATTCCAAGTGAATTACAGAGGATAATTAACAATGATAAAATAAATTCGAGTCCGTTCTATTGCCGAAAAAACTAAATAAAATTAAATCGATCGTTGGAAATGTAGAAAGCTCCGAGCGAAGCATTCGCATCAATGAACGTGCCAATCGAGCTTGAATGAATGTGCGCGCCCCACAACTAAATCAGGTTAGTCATTTGTTATTTGCAAAAGGTCAGCTTAAGAGCGCAGCTCGGTAGGTTAGCAAATGATACCAAATACACGCCCTAGGCTTCTAAAAGGGAATTTAATAAAATTCTTAAGATAATTTTACAAGTTATTACAACTAAAATAAAGAAATATTTCTCGAAATTTTAAATCTCGAATATATTCATCGTTCCAATATCGAAACTAAATGAATAGAATATTTTAAGTGATTTACTGTAAAATTTCAATTATATGAACATATGTAATGATTTTTTTTGAGTAGACACTAAGTATAAAGTTTGATTTGTGAAAATGATTAAAGAAGAGTCAATATCCAGTCCTTTTTTTATATTAAAAAGAGCGGTTAAGTCGCTAAGTAGGACTCACTCCTATATATAAATTATGAATATCTTATCTTATTATATTAAACGAGCAATTCTTATATATAATAACTCATGACACTTGAGTTAGTTAGGTCTCTTTGAAGTCTGGTGGGTAAACAAAAAGCTGTCTTGCGAATTTGAAGCTTTTTGGTAGGTTTTTATTAGTTCTTTTTTTGTCTCTTTTTGGGGAAGGGGGTTTGTTAACTCTTCTTTCCATTTAGAGATAGGAAAAGCAAGGGTTGGTTTTGAAATTAGGCTGGAATAAGGAAATCTCTGCGTTACTAAGGTAAATATTTTGTTTATTTTTAAAATATTTTTCTTTTTTTTAGATAATATGGTTAAAAAGGATAGTCAATCCAGGGTTGGGACTATGGTAGAAGTATAGGTGTTGAAACCAGTGGTGGTTTTTTCTTATGAGAATGATTCAGATGGTTATATAGATTATAAGGATATAGGGAAGAATGGTATTAATTTAAATACAGTATGGTTCCTACAAGTTAGTTAATTCAGATATTAATATGTAGGTTTGCATTCATTTGTAGGATCTGGCATTGATTTGTGGAAGTCTGTCTATTTATTACTAATTGGGATTATAGTATTCTGCCTCCTATGATTAAATCAATTATAAATTTTGTCAAGTCCTAAAGTCCTAGAGTTGTACAAAATTTTATTTAGTTCTCACAAGCAGAGATTAGCTGAGGTAGAGAGAGGTCATACCATCCTTGTTAAGGTTTTGACCAGGTTTCCTTAACAACTTATGGCAAATGCCGGGATGGCTAATGCGTCGCTTGCTCCTGGTATCGGGTTTTTGCGCGGAATTTTTAAATTACTTTTTGTCTTTTGATGGAAATCTATGGTCATGTTATTTGTTAATGAGCATACATTTCTATTTTTTTTCTTTTTTTACTTGTTTATTATTTGTTAAATTGTTGTAATTAATTTGTATTGATGTTTGTTAATGTATTGTAGCTAGATTGTATTGATGTTTGGAGGACCTAGCCACCGAGGACTTGTGCCTCTAAGCAGGTCGAGGAATAAAGATTTATTTTTTTATTTTATTTATTTATAGAATCGGTTTCTCGAAAACGGCTTTGGATGAGATTCATGGGTTAGGGAATTTTTGTGTTGGCGATTCGATCTGTCACGGTCTCATCTTCGGCAAAGTTGTTTTTGATGGGTTTTTTGTTTCTTGAAACAATTATTCACAGGTGGTTGTCTCGATAAAAATGTATATTTACATTTTTATTCAATTACCTTTTAATCAATAATTGGTTTTTAATTTTAAATCTCACAAAAAGATCATTACAATTATTATTATATATTACAAGTTAGGAAATTTAATTGATTAAAAATCGAGTTTGTAGGTGGGATGGAGAGGTGCAGGAGGTGGGGTGAAGTGGTGGGGGTAAGGGGGATTAATATATACCTTTTAATTGAAGCAAAAAGTTACCGTGCTCGGTAGCCAGGTAGTATATATATATTTGTGCTTTTTGATCTTTCTAGCCATAAGCCAATTTACGATACTATTTATTATATTTTTATAAATTTGTCTCTACCCTGGGGTCAGATTTTAAGTTGGCCCCCAGCCAAGTACTATAATATTATGAGGATTGGCACACAATTTTATGTTGACAAGATAATATTTTTTACAAATATTTTAGAAGGTGCATTTATTGTGATTCTTTATAGCTGTGTTTCAAAATAATAAAATTACAAGAATAACAAGATTTAATAGGATTTGAGGGAGCTATTCAACCATACCCACTCCAGAGAATGGGAAATTTTTGTTTCATTTCCATTATTTATACTCGGAAAACTGTCTCTCGATTTTACTCTTTTTACTAAATATCAGAGATTCTAAAGAGTTAATTTTTTTTGACTCAAAGACATAAGAAATTATGATCACAAATTTACTTGGAGTAAAAAAGTTGAAAAATTGAATGAACCGTAATGATGATTCATGGCATGAAATATTCTCTTCTCTAATTTTTTTCACTAATTATCTGAAACTATTAGAAGTATTTATGCTCAATTACTATTTGACTAATGAGCAAAAAAAAAAATGAAAAAATTAGCGTTGAAAAAAATAAATGATTCATGATACAAAGATTTATTTTTATTAAGAAACTATTAGAATCCATTGAATGTTTATGATTATCAATCACTTAGGACTTAGGCTATTGATTCAAAGAAAAAATTCCTATAAAAGTTGAAATTACTGATGATAGTAGACATAAAATGAAATCACGAGATATAGTATACCAAACTAAATCCAAGCTGTGATTTATTATTTTGAATACATATCATATGAAATGTAATAAATGAAAAATTTAGTAGGTTATAAGTATATGTCAGCTGGGTCTAATTCACAGAGCTACCATTGGCGCTGAGTTCTTTTCGGCACTCGGGTTCAATTCCTGAGGGGATGAACACAACCTTTCTGATATATAATACAAATTATTCAGAACAGCTCGGATTTAGTAGAAGACAATCTCTCGTGATTTCGTAAGAAATTTCATAAAAAGTACACAAAACACAACTTGAGTAATATAACCATATGATATCAATTAAATTAACCAACTGGTTTTTGTATATAAGTAAGATATGCATTAAATGATGAATTAGATTAACTTAATTGAAGGCTGAAGATGACCAAACAGTTTGTAGAAAAGTACAGAAAATTATAATAAATAAAAGACAAATTGACACTCTTTTTAAGTACACGTTTCAACTCGTTCTGGAGCGAAGCTATTTATATTATTATTTGCTGCAAATGAAATGAATGCGTACCGAAGTATTGGATTCACTAGATTTTTTTGTTTAATGTGTTTATTAATATGTCTAGAACATCGCAAAAATCATTTTCAAATATTATTTTTCTGTTGAGTCTCTCTGTCTGTTTGGATTTGGTTACTCACGATAGCTCAAGAACAGATAGTCGTAGAAAGATCGCTGTGTCTCATTTTTTTTGCATTTTAAAATGAATGAATTGATTAGGTTTTGGACTCTAGCTTTAGAGCTTCCGGCTCAAAAATGCAGAAGAATATCGAATTGTCATGTTGGGAGTTATCGTACAAATGAAACTAATAGTTATAGATGTAACAAATCAGAGTGAAAAAGGAACAATTAAACACCGTGTTAAAACATACGACCAATTGCAACGTTTCGCCAATTTATTGGTATGGCTCTTGATCAAATTTTTAAAACACTTCGTCATTCAATTCTTTTCTGGCTAATTAGAATATACATATATAACAATATGAACACATTTATTTATGTGTTCATATTGTTTTAGTATGTGTATTATAATTAGCAAGAAAAGAATTGAATGACGAAGTGTTTTAAAAATTTGATCAAGAGTCGGTATGAAGCCACAATAAATTGGCGACACGTTGCAATTGGTCGTATGTTTTAACACGGTGTTTAATTGTTCCTTTTTCTCTGATTTGTTACATCTAATATAGATAATGGAACTGAATAATAATAATGACATCTAATAGTTAAAATTTGGCACTTATGTTTGTTTCAATAAACTAAACCAGTGATGGCGAACCTATGACACGCGTGTCAAAAGTGACACATTAAGACATTTTGGGTGACACGCATCGTTTTACGGACGGTCTTCGCTCAAGAAGAGTCAACAGAAGTTGCGCTCAAGTCACTAATGTAAAAAATAGTAATTAGGGTTTCTTTTTGAATAAATAAATATATCAAAAATATGTTTGTTTTTTTACTAGAGGCCCTACTATCACCAAATTATGAATATTTCTAGATGTGACACGACATCCGAGTTAAGTCAGGTTTTTTCTGAATTTTGACACACCAAACTCATAAGGTTCGCCATCACTCAACTAAACCTTTCTGCCAAATTTATATTTTCTAATTCAAACAATAATATTCCAAAAAATTGCAAAATCGCATGAATTTATGAAAAGTGTACCCATTCATGAAAATTAAATTGAACGTTTTTGTGCCGAGGGTAGCAGAATTTTTATATATTGAAGGAGACAATAAAAGAGTGTGTCTTCTGCTGGAATTATAAATTTTATTTATAACGAGACTATAATTCCAGCAGAAGACACACTCTTTTATTGTCTCCTTCGATTCATGAAAAAGTTTTCACTTTTCCTGCAATATCTTATGTAAAAGAAAATTGAAAGTTAGTTCACTATATCCATCAAAAAGTCTACAAACGATTCAAAAATAGTTACTTGAAAACGCCGGAGTATGTAATAAAATAATAAAAAATTTCTTTAAGGAAATGTTAATGTTGTATTTTAATGCAAGGAAGGGCCGATTGTTTTGTGAAACAAGTTGTTTATAAAAAGTAAAAGACGAATGTCAAGGGAGAATTCCGTAGTAGTATCCAACCTTGGCCCACTCAGCACCCCTGTTTCTCCGGCTTGAGGAAACATGCAAGTTCCTTTGACTATCTCAAGGAAGTTCGCCTAGCAATTTAAGGAAGTTGGTTAACCACTCAGGCTTGTTTGAAATTAGAGATTATTGCCAAGTTGTATTTCAGAACAAATGCATCTATATTATGTATATTGAAAAGAAAAAAATAATTATTGATTGTTTTTAATATAACAAAAAAATACAAATCTTTATAAAACAATCTTGGAACGTTTATTTTTGAACAAGACGTTTCAAGAGAAATTCTTCCTTTATCAATAGACATTTTTTTTTAAATTGAAAAAAAAGTTGTTTTCCCAAATGTTCCGAAAAAACCCCCTAAGAAATTAAATATTTTGATACAGGCAATTGTACAATTTTTTTTTGAATTAAAGGTAATTTATTTGATCACCAGGACAATTTGTACAATTGCCTGTATTAAAATAATTAATTTCTTAGGGTTGTTTTCGAAACTTTAGCGAAAACAACTTTTTTCTTTTTTCAATTTTTAATAAGCTGACGTATTCTGATGTGGCCATCCACTTGACTTTACCATACAACCCGGCCCCGCACTTATATTTAATATTTAATAAAATTATTTATAATCATGTAGGGCGAGGGTTAGTTTTTGGATTTTAAGACTTCTGGGGTCCCACTGATTACGTATACAAAATTTGGTTGAGTTTGGTACAAGGCCTAGATTTTCATTTTTTGACCCTACACCCCCTCCCCATTTTGAGCGGTTAGTTTTTGCATTTTTAGACTTCTGGGGTCCCACTGATTATGTATACAAAATTTGGTTGAGTTTGATACAAGGGCCTAGATTTTCATTTTTTGACCCTACACTCACCCCCCTTCCCCATTTCGAGCGGTTAGTTTTTGCATTTTTAGACTTCTGGGGTCCCACTGATTATGTATACAAAATTTGATTGAGTTTGTTCAAATGGCCTAGATTTTTAATTTTTAACCCCCCTTCAATCCCCCTTAATTTTGGGTCCATATGCACCAAAATCTAATCAGCTCTTAATCTCAGTGGACCAAAACTACGTGTGATATTTGGTTTTGATATTCACACTAGTTTTTGAGCTAGGTCGTCCACAAAAATTTGATAACGCACAGACTAACAGACTAACTAACAGACATTTTGAAAAAACAATTATTATCTCGAAAAATATAATTTTTTAGATGTTCACTTATTAGAGCTTTTTTGTAGAGCGAAATGCAATGGTTTCCCTCAATTTTTTTAATCAAAATAGTTTAAGCCGTTTTTTAGATATTTCGAAAAAAAGAAGGAAAAAGACCCACTTTTTTCATGCACGATTATAATACTTGACCATACCCTGTATGGTAAAGTAAAAAAATATCTATTGATAAAGGGAGAATTTCTCCTGAAACGTCTAGTTCAAAAATAAAGGTTCCAAGATTGTTTTATAAAGATTTGTATTTTCTTATTATATATTATGTATATTCAAAAATTACATTTCCTTTTTATGATTTTTCATGTTCAATCTACCATGTATGAACATACTTACTAATTAAATAAATATAAAATGGAAGGTTTGATGATAAATTTCAATGTAATGATATCCATGATAAATTACTTAAATAAATACAAGATAAATGAATAAATATTATGAAATGGAAAATATGATTTGATTAATTTCAAAAAACTTTTGAATTTCTTCGTGAAATTTTTATTTATGGAGTTTTGTAAATCCTCTTTGATTGTGAAAATTTAAAAACAAAGGGTTTTTTTATCATGAAATAGTCAATAGCTAGTGGTTCTACTTCTGTGCATATCGTGGTGATGAAGAAATATTTTCTATTTACACAATCACTCTATAAAATGGTGACCACTATCAAAAGACAAATTTTTATTACAGGGTGGATAAATGAAATAGCAAGGGAACAAACACACATATGAAATAGAAATGGAATTGTTAATTTATTTTTTCAAATTGGCAGTTTTATTTCAAAATTAAAAATAACATGTCATTTATTAGATGGATTATCGAAGGATACAATAAAAGAGTGTGTCTTCTGCTGGAATTATACATTTTATTTATTTATAACGAGACTATAGTTTCGAGGGCTTTGCCCTCTTCATCAGTCTATTACAATGGATTCACAGGAATTAATTTATGATTCCAGCAGATGACACACTCTTTTATTGTATCCTTCAATATATAAAAATTCTGCTACTCTCGGCAAAAAAACTTTCAATTTAAGATCGATTATCAATTACTACCTACAATATTTATATAATACATTTCCATACTTAACTACTTGGGGAAGAAAGTTAAGAGTGTAGGAAAATATCTTGTTATTTTATTATAGTCCCTGGTATTGACCACCAAAAATTAAACAAAGAGTACTATCCTTTTGGAGAAAAATTTTTTTTGATCAGCTAGCTTTGACTCTTTATACTGTAAAAAATGTACTACTCTAGGATGTTAAGTTATTTTAAAAAATGGTCGAGTCAAGATTTCAAAATAGTAACACACTTACTCTTACTGATTCTTTCTTAAAAAAAAAAAAAAAAAAAAATATATTTTTGAAAAATTATAAAATTAAAATAAAACGTTTAAAAAACATTTGATAGTGGTTATTTACTTAATAACTTGGAATTAATTTTTAGATTCTGGATCGTCATAAACTGGCCTATCCTCTGTTCACGTTATTGTTGAGTTTTTGGGAGACACCGAGGGGTAAACCGCGACATAATATCGTGTACACCACTTCCACTTCCACTTTGATTTCCAAGTAGAAGACAATAGATGAAGGGGAAAATTTTAAAATAATTCCACATAATTCCAAAGACGTGTACACCTAATTCCAATCGCGGTTCACCCTTCGGGAGACCCTGTATAGGTCAAAATAAACAATATTTTATTTAAACATAATTTTAGAATTTTTAGCCGATTGAATATATAAATATTAGATAGTATTTTTCAAAAAACTGCATTAATTAAAGTTCATTGGTTTCAAAATCTCTATAGCTACAAAAATCGTGTAAGATGAGTGTTTTAAAAAACTTCCCAAAGTCATTTTAAAATAAATAAAATTAAAAAAAAAATTAAGTCTAATTCTACTTAATGAGACTTTTACAGGGTTATCTCACAGCTCATAATGAGAAAAAAAATGTATTTATTTTATTTTCGATCCACCCCAAAATCATATTAAAATTTTAATAAGATTTTTGTTTTGGGGGAAAATGTATAGATATAACTTAAAATATTTAATGTTTGTATCTTATTTTAGTTTACGAGCATTTCTAAACACGAATAAGTAAAAAGCGAGGGGTGAACCGCGACCTAATATCGTGTACACATACGTCCATTTCCACTTTCATTTCCAAGTAGAAGACAATAGATGAAGGGGTATTATCTAATGGATTCCAAAATAATTCCACATAATTCCAAAGACGGCGTACACCTAATTCCAATCGCGGTTCACCCTCGGTAAAAAGTATTAAAAAAAAATTTGAGGGGTTGGATACATGACGGAGTAATTAATAAATCTTAAAATAAAAAGTAGAGGTTTACTATAGGTACTCGTAAAAGGTTCTTTTTAGAATTTTACCCTTTTTTCTAAAAATTTTAACCGACTTCAAAAAGGAGGAGATTCTCTATTCGACTGATTTTTTGTGCCTATGTTACTCTTATATCTCCGCCAATTGTGAACTGATTTTGAAATTTTTTTTTGCATTGGGTCCAGTCTACCTTCCGATTGGTCCCATTTTTTTTTAGGTATTAGACCTTTTTTGTTAGGTTTATTCAGGACTAACTCCTTTGTTTATAAACCGATTTCGATGATTCTTTTTTTATTGGAAAGGGGGTATCTTAGGGATGGTGCCATATTAATTTGGTCAAGTTCTGATGATATGATCACTATTAATAACATCACTAAAAAGAGAAATATAAAAAATAATTTTTAAGAAAAAAATAAAACCGACTTCAAAAAATTAAATGCAACAAATAAAAATACACTAAAAGGTATAAAATAATTATTATCTTATTTAGTTACAACTAAACTATGAAATATTAACATGAAATTACTTTTTTAAGTCGGTGCCAAACAGATACCTTTTATGAATCGCACTCGACAGATCTTACTTAGTACGTTTGGTTGGTACGCTCGCTTATAGGTATAGTTTGTTTGGCAACCGACTTCAAAAAGTAATTTCATGTTAATATTTCATAGTTTAGGTTGTAACTAAATAAGATAATAATTATTTTATACCTTTTAGTGTATTTTATTTGTTGCATTTAATTTTTTGAAGTCGGTTTTTATTTTTTCTTAAAAATTATTTTTTATTTATCAATATTGTTTCAATTGTATTTAAGATAATTTGAAAAAAAAGTAAAAACACAATTTTTTACACGATTACAATTAGAATTTGTTTTGTATAGTAATTGAAATAAAATTATATAAATATACAAGAAGGGTTGGTGTATGGTAAAGTCATATGATCCGTCACACCAGATTTTTTTAAATAAATATAAATATAATAGGTCCACAGTATCGAGATTCGAAGCGGAATTTGACTATGTACTTTTTCGATATTTTTCCTGTGATGTGTCACGAACTGTTAATTACCGACAAGGTTAGCGAACTCGGACGGGAAGGTGCTCGGTTTGAATCTCGGTTAGCCGCGCGTAGATCCTCTCATCTGGTTAGAGTCGCTGACCGTTGCTTATCATTCATTCTCTCGGAATAATTCACAGTCGAATGATGAAGTCTTCATACATCAACTCTCCCTAAAAGTGCCTTGTGTTTAAATCAATTAAATAAATTCAAAAGAAAGAAAGAGGAATCTAAATTAATTTTACGTTGAGATAGAAAAATAAAATGAAAAAAGAAGAAGAAAAAATAAAACCGACTTCAAAAAATTAAATGCAACAAATAAAATACACTAAAAGGTATAAAATAATTATTAACTTATTTAGTTACAACTAAACTACGAAATATTGTTCGAATCCGACTCGAGGCAACCAGCTAAAATCTGACCCCAGGGGGTAGAGACAAATTTTCAAAAAAATATAACTAGTATCGTAATTAGGCTTATGGCTAGAAAGGCCGAAAATCAAAAAAAAAAAAAAAAACTACGAAATATTAATATGAAATTACTTTTTGAAGTCGGTGCCAAACATATACCTTTTATGAATCGCACACGACGGATCTTACTTAGTACGTTTAGTGGGTACGCTCGCTTATAGGTATAGTTTGTTTGGCACCGACTACAAAAAGTAATTTCATGTTAATATTTCTTAGTTTAGTTGTAACTAAATAAGTTAATAATTATTTTATACCTTTTAGTGTATTTTATTTGTTGCATTTAATTTTTTGAAGTCGGTTTTATTTTTTCTTAAAAATTATTTTTATTTTTCTCTTTTTAGTGATGTTATTAATAGTGATCATATCATCAGAACTTGACCAAATTAATATGGCACCATCCCTAAGATACCCCCTTCCAATAAAAAAAGAATCATCGAAATCGGTTCATAAACAAAGAAGTTAGGCCTGAACAAACCTAACAAAAAAGGTCTAATACCTATGAAAAAAAAATGGGACCAATCGGAAGGTAGGCTGGACCCAATGCAAATTTGTCTTCAAAATCGGTTCACAATTGGCGGAGATATGAGGTAACATAGGCACAAAAAAAAAATCAGTCGAATAGAGAACCTCCCCCTTTTTTGAAGTCGGTTAAAAATAAACTGACACGTTCTGATGTGGCCATCCACTTGACTTTACCAGACAACCTCACTTATATTTAATATTTAATATAATTATTTATAATCATGTAGGGAGGGAGGGGGGTTAGTTTTTGCATTTCTAGACTTTTGGAGGCCCACTTATTATGTATACAAAATTTGGTTGAGTTTGGTATAAGGGCCAATATTTTCATTTTTTGGCCAAAATCTAATCAGCTCTTAATTTCAATGCACCAAAACTGCGTGAGAAATTTGGCTTTGATATTCACACTAGTTTTTGAGCTAGCTAGTCCACAAAAATTTGGTAACTCAGATACTAACAGAATAACAGACTAATAGACATTTTGACAAAACAATTATTATCTCGAAAAATATAATTTTTTCGATTTTCACTTATTAGGGCTTTTTTATAGACCGAAATGGCATGGTTTCGCCCAATTTTTTAAATCAAAATAGTTTCAGCCGTTTTTGAGATATTATGAAAAAAAGAAGTAAAAAAACTTTTTTATCCACGATTACAATACTTGACCTCACCCTGTATGGTAAAGTAAAAAATTATATTTTTTGATTATTTTTATAAAATAAATGATATTTAAATAAGTAAAATTCAAAATAAGTATTATTATTATTATTTTCGTCCATAATATATATTAATAAGAGTTTATAATGGGAATTAAGGACAAGTTTTTGTGTGATTTTTTATTTTTCAACCAAAGTTTCGTCGACTTTACCGACTTCTTCAGGGTTTCAAATAGTTACATCACACATTCGTCTAAAATACATTATTTTTCTTTTTTTTATCTCTGTTAGCAATGATTATCAAAAATTCAAAAAATTCACATAAACATTAATTATAAATTTTTACTTTACCATACAGAGAATTGGTCAAGTATTGTAATCGTTCGTGCATGAAAAAGTGTTTTTTGCTTCTTTTTTTTCGAAATATCTAAAAAACGGCTGAAACTATTTTTGGTTAAAAAAATTGGGCGAAACCATGGCATTTCGGTCTACAAATGTCTGTTATTTTTTTTTTGAATTTGATATTTCTATGTGTAAAAATGGATAAATAAAATTATTCCGTTCTATTGTTCTAAAACTGTGTTGTCTGATTCTGTTTATATTGTTTCTGAGACTATTTATTTAATTATTGTTTATGGTAATGTGCCGAATTTTTTGAATTTCTGATGGTCATTGGTAAAAGAGATAAAGAAAAATAATGTATTTTAGACGAATGTGTGATGTAAATATTTGAAGCCCTGAAGAAGGCGAAAAAACGTTGGTTGAAAAATAAAAAAATCATACAAAAACTTGTCCTTAATTCCCATTATAAACTCTTACTCAAAATAAAAGGTAATGCTTTACATGACTTTACCATACACTTGGTCCCCTCGTGTAATAAAATTAAATAAATCTATTATTGTGTGCACAACACGACTTTCATTTAGAGCTTCTCTTCTGGATGATGGTTTTACCCCGGTCGGAAAATTTAATTTTATCTACCACTTGATTTTTAATCTTAAAATATCTTACTTTCGATGTTCACTAAATAAGACGTTTTGATCAAAATATGTAGTTTTAGCCTTTTTGAGATATTTCAAAAAAGGAGCAAAAACATCATTTTTCTTGTATGATTAGAAATTTGATCATGCATCATCAAAAATTATTGGTAAATTCTAATCAGAAAGGTCAAACATCCATTCAGGGATTTGTCATTGAAACTACACCTGCATTCAATACGTTGATTAAAAATATAGCTAACTAGAGCAAATTGATAAAGAGGATTTCATCAATTTCATTTACGCAATTTTAAGAAATTGTATTATTTTTCATTTCATTAATTTATTTCCATTAAAAAAAGAAAAAAATATTTAATGTTGTCGAATTTGAATAGATTATAAGAGGAAGAAATAAAACCTGTTTTTCCTTATGCTGAATAGTATGAATCACGGATATCTAGACACACGGCAGTTTGTCAGCCAAGTTCGTTATATATTACGTATAGGTATTTTTTTCTTCAAATGAATCAAATTTTCTTCGAGGAAACAAAATTATATCACCAAAATCTTTAGCTTCTTCACTTAAAATTAAAACTATAATGATGGCTATAAGCATAAATGGGTTAATAGTAATCAAGACCACATAGAGTGAATTTTCTACGACCCGGAATGAATATAATGGGAAATTATATAAAAAAAGTACATATATCTACATATATTTTTATAAGACGTGATTGAAAGTTTTTAAAATGTTTCAAATCTTCAGTTGGCTTAGTATATTATTTTAGGCCCAAAAATTGGAATTTAAGTTTTTAACGGAAATACTTAGTAAGATATCATATGAACTCATCATTTTCAGTTATTATAACATTACGTCATTCTACCGTGAGCGGAGGTAAACTGTCTGTGATGTTAGCAATTTCAAAAATTGGAAAGGAATAAAACTTGACAATTAAACTAGGAATAAAGGAGATATCTTATAACATATGAAGGTTGTGGTACAAATTATCCCAAAATACTTTATGAGATTTTATGTAGATTTTAAACTAAATAAACTGATGTGGCGGTCATTCACATGACTTTACCATACGCCTGGCCCCTCCCTTAAATTTAATACTTAGTATAGTCATTTATGGGGGGGGGACAAAAACTGAAAATCTAGGCCCTTGGACCAAACTCAACCAAATTTTGTATACATACTCAGTGGGCTCCCAGAAGACTAAAAATGTAAAACTAACTGCCTAAAATTAGGTGAGGTCAAAAAATGAAAATTTACGTCTTTGGACCAAACTCAACCAAATTTTGTAAACATAATCAGTGATTGTGTATTCAAAATTTGGTTGAGTTTGGTCCAAAGACGTAGATCTCCATTTTTTCATCTCCCCCAATTTTAGGCAGTTAGTTTTCGCATTTTTAGTCTTCTGGGAGCCCACTGAGTATGTATACAAAATTTGGCTGAGTTTGGTCCAAGGGCCTAGATTTTAATTTTTTTGACCCCCCCCCCCCCCCCCCAATTTTGGCTCCAGAAAAATATAATAATCTTTTGGTCATTATAACTTCATTTTATAGTCTATTTCATTTAATTTGAAAATCTTATCATTTTAATTTTTAACGCCCCCCCCCCTCCCTTAATTTTGGGTTCGATTTCAACCAAAATCTAATCAGCTCTTAATCTCAATGCACATAAACTACACGTGAAATTTCGATTTGAAATTCATACTAGTTTTTGAGCTAGTGCGTTCACAAAAATTTGGTAACGCACGCACATACTAACGTGACAACAGACATTTTGACAAAACAGTTATTATCTCGAAAAATATAATTTTTCGTTAGACCGAAATGGAATGGTTTCGACCAATTTTTTTAATCAAAATAGTTTCAGCCGTTTCCGAGATTTATCGAAAAACGAAGTAAAAAAACAAAACAAAAACAAAACACTTTTTCCGTGCACGATTACAATACTTGGCCATATCCTGTATGGTAAAGTAAAAATAGGAAATTAAGAAAAAGAGAGAAAAAATAAAACATTTAGTAAAATAATTATGTAAATATTTTCATCTATATCTTGTTTTTTTCAACGTTTCGCAAATAAAAGATAGTTATGGCTTGGTAATAAATAATTATAAGTTGTGAATTTTCATTTGACTAATAACTAATAACCAAGAAGTCGCTTAATAAATGGACTTAGCTTCGACAGGCAAAAGAGTGTTTTCACATTTTTTAATGGCTTATGTTGATTCATTAATCTATCTGTTTATTATACAAAATCACTTAGTTTTTTAGTAATTCAAAATTCAACACCTTAATTTCTATTGAAAAGGATTTCAAAATTAACGAAAAGTGTGCACTAAATGTGATGATTAATAGCCGAAACGTCAGTGGGAATTTTTTAATAAAAGAAATACCAAAAGGTGCATGATTCTTATATTATTGAACCCTTGTTAGATATAAATAAAATCACAGGTATAAAAATTCCTGAAACAACTAATGGTGATGTCCCTTGTACAATCTCTTGCGAAATCCAATTGGCTCACCCAAATTAACTCACAACCCCGAATGTATCCATTTCTATTCCTTGCAAGTCTAATCGCGTGAGTACAATCATAACATCAATTCATGATTTTATTTGAATTTAATTATATTTTTAAAAGCTCTAAAATTAATAATAAATTAATTAAATAATACAACAGGTTTTAAAATTATAAATTAATCAAAGGTAAGGTAGTTGTTTCACCATGTGTTTTTTTTTTTGAAATTTAGACAGATTATTTATTATTTAAATACTTCAGCATCGATTGGTGGCAAAACGAAATTTATGAACAATATAGTTCCGGAGATATTAAATTCCAAAGATAGAGTTTTTCAGACTCTTATACATTGCACTATACGGGATATCGGAAAGTTTTCATTCATATTTAATTATAATTAAGAAACTCTTCTTACCATAGTTATAAAAAACTAAACCAACATTAAACTAATACATTTTTTAAGAAAATTTTCATTCATAGTTACAACACAGTTTCTGAGATAATAATGAATAAATAATGAAAAATTTAAACTAAAAACAAGCTGGCAACAACGCATTAATTTAACCTAAAGTAGAAGATAGTAATTTTTTGACGTTTTTTCGTTTCAGCCATTGTCGCAACAACTTTCAATCGTTTATTAAGAACTTTTTGTTTTATAAATCTCCCTTTATAATGTACTTTATCTGAAATTTCTATAATAAAATATATACAAGCTCAGACAGTGTTGCCAGATTTGTCAATCGAGCACGGGATTGGCTAGTATCGGTATATAAACAGCAAAAAGTTTTGGGCTTATTAATTATGAATCCTTATTGTCCGTTCTATATACTCTAGCATTAACTTTTTGCTAGTATTGTCGCGAAACAACTACCTTAATCTATTGGGAGAGGAGGACCCAATTTGTAGAAATCAGGATTCTCACTAAATGCAAGAAAAGAGAATTTATTTTTAACAAATTGCGCTAAATTAGCGGATAGTAGGCGAAATTCAGGTAATAAGGTGAACAGATAAGTTTTTTTATATATACATATATATAAATAGATTAAGTATTATTTACAGTACAATATCCGTTCTAAATAAAAAGTAAAATCCTTAATAGCTAATAAATATCTTCTTCACTTGAGGATCATTATTTATATATATATATATAAAGAACAAAGGGAACAATGTATAAATAATATAACAATTTTATTTTCTATGTGACAATAGAAATAAAATTAGGGTAGAAGCTAGTTAGTAATAGTAGAAAGTTACCTAAAAATCTAGCTTACCGTGTCTGTCAAGTGATCATGTTGATATTGTAATAAAAAAAAAAATGTTGAAAGTGCTAAAAATAATATTACTAAATCAGCAAATTTAAAATATAGTTTAATTTGTCGAAAAAGATGAATCATCAAAATAATTCTGAATCATTGATCAATGCAGCATGTTTCGTTAAAAAGAATGAAGGTTTTACCCCTGTTATATTGATTTATGTCAAGCCATTTCAGCGATTAGATAAAATTATTATGGAATGTTAGATGAAAGAAATTGTTTCCAAATTACAATTAAAGTGGAGTACACAATCAATTATCGGAAAAAAACTTTTTAATATAGACGTAAAAATTTATATAAATGTTTCGTGTGATTAATGAATTATCTTTTCCGACACCGATTAAAAGATATCATTGATTTAATATAAAATTTCAAAACATGGAATTACAGTTAATTAGTTTTTTTACTCGACATGAATTATATGGTAATAAGATATGGTATTATAGGTCAATAAAAAAAGGTATTGGAAAAGTTGGTGCCCAGCGAGAGGTAAATTTCCATTACAGAATGTCTTTCTTCAAAATAATAAAATGAAATTAAAAAAAATAATAATAAGATGATTAATAATAGAGCTAAGTCTAATGCAGTTTTTTCAAACTTTTTCTCTGACGGAATACTTCACAAATTCTGAAATTTTAGCTGACCATCATGTTTATTTTGTAGTGCGCATTGATATAGATGTAATCAATCAAATTAAGGGGTCCTTTCGCTCCAGTTGAGTCAAAAGAAGTGTAGTATCTAATATTTAATAAAAATAAGTTAAAATACAAATGAAAAATAATAGAATTAAAAAATAAATAGTATGAAAGCCGTAAATGTTTGAAATAAAAACAATTATAAAATAAGCTGACGTGTTCTGATGTGGCCATCCATTTGACTTTACCATACAACCTGACCCCTCACTTATATTTAATATTTAATAAAATTATTTATAATCATGTAGAGGGGGGGTTTAGTTTTTCCATTTTTAGACTCCTGGGGGCCCACTGATTATGTATACAAAATTTGGTTGAGTTTGGTAAATGGCCAAGATTTTCATTTTTTGATCCTACACCCCCCCCTCATTTTGGGCGGTTAGTTTTTGCATTTTTAGACTTCTGGGGTCCCACTGATTATGTATACAAAATTTGGTTGAGTTTGTTCAAATGGCTTAGATTTTTTATTTTTAAACCCCCTCCACGCCCCTTAATTTTGGGTCGATATGCACCAAAATCTAATCAGCTCTTAATCTCAATGGACCAAAACTACGTGTGAAATTTGGTTTCGATATTCACACTAGTTTTTGAGCTAGCTCGTCCACAAAAATTTGGTAACGCACAGACTAACAGACTATCTAACAGATTAACTAACAGACATTTTGACAAAACAATTATTATCTAGAAAAATATAATTTTTTCGATGTTCACTTATTAGAGCTTATTTGTAGAGCGAAATGGCATGGTTTCGCTCAATTTTTTTAATCAAAATAGTTTAAGCCGTTTTTGAAATATTTCGAAAAAAGTGTATGGTAAAGAAAAAAAAGTTAAATACAAAAGTTAGTTTGATTTATTAAAAAAAGCTGATAATATCTTTTGTATTATTTGGCAATGCGTCTATTAATACTGTTCATGTTTAAATCCAAACATAGCATTTAGGTGATTTTTTAAAGTAAATTTCTCAGTAAATTCCTCGGTCAATGATATATTTTATTGCAAAAAAAAAAGAAACCTGCTTGTTTCAAAAAGCAAATTTTTAGTTTTTTTTAACTATATCTATTCAACTAATAGTAGTATAATTCAAGAGAAAGTGTCAAGATCTTAATTTTCTATAAGACTCTGAGAAAATGTTTACATTTTAAAAAATTTTATTTTCAAAAATTTGCTCGCTAATGTGTGATCGAAATTTCACCAAAGCATAGATAGAGAGTTAAACTATTATAAAAAATTAAATTATAGTTATAATCTAATATTTTTTATTTAACATTGGCAGCGAAAGGACCTCCTTAAACAAGTTTGAAAAAAAATTATATTTTTAAATGTTAGTTATTTAAAATAAAAGACAAAGATAGTAAAATAAAACTAGGTTCTCAATGACTTGAACTTAGATGATTTTGGGATCCTTTAATTAGATATTTTCTTGAAATTAGGCCCATTTAGTTACTTTCCGCGGAATATAGTTTGGAAAATCCTGCTCGAATGGAAATATGTTGGGATGGGAACCATTTTTTCATCTTGTATAAAATATGGTAATTAAAAAATAAAATATTTACAATTACCTTCATTATTACACTATAAAACATACTTAATTATTAGATATCAAGTATGTACCCCTTCTTAAGTCCACTTTTGCAATTGTATTATCGTTTAAACTCACGCTATGTAAAAATTTATTAGATTTCTTTATCGAATTAAAGTAAATCAAATTAATTGGAAAAAATCACGATGTCTTTTACTGAATCCGCATAGGATAATCTTTATATGTCGGAAGGGTTGTTTTCACCTCCTTGGGAATTGAACCAAAGTGTGAAAAAGCAATCTGGGCCATTAGACTTTTCTTCAAGCCGAAATAAATCTAACATAAGGTTACACGTATAAAATGTTCATTGAAATATTAAATCTTCAATATTAAAAATTTCGTATTCAAAAGTGATTCTATATTCAATCATAAAGTTTAGTCATATCGATTAATTATAGAAATTGTTGAAATTTCGAATTTTGAAAAAAAACCGACTTAAAAAAATTAAATGCAACAAATAAAATAATAAGAACTCAAAAATCAAATACAATGCACTAAAAGGTATAAAACAATTATCCAATTTAGTTACAACTAAACGATGAAATTGTTAAATGAAATCACTTTTTGAAGTCGGTGCCAAAAATATACATTTTATGAATCGAACTCGACGGATTTTACTTAGTACGTTTGGCGGGTAAGCTCGCTTATATAGTTTGTTTAGCACCGACTTCAAAAAGTGATTTCATTTTAATATTTAGTCGTTTAGCTGTAACTAAATTAGATAATTATTTTATACCTTTTAGTACATTTTATTTGATTTTTGAGTTCTTATTATTTTATTTGTTGCATTGAATTTTTTGAAGCCGGTTTTATTTTTTTTTTATAAAAATTTTTTTAATCAAAATCGGTTCACAATTGGCGAAGATATCAGGTAACATAGACACAAAAAAAAAATCAGTCTAACTGAGAACCTCCTCCTTTTTTGAAGTCGGTTAAAAATTATTTTTATTTTTCTCTTTTTAGTGATGTTATAAATAGTGACTTAATTTAATACCTTTCATGCATCTCGTAAGAGAAAGCGTCGGGCGAATGAATCAGAAAATGATAATAAAATTCAATTCATAAATATAGAAATTCTCTCGAAACGTTTTCGGGTTTTAAATGAATGTTTAAAAAAAAATTTATAAAAGATTTTATTTATTATAATTTCGATTATTTGCTCATAAGAATTGGAGATTTACGTTATTTCGTCATTGATCATATCATCAGAATATGACCAAATTAATATGGGACCACCCCTAAGGTACCCCTTTGCCAATAAAAAAAGAATCATCGAAATCGGTCTACGTGGCAAAATACATACATAAAATAAATAAGTAAATAAATAAATACTTAGGTATCTTGACTATCTTGGAGCTATACTGATCCAAACGCAGAAAGAATCATTAAAATCGGTTCATAAACAAAGAAGTTATGCCTGAACAAACATAACAAAAAAGGTCCGATACCAATGCGAAAAAAAAACGGGACCAATCGGAAACTATACTGAACCCAATGCGAAAAAAATCATCGAAATCGGTTCACAATTGGCGAAGATATCAGGTAACATAGACACAAAAAAAATCAGTCGTATTGAGAACCTCCTCCTTTTTTGAAGTCGGTTAAAAATTGGATAAAAATTCGAACAATAAAAAGCGTGTTCTGTCTTTCCTATTTTCTACCTATATTTATGTAATTTGAATCTAGATGTTTTGACTAATATAGAGAGCGAAGTGTGACGATGGTCCAGGGAAGCTCTTATTCATTTTAATTGGATCCAGATTGCGTGTAACAAAGTACAATTTTCTATCAGTTCAGCCTATAATTGCAGGTTAACCTCAGTTATCGAGGCGCAGATAATCGTGGACCTACTGTATTTAAGAATAATGATAGCAAGTTAATTAAGCTAGTATTATTATTAATAATTATCGTCGTCATAAGCAGCTTATTAGGTAAAGCAATTGAACTTCTTTTGGGAACACAAAGTTTAAGTCTCAAAAATAAATTAAAAATACTATGAATTTTTGATCAAAGTTTTGGAAAAAATTTATTTAATACAGTAAACTCCCGATTATCCAGTTTGCGGATTATCCGGAAGTCGAGTATAACGACCGAGGGGTGAACCGCGACCTAATATTGTGGTGTAGGTGTTACTTCCACTTTCACTTTCATTTCCAAGTAGAAGACTATACCTAGATGAGGGGCATTATCTAATGAATTCCAAAATAATTCCACATAATTCCAAAGATGTGTGCAGCTAATTCCAATCGCATTTCACCCCTCGATAACGACATAATTAATAGCTCTTAGAAAAATTCCAACTGATATTAAAAAATCATTAAAAGATTCTGCAAAAAAACAAAAATCACAGATTTTCTTAATAATAATGAGGGGGTGTCCGTAAATTACGTGAGACGTTTAGGGGGGGGGGGGGTGGTCGAGCCGAATCTCACCCAATCTCACGTTGGGGGAGAAGGGGGTCTCGGAAAATATCATGTATTTTTTTTTCCCGGAAGAAACAGTGCAAAATTCTGAGGAAACTGGGTTAAATTAAGTAAAAATAATAATATTAATAATACTAGTCTTAACTAGTATTAAATAAACAAAATAATTAAGAAAATTATGTTTTTTAAATAAATTCAATGCAATCAAACACATATATTAAAGTATTTAGACTAAAAAAATCTCACGTGAGATTAGGGGGCTCAAAAAATCGCCAAAATCGCCTCACGTAATTTAGGGACGGCTCCTGAGCATTAAATAAGTTAAAATAATTGTCTACCTTAGAAATGTATATTATGTTGTATTTTAAAAATAAATAATTATATTTCGGATTATCTGTGCCGCCTCTCCAGACCATTCGTCCGGATAATCTAAAGTTTACTGTATTTCTAAATTATTAAAAATTTAAAAGAAGATTGATAACAGATAAAAAATAATGTTAATAAGATATTCGAAATTGTTAATGATCCAAACACGACGTCATTACCAAAAAGCAGAGACATGGTCCATGAGTAGCGGGGATCAGCTCCCCCCGCCCCTCCCCCACACACTTTAAAGGCCAGGGAGCTAAAGCCCCCCCCTCCATATAACGATTCGATTTTTTTCATCCATACGTTTATCTGTTATACGTTTGAAAAATATGTACCTACAAACATTTTGGCAATAGAACGAACTTTTTATTCTTGAGTTTTTCTAGCTATCTGAATTTATTCATGCACACAAAAATTTGATTGAAATGTATTTTTTTTTTAGGCAAAAACTTTTTTTTTAATTTTTAAGTAAATTCAATATTCTAGCGGACTGTGTACCGGATTGAGATATTGAATCAAAACAATAGCCGCCAACATGTTCTGGTACGAGGGACAATGAAAACTGGGGTCGCAAATTTGAATAAATAGGTACTATCAATGTCATTTGAACGAATTCGAGGCCTAGGAGAAAAACTTTTTTGCCAAAAATGGAAAGGTGTGGTTGGAAGTGTGTCTCGGTGCGAGATCTGAGGCCTAAAGTTGAGTTTACGACTAGAAATTAATTAGGCTGAAACGAGAGCAGTTGCTGGGCGAGGGGACAAAGGGGGCTGACCGTGCAACTCGACATCAACCCATCCCACCCCCACTCGACGATCGATATGGCGATCGCAACAAAGAGAGCAAGATATGTACAGTATGAGAAGGAAAGAGAGGAAGCGAGCCAAGGCCGTGAGGCGAGGGCCCGAACAGAACAGACGGACAGACCACCATGCGACATTGCGAGCAACCATCAGCTGAGCGGCAGAGGATGTCACCGCAACAAAAAGACCTCGTACCATTCAATTGAAAAGATTGGTGGAAAAAAATTGGGCGGTCGGGGGACCCCCGCCAGGAACCAAGTTCCTTACGTTATTTTAAAAATATTAGAGTTAATCAAATCTGACCAAAAACATAAATGTGAAAATGGGGCCAAGTTCGGTACAAACGGCTTCGCCGACAAAATAGTTAAGATCTAAACGGGTACCATGTTCCATAGCTATAGGGATGTACAATGTTCTTCAATTGATTTAAAAGAACATTTGATACGTTTTTTGATATTGAATTTATAACTTGACAAGTTATAATAGTCAATAAATTAAGTTTAACATGATGATATTTAATACAAGATTAAAATTTAGCTTTGCTAGTTGTTCTATTTTATACTAAAAATCATTTAGTTGGATATAAAACTTGCCAAGTTATAAATTTAATATCAAAGAACGTAACAAATTTTATTTTAAATCAATTGAAGAACGTTGTACATCCCTATGGCTATGATTTAAACAACTGCTATGGAACATGGTACCCGTTTAGAAATCAACTCTTTTGTCGGCGAAGCCGTTTGTACCGAACTTGGCTCCTTTTTCACATTTATATTTTTGGTCAGATATTAATTTTTGAAAAGTTTTATCCTTTAATTTATCTAAATAATTACATTTAAACATTTATATTAATAATTATTAAATATTTCTCATAAAATATCTGTTAAAAACCCAGTCGGTTTTTCATAAATTTCACCCCTTCATATGTTAAAAAAGAGGTCCCCGACATGGGACGAATTTGCATTACAAACATACTGAAGCGGTCCTGGTCCTGGATTTATCTATCATCTTTTCGAAAATATAATGCAGAGAACTTCGATTAACCGAGAGGGTCGGAACTACATGAATTTAGGCTCTAGACATGCTACATATATGTACATGTGATTTTGCGCAGGCTGACGGTTAACAGGAAATTTCGGTTAATTGAAGTTTCACCATAAACTAATATCTCAAGAAAATCATTTTTACGCGAAATATCAAACAAAGCTATTTAGATTTCCAGTTCTCAATTGAAAGTAAAACGGAACCCTCTAAGTGCCGATACAATGTTTTGTTTGACAGTATCTGTCTGTTCAGTCGAGCTGAAATCAATTATCTCCCTTAATGCCCTCTTTACGAGAAACACGCGGTTTTCAAACGCTCAGCACCCCTTCGCTGTCAAATTGGATAAAAGTCGAACAAGCGCTTTCGCCAACTCTTTTATCCCTATGACCTCCAGAGACTGAAACTCGCTCCCTGCCACCATCTTTCCCGCGACTTATAACCTTCAGCTATTTAAGACCCGTATCCACAGATACCTTCGACCCCCGCCCAACCCATAAAATTCTTTCTTCTTCTTTTCACGATGGAGGGGCCAACCCAGGCCTTTAGGGGTTGCACCTTTTTGGTGTAACTCCTTCTCTCATCATTATCATAAAAAAAGTATGTCAGGCTGTGAAGCTCGTAAATTAAATAAGATTCCGAACTTGGCTGACACACTGCTGTGTGTCTAGATACAAACTTGAAATTTAAAGTCATCGGCAATCATAACGCGCATGCGTGGCCAGAATTAACCACAGAAGCTTTGAAGTGTTTAATACCATTTGCCACTTCTTACTTGTGGGAGTTGACATTTTCGTCAATGGCCAAATTAAAAGTAAACACATAATTCGTCTAAATTTAGAAAACGATTTAATTCTATCTAACGGATTTAGTTAACGAAAAACATTAATGTGAATGTGACTCATATTTACCTTGCTGATTTGTGTTAACCTACAAATATCTTTTAATTAACATTTTCTTATAAAAATGTATTTTTAAACTTTTTTTTTCTACCGAGTCTGCCACAAGTTGAAAAACACTGGTATAGATAATAAAATAGCCTCCTCTTTTTTTCAAAGTCGATTAAAAATACAAATCTCTTAAAAAACAATCTTAGAAACGTTTAGAAACTCTAAACATTAGAGAAAGTAACGTTTTTTTTTTTAATTTAAATAAAGGAAGAAATGTTGCCGAAACGTCTGAGTTATTAAACATTTCTAAGATTGTTTTTTAAAAGATTTGTATTTGTATTTTTTTTTATTCATATAAATATATCCACATAGTAGTGGCGTGCGGTCCATGGATGCTGTGGAGGCGTAAAATTTTAAACATTTAGAGTATTTTCATAAATATACAAGGTCGACTTCAAAATTTCAGGAGGATCTTTAAATTTCCAAATTATTATCGGTTATTTCAAATATTTCTATAAAAACATTTTTTTTGTTTTGAAAAGTAGGTATATTGGTTCTCAAAATGAATTGAAATGGTTGCATAGTTTCAAAGGGCAATTAAAATGAATGATTTTCCGAAAAGGGTGCCGATAGAAGGTTTGAACTCTCTGTCTGGTATACTTATCTTCCAGTTCAAGCATGTCAAAGACAAGTTCAGACGAGTATTAGTCGAATAAAAATTGTTCTCGCTGAGGAACTATTAAAATAGAAATAATACAAAAAAAGGAAAAATAAAGATGACTCGAGCATCTTTAGAGTAATCCATTTCTAACACAATGAGGCGGAAGGTCAAATATGAAGATTCTAGACCTTTGAACCAAACTCAACCAACATCAGTAAACTCTAGTTGCCACAAAGGTATTCAGTGAAACACGTTTTAACTAGTAAGAATCCGTTCTTACTATAAACAACATATATAAACTACTGTTTCTTTTTGTTGTGTAATGGAAATAAAAAGAGGACAATCAGATAGATTTTGTATAAAATAAATATGATTTTCGATGTGTATGTTCAAAGACTTTTCGATATTATTAAAAATGGATCCGGTCAAGCGACGATAGCACGCCAGAATAACAGCCTGACTTCCTCCCCAGCAGGTGCACAAAGCATAATGTATTATTATATCGAAATATTTGTTGTTAGTAAAATTGGAAAAATTATCCAGGGGGAAATAAAAAAAATCAACCACAAGAGAATCATGCTGAAAAAAATAATTATATTTATTGTTTAACATAAAATAAAATAATAACGGATTGTTTTAGCAAGGTATGTTTTAAAAAATAATAATAAATGTATTCATAATTTCGACCTCCTTCTTTCAAGGATTTTTTATTTTAAACTATTCAATTAAATAAATTAATTTTTTGATTATGATATCTAAGTTCACTTTCTTTAGTCCGTCCCTGGAAAATTTCGCGTTATAGAGACACATTTGCTTGAAACGGAAACTGGGTCAGAAAGACGATGGGGGGGAGATTCGGAAGCTGCGAGATAAACGACACTCATTTTTAAAAGGGTTACTTAATTATTATATTTGTTAAATAATTTTAGAAACAATATTTTGAACTAAATTAACTTATTTTTATTTGCGAATCTTTATGATTAAAACCATCCAGATAATCTGATTTTTAATAAAAGGCCTTGACTAATAGAGATTAGAGTAAATCGCTTCACAAACACTAGTTTATGTAATAAGGATTTAATAAGAGTACGATTTTTTTAATGTTAGTGTTACAGGTAACACCAAGAATGTACAACTCCTATAAGCCAGAATTGACTCTCGTAACTTAAAACTTTGTTCGATTGTAACTAATTTGACTGGGATGGGAAGTCGTATTTTTGAAAATCGCCTTGATGATACTATGAAGTTAAAAAGATAAATTTGTATTATACTCAATTGTCAGATTTAAAAATTATAAATTAATTATAAAGCCTAATCTTGTTTTGGATAATAACAAAAATTCTTAAACCAACTCTCCTCAGTCATCCGGGTTATTACAATAAAAAAGTCACATCTTTTGATGTGTATAGTATAGTAAAGAGGTGGCCACAATGTGGCTCGCGAGCCGCGTGCGGCTCTTGAACCCTCTTGAATAATACTGATTTTAAAAAGTACAGGGTGTGGCATAAAGATCTACCACATTTTGAAGAGGTATAAAAAAATGAAAAAATTTAACTAGGAAAAACTGAATATATTTTTGAAAAGAACATAAAATAATTTTTTTTAACATTATCAGACAAAGGGGGGGGGTCAAAAATGAAAATTCTAGTCCTTTCGACCAAACTCAACCAAATTTTGTATACATATTCTGTGGACCCCCAGAACGCCATAAATTCAAAAACTAACCACCCAAAACGAGGGGATAGTCAAAATTGAAAATTCTAGCCCTTTCAACCAAAATCAACCGAAATTTTGTATACTCAGAGGGCTAGAAATGCAAAAACTAACCACCCTAAATGGGGGAGGATCAAAAATGAAAATTCTAGCCCTTTCGACCAAACTATGTATTCAAAATTTGGTTAGTTTTTGCATTTCTAGGATCCACAGAATATGTATACAAAATTTGGTTGAGTTTGATCAAAAAGGCTAGAATTTTTTTTGACCCCCCACCCCCTTTTTTGTCTGATAATGTTTAAAAATACATTAAAAAAAATCATTTATTTTCTTTTCAAAAATAAATTTAGTTTTTTTCTAGTTAAATTTTTTTCATTTTTTTATGTCTCTTCAAAATGTGGTAGATCTTTATGCCACACCCTGTATAATAATTAAATTAAAAAAAAATTAATACAAAAATTATTTTTGTAATGTTATAAGTAAGAAGAGCAAAAAATATATGTTACATCATTTATATTTTATAAAATAAAAAAATGTATCTTCTTTTTAATAAACCATTATTTAATCTCCAAACAATGTGGTTCGCTTTGAAACAGTTTTATAAATTTGCGGCTCCCAAAGTTAAGGTTAGTGGCCACCCCTGGTATAGTAGATTTTTTTTTAATGGTAATAACCCGAATGAGTGAGAAGTGTTGGCTGGCAT
>JALMQS010000085.1:16953206-17243434 GCA_024734495.1 Forficula auricularia
GTAAAATCGCTTGGACCTGAATAAGAAGCCAATCTTCCTTGCTGCAGATTTCGCCACAGGGAGATGTGTTCATTCCAAGACAGGTCAGATGCGACAGAGACGCCCAACATGGATAGGCTGTCACACATTTTTAGGGTATTCTTTAATTTATGATGTATTTCCTCTCGTCATATAATCTCAGAGACTTTTAAGGGTCAATGGCATACTTGACGAAGGGCGGAAGACGTCTTTTACAAGGGTTCGTTTGACGGGGTGGAAATCACTTGACCATTACATCTGCGTTGCAGATGAGCGTAATTAAAAATTTTCTATAATAAGATTTCAAACCTACAGTAATAATAATTTTCTTCTATTCTAGACGATATAAATTTGATGGATTAGATTTTGATTGGGAATTTCCCACCGAACGAGGAGGGATACCATCCGACAAACAAGGTTTTGTAGAACTTTGCCGAGAATTGAAAGCTGCCTTCCAGCCTCATGGGTTGTTGCTCTCAGCCGCCCTAACTACAGACCCTTATGTTGTCGGTAAGGCCTATGATGTGCCAGCATTGGCACAAATTCTCGACTATTTCCACATTATGTCCTATGACTATCATAGTTCTGACCAAACCAACACCGGGGCTAACACTCCGTTACATGGAGAAAACAGTCTGGTAAGTTCGTTTGAGTTTTTAGATATACACAAATCATCCTCTAATAAATATTGGTAACCGCTTGAGGCCCTCTTTAGTGGGAATAAATAAAATAAAATAAATAAACATATTCTTATATGGAGGAATATTGTTGATCCTTCAGCTGATTTTCTCCAATAGGTATTCCAATGAACACTAAACAGTTATTTCCAAAGTTTGCCATAACCCCAATTAAAAGTATTGACTTTTTGTTAAGAATTAGGCATATTTCACATACGGTTTTGAACGTGCGGCAAATAACAGTACGGCTGTAGAAGTGAAGAAAAGTATTGGATCTTTCAAATAATACCGGGACGGTAAAATGCTGGTGCCGTATCGTGCACAACCGTGCCTTGTTACTATTAGGTTGAAAGGAAAATAATTTCGTTTTTACTTTACCATACAGGGTATGGTCAAGTATTGTAATAGTGCATGAAAAAAGTGGTTTTTTCCTTCTTTTTTTCGAAATATCTCAAAAACGGCTGAAACTATTTCGATTAAAAAAATTGAGGGAAACCATGGCATTTCGCTCTACAAAAAAGCTCTAATAAGTGAACATCGAAAAAATTATATTTTTCCAGATAATAATTGTTTTGTCAAAATGTCTGTTAGTCTGTGCGTTACCAAATTTTTGTGGACGAGCTAGCTCAAAAACTAGTGTGAATATCGAAACCAGATTTCACACGTAGTTTGGTTCATTGATTTTTCGTTTATTGGGCCACGCAGGTGGGGGCTCCACTAACAAGAAATATTTACATAGTCGGGTGAATTTAATTACAGGATTATTTACATAATTATAGGAATATTAACATAATATATTTACAAAAAAAAATTTCTTTTTTCTTTTTTCTTTTTATATACAATTTCTATCGCATGGCGATTTCCCTATAAGTTCTCCTGTTGAAGCTGTAAAAATTCATTAATGAACCCCTCATCGCCCTGAAGGTCATATCGTATAAAGTTCTCTGAGAAATTCCCAGGGCGACAAGGGGAGGCACCGCTTTATGCCACCACACTTCCTTCTACGAGAGTGTGATGGCTTCAACTCTCACAGAATCCGAGCTCACCCCAAACCTTGCCTGCAATATTGCTCACCAGACTGGAGTTGCCCTTATAATAATTGATTTTGTTTCTGTGGGCAACCCCCAGTCCGAGGAGCGCTGAGGCACTATCTGCACATCCAGAACCCACACCGTCCCCGACACGTCCTTCTCCACGATGTCTGGCTTCCTGTTCCCGGCCGAGCTCTGATATAAATATTCGAGCTCGACCCGCAATCCCTTTTTAATTAGTTCATCAGCCAGACGTCTCACCACCGCATCATGCCTCCTGAGCCTTCCATCGTGCGTCCTCCCACACGACTGGAGAATATGCCCTGTCCTTGTCCCCTCTAGAAAAATTGAGTCAATATCTCAATAACTATTTATGATGAGATTAATTGTATTCTTAAAAAATCAATACAGATTGAAAAATGTAGATCTCAAAAAAAATTATCTCATTTATCTCATTATCCCATAGGCCAGTAAATAGGGGGGTTTCAGCTTATATTAATTGCGGGAAAAGATTTTTTAGGATCGTTTGGTATGGTGTGGCTATGCCAAATCTAAGTTTGGGACCTCGAAATTCTGGGGGACAACTTTTGGCGGTCGAAAAACCTGGAAATTTTCCAGTTTTTTCCTTATAACTAGAAAACAGTTTATATTTTATAAATAACCGTTCTATACTAAATTAAAGATGATAAATTTTCGCGACGATTAAAAAAAAGAAATGCAAAATTGGTTGAGTAATTCTATTTTTAATGGGGATCAAAAAACAGCCTCCAGGATCACTATTGAATATTCCTAAAACTCGCACTTTTTTTCCATTTTAACCATGAAGGAGCACGTTTTCGACAAAGACGCTTCTATACATTTTTAAACTAGATTAAATTTGCTACAATTTAAACAAAGTTTCATATTAATTGGATAATGATAACCGGTGCCTCAATGAGATTGAAATTTTTTGCAAAAAATATCAGTTTTTCCTTCATAAAATGAAAACCACTCCTCCTAGAAACTTGATTTTTATCTCATTGTCTAGAAAATTTTGTTGACTTGAACGTTTACTTGGACCACTTTTTTGTTAAAACTCTTTGATTTATAGATATCCTATATTCCGGACAATTTAACAGGTTGGATGGATGATTGGGCGAGAACAATTTGAGTTGGGAGGTCGCCACACCTCGCTCAACCCTGGTGCCGCCACTGCAGCTGCCCCCTTAGAAAAATTCCCTAGCTACGCCAATGTCTGGATTCCGATACTCACGTTTATGGTTTCTCATTTCCCGGCAAATAAAAATTCCCGGGAAACGAGGATATTTCGAACATATTCCCGGATTCCCGGTTTTTAATATTTAAACACAAGACTTCATGTCATCAACCTTTTCAGCAGGCGGGCCAAATTTTAGAAATAATTTTTTCTGTCGGCCCACACACCTAATTTTTTTTTTTTTTGTTAATTAAAGCAAACACAGTTACAGTTGGGACCACAAGGTCGCTTCCTAGCAGCTAAGATCGTGGTCAAACACTTGCCAGGTCTAATGTAAAAAAAAAAAAACAAGGAATAGGTATATTTACTTTTTGAAGAAAATAAAACATAACTGAGAATCAAACACACTAAGTAGTATTCATTAGAAATATTTAAAAGTGAGTCGTCTGACTTTGTTTTGCAGAGCTAAGTGCATCAAAATTGATCTCGATGATTGATGTTGTCGCTTCACGAAATCAGTTTTCGAAATGAACATCAGTAATTCGAGCTCTCACTTGTGATTTATTTGATGTGCTTCATAGAAAGCTGGTGAAGAAATATATACCACTGATAATCCAATGTCAAGATTTAATCATGACTACACTTTTGCTGCTGAGTCTTTCTGCCTAGCTTCTGTAAATTCCTGTATGATCGCCTCTGATTGCATATTTATATATAAAATTATGTCGGGTCAGGTAAAATGTACAGAGCTTGCTGCTCTCTTTCCTCTACCTAGCCCCAATTATATATTAAGAAGAACAATGCCATTCTATCCAGGGATGCCTACTGGTAGACATCCTGAAAGAAATCCAGTCTTCAGACTCTGTCATAGTTACAATGAGTTGGCACCAAGATTGGTTAACCCTCAGGAATTTTCTTTGGAAATCAATAAGGTAGCGGCTTTATTCAAGAACCTCACACTTATTTATGAATAATTAATGTAATGCTAATATATAATTATGTAATATGTTGATGTATGTAATGAGCATTGTTAATGTATTGTTGTGTATGTAATGAGTATTGTTAATGTATAATTTTGTAAATTGAAGCTTTTAGCAGTTGAAAATGAAATAAATAAATACCAGTCAGATATTCAGCGCCTGTCAACGCAACCCGCAAGGCAGGGCGTTCTATTTGAATGCATACCTTTGACTTTACAGGCGCGGCGCTAAATTAATTCAAAGGCTTGCTTAATTATGTCAAAAGCACACCTACATGTCTTTCTGTATTTTTTTAGCCAGACGTGAAACCAAACAAAAATCGAAGAAAAAGTTGAAACTTTTTCAAGACTCAGTATGCCCACCAGTTAAAGTCCCCTTAATAATAAACTTATTTAGAATAAACTCTTCCTCTTATCTAATAGCCTTACCTTATCCTTTCCCTATCTACCATATGTAAAAAATTACATTTTTAATTGCAATTATTTCATGTTTGGTGCGGTAAATCGTCTTCAAATTTTAATAGTGTGTTTATTATGCTTTTAATGACTTAAATTCCAAGTTTCAATGACTTCTTGAGGAGAGTCGGATTAGCCGAGCCGGCTAATGCGCTGGCCCCACATCGGCATCGATCGATTATGACGATGTTGGAGCGGAAGGCCGGGGTTCGATCCTGGCTGGCAAATAAAAATTTCTACCGGCTAAAAACTCGGCTCCCTCACTAACCTTTCTAACACTTTACTTATGTGCTGTCTAAATGGGCTTTGTTCCCGGTGACAATAAATAAAGAAAAAAGAAAAAAAAGGACTTCTTGAATTTTATAATTTGTGAAAGAACTAGATTAAGTCAGATATCAAAGAAGAGTATTCCGCCGCCTCTTGTATGACGTTTGATTGCAATGACAATGTAGGAAAGTGAGTAATTTTTTGACCTCAACTGTTGTTTCATTTGAAACGCATAAATATGATCATACCATTTCCTAAAATATAATTTTTAAAGTTTACTTTATAAGGTTTGATTGTAGACCCAAATGCCCTGAATTACTTAGCTCAATTTTTTTTTATCAAAATAGAAGGGGATAGGGGAAAAATGTGGAACCAAGTGGTGAACCGCGAGCTAATATAGTGTACACCTACTTCCACTTTCATTTCCAAGTAGAAGACAATAGATGAAGGGGCATTATCTAATGGATTCCAAAATAATTCCACATAATTCCAAAGACGTGTACCTACACCTAATTCCAATCGCGGTTCACCCCTCGTGTGGAACGAATGAGGGATGACACCCTTGCAAGAATCGTGAAGGAAAATTGCCCACAAGGCACACGGAGGAGAGGGAGGCCTAAAAAAATATGGAAAGATGTCACATCAAGAAACTAATGTCTAAATTCTTTTTTTCTTATTAAAAGAACAGGCGGAAGCCTATAGAGAAGATGAAGAAGTTTTAGCCGTTTTTTAGATATTTCGAAAATACGAAGAGAAAAAAAAACATTTTTTCATGCACGATTACAATTTCTTATACTTATACAGTAACTATGATAAAGTAAAAAATGTAAACAGTACTTAAGACTACTCTAAATAAAAAATATTCATCAATCTGACAAGTGATTGTTCATTAAAATTATATTCAGGAAACATCATTAAGATTATATTATCTGATTTATTTGAAACTATACAATTATACTAAAGAAACAATACTTTATAAATTATCATAAATATAATAAAATATTTTTGAAATTAAAATACTTCCCCATACTCAGTATGGTAAAGTAAAAAATGGATATACATCTATATTAACTTTCCTATTTCTTTGAGCATGTATTTAGTATAGGAATATTATCGAATTTTTTTGTTTCTTTAGTTATTTTAAGTTCTAAAATAAAATAAAAAATGAGTTAAAATGAATCCATATGACTAGGAGCCAGTTGTATGCCGGTTGGTAAACTCTTTTTAAACGTTGGCAAAGGGTAAAACCAAGGGGTGATCTGAGATTGGAAGTAGGTGTACACCTCTTTGGAAGTATTTTGGAAGTACTTGGAAACATTTGGAAATATTTGGGAGTGCATGGAAATATTTGAAGTACAAGTGGAAGTAGGTGTACAGCATATTAAGTCGCGATTCACCAATCGGGTAAAACCTTAGAGTTCACCTTGTTCCCGGTGGGATGGCCAATCAGATGACAGAAACGTTCATCTGATTGGCCATCCTGTCGGGCACAAGGTGAATTCTAAGGTTTTATCCTTTGCCAACGTTTAAAAAGAGTTTACCAACCGACATACAACTGGCCCTAAGTGTTTAACAAAATCCTTACCAAAAACCCCAGGGGTTTTTTCATGTGCTTGTATTACTGACGTTCTTAATTCTTCTTCCACAGAGTGTGCCAAATTAATTAACTAGAATAGAATATAAAGAATAAAATCAAGGCATTTATAATGAAAGGTATTTTTTTTACCTCTTTTATTGAATTTGTATCTTTTACATGTTTATTTTTTTTGAATTCGTCATTTATTCTTTTTCTTCCAGCTTGAAAAAAAGAGTGAAAAAAGACATTTTTTTAGATAATAACTATAAGTACATCATATAAATATTTCTCAAAAATTTGTATCATACCTTCAAGAGTTTTTTCATCTCCATGAAATACTAATTGTTTAGTCCTGTGTAAAGTTTTAAAAACTTTTAAAGCCTAAAAATAATTGAATTGACAAATTACTTTAAGGTTATTTCATGCTAAATATTCTACCATTTTATATGAATAGAATGAAATAATATACATACTTCCTTTTTGGACATCTTAGACTGAAATTCAAATAACTATAATATTATATTATAAATATTTTTTTATAATAAGTAGTTTTGTATTCGCCCCGAAACACTTGGAAGAATTTCTTAAATTAAACCGGGAAATTTAAAAATGCAAAGTAAGAATATTGTTAAACTTGGCCATTTTGGAAGATTAGGATATTCCCAAGGACTCAACTTACAAAAACTTATTATTGATAAACATAAAAAAAATGAAAAAGAAGATACAGTAATTTTTTTAGAACATAATCCTGTTTATACTGTCGGTATAAGAGATAAAATTTACACGAAAGAGGATGAGCAAAAGCTGAAAAATTTAGGAGCTGAATTTTTTCGTACCAATCGTGGTGGACTTATAACTTTCCACGGTCATGGCCAATTGGTTATTTATCCTATTATTAACATAAAACATTTTAAACCAAGTTTAAAATGGTATGTGGATAGCCTTGAAAAGACCATAATAGATGTTTGCAAACATTTCAACGTAAAAGCTCAGAAAGCAAATGATACTGGAATATGGGTAGAAGATAGAAAAATCTGCTCTATAGGAATCCATGGAAGTAGATATATTACGAGCCATGGTCTTGCTCTTAATTGCAACATTGATTTAAATTGGTTTAATCATATAATACCTTGTGGACTCGAAGGCAAAGAAATGACTTCATTATCTAAAGAACTCGAGAGGGATATATGTATAGATGAAGTAATTCCTGTAGTAATAAATTCTTTTAGTAAAATTTTTAAATGTAACTTTTGTAATTATCCTAAAGAAGAAATGGATAAAATAAAAACACTGGTAAACATGAATTCTTGATTGTATAATTAAATTTTATTTCATATGCTTATAACATAATCTTATTAAGCATATACACTCACGAGCAAAGAAATGGAATCACTCTCTTTTCATTAATTCAAGAAGAAATGGATAAAATAAAAACACTGGTAAACATGAATTCTTAATAGAAAAATCTGCTCTATAGGAATCCATGGAAGTAGATATATTACGAGCCATGCATGGTCTTGCTCTTAATTGCAACATTGATTTAAATTGGTTTAATCATATAATATATCTTGTGGACTCGAAGGCAAAGAAATGACTTCATTATCTAAAGAACTCGAAAGGGATTATATGTATAGATGAAGTAATTCCTGTAGTAATAAATTCTTTTAGTAAAATTTTTAAATGTAACTTTTGTAATTATCCTAAAGAAGAAATGGATAAAATAAAAACACTGGTAAACATGAATTCTTGATTGTATAATTAAATTTTATTTCATATGCTTATAACATAATCTTATTAAGCATATACACTCACGAGCAAAGAAATGGAATCACTCTCTTTTCATTAATTCAATGATACTTTGTATGTTTCTTTGTAATTTATTAGAAATTTAAATATTTTTTCTATAAGTTTCATTTTTCAGCATTTAATGGGCCCTCTACACTATGGCCCAACGTGAACCAAACATGTTGGCCACCAGTAAAAAGAGTTAATTTCACGATGCCTCCACACAGTGGTCTAAGAGTTAGGCCAATGTCTATGGCCTTGTGGAAACGACACCTAGCCACTGCGCACTTTCGTGGCTTAACATTGGCCCTCTTTGATATAACGAAAAAACCGCTCCGAAGGCCAACCATCCCCAATCTCATCGCCAGCGTCAACCAATGACCAATACAAGCCAACTCCACTCTACACATTGACGTTGGCTTGAATTGGCCCAAGTTGGCTCATAGTGTAGAGGAGGCATAAAATAAATGTAGAATGATAACCTAATGAAAATATATTATATTATTATTATTATATTTGAGAATGAAAATTACATTTAATACTCGCAAGGGAGGTGATTCCATTTCTTTTCTCGTGAGTGTAGTATAATGTTGATATTAAGTTAAAAGTTAGTGTACGCTTTCATACATAAATAATATATATCTATATTTAAACAAAGAAAAAATATATATATATATATATTGTATATAATGTATTTTTATTTGATAATATTAAATATATAAAATATTATAAGTGTTTTTAGATGTATAACAATTAAAATAGGTGCCTCATATATATTTATATATGATTAATAAAATTATCTAAACTTATCCACAGCCTTTTCTAGACTAGTAGAGATCACCCAATATAATGACATAAGTATAGGTTTCGAGTAATACCGACTTAACGCCTTTTACATTTTAATCATACAATGATAAGGTTTTATTAAAAAAAAAGATATAGGTATATATATATATATATATAAACACTTAACTTATTTGACTTAATGACAAGAATAAAAATAAATAAATAAGTACTTATATAAAATATAAGCCTTTATATAGATCATCATCCAGATTATTTAATTAAATCAAATTAAAACAAAAAGTCTTGGTCATCTCCTAATTAATTAAAAATATTAATTTGTCTTATAGTAAAAAAGAAGAGATAGTATTATAAAAATATTGTGCATAAAGGCGGATTAGGATAATGCATATATGCAATTAGGAAATTTACAAAATTCAAGAACCAGATTATAATAAAGATTTTTTTTTTGACAACAGATTAAAATAAATGAATCTTTTTTTATAATGTGGTTCAAGTTAAAAATATAGATAGATTTCAGAAATGAATATGAAGAACGAGGAAGAAAAAGTGAAAGGAATATCTACTTTCTATTTATATATGATAATTACTTATGGGAAAATTAATTTGTCCTTGCTTATTTTTTCCGAAAAAATTATTAACTCTTTAAAATATGAAGATAGGGCTGCCTATAAAGTCCAAGGGTCCATTGACTTAAGAGATATCTCGCATTATGCAAGGAATTTTCAGGATTTTGTATTTGCGTAATAGCTAAATCCAATTCAACTTTTAAATCATAATATTGTTTGCTATTTAATAATGATTCTAAATGATTGATTCCTTTTAAAGCTTCATGGGAAGGCTTAGGGTTACTGAAATAGAAAAAAAATTTAATATTTTAATTTATAAAGTTTTTTATAAAATGTACATATACCTGTTATCATCTGAAACTGATCCTGGAGAACTTGGTCCCATTCTTAGTGCGTCTCCTTCAGGAATTTGAGCAAATATTAGAACTGATGTTGCTTTGCTTAATAATCTACACCTGAAAAACATTCAGTTTAAAATAAATATTATACTATTTAGGACTGAAATTTTCAAACATACTTCGCAGAAACTTGAGATGATTTCCGCAATCCAATAACACCAAGTAATCCTCCTGCTTTTTCATCTCCTAATTGAGATAGATTTTGGGCTAGCCTTTTTAAACATCCTATAGCAAGCTGACGATCTCCATTAAGTTCAACTTGACGAATACTTAGAAATATGGCATGACTCCATAAAAGAGGTAGTTTCGATTCAAAATTTTCACTAAAATATAAATAATTAATGCATTAATTTCTGGTTTAATTAGTCATTTCAAGATTATTTTATTTCAATTCAGATACACAAGGACAACAATTTTACATGTGATTTTAATTGCGAAAAGTAGTTCTTTTAATAAATATTATAAATTTAGCCAGTAGTTTATTCCTATTGTTAAAATTTAAAAGTAAATATTCATCAAATGAAAGCACACAAGTTAAATTGTTTTTATTTACAAATTAGTAAATAGGAATGCCTGATTCCTATAGGTAATAAGATAATTATTTCAAATTTTATACTTTTTTACATCTGAATTAGAATAAATATTTCATTAAATTAGTGGGGAATAGTGTATTTTATCACTATCTACTTTGTATTTATGGTCTATTAAACACAGATGTATTATAAATAAATAAATACAATTTCTCTTGCTAAAATCTGTCTTAAATGCAATTCGGAGACAAGCCATAAAATTAATAGGAGATTGAGCCTTATATGTTTTGCAGAGCAAATTCAACTTTTTCTAAATCAAATTCACCCTTTTAAAAATCAAGTTTTCTACAAAAATATTTTATTATTTTTTTATGCCTTTATAAAAAAAATCAAATCAAATCTGATAATCAGCAGTAAGTGTAGTTAGTTTTGGACAATGTAAGCCTGCATAAGAGCAAGGAAGCTCATAAAATCTTGTTGGTCTGACAAGGCATACTCTATTATAAGTTATAGGATTTTCATGAAAAATCCTTTTAACTTTAATGTTTCCCTAAAACCCACACCACATTTCTTTAGTTTAAGAGATAATCTAATTTTTCTACCATCATATTTCCTATGAAGAACATCATCGAACAAGTTTTTTCAAAAATAAAATTATCTAGGTACTAGCTGAGTCCATAAGGTAGTTGTTCCGCCAAATGGGTTTTCTTAGGATTTTTTTGAAATTTTGAGAGATTATTATTTAAATACTTCTACGTCGATTGGTGGCAAAACGAAATTTATGAACAATATATATAGTTCCGGAGATATTAAATTCAAAGATAGAGTTTTTCAGACTCATATACATTGCACTATACGGGATACTCGGAAAATTTACATAGTACATATTTAATTATAATTAAGAAACCCTTCTTACCATTTTTATAAAAAACTAAACCAACATTAAACAATAACCAATACATATTTTAAGACAATTTTGATTCATAGTTACAACACAGTTTCTGAGATAATAATGAATAAATAATGAAAAATGTATAAAAAAATTCACACTAAAACAATTTGGCAACAGCGCATTTATTTAACCAGCGAAAGATGTATAAAACGGGAATGCGCTAGTATTTTCAAAATTATCATTTTCATAAGGTGTAACGTAGGGGTTGATTACATTTGTTAAAAAATAACAAAACGATTTTTATAGAAATTTTTTAACTTTTAAAATGTATTTTATCTGTCATTTTAATATAAAAATATTCAATCTCTTACAATGGTGCCAGATTTGTCAAATGAGCACGGGATTGGCTAGAATCGGTACATAAACAGCAAAAAAGTTTTGGGCTTATGAATTATGAATCCTTATTGTCTGTTCTTTATACTCTAGCATTAACTTTTTGCTAGTATTGTCGCGAAACAACTACCTTAAATCATAGAGATTTGGGAGATGACTGTTATAACTGTTACTGCTACAAATGGTTACAATTATTGGATACATTTGTATTTGAAGTTACCAATAGCTGCTGTAGAACTTATTGTCAGTTATGTATTTGGTGTACATTATGTATAAAGAATCAATTCAGTTTTCATACATATCCTAATAACTAAATATTAAATTCAAATACCTACTATGTACTTAGTAATAAAAAAAAATGTTGAATTTATAATCAATTTACATTTGATTTGATTTTTTACAAAAACTTTAAAAATATATATATTATATTGTAAAATTTGCAAAAAGTAGAATTTAGAGTAGAAAGCTTGTAATTAGCTCTCTGGAATTCCTTATCCTATTATAGAATCGATTCCTATAAGTAACTCCGACAGGACCCTAAATATTCTACCTCTTCCTTCTTATATACGAGAGTCAATCCTAACTTTTAGGACTGTTAGATGTTTCAACTTGTTAGTGTAACAAAAAAAAAGGTTCCTCATAAGACAAATTACTATACGTACATAAATTATTATTAGGATTATAAACATACTTCGGTTTGATTAGATTGATCCAATCCAATAAGTTTTCAAGAACATTTGCCTCTTCACGAATATCTCGACAAGAAGGAAGCCTCTTAAGCAGAAGAGAATATAAGCTTAAAACACATCCTTGTTGAATAAAAGAATCTTCAATAGGTGGCTGACGCGGGATCATCGGTTGAAGAATATTTAATGCTTGATGCCAATCAGGAGTATAACTTTGTGAAACTGTGCATTAAAAGTAAAAATAATTAATTTAATTTTAAAACTTAAATTTAAATATATAATTTTTTTTAATTATACATTTAGTTTACCTGTTTGTTTAAAATATGCTTGTAAGGCTGCCTCCAATAATGTAGAAAGATGTTCATGATTTGTTATAGTAGTGGTAAAAACTCTCAAGCAGCCTCGAACTACTACACTTGATCCTTCCATAAGAGAAAGCCAATTTACAAATGTATCAAGGGCAAGTGTGGCAATATTATTACTTCCATTACTTTCACTTATATTTACAATCGAAATTAATTCACTAATAAGTAAACCAGCTTCAGCAATTTGTTGTTGTTCTGGAACGCTTGCTGTCACAATTCCTTCAATATCATTGAGCATTTTCCTTATTGATGATTGAAAGGCTGCCGGTTGTTTCACGAGTAAATTTTTAAATCGACTAGCACTGGAAACAAGCATTTTTGCAGAAGCTCGGACAAACATTTGTCTTTTTCGTAAAGTTGTTGGATGAAAATGTGTTATATTAGGCTTATAACAAGCAGCCACTTGTAATAATTCTAACACACCTCTATCTAAAGGATTAATATTATCATCAGCTATTACAAGTATAGCTCGCGGATCTAAACTCATAACACACCAATTAATAACTGGTTCATAAGCAGAGACATCGAGAAGGTCCCAGTGAAATTGTTGTGCTTGTTGGATTAATGAACATGCTTGAGAAGTGCCTCTCACACTAGGCTCATTAGCTAACTTTACAAATAAATGTAAAAGACAAATATGTGCTCTAGTTGAGGCTTCTGGATGTTGAGATGACATAATATGACCCAACCAAGCTGACCATGAAACAGACATGAATATGGTTCCTAGAAACGAATGACAGTCAGGAAGATATTGATCCACAACTTTTAACATTAATTCCACATCTTGAAGTGAAGGCCAAAAATGATCCCATGGTAATGTGACCAAGCTAGTATGAATAACATTAACTATATGATCTTTAATAGAAGTGTGTGCATATTGGGAAACGTAAAATTGCCAAACAAAACTTAAAATATTACTGCAGGCAGGAAGTGTATCTGATATAAAACGAAGGCATTCAACAAACATGGTAACAAGGCGATGAGCATTTGGACTATCATTTACAATCCATGGAGGAAGGACGGAACGATCATCAGTCAATTGTTGGATCCAGGCTGCAGTTGGTTCTTGTAAATTTCTTGTCCAATAAGGCGATACCCATGGTTGAAATAAAGAGCTAATTGTAGGCCAGAGTTTTTCTGAAAGTCTGTCTGATAAAAGTCCTTTATCTTTATGTAGAGTAGTAACAACAATCCCATGTCCTATCATACCAAGAAATGTAGTTATAGGTTCAATATAAACTCGATATTTTGGATACAATCCATATAATCCATATTGTAATCTTTCATTATGAAAATGCGTGGCAAGTAATGATGCTGTTCCAAGAAGCTCATCATACCCAAGGCGACGCTGCTCTGTGGCAAATTTTCTTGCTTCATCTTTCAATCGTCCAGGACTTAAGGCTGATCGAATTCTTCGGTCTCCGATTTCAGTTATTCCATTTAATAGATCATACCAGATATCAACCGATATTGTTTGAGTTTCACTAGCCTTAAGAACAAATGTTAATACTTCTCCATAATGTTCTGGAAATTCATGCTTTAAAATAGCAATAAAATGTTGACGAAATATATCATGTACCATAAGTTTATCATCTTCAGGAGTTATTCCCGCGTTTGTAAGAGCCTTTCCAACTAGTTCAATAAAATGAGATCTTTCTGCAAGTCTAGGTCTATTTTTGTGAAGCCATTTTTTAATATCAAATTTTGTAAGTAAGACAAAAGTCAATTCTGACGGTTGCTGATAACTTATATCAACAATGATTGCATACATTTGAAGAAATGTCGTCGTTGATGCTACTGATGGTGTTAGATGTGGTCCTAATATACCTGTTAATAAAGGTTGATGAATCATTGTCGTTAATAATTGAATACAGTGACTTTCTTCTCCTGATATAAATACTTGACCTAACATTTCTAAAGCAGTTGTTAAAAATTGTTTCGTTGGAGGATAATATGCAGTCTCTTCATTATAAAAGTTTAACATATGAAAAAAAAGAGCTGCCCCAACATCATGAAATTTTTGAGTGTATTCCATATTATTTATTTTGCTTTCTTTATATTTATTCACCAGTAAAGTAATAACATGCTCAATAAACACACTTGCGCTACATACTTTTTGCGGTGGCGGTTGAGAACATCTATTTATCAAATTATCATATTCTGCACGATTTTGTTTAATTAGATGATCAGTGGCTTCATTAACTCGAGCTTCACAAACTTTTAATCTAATTGATGCGGGTCCTGCACAATTGGAAACAGCAGGTCTTCTTCCAGAAGGGGGCTCACTTACACATGCCGCATGAAGAGTGACTTCCATTTCATAGTCTTTATATAAAATTGGAATCAATTCTAAAAAATTACAATCTAATGCAGTATGTTCTGAAGTTCGAAGAGAATAAATTTGAGCAAATTCTGTTAAAGATTTGAAAGAGCTCTTTAATCCATTGAACATATAATCTTTTTTAATCAACATTTCCAGTTGCAATTTAGGTATTACCGGCTTGTCAGGGTTAGACAATGAAGGTGGAGAAATTGGAGATTCATATGTTCTAAGCCTTTTAAGAATTCTTTGCATAGGGTCATGTAAATTTTCTAATGTTGGCGTTTGAACCAAAGATTTGTAATCTCCTTCTTGTGTTCTAAAATTCACAACTTGCCAATCCCAAGCGGCATTTTGTTGAGATTTACGTATCTTAGAAATATTTAAATATTCCAGCCAGGGTGTCTTATCTCCTTGAAAAATTAGTGTTAGTTTTTTTGAGTCATATTGAGGTGGTAAAGAAGATAAAAATATGTTTGGTTCATGTAATCTGGGTTCTTCTAGCCATACAATGTATGTTTGAAAAAGCTTACTACATTTTTCATACCATTCACACTCTTTTTTTGAAAATGAATTATTTAGTTCTGAAAAATCTTCCTCGGCTTCAATTGGTTGAGATTGATCAACTCCTTCTGTACTTTTGGATCTATAAAATTCAGAAAGGTCTTGTAGACGTTTTTTAATTTTTTTTAGAAAACTCAAATTAACCATTCCTTCAAAAAACTTGTTTCCAATTCCTCCCCTGTCTGGAACTCCAGAAATCGAAGAAATGCGTTGTAGATATAAAATAAAAAATTTTTGCCATAAAAGTGGTTGAATAGGATGATCAATTGGAGTATCTAAAGCTTGTTGACACCAACGATAAATTGCTAAGTTAGCAGAAGTGCCCGATGGTAGTTTCATTGTATTGGATGCTTTCTAAAAAATAATTATAAAAATTATACAATATTATAAATAGAGTAACTATTATAATCAAAAATGTTTAATTTCAAAAGAAAAACAACCTTGACTGCGTGATCTATATTAGCTTTTCCAGTAGCTAAAGCTAGTTCTTTCAAAATAAGCCTCCAAAGTCCAGTTCTTTCTTCAGTTATTTCAAATTCTAGTTCAAGAACAAAATAGGCAAACCATGGAGCTTCGGGAGTTGATGATCTAGGTAAAAGACTAACTCGACCCGAAGAACCACCAATCCAACTGACCAATGAAGAAAATGTTCTTGTCGATTGGTTTGAAGTCAGGACACTCTGTTAAATATTTAAAATATATTTGAAAGAAATAGAAATAAAATATTAAATTTATAGACTAACTAACCTCAATATCATATCCATGACATGACTTGCTAAAACCATCACCAAAAATTAATTATGTATTTTTATTACATAAATAATATGTTAAAATTAAATATAGATATTCAAAGAACGTGTTAATGTTGTTCTTCAATTTTTTTTTCTAATGTTAATATCAATTAATCCGTGTAGGCATTGAGTTTTGTTTCGAATAATTAATCAAATGTAAACATGTTTAAAATTAGTTAGTTAAAAGTTGTTTCGGAATGAATTTATAATTTTTATAATGAATGTAACTTTTATGAAACACATTAACACATTGTTTACTTTTACTTTTGTAAATCTAAAATTGTTAAAAACGATATAATATATTGAGTGGATATTAATGAGGCAGTCCAAAAAAGAAGATAATTTATACTATCTTTTTATTCAGGCAGTAACAATATATTATTGATACTGCCACTGAAAGAGAGAGACAGAGGGGAATGTCGCATTGGATTTTCTTCAATGACTTCTCAAAACCCTGAAGAAGGAGGGAATAGCCTCCAAAACGTCGGTTTATGAATAAAAAGATAGTATAAATTATCTTCATTTTTTGGACTGCCTCATCAATATACACTCAATTTCACTTATCAGTCCGTCTCCAAAAATTACTCCAATGATATAATATATATTTTAAACTTTATATTATTCTTTTTACTTTAATTCATAGGCGTATTCAGGAGGGGGGGGGGGGGGGGTTAAAAATAAAACAATTGAATATGCGATTTCGAAAAGGGCACATGTCTAAAAATTGAAAATGTTCAGGAATGAAAAAAAAAACTATTTATTTTCTAAATTAGTGTAAAATTTATAAAATTTATTTTTGAGTTACATTTTGGGGGCAGCAAAATTAATACCAGAGTTGTGCCTTTTTCGAGTATAGTAGGTGGAGGAAAGCTTTTAGAAAACATTTATATGAAAAAGTGTATTTGTCAAAATATGAGAGATGTGCCCTTTTCGAAATTGCATATTGAATTATGCAGAAGGTTCTTGTGAAAATATTTTTTATAAAATTATATAATATATATTTTATTTATTAGCCCCTTCCCTTTTTAATGGTGTTGTGTCAATTTCTCTAAATCGGATCCTCCATTCATCAATCTAACTAAGTTACGCTTATGGTATAAACTTGTCAGCTAACACCAAGGCAGCCACAAGTAGTCTTTAGGAGGTCTCATAAAACGACGTCTAAATGTTATCTTATTAAAAATTAGCTAAGTTTCAAATGTTTAGAATAAATCGAACACAATTTTGATGCTTAAAAATCGAAAGACAACATTTAATAAACCCTTGCTAAGTATATTCATTTTAGGAAGTCTGAATAAAGTTTGTAAATAAGACGTCTTTCTGCCTTTCTTTTAAGTTGTTTTAAGGAGGTTCTTTCGCGACAATCAACACAAAAAGTTTTAGCCTCGTAACCACTCTATAAATACGAATGGAACTAAAATTTTAGGTTATGTTTTTTTAACGTGACTCTAGCACTCACACTACGAAATCTCTATATGGATACACACATACTTGCTGGATCGTTTCCAAGCCATTGTGCTTATATCCCCTCCACTAAAAATAATCGCCCAAATATGTTTTTTTTTGTTTTTTATCAAAACTACTAAATAATTTCTTTTTTTTTTTTTTAAGTTACTCCGAATATATTATTCTAACAAATATTAGTTTTCATCAAGATGGTGAAAGTCCTTCAATGAAAAAAAATAAAATAATGATCATTACCCCCACTCTTTCCCTATCTAGCCTATGTAAAAATGTCATTTTTAATTGCAATTATTTCATGTTTGGTGTGGTAAATCGTCTTCAAATTTTAACAGTATGTGTATTATGCTTTTAATCACTTATATTCAAAGTTTCAAAGACTTGAATTTTTGCATTTGTGAAAGAACTACCTTAAAATACAAGCCAAAATATTATTTCTGCCGAATGGGCTAACTGGATAATGGACTTTCATCAAAAATTAAATAAAATTTTTAATGAATAATACAAAGTTTAAAAAATAAAGACTATACAAAAATATTTTACTAATAAATTACAACTAATTTCTACAAAAGATACAAATTAATATATTTGTATATTACTACTAAATAAAATATGTATATCTTATTCAAATTAAATTTTAATAAAGATCAATATATTTCGAAGAAACGCGCGAGGAACAAGATGCAAAATTTATAAAAAGCTTAGATATAAATGAATGATAATAACATCATGAAAACGTTTATTATACATTGATATTGTTTAATTGATTACAAATAAACTCTACTAATTTATTGTTGCATAAGAATAAAATTTTAAAATAAAGAAAAATATGAATTACCTGAAACAAAGATGTAAGGATATCGATTGCTTCTCGTTTTGCTTCTTTAAAAAAAAATGCCTTTCTTAAAAGTATATCAAGGAGATAAATTATAGAGAGTTCTCGGGTCCAATCATTAATTTGAGTAAGAGTTAACATCCATAATCGGATAAATGGTCCGGGGTCGGCTAAGCTATATCTAAGTAAAAAAAGAAATATTTAATTTATAAAAGTGAATTAATATTAGAGAAAAAAGTGAAAATTTTTTCAAGATTCGGTACGCTCTCATGTGAGGCCCGCACTATTAATAAATTCAATTTCTTAATTAATTTTAAAAATTAGAAATAATAAACTATTAGCGAGTTTTAAAATAAATAAATTAATAAATATGCTAAATTAAAAAACACCTATTTGTTTTTTATGCCTTTATTATTAGGCCTGAAAATCTCAATAAAATATTTCAAAAAATGATATTATTTGTATTTTTGAACCAGAAGTTCTGAAGTTAAAGATGACAAAAAGTAATATGTTCTCCGCATTGGAAATACAAACATTTTGGCAAACTAGCGAGCTATCTACGACTTTTGGTTGTTAAGTTATTGTAGGTATCAGAATGCAAAGATACAAAGTCAGAAAAAAATAATGGCTAATAGTAATTTTTCAGACATTTTTAAACACAATGAGAAAAAATCGAGTACTAGGACCCCCAAGGGGGAATAATTGCAAATTTATTAATATCCAAATTATTTTGTTTTGTTTGATCCTGTAGTTTTGAAGATTTTGCCTATATTTTCAATATTATACATTACACTTGAATATTTAAGAGTTTAATAGATGAAGGAGGAGGTATCAGCCAAAGATGGAATCACTGGGTTCAATAAAACACCTTTAATGAGACGTTTCGGCCTAAATTTTATTTGGCCATCTTCAGTCAATTAGGAGTTATAGAGATAAGATGGCCAAATAAAATTTAGGCCGAAACGTCTCATTAAAGGTGTTTTATTGAACCCAGTGATTCCATCTTTGGCTGATATCTCCTCCTTCATCTAGTATAGTTTCATCACAGCCACGAACTCTTACAATATTTAAGAGTTTAAGTCATAATTAAAATTACTTTTTTCGTGGGGAATAGAAGCATTTAAATGTTTTTAAGTTACCTTTTAAAATTTTCCAAATGTCCATTCAACATGTTAGCGAACAATCTGAGTATAGGTCCTGGGAATTCGGGTGCTATTAAATTTTTTGCCATTTTCATATAGGTTTTATCAGCAGTAACTAAGCATAAAATAATAGATTTAAACCTGAAACAGGATAAGAAATAATTTAAATCCACCATTTAATTAGAAAATAATTTATAAAGAGAAATCAAAGAGGTTGCCCTTTGCTTGATGCAAATAAAGATACACACACATATATATATAAATAAATATAAATAAATATATATATATATATATATATATAAATAAATATAAATATATATATATATAAATAAATATAAATATATATATATATATATTTGATATAATTATATATATAAATATCAATATATATATAATTTATTTATTTGGGACTATAGTTTCGAAGGTTTGACCTTCATCATCAGCCTTTTTTAATTATAAATATTTTATCTGTTATTCCTCATGGGATCAAATAACAGACAAAATATTTATAATTAAAAAAGACTGATGATGAAGATCAAATCTTCGAAACTATAGTCTCAAACAAATAAATTATATACATGTTAATATAAGTACCTATATACATATTTATATTTGATATAATTATATATATAAATTAAAAAAAGAAAGGCCAGTAAAGGAAACCTGTGTCGAATAAAAAACTCCCAATTATAGAAAACAGTTTCGGCTTTAATTACATAGATAATGCCATCTTCAATTCTAATGAACTGTAATGAGCATAAAATATATGAATATAAATACAAAAACATAATAAATTATAAAAGAAAATTAGTTCTTACAATATTTGCAAACTCAATACATTGAGTGCAGTCAGAGTTGTTATGTATTATCAAACACAAAATTATATATAACATATAAAATGTGTACATCGGTCTTATATATCTATGGGTATGTTTATTTGCATCAAACAGAGGAATTATGAACTCTGCTACTCTCGGCATAACAAAATCTTTTCAAGAAAATATTTATTTGTAAATCTAATATATTATTAATATATATAAATTTGAAATACTAACTTTTCACATGATAATAATGAATCCCGAGCAGCCAAAAAAAGAGGCATAGTATGTTGTAAAACAGCTAACAAAGCTTCATATTTATAAAAACAATGAAGAATGTGAAGCTGAGAAAAACCATGGGAACAAAGCAAAGGTAGAGAATGTCCCCAACTTGTAGCTAAAAGAGATACATAACAAGCAAGAGGTTGTTTTTCTCGAAGGCCTCTCGCAATAATCTCTATTTCTTCTGGTTCAGGAATATTAGCAAAGGCTTGTGCAGGAGAAGCCAAAGCTGTCCAAACGAGTGGGGTAGGTTTATCCAAAGCATGTAAACGTAATCGTGCCATAATTTCCCACGACCATTGTCCGAAGGCCTGCTCAGCTGATGATGGCCGAACCATAGCTGTGGCTATATTTGAAACCTATTCAACAAATTATTCAATATCAACAATTTTAAATATATAGTAAAATAAATAATTTTATTAATATATATATATTATATATACTGGACAAAATTAACGCACCACTTGTGATTTTAACAGGAAATTTCTTTATGTTTATAGTGTTTTTAAAATTTCTTATCCAATAAAGTTATTTCTTTTTGATTATACTTGTTTTTTCATTCATAATAAGAGGCAGATAGCCCATGAATAAAAATAATTATTATTATAAGTAGGTTATAATGAAAGGCACTCCATAAATTATTTAAATTTTATTCAATTTCCTAAAAAAATTTTAAATAATTTATGGACTGCCTTTCATTATAACCTTATTTCGCAAAGAGAAACAATGAGGTTGTCCTCTGCTTGATGCAAATAAACATACACACATATATTTCTGTGTATGTTTATTTGCATCAATAGAAACCTCTTTGTTTCTCTTTGCGAAATAAGTAGGTTATAATGAAAGGCAGTCCATAAATTATTTAAACTTTTTGGTGAGAAATAAACAGTAAAATTTAAATTAACTTTTATTAAATTGTGTGAGAAACGAAAAGGGCTCCCATTAATTAGTTCCTTTTATTAATGTATAAAAACCTGACCTACCCTTAAGTCTCTTTATCCCCAGAAAACCGATACAATGGGCCAGAATTTAAATGATTTCGGTCATGGGGTATACAAGAAGTAGCCATAAAAAAAGAATCTGCAAACGAAAGTAAGGAAGAAACTTCAGGGTGATTTAAAACACAACACGATAAATTTGCTAAAAAACAGAAGATTTTAAATGGGTACTGGTTTTAGATGCTGACATGAAATATAGATTTTTTCTGAGCCTAGTAACATTTAGATAGGCCTGAGAGAAGGCCACATAAGGGAAAGAAGAAGACATAGTGATTTTTCAATATTTTTAAATACATTTTCTGGAACTCTAAATTTTTCCGAGTCAAATAAAAATAAATTATAAATATATATCCAATCGGGTTTTCGAAAACAGCTCTAACGATTTGGATGAAATTCACGGGTTAGGAGGGTTTTGTGTTGGCGATTCGATGTGTCACGGTCTCTTCTTGGGCTAAGTTGTTTTTGATGGGTTTTTGTTAATTGAAATAATTATTCACAGGCGGTTGTCTCGATTAAAATGGATATTTACATTTTTATTCAATTTCCTTTTAATTTTTAATTGGTTTTTTAATTTTAAATTCCACTAATAGATTGTTATAAATATTATTATATATATTAAAAGTTAGACAATTTAATTAATTGAGTGGAGAATAACCAATCGACTTGATTGGGGAATAATGGAATTAAATTTAATTAATTGGGACAGAGGAGGGGAGAGGAGAATTCCGATTGATTTGATCGGAAGGATTAATTGGATGGATTAATTTCCGCAATATGGTATTGGAATAATTATCGGAAAAGAGGTTTTTTTATCTAATTAGATTTTTCCTCTTTTAAAAACAAGGACTAAATATGAATAAGGACACTCGATGGTGGAGAACAATCTCCGGAATCGAAGCTAAAATACAAGGTATACATTAATTAATGTAAAATAATTGGTTTAATAAAATTTATAAAAAAAAAAAAAAAATTTAATTAATTAAAAATCGAATTTTAAATCCCACAAAAGTATTTTTTCTGTATTAGAATTTGGAAATTTATTTGATGAACACAGAAATTGTTAAATTGAAAGTTTTTGCCGAGAGTAGCAGAATTTTTATATATTGAAGGAGACAATAAAAGAGTGTGTCTTCTGCTGGAATTATAAATTTTATTTATTTATAACGAGACTATAGTTTCGAGGGCTTTGCCCTCTTCATCAGTCTATTACAATGTATTCACAGGAATTAATTCCTGTGAATACATTGTAATAGACTGATGAAGAGGCAAAGCCCTCGAAAACTATAGTCTCGTTATAAATAAATAAAATTTATAATTCCAGCAGAAACAATTTCTTTATTGTCTCCTTCAACAGAAATTGTTATTTAATTAAAATAAACTGCAACGGATTGTTGATAAACTTTATCCAAATTCATTTGAAATATTAATATGTTTATTCCTTTATTATTAATCAGATATCGCTTGCAATTTGCAGTTCATGTTGACTTTAATTCAAAAATAATGATCGATTCTGGAATAACAATTCTACATTGGATTTTTGGCGTTTCAGTTATTATTGGTAACCATTGGTGAAGACATGGAGGAATCGACTTAAAATCAAAAATAGCGATTGATTCTCATCTATTACTTGAGGAATAATAATTCTACATTAGATTTTTGACGCTTCGATTATTATTGGTAACCATTGGTGAAGACATGTTGAAGGAGACAATAAAAGGTGTGTCTTCTGCTGGAATTATAAATTTTATTTATTTATAACGAGACTATAGTTTCGAGGGCTTTGCCCTCTTCATCAGTCTATTACAATGTATTCACAGGAATTAATTTATGAATGACATGAAAAATGTTAACCTTTCATTCATAAATTAATTCCTGTGAATACATTGTAATAGACTGATGAAGAGGGCAAAGCCCTCGAAACTATAGTCTCGTTATAAATAAATAAAATTTATAATTCCAGCAGAAGACACACTCTTTTATTGTCTCCTTCAATATATAAAAATTCTGCTACTCTCGGCAAAAACTTTCAATTTAATTTAGATGAAGACATGGAGGAATCGGCTTAAAATCAAAAATAACGATCGATTCTTATCTTATACTAGAAGAATAACCATTCCATTTTTGATGTTTTGACTATTAATGGCAACCTCTACTGAAAACGTGGAAGAATCGACTTAAAATCAAAAAGACTAAATTCTTTTTGGGAAACAACTCAAGCTTGATGAAGGGGTACAGGGGGGGGGGTGCAGAAGGTGGGGTGAAGTGGTGAGGGACCGGAGGCGAGGGGGGTCCGGGGATTAATATATAGCTTTTAGCTGAAGCAAAAAGTTACCGAGCATCGCTCGGTGGCCAGGTACTATTATTAAACAGAACAATCAAAATAAATAAAATATATGGTTAGTTTCCTTACCTGTTTTACACTTTCAGTTATTAGTCCATTTGAACTTGTGTCTTCAGGACAATATTTTAGAGATGCTTCCAGGACAACCAAAGCAACTTTTAAGTGGAGCTGATGTGACAAGAATAAAGATCTATCATCAAGACTGCTCCAATTAAGAGAGCTTAATATAAGACGAGCTAAATGACTTTCATTAGACTTTGGTGGAAGAAGAAGCCAATGGGAAAGAAGTGTAATGTCATTTGATTGTGGTTCCCATAAATGCAATGGTAATTCTTTAAACAAATATATACTAATCTGAAAAAATTAATAAAAAAATTAAATTAATTTGAATATACCATATATACACTCAGCGGCAAAATTAACCGGCCACCTAAGTTTTATTAAATATTTTATAATTAAACAAATGTTCACTTAATTTATTTATTACATTCAATCTCTAGGATAATAAAAGATTAAAAAATCATTATTTTAACAAGAATATTTATTTTTATTTAAAAAAACAACAAAATAAAATTAAAAAAATGTAATTTTTGCATGAAAGACATTTTTCCATCCTCATTTAATTTTTCAAATTTATTTATTGAATTTAACATTTTAATAACATGTGTTGCCTCCTCTGGCTTTAATGACCTTCTGTAAGCGATAATTTTTTTGATTTAGGCTTGTGGTTTGTTATTCCACTCCTCCAAAACCGCATCTTTCAGTTTAGGGATAGTGGTTGGTGGGAATTTTCAACTCCGAATACGTCTTTTTAAGTTGTCCCATATGTATTAGATAGGGTTAATGCCAAAAAGCATTATAGCTTATGATGATCGTTTTATGGCGAGCAACATTTTACTAAATCGCTTTATATCAGCTTCTGAGATAAGTAGTCAATTAAAAGAAGTAAGAAATGTAACAGTGAGCTTAAGAACAGTTAAAAGAAGGCTGACAGAAAGAAATTTAAAAGCTTTCAAGCTTGTTTGAGCCTCACAACTTCTCCCTCAACACAGAAGAGAGCGGCTTCGTTTCGCTCGAGAACATGCCGTTTGGACAATGCATCAATGGAGTAATGTTCTCTTCTCGGATGAAACCAGAATATAATTAATTGGTCCAGATGGTCGTCCCCGAATGTATCGACGTCCGAACTAAAGGTTTTCACCATGTACCATAGTGGAAACGGTTGGTTTTCAAGGTGGATCCATTATGCTCTGGGGTGGCATTTCTTAAAAAAGACGTATTGGTAGTCGAACATCCTCACCAACGACTATCCCTGAACTGAAAGATGCCGTTTTGGAAGAGTGGAATAACATACCACAAGCCTATATCAAAAACATTATCGATAGTATTCCCAATCGCTTACAGGAGGTCATTAAAGCCAGAGGAGGCAACACATGTTATTAAAATGTTAAATTCAATAAATAAATATGAAAAATTAAGTGATGATGTAGAAATGACTTTTATGCAAAAATGACATTTTTTTTAATTTCATGTTTTTTTTTTAAATAAAAATAAATATTCTTGTTAAAATTATGATTTTTTAATCTTTTATGATCCTAGAAATTGAATGTAATAAATAAATTAAGTGAACATTTGTTTAATTGTAAAATATTTAATAAAAACTTAGGTGGCCGGTGAATTTTGCCGCTAAGTGTATATTCTTGGTAGCTACAAGTAATAAATAAATATTTACTTTGCCAGCTTGTTCAAAATTTTCTTGTAATTTTACAAGGATATGAGAAATTAGTGATGGATATTTTGAAGTTATATTAGTGAGTAAACTTCGTAGAGATTTTGAATAACTTTCTTGAGTTAAAGTACAAATAAAACCAATCTGAAATGAAAAGATATTAAAAGTTATATTAGTGAGTAAACTTCGTAGAGATTTTGGAATAATTTTCTTGAGTTAAAGGACAACAAATAAAACCAATCTGAAATGAAAATGTAGAAAAAATTTTATGAAAAAATTGTTTATTTTGAAATAAATTATAAATTTAGAATAGGTATATTTATTAGATTAATTCATAGGCGATGTCAAGATTTTCCCATGGAAGGTGGGAGGTGGAAAAAGTTAATTTAATTTAAACATTCATATGTGTTAGGGCAATTCTATGGTAACTGTGGCGCCGCGATCTGACGATGGATTCTTATAGTACTCACCAAAATAAGACGAAAATGAAGAATACCATTTTTCGAGATTTCGCTTAGTTTTCGAGATATCCAGTTTAAAAAATACTGTTTTTTGTATTTATTTTATTTTATTTTTCAATTGTTTTTTATAGAAACCACGGAAACCGTAGTATCACGGGGTTCCATGTGGCGCCGCTATCTGATGACGGATTCTTTTAGAAAATTAATATTAATTAAAAAATAATTAGTAAATACCCAAAAAATTCGAATATGTAAAAGTCGTTGCCGGTTCGGTTAAGATAATATTCAGTTCGGCTCGGTTCAGCTCGTATATCATCATTTCGGGATGGATTTTAGGTGATTAGGTTGGCGTTAGCTGAACCGAGCCGAACTGAATATATCTTAACCGAACCTTCCAAAGTTTGTTCGGGAACCCATTTTTTTTATCTAAATGAATAGAACCGAACCTATGAAAAGTTGTAAAAGTGAAAATTGCCAACGCCCACTGGGGCTCACTTGAGACAATTTGAGACATCACAGTCCATAAACTCAATTTCAGTTCAAATTTCTAGTTTAAAATTTTATTTTTACTTTCCTACTTATTTTTTCTAGTTCTAAAAGAATCCGCCATCAGATAGCGGCGCCACATGGAACCCCCGTGATACTACGGTTTCCGTGGTTTCTATAAAAAACAATTGAAAAATAAAAGAAAATAAATACAAAAAAACAGTATTTTTTAAACTGGATATCTCGAAAATTAAGCGAAATCTCGAAAAATGGTATTCTTCATTTTCGTCTTATTTTGGTGAGTAGGTACTATAAGAATCCATCGTGAGATCGCGGCGCCACAGTTACCGTAGAATCCCCGGTGTTAGCGATAGGCAATTTATAAAAATTAATTATTTTTAGCCAAAAATAATGATTTTTTTAAACCATGAAGGAAAATCTCTACATTTGCCCCACCCCTTTTTGACACTGGCTATTAATCAGTATAAATTGAATTTTATAATACAAAAATAATTAAATTAAATTTTTGTGATAATTAAATTATTTTACCTCAAGTAGATCTAATGTGGCAGTAACTACAAATGATTCATTTTCTTCAATAGACCGACTAATTGCCATATTAGCAAAAGTTGAAAGTAAATAAAATACTTCAGCTTCAGGCATCACTCTTAATTTTTTTCGAAAATTAATTTTTAGATCTTCATCTTGCAATTTTGTCTTTATATCTATATCAAAAATTGAAAAAAGAAAAAAATGATAATTATTATTTTTTTTTATTTCATAATAATAATATGTTTTTATAGTTTATTATATATACGAACCAAAACCATTATCATTAATTAGCTCTAAAAAAAGAGGATCATCTTCTTGTATTTCACAATGAAGTAAATAAAATAACTTCCATAGAGTTCTTTCAGAAACAACAGAATAGGGGATGACAGCAAGAAATTGCCAAGCTCCTAATCTTTGAGAGGAATAAATACAACAAGTAGCTCGAAGGAAGAAAACATCATATTCAACCTGAAGTCGTTGAATCATTGCATGATCCTTTATTGGATGATTAGTTCTATATAAAATATTCAAGAAATTAATAAATCATATATATTTGTAATTAGATTAACAAATTTTTTAGGAACCTGAGATGGATAATAATATTCAAAACACTATCTATGTAGTATTATAATGTGTTTATTAAATCATGAAAAGACAGACAGTCCATGGTTATGTTTCGCTTTATATACGAGGATAAGTCAAAAATTACTTACACTTTTCGTTTTACAACTTTATTAAACTAAGATAGGTGTACAACAGATACATTATTTTTCGATATAGTCTCCAACTTTAGCAATGCACTTGGTCCAGCGAGCCACAAGCTTCCGGATGCCTTCCTGGTAGAATGTTTTCGGTTGGTCATGAAGCCACTTTTGCACCGCATCCCGAATGTCCATGTCAGGTGTGAGGCAAATCGACGAGCTCTCAAAGCTACCTTGAGCGATCAAAGAGATGAAAGTCTGAGAGAGCGAGATCTGGGCTGTAGGGAGGGTATTCCAGGGTCTCAAAGCGTCTCAGAGTTGACGGTCGCCCAGCTGCCTCTTTTTGTGTTACGCTCGTTCGGCCACTTTTAAACATTTCGATCCATAAAAAAACGCTTTTAAGAGATAAAGCACTTTCCCCGTATTGTGACAAAAGTCTCCGGTGAATTTCAGCACCTTTCACACCCTGTGACCACTCCTCATTGTTCCTCTTTGGTGCAATCTGATAGCGGAGCTGACATGTTTATGCTGTTGTAGCTAGACGATAACTGAACTGACGCGATCGTAATTAAATTCCTCACACGTGACCACAGACGCGCCAACTCAACGCATGTGCATGCGGCGGCCTCCTATCTTAGTTTAATAAAGTTGTAGAACTTATCTTCCTTAAATGTTCATTGCGGACTCTATCTCTTAGTGTTTTCCCCTGTATAGTTCTAATTATCCTCATCTCGGTTCTTCTGAGAAGTTGTTGGGTGGAAATTGTTTCTGCAGCATATGTCAACACTGGGCGCATGCTTGTCTTATAAATGCGAACTTTGCTCTCTGCTGACATTTATCTGTTTCGCCATATTAAATTGTTCAAGCAGCCGGATATTCTGGCCCCTTTAGTCACCTGAGTTTTGACCTCTTCTCTCAAATTCCTATTGCTCGAAATGAACAGCCAGACCAAGAAAGATACCCTGGTCCTCCAGGTTGGAGGGTTGGGGCGTAGGGTGCTCTACGCGTTCCAAACCCTATCTCACTGCTAGAGAATTCCAGGGAACTCGAACGCTCATACAGAACAGAAAACTCTGCCTGCATCTCCTGACAGCGTCTCCGGGTCTTTTTTGAGTTACCCCGACGAGCTTACTCATAAATGAGTGGGCCCGACAAAGGAAATAAAGCCTGATTGATTTACAACAATAACTAGGTATGTAATAAATTAAAATAAAAACATGCAAATTATAACTCCAGTTTTCAACTAATAATAACATGTCTCATACAGAATATTTGCTAATTATAATCAATGAGTTTATTAAAAAAAGAAAATAATTTTTATTTTTATTGTCTGTTAATATCTCTTTTTTGTTCTCAGACGGGCACTGAAGATGCTATTATAAAGCGAAACAGAACCATGGACTGTCTGTCTTTTAATGATTTAATAAACACATTATAAGGTAACGGCAGCAGTAGTTGACCGTGCTCCAGTAGTTGACCATTTTGACATAAATCTTTAATTAATAAGGATCCAGATGGAAGGATTCCCTTGAAAAATATCTATGGACACTGGACAGCAGGACCTGTCCATAGATTTTTTTCAAGGGAATCCTTCCATCTGGATCCTTATTAATTAAAGTTTTATGTCGAAATGGTCAACTACTGGTGCACGTTCAGCTACTGCTGCCGTTACCTTAATACTACACAAATAGTGTTTTGAATATTATTATCCATCTCTGGTTCCTAAAAAATTTGTTAATCTAATTACAAATATATAAAATATAAAGGAACTTGCCATATATAAGTTACAATAATGAATAAATCATTTTAAAAAAGTCAAAGTATTTTGACATTACCTGAACAGTATCCAGATATCAGTGACATACTCAATAACTTGACGAATTAAAAGCCCAAGCCTTTTAGTCAATTGTCTGTAACGAGGAGTATCATATGTTCGAAGTCCCTGTTGGAGGATCCTAACCAGTACAGTTGAAAAAGCTAACAACTTTAGTAGGTGATGTTGACTGAGAGATTTCAAATTTGGCTGATCCCTATTAATTTCAAATTAATCAGTATAAATTTTACAAAAATAATTTAATTAAATTTTTGTGATAAAATTACATGTTATCTCTTCGCTCAATAAAAAGAATAAGTCTAAATAAACTATCCATAGACAACTGATTAAGTAGCGATACTAAATCGTTTTCTTTTAGAATAGACCAACTCTTTTTGTTTATATCTTCATCTTCTTCTCCTTCAGAATCGACTAATACCCAAACACTATCATGATCTTGACCACAATATTGAACCTAAGTAATAAAGAAAATGAATTAATTAAATACTTAATAATATTATAATCTCTATGAATAATATACATACTTATAAGTAATTAAATGAAAGGCTTATTTTTCAGCAGTTTTATTTATTTATCCAAATATTTCGGAAATTTTGTGCAATATTCCTTCTTCAGTGGACCTATTTCTTGTGCAAATACAATAATAGATTTTTAGGTATGGTTGGATTTAAATTAAAAAACTTTTTTTAAATATATTACAAGTTGAGATGTTTGTTTTAAATTACCTCACCCAAAAAAATCACCGTACTTGTTCAGTCTTCACAAAAATTAGGATACAGGGCCACAAAGACATTTCAATTTATTATTCTTAATTCTGCCCTTAAAACAATAACAATTTTTTTCTTTTCCTTTATACCTTCAAAACCGGGGTGCATAAACACCTACGTCTCCACCCTCTCACTTAATCAACTTTCCATTCTCTTCGGTAATGCAAGGGTCTTTCGAGATCCATAGGGGCTGCATCTTTACTGGTACGCCCCTTCTTGCATTCGATTGCATTAAAAAAAAATATATATATAAATTTGTTTTTGATGCTTTAAAGCAGTGTCCCCCTGGGAGGCCGCGAAGCCTTAGTAATTAATATATCAATACTTTTTTACTGTTTTTGTGTTTTTTACTATATGGTAAAAAAAAATGAAAAATTGTACACAAAGTCACGAGCCGGTCCTCTCAGCCCAGTGGGCCTGGCAGACCCGGTTCGTGACTTTGTGTAGGTTTATTGATGGTTTATAATACATTTTTCAATAATTATATTTTTTTATTAATTAATATCAGGATTTATAAAAATGAATAATAAATCAATACTTTTTTACTGTTTTAATATATTTAATATAGAAAAAAAATGAAAAATTGTACTCAAAGTCACGAGCTGGGCCTCTCAAACAGCGGGGGGTAGGGGGTCGCGAAATTTTTCTTCATACTAAGGGGGGTCGCGTCATGAAAAAAGTTGAAAAACACTGCTTTAAAGAACAAGTCAATCAATACACTTTTTTTTTTTTTTTAATGCAATCGAATGCAAGAAGGGGTGTACCAGTAAAGATGCAGCCCCTATGGATCTCAAAAGACCCTTGCATTACCGAAGAGAAAGGAAAGTTGATTAAGTGAGAGGGTGTAGACGTAGGTGTCTATGCACTCCGGTTTTGAAGGTTTGAAGATTATAAGTGCTGGGAAAGATGGAGGCTGGGAGGGAGTTCCAGTTCCTTGAAGTCATGGGGATATATGTATTGGCGAATGAAGTGGTCCAGCACTTTTCCAATTTGACCGCGAAAGAGTGTTGGGAGTCGGCAAAACGCGTGCTACGTGCAAAGCATGCTTTGGGGGGAATTATTGATTTTATCTCATCAGAGCACCTGCCGTGATAGTATCTATAGAAAAGGGAAAGGGCAGAGACATTTCTTCGATGAGCCAGTGAGTCGAGGGAGTCGGTGAGGGTAGAATCGTCAATTAGCCTGACGGCTCGTTTCTGAATTGCATCAAGGGTAGCAAGAGAATATTTTGAGGCTCCTCTCCACAGATGAGAGCCGTATTCGAGACAGGGGCGGATTTGGGCCTTGTAGATGGTGAGAAGTTGTGGGGGTTTGTAAAATCGCTTGGACCTGAATAAGAAGCCAATCTTCCTTGCTGCAGATTTCGCAACAGAGGAGATGTGTTCATTCCAAGACAGGTCAGATGCGACAGAGACGCCCAACATGGATAGGCTGTCACACATTTTCAGGGTATTCGAATCGAAGTGAATATCTGGGAAATCTTTATTTTCGCGCCTAGAAATTAGACAACATTGGGTCTTGTTTGAATTAAAGTTAACTAAATTTTGAGAGCCCCATTTATTCAGTTTGTCTAGGTCGAGAGTAATTGAGGAGGCAACATTGATTCGATTATTCGGGAGTGAGGGTTTGCCGTGTAGAGTGCTATCGTCGGCGTAACGTGGGGTTTGCCGTTTGATCAATAAGGTCGTTTATATAAATTAGGAAGAGTGTGGAGGAGATTACGGAGCCTTGGGAAACACCAGAGTTTGTGGAGAACGATTCAGATGATGTTCCATCCACCACAACTTTTATACTTCGGTTTGTCAGAAAGCTTTCTATCCATTTGCGAAGTGTTGGTGTGAATCCAAAGGCTGGCAGTTTGGCAAGAAGATTTTTGTGCCAAACCTGGTCAAAGGCTTTGGAGATATCAAGGGCTTTAGCGAGGGTTTCTTTTCCGGCCTCTAGGGCAGCGCTTCTTAAACTTTGTTCATTCACGAACCCTTTTAATCATCGAGATTTTTTCGCGACCCCAGAAATTAAATTTAATATCAAGATATAAATATTTTCCCATAGACAATTTATTTTTTTTATATATATTTTATATTTTATAGTATACTTACATAATTATGAAACAAAGTAGTTTTAGGATTGGATTCAAGTATACAGAAATTAATGAAAGAAAACCACGTTTTAATAAGATAGGTGTGCGTGTTTTTGCGGTACAACAAATTTATATGGCAGGTGATTAATTTCATTAAGGTTAATCAAACATGGTTTACAGAAAATGTTATATATTAAATTAAAGATAAATAAATTAATACGACTAATTTCTCTTTAAATTCATGTATATGCATTAAATTTTCACGACCCCAACATTTAGCTTTGTGACCCCGTTTGGGGTCGCGGCCCATAGTTTAAGAATTGCTGCTCTAGGGTATTGTTCCAGGGGCGGGTGAAGGGTGGAATAAGGAAAATTATATTTAAAATTAAATCTTTTATTTTTAAATTAAAGGAGGTCGTTGACTGAAAGCAAAAAATAGGTAATTAAAAAATGTCTTAATTGAACTGTAGTCTCTTTACCCTGTTTATAGTGGGGTTGGGCTTTTTTGATTGAGTTTCGAGAATGGAAATTTTTTTTACCAACTTAATAATTGATTTTTTGCTCTCAGTCAACGACCTCCTTTAATTTAAAAGTAAAAGATTTAATTTTAAATATGATTTTCCTTATTCCATTAGTGTATTGATTGACTTGTTCTTTAAAGCATCAAAAATAAATTTATATAAAGGAAAAGAAAAAAAATGTTATTGTTTTAAGGGCAGAACTAAGAATAACAAATTGAAATGTCTTTGTAGCCCTAATTTTTGTGAAGACTGAACAAGTACGGTGATTTTTTTTGGGTGAAGTAATTTAAAACAAACATTACAACTTGTAATATATTTAAAAAAGTTCTTTAATTTAATATCTAACCATACTTAAAAATCTATTATTGTATTTGCACAAGAAACAGGTCCACTGAAGAAGGAATATTGCACAAAATTTCCGAAATATTTGGGTAAATAAATAAAAAAACACCATTTAAAATTAAAAAAAATCAACTGGTGTGTTCATCACACGACTTTCACATTTTCATTTATTTGAAGTCATCGCGACACTACTAATTTACACCCCCTTCCTTTGTTTCGTTTTTTTTTTTTTGATTTTCTCAAAAACGACTCTAACGATTTTTTTAAAAATTAGTGTATTTATCAAGTGTCATGAGTTAATAGTTGTGTCAAATTTTTAATCCGAATTAAAGGAAGGGGTTGTAAATTAGGAGTGTCGTAAAATAAATATTTTAATCGTTCATATCTCGTCTTCGGAAAGTCGCAGAGCCTTGCAATTTGAAAGTTAAGCTATCTAGAGGCTACAAGAAGTATAACAAGATTTTGGCTAAAATAGAAAAACCGGAAGTTGATGTTTGCGTATGTAAGAATGTACCCACCTGCGTTACGCAACCATAAGTCTCAGAGATAGGAAATTTGAAAGTTAAGCTGGATATAGGCTAGAAGCAGTTCAGCAAGCTTTTGGTTGAATTCGGAAGATCGGAAGTGGACATTTACATGAAAGAATTTTCGTTTTTTTTTTCTCAAAAACGGCTCTAACGATTTTTTTAAAAATTAGTGTATTTATCAAGTGTCATGAGTTATTAGTTGTGTCAAATTTTTAATCCGATTGAAATAAAGGAAGGGCGTTAAAGTAGGAGTGTCGTGGCGCGCGGCTAGACACTCCTAAATACACTAATTTTTAAAAAAATCGTTAGAGCCGTTTTTGAGAAAAATATGAATGAAATAAACGAAGAGGTGTAAGTTAGTAGTGTCGCAATGACTTCAATTAAATGAAAATGTTAAAGTCGTGTGGTGAACACACCAGTTGATTAAATTAGTATATTTATCAAGTGTCATGAGTTATTAGCTGTGTCAAATTTTTAATCCGATTGAAATAAAGGAAGGGGGTGTTGCAGTGCGATGAATATAATTGTGAAAGTAAAAACTGCTGAAAAATAGGCCTTTCATTTAATATAACTTATAAGAATGCTCAGCACCACCGTGAATCGAAATATACATACTTGTTCCAAAAATTGTTCTCTTTCTTTAACAGGATATAATATTGTTGCAAGAACAGCAATAAAATGATTTACATATTGTGAAGAAAAGGGTAAGGATCGATCAGATTCCTGATGAAAATCTGGCATGGGGGTTTGAATAAAACCTGCACCCCATGATCCGATTCCTGCAGGACATCTTAAAATGTGATGTAAAAGAAAAAGATGATCTTTCCAGGTACCAATCCTTAAAAGAACCGCAACAAGTCTACTTAACCATTCTCTTGAATCAGATACAAATAATTTATCTTTGATATGTCGTCTTTGAAATCCAAACAAAATGGATATACAATTTTTAATTTCTTGAATGGAATGTTGAATATGACTAGATGTATTAATATTTAAAATCACTGGAGAATTGTGAGGCAATTTGGATAATTCTGGGCAGGAGAATGCCACTGTTTGAATATAATTTTCTATTTGAAGGCGAAGAACTTCTGAAGAATAAGAATTTAATGATTGTATATCATTAACAATTTCTTTAATTGCTGCCAAATTTTTAGTCAGATCTAAAAGTGCGGAGTGATTAAGTTTCGATATTTTATATTCATGAGAAGCAGACACAGGATTTCCATCTTGGCATTCTCCAGATTCAGAAACCACACTTGTTTCAACAATCCATAAATTATTCTGTTGTTCCTTTAGTTCTTTTTTAAGTGTTTCTAGTTCAATACCATTACTTATGAGTTTATTTCTGGATCTTAGATAACTGATAAGTAATTCATGTAATTTATGCTGGCTTTTTCCTGATCTAAGATAGTTTTCAATGAATTCAGAAACAACATCATTGTGTTGACTAAGTTCTTCATTGCAGTATAATGCTGACAGTTGAATTTCGGTATATGGTTTAATTTCTTGAACAGCGTGAACATGTAGTTTATCTTCTATTGGCTTAGTAAGAGAGTTAATATAAGATGTTTGTAAAGAGGTAACTTCTGAATAGTCAGATTTAACATTGATTCTTAATTCGGATTCGACAACTGGAGCTGAAGCCTGAATCAACTTTCTCGGTGTCGTGAAAACGGTGTCTTCTTCTTGTTTCGAAGAGGCTGAATCTGAATATGCTTGTATTTCTTGTAATTCAGTTTCACACAAAGAAGATTCAGACAAAGGAATGGGTTTCGATTTATTTGAAAAGGTAGATGGTTCATCATTTAAAAGACTTTTAATCCCTTCTGTTATATTAACATTGGAGATGTCTTTAACAGCGTCCGATATTTTACATTCAACATTATCACCCTCAAATTCTAATGATTTCGATTCATAACCCTCAAATTCTTCAATTTTTGGAGGTTTAGGTATATTATTTTCCAAATCATCTTGAGTATGAGCGTGACGTTGTTTTTTACTTATCTGTTGAAAAATTAGTTTTATTTTATTAAAAAATATTAATATTTTAACCAATTGAAAGTAATACCTTTATTTTATGTCTTTCCATTTCAGCCATATTTGTTGATTATCTGCGCTTTAATAAAAGATCAGCTGATTAAGCAGACCCCGCTATATTTTAAATTCAAACGAAATATGACAAAAGAATTCCTTAATATTTTTAATAATACAAATATTTAATTGGATTAGAAAGTTGTAAATTAGCAAAGAACCGACTCAAAAATAATAATAATAACAATAAAAGAGATTTGTGAAAATGCATAATGGACAAGGGTCAGAAAATTATGATAAAGATTTGGGTTTCTGGTTTCTGTGATGTAGATTTGAAAATTTAAAAAAAAAATTAAATTAAATTGAAAATTATTGGGTTAAAAAAATGATCAATAATTTTACAATATATATTAGTCAGTGTCAGATCGCGGGGCCACAGTTACCGAAGAATCCCCTAATTATTTCATACCTTTTAGTGCATTTTATTTTATTTTTGAGTTCTTATTATTTTATTTGTTGTATTTAATTTTTTTTGAAGTCGGTTTTATTTACTTAAAAAAAAATATTTTTATTTTTCTATTTTTAGTGATGTTATTAATAGTGACTTAATATAATACCTGCATGAATCCGTAAGAGAAAGCGTCGGGCGAATGAATTAGAAAATGATAATAAAATTTAATTCATAAATATAGAAATTCTCTCGAAACGTTTGCGGGTTTTAAATGAATGTTTTATGTTTTTTATAAAAGATTTTATTTATTATAATATCGATTATTTGCTCATAGGAATTGGAGATTTACGTTATTTCGTCATTGATCAGAACTTGACTAAATTAATATGGGACCACCCCTAAGGTACCCCTTTCCAATAAAAAAGAATCATCGAAATCGGTCCATAAACAAAGAAGTTATGCGTGAACATACATAAAATAAATAAATAGTTAGGTATCTTGACTATCTTGGAGCTATACTGATCCAAACGCAGAAAGAATCATTAAAATCGGAAAATAGCCGGTAAACGAGGACCTGGGAGAAGAAGTACATCATGGTTAAAGAATCTGCGGCAATGGTTCGGGAAGACTTCCTTGGAGTTGTTTAGGGCCGCCGTCAATAAAGCAATCATAGCCAGAATGATAGCCAACATTCGCTGAGCTGATAGGCACCAAAAGAAGAAGATATCAATACTGTGGACAATGGAATAATTTAATTCATAACAAATGCCTCGCTCAGACTTGCGACCCAGATTGCGACTCTTGATTAAACAGATTATGGGAAAGAAATCGATCTTATTTTATCGATTTCATCTATCTGGCGGTTCACAGTAACTTTTTAATATAAGAATATAGCATTTTGATTAAGAAGTTTAAAGTTTAAAAGAAATTTTATGAAAAGATTCAATTTCTTCTCTGCCAGGAGCGAATCAACTAGAAATGCCAAAAGGTTTTATTTTTTCTCATTACATATCTAATCAAATCTTTTGAAATTTCATATCTGTCTGTTATTTCTTTTTATCTTTTATAGAAAATATTTTTATTTTAAAGGGTACTTTATTTGAAGCTTAATTTAAAAAAACTCTAATAACTCCTTTGAAATAATTTTTAAAAATATGAAATTAATTAGATATTATAAAACAATTAATTATTAATAATTATATTCAAGTTTGAACGAAATTGATTAAGTACTTTTTGGAGAAAATGGCCAAAAACCATCTGAACCGTCAAAAAAATGACATTTTTAAAATTACCACCATGTCACAAGTCAATGTTTCATTTCATATGAAATTTTTGATTTTTTTTTTTTCAAAGCAAATTTCTAGAACGAAATTTCTCACCAAACGTCGTTGTTTGACGGTTCAGATGGTTTTTGACCATTTTCTCAAAAAGTACTTAATCAATTTCGTTCAAAATTAAATATAATCATTAATAATTAATTGTTTTATGATATCTAATTAATTTCATATTTTTAAAAATTATTTCAAAGGAGTTATTAGCGTTTTTTCAAATTAAGCTTCAAATAAAGTACCCTTTAAAATTAAAAATATTTTCTATAAAAGATAAAAAGAAATAACAGACAGATATAAAATTTCAAAAGATTTGATTAGATATGTAATGAGAAAAAAATAAAACCTTTTGGCATTTCTAGTTGATTCGCTCCCGGCAGAGAGGAATTGAATCTTTTCATAAAATTTCTTTTAAAGTAAAAAATTCATAATCAAAACGCTATTTTCTTTTTATTAAAAAGGTACTGTGAACCACCAGTTAGATGGAATCGATGAAATAAGATCGACTTCTTTCTAATTTATAATTCTTTTTGGTCTGTTATATCGAGTGAATGTGTCGCCCGATCAGAGGAGCATTTGTTATTGATTCACTCTACAATAATGGAATATCTTTTAACTTGTAAACTATTGATTTTAAACTTTTCACTCACATGAACTTTTCCGTTGGAAATTAAATATTCTTTATTAATGGTCATTATATAAATTTGTGCACCTCAGTATTGGTGAAATTTATGTGGAAAATTATCTAAACACTGCTCAATCGCTTAAGACCTATAAAAAAACTCAGGAAGTATCATTTTGATATTTTAATTTCCTAAAAGAAAATTAATTATCTTTAATTAGCTCCGATCAGGCGCGGATCCAGGATTTCGTTCAAAGGGTGGGGGGGGGGGCACCTTTTTACTTATTTTACCCATATAAAAACATATTTTTTATTTTTAAGTTTTATTGAATCATACACACATTAATTACACTAACAAATTTTTTTATTAATTTTTATTAATTTTTTTCTTCTTCTACATGTGCCTTTACCGTCACTCCTGTCATTCATAAATATATAGTAATTTATTATTATTAAATGGTACATATATTTTTACAATATTTCATTTTTAATTTTAAAGTTTAGGTTCTTTTATTGCCTAACTAATGCTTTAGTTATTTAATATATTGGATTGGCAACTAAGTAATTGCGGATTTTTTTTTTTTTTTTTTAGAAAATCAAAGACAATTTTTTCATGTAACTAAATAACTTTATTCTGTAATGTATTGCCCATTTTGATCAATGACCTTTTGCCATCTTTCAGGCAGCATCATAATCCCACGTTCATAAAACCTTCTGGTTTTTATTAGCAAAAATCTGAATCACGTACGATTTGACATCATCATCATTATTGAAATTTTTACCATTCAAGGAGTTTTGTAAAGATCGAAATAAAAAGTAATCAGATGGTGCAAGGTCAGGACTATATGGTGGATGTAGCAAACATCCTAACCAAGCTCCAATAATTTTTGCCGAGTGACCAAAGATGTGTGTGCCTTCAGCTGTCATGATGGAATACAACACCTTTTCGATTTGTCAATTCGGCCCGCTTTTCTTCAATCTGCATTGTTTAATTTCGTTAGTTGTTCATATGTAGACAACAGAATTGATCGTTCGGTTGGGTGGTAAGAGTTCAAAGTAGACAATTCCTTTGTAATCCCCACCAAACTGATAACAAAACCTTCTTTTGATGAATACCAGCTTTGATGTTGTCGAGCTGGTTCACCTGGCCTGCTTCACGATCTTTTCCGCTTGATATTGTTGCAAACAACCCATTTTTCATCGCCAAGCAAAATATAGCACGAAAATGTTCCTTTGATTTTCCATTTTTCAACGAACGCCAAACGAAAACTACGCAACCGATCAAAAACTTTTTCTACTGATTGACAGCTGAATTGCCAACTATCAAGTAACAAAATATGTTTTACATTTGGACTACGCCAGCAAACCTAAAAATTCAACTGAAGCCATCTATGAGTGAAATGCGCAATTACTTAGTTGCCAACCTTATATAAATTTTTTTTAATTTTGTTTTTGTTTTTTGTTAAATTAAGTAATATCTACTAATAACTCTGTATACACTATTTTTATTTTATTTATTTATTTTTCAATCATCTTCATTCACGCATTAAAGCAGACCCTAGATCAGCCTCGAAGATACGAACTTCCGTAGCTAATGCTTTAGCTACAACCTGGTATTCTTACCACGCTCGCCCTAGAATCAATACAATGTCTTCTAGCCAGTGGTTCTTAACCTTTTAACTCGCGATATTTTCATGCCGTGCACCCAAAAATAACCAATTTTTTTAGCTTAAACTTAAGCAATGTTCTGTAAGACCTTTTTTTAACTCATTATAAATTTTTTTAACAATTAAGATAAACAAAGGTACTTTTCGATCCAAGAAAAATTTAATGAAAAAGCACGTGTTTTTAATATTTTTACTTAAACTTATTGAAAATTAACGTAGTAAAATATTTGTTGTTAACAACTCTGCGCGACCCGAAGAATGTGCTTGCAGCAACCCAATTGTATATAATAAAATCTTAATAAAAAAAATTTTAAAAATTCTTAATAATTAATAATTATTATTAATAATAATAATAAAGTTGCCGTAGAATCCCATTTGTACGTTTGCATTCATTGTAGGATCTGGCATTGATTTGTGGAACAGTCTATTTATTACTACTTACTATACTTATCGTCCTCTGACTTCTATGATTAAATCAATTATAAATTTTGTCAAGTCCTAAAGTCCTAGAGTTGTACAAAATTTTATTTAGTTCTCACAAGCAGAGATTAGCTTGAGGTAGAGAGAGGTCATACCATCCATCCTTGTTAAGGTTTTAACCAGGTTTCCTTAACAACTTATAGCAAATGCCGGGATAACTAATGCGTCGCTTGCTCCTGGTATCGGGTTTCTGCGAGGAATTTTTAAATTACTTTTTGTCTTTTGATGGAAATCTATGGTCATGTTATTTGTTAATGAGCATACATTTCTATTTTTTTCTTTTTTTGTACTTCTTTATTATTTGCAAAATTGTTGTAGTTAATTTGTATTAATGTTTGTTAATGTAATGTAGCAAGATTTTATTGATATTTGGAGGACCTAGCCACCGAGGACTTGTGCCTCTAAGCAGGTCAAGGAATAAAGATTTATTTATTTATTTAATAATAATTACATACAGGGCCGTGGCAAGGGGTTTTGGCGCGAACCAGGCGCGGATCCAGACCTCTGATTTGGGGGTGGCGGTCGCCGGTATATAAGATCTACTTTTGATCTCGGAAGTGTGTCGCGATCGAATTGTCCAAGCGGGGGGCGGACGCCCCCCCCCATCAATTTTAAAATTTCATGTTATAAAAAAAATTAAATAAACATATAAAAAATGTTGATCTCCAATGCTTTGGGGGGGGGGGGGGGGTCGCCAACAAATTTTTGGCGCCTTAATTTTTATAACTCAGTAAAAGTTAGTGGTTTTAGCGCCTTTTTTCAACCGGCGCCTGGAGCGGTCGCTCCTTCGCGCCGTGCCTTGCCACGGCCCTGATTACATATATAAATAGAAAGAAAACGAATAGAATAGATAGACATGGGCTTGCGAACCGGCCACACCAAACTATGTTTAATGTACCGTATGTGTAATTGTGTACGGTATGTGTTTGGCACATATTTGTATTAATAAATACTAATTATTCTCTCCTAGCAACTATTTCTGACAAAATGAGTTGACAAAAGAAATTACATTTATATCTAGTGTTAAGTAGACAACTAAAGTATTCAGATATAGACAAGCCCTTATATCTCAGTGTCTGTGTAGTCCACGGAATCGTCGTGTAATTATCTACCAAATGAGTATTCAAAAATCGAAAAGGAAATTTTATTGAGTTTAAAAAGAAAACTTCAAAAAGTTTATTTTCGGAACTATCGTCTTATTAATTCACTTTTTTTATATAAATGAAACAAGTATAATTATTATGTTAAATTATTTTACTTTTTTATTTTGATATATTTCTTTACAATATTTTTCTAATTTGAGATAATTTTTTCCTTTTTTTAATTTGTCCTTTAATTTTGGGCTTTACTAAAATTAATTCAAATATTAATTATATTAATAAATAAATAATTAATTTCTAATGTACTTACTCTACAGAAGCTCTAAAATAATTTGCCTCCACAAAATAAACACATAGCATACATAACAAAGAATAAAATACAAGAGCATAATTCATCCAAAAAGTATCTGAAAATTTATTAAAAAAATTTTTAACATCCGATTATGTAGTTTATTCAAGAAAAGTATTGCGCATACCCACAATGTCATTTTCCCTTGCCTATGAATATATAAAATTAGATTCAACTGCTGTTGGTGAATACAAGAATTCAAATGTTTTTAAATGAGAGAATCTACCGTCGAAGAAAAAGAAGGTAAAAATAATATCTAGAAAGCAGTAGCTCTTTTATTTTACGAGCCTAGTTTTAGTATTTATTAATCTTTTTAAGATTTCTTTTGGACAGCGCTATACAAGTCTTTAAGTACAATATTCCAGGAGACCAGGGTATCATTCTATTACAAGGAGACAAGGAATTGGGGTTTTCTAGAACAATCACAATTAATTGATAATTTCTCTCCTGGACTAAAACTTGTCAGGACTTGTCTTTTAGATATTTGCACGTTCTTACATGTCAATAGATAATGAATAGTCAGGGATTATTATATCCGTGACCCTTTTAAAAATAAATTATCATTCCTCATATCCTTCTTTAATCACATTCGATTTAAACCAGGGCTGTTCAACCCGTGGCCCAATTCAAAGTCAGAAAATTATTTAAAACATTGAGATTTATATGTAGATACTGGAAAACACACAACAATTTGGCCTGGTATTTTTTTTTCTCTAAAATAAGAAATCTGAAAATCTACTGTGAAGTTTTTGAAAAATAAAAGTGAATAACAAAAAATCAAAAGAATTATAATATTTTATCCGCATGCTGTGGACAATTTTTTCTTCAAATGTGACCCATGTAAGCCAAAAAGTTGGACATCCCTGGTCTAGCCTCAATCCGGATCGCGATGTTAAAGGCACCTAAATACTCTCTCCACATATTTTTTTCAATTTCTTCGTTTTCTTATTATTATTATGAAGTATTAGATTAAGTCGTTAGTGACAGAATGTACTCCAAATCTAGAAGAAATTTAACATGTGGAAAATAACACACTGGCACTTGATCAGCTTTTCATACTCGTAAACTTAGTATAATTTGCTTGTGTTTCTTTCTCAATATCTCAAGTTTATCGTATACCTTTGACATCAACCCTAGGTGTCTTAAGTTTTATCCAAAAAGAATAAAACTTCTTAAATAAAATAATCATTTATTTATATAATTTGATAGATAATTTAATTAAGTAATGGAGAGGGATTCAGCCAATGGGTAGCCTCTGCTAAATAAAAACTCCCAATTATAGAAAACGTTTCGGCTTTAATTAAATAATGCCATCATCAGTTCCTAAGAGCTGAAAAAAGCGATAGAGCACATAGTAAAATTACAATAAAATTTTTTACAAAAATCCAAACTTGTTAACTATAAAATTATATCTTACAGTATTAGCGACACAATTAATTTTATAAATAAATTTTCCGCAGGCAGAGTTGTTGTGGATTTTATCATAATATACAAAATTATATGAATTACAAAATGGTACATAAATCTTGGTGTGCTCTCACTTGATATGCGCAACGTCTCAAGTACAAATATAGCAAATTTCAATTTCATTCAATTAATAATAATAATAATTATGAGGACATTGATCTAATTAGGATCACTGACCCCTCACAAACATCTCTCAATCAAAAGATTTCTCAAAATAATTAACAAACATTAAGAATAATCAAAAATTGAATTTGAAATGACAATATTTAAAAATAAAAAATAAAAAATAAATTTTTTTCTTTTCTACCTTTTACAATCCTTTCCCCCCCTTTCTCAGTGTTTATTATACCTGGGCATCAGTATTTGTCAATATTGACAAGCAAGCATTGCTAAGCCCCATTGGGCTATATTTGTACTTGAGACGTTGCGCACATCAAGTGAGAGCACACCAAGATTTATGTACCATTTTATAATTCATATAATTTTGTATATTATAGATAAAATCCACATAACAACTCTGCCTGTGGACAATTTATTTATAAAATTAATTGTGTCGCTAATACTGTAAGATATAATTTTGTAATTAATAAGTTTGGATTTTTTGTAAAAAATTTTATTGTAATTTTACATGTGTGCTCTATCGCTTTTTTCAGCTCTTAGGAACTGATGATGGCATTATTTAATTAAAGCCGAAACGTTTTCTATAATTGGGAGTTTTTTATTCAGAAGAGGCTACCCATTGGCTGAATCCCTCTCCATTACTTAATTATATACATATACAGCCATCAAAATTGTATCAACTTTGATAGATAATTTCTTAAAATTGTAAAAATAATGAATAAGAAAGAATTTACCTGAATTCGGAGAATAAAGTAAAAAGAAATAGATGACTAAGGTCGAAAAATTACTAAAATATGACATGTATCCTCCAACAATTCCTTCCTGGACAGGATAACATATTTCAGAAGCAAGTTCCAAAAATAGTGAGGTAGCCCAGGAGAAAGATATTCCCACCATGATTGCGAATGTAAATTGAGCTTAAAAAATCCAATTGTTTTGTATAAGAACAACTTCGTTAATATGAAAGATTATATTAAAAAGAAATGAAAAGAATGAAATATATATCTCGCAGAACTTTATTTATTAACAAAAGTTGCTAATTATTAACAAAAGTTGCTAAAGCAAAATATCTTTTAATTAAAAAACTGAAAAAACATGCTTCTAAAAAGTACAAAATAATGTAATACTTTTTTTGCTTAGAGAAAGTGTGTAGGTTTTAGGTGAAACATGATATTAATTAATAGTAAAGCGGTGTGTAGTTTCACAGTGAATGAAATAAAACTCAAAGAGGTTTATACAAACTCAATATATTTCGGATTATTAGTCCATCATCAGGAGTTTACAGATTAAAAACTAATTAATAAAGTAAAGGGAGTGTAATTTCACAGTGAATGAAATAAACTCAAAGAGTTTTTAATCTGTAAACTCCTGATGATGACTAATAATCCGAAATATATTGAGTTTGTAAAACCTCTTTGAGTTTTATTTCATTCACTGTCAAACTACACATCTTTATTTTATTAATTAATGTAATACTTAATCAAAAAGTGTGGAGCGCAGAAACATTTAATTAATAAAGTAAAGGGAGTGTAGTTTCACAGTGAATGAAATAAAACTCAAAGAGTTTTTAATCTGTAAACTCCTGATGATGAACTAATAATCCGAATATATTGAGTTTGTATAAACCTCTTTGAGTTTTATTTCATTCACTGTGAAACTACACTTCCTTTACTTTATTAATTGATATAATACTTAATCAAAAAGTGTGGAGCGCAGAAACTTTTAATTAATTTCGACAAAGTGCCTCACGCTTTTTGATTAAGTATCACATTATTTTGTACTTTTTAGCAGCATGTTTTTAGTTTTTTTTAAATATAATTTATTTTTTACTTTTTAGTCTTAATTATTTTTATAGAGAAAAGTTTGCGGAATTTAACAGAATGCAATGTATTTATTTTTATTATTTTTACTAGTTGCAAGACCGGCCTTCAGCGGCCCTTCTGCTGGTCAGGGGCTATACCCCTTAGACCCCCACCACCCCACAACCCAACCCGCCCCCATGCAACCACCACGACACTGCACTCCCCGCTACGCCCCCTGGACCCTCACCCCAGTACCACACCCGCGCACTACCCCGCTACGCCCCGGACCCCACCCAGCACCCCGCAAAAATATGCAATATAAGATTTAACCCACAGTATCCCAGGTGCATGATGATCCTGGGTCGTATGTGGCGGCAAACAAAATATGCAATTGCATAGGAATCCGGTCTTTACTTATTAGCTATTACATTATTAACTATTCAATGGCCAAAAATATTTTGTCATTTAATGATGTTGATCTTTATTACTCAAGTCTCGATATTTTCAAGGAACTGGGTAAGGCAACTAGGTAAGAAGTAGGCACCTAACTAGGTAAATAAGTAAATAAGTAATTAACTTAACTAAGTACTTAAGTATAAAATAAACTTAAAGAAATTTCTCTAATAATAGGAACACTGAAAATTTCCCGCAAATATGAAAAAGTGAATTGCTAAAAAAATGCGGTAAAATTAAAAGCTCTGGGGTTACATGACCTCTGGCCCAGTCGCCCCACCCCCAGTTACCCCAGTCCTGACCTTACATAAGAAATAAAAAATAGGACCAAGTGACTATACCTAAAGTAGAACTAAAAAGAATAAACATTACTTTTTGATAAGAACTCGCAAAAATTTAGGAAATTTGAAAAAGTCGACTTAATCCCAAAAACTTTTTTGTGACTCAAACAAATTAAATCCCAACAAAATCACATCGAATAATCATTTATGCGTTTTTCTTTTTCTTATCCCGTAACGGCTACTATAATGATTTAGGGACGCTGAGACTACAATCAGGTCAAATTGATAGGCTACATAGGTACTATAAATAATGCATTCTTAATCATTCTAGCAAGTAATTAATTATATCTAAAAGCAAGTAAGTAATTATATCTAAAACTTTATTTTACAACCTTTATGGCTTATACTATAACAACACACAAAACTACACTCTAAAATAAGGAAAATGAGAAATCGCAACCCTTCAAACTTATATAATTTATTGACGAATCTACTCAAACCTATCACATAAAAAATTAGAAAAGCTCATAAACAAATTCATTCCTTGTAAATACGTCTTGAAAATTGTAAAAAAACAGGTTGACGGCAAATTATACAACGATAGGTTGTTTTTTTATCTTTCTTAACAGGACAAAAGTAACGATTTTTTTACTAATTTTCCTCAATCATCTTTAATAGAGCAATTGTAGTTGGAGATACGTTTTAATTCGTCCTATAATAAATCTGTTTTTGAATAGTATTCTTAACTTAGATGACTCAATCTAGTTAAAAGATTTTTAAGATAGTTGTTTAACCATATGGGTTTTTTTAGGATTTTTTTTTTGAAATTTAGACAGATTATTATTTAAATACTTCTGCATCGATTGGTGGCAAAACGAAATTTATGAACAATATAGTTCCTGAGATATTAAATTCCAAAGATAGAGTTTTTCAGACTCTTATACATTGCACTATACAGGGTATCGGAAAGTTTACATAGATATTTAATTATAATTAAGAAACTCTTCTTACCATTCTTTTTAAAAAATAAACCAATATTAATCAATAACTAATACATTTTTCAAGAAAAATTTTAATTCCAGAAGCGTTGCAACACAGTTACTGCAGATAGCACTTAATAAACAATCAGAATAGTTTATTACGATAAAAGTTTACGCTGACCAACAAGCTGGCAACAACGCATTTAAACTTTAGAAATTTAAACGGGTTTTAAATGAACGTTTTAAGATTTTTTATGGGACGACCACCCCTAAGGTACCCCTTTCCAATAAAAAAAGAATAATAGAAATCGGTCCACGTGGCAAAAAGTTCTCGCTGAACATACATAAAATAAATAAACAAAATAGTTAGATATCTTGACTATCTTGGAGCCATAATGAACCAAACGCAGAAAGAATAATTAAAATCGGTTCATAAACAAAGAAGTTATACCTAAACAAACATAACAAAAAAGCTCCAATACCAATGAAAAATACGGGACTAATCGGAAACTATACTGAACCCAATGCAAAAAATCATCAAAATCGCTAAGAATTGGCGATAGATATCAGGTGACATAAGTTACAAAAAAAAAAAAAAAAAATCCAGTCGAATTGAGAACCTCCTCCTTTTTTTGAAGTCGGTTAAAAATTATGAACGAATTTGATAACGTAGGTATTTTGGAAGATATAGGACTTCTCATTAATCCCTGGCAACTATACAATAGAGTTAGCACCTTTGTTCACTGAATGCCTAACCTAAGAGTTGCAGGCGTCGTTTTATCTCATTAAAAAATCTATTACTAGATTAGATTCATCCAAGTTAAGTAACTGATTTTATTAGATCTCCTAGGTGAAGCAAAATGTAACAAAGTTAATTTTGATATCTATCTGCTTCAAGTGCCATACTCGATTCCGAGCGTCAGCGATTACTATCCATTGTAATTTTTCTAGGGAAATGTTTCACAATGGTGGTTTCCCATTACCTCCCCTTTGATATACGTGATTGTTAATCGGCATATATGTGTGTAAATGTTTCCAAAGTGTAGAAAAATCAGAGCCAAGTCTACACCAGTTGATTCATTATTAAGACGTTAATAGATATATTAGATAATAATGAATAACATTTATAATTGTTTAAAAAATAAAAATTAGTATTAGTACATGGGTGGGGCATAAAGATCTCCACATTTTGAAGAGGTATAAAAAAATGAAAAAATATAACTAGAAAAAAAAACTGAATATATTTTTGAAATGAACATAAAATATTTTTTTTAATGTGTTTTAAACATTATATCAGACAAAAAAATTCAACCAAATTTTGTATATAAATTCTGTGGACGCCCAGAAAGTTAGAAATGCAAAAACTAACAACCCAAAATGGGGGTGAAATTCTAGCCCTTTCGACCAAATTCAATCAAATTTTGTGTATATATTCTGTTTGTCCCCAAAAGGCTAAAAATGGAGAAACTAACCACCCAAAATGGGGGGAGTCAAAAATGAAAATTCTAGCCCTTTTCGACCAAACTCAACCAAATTTTGTATACATAGTTTGGTCGAAAGAGCTAGAATTTTCATTTTTGACCCTCCATTTTGGGTGGTTAGTTTTTGCATTTCTAGATTTTTGGGAGTCCACAGAATATGTATACTAAGTTTGGTTGAGTTTGGTCGAAAGGGCTAGAATTTTCATTTTTGACTCCCCTTCCCCCTCCCCTTTTTTTGTCTGATATGATGTTTAAAACATAATAAAAAAATATATTTTATGTTCTTTTCAAAAATACATTCAGTTTTTTTTCTAGTTAAATTTTTTTCATTTTTTATACCTCTTCAAAATGTGGGAGATTATGCCCCATCCTGTATTATTTTTGTAAATTAAGCATTCGATTTCTTTTGATAATAATTCAAAGAATGTTTCTGAGAACAAATTTAATACCTTTACTAAATATAATTGTTCCATTTACCAGCATCAACATCCAAAAAAAACAAAATGTAGAAGTCATCATCAGAATTTGAATTGCTGTTTTCAAATGACCTCGAACAAGATCAGAACATCGTGTTACAGTCAAAGCTATCACACAGCTCAAAATGATAGTCCAAAATGAAATTTTATCAGCTTCTGACTAAAGAAAAACATTTAAAAATAATGTAATTATCATACTAAATTGAACTTTACCTGGGTGATATTTGAACAAACAATAGTAATCATTGATACCCACGGTCCTGTTATACCCAAACACAATGCAGAAGCAATGGATAAGAGCCACATATCCTTATTTCTAAAAAATTAGATTAAATGAGGCAAAGGAATTTCAATTACAATATTAACTAATTTACATGTATAAATATTTCAAAGAATCCCTATATGAGAGTCGTGTACGAGATTGACTTAAAGAAACAGGCTTCGAAGGTTTTTCGGGAAAATATGATGTCAATATAGAAAATAATAATAGGTACATACAACTTTCTGAAAAAACAAAACAAAAACCATGGATTATTAATCATAGTGTTGGCTAAATGGGGGGGGGGGGATTAGGGTGGTCCTTATTTTGGGTATTTTCGAATTTTTACACGAACAAGGGCTCATATGGTTCGAAATAAATAAAAAAATATCCCCCAAGTTTCAAGTCTATCTCAATTATAACTTGTGCCGAACAGCGATGCAAGTTTATCATCTAAATAACATGGGGTTTTTGGCATTAAAATATCAATTTTTTATTCCGGCTAAAATTATGGTTCAAAAAATTTGAAACTCTGTTTACTTTATCCTTATAATACTAGCTATCCATCAGAACTATTACAGATTTTTAGCTATTATAATTTTGGAGTTATAGCTAGATAAAATACTGGTATATCTTAGTGTTACTAAGTTATAGACTCCAAAATTATAATAGTTAAAAATCTGTAAAAATTCTGCAGGATAGATACTATTATAAGGATAAATTCTACAGAGTTTCAAATTTTTTGAACCATTACTTTGACCGGAATAAAAAATTGATCTTTCAATGGCAAAAGCCCCATGTTATTTAGATGAGAAAATTACATCGCTGGGGGAACAGGTTATAATTGAGATAGAAACTTGAAACTTGGGAGATATTTTTTTTTTATTTATTTCGAACCCTATGATCCTTGTCCGAAATTCGAAAATACCCAAAATTAGGACCACCTTAGGGGACATGCAAGTGGCTCATCGAATCCGAGTGCCCCAAAGGATTCGGGCCACTGGTTTGTTCTCCCATATTTATCAGGCTAAATATTTGACTCCAAAAATTTAATATTGGTTTTTAAAATTTAGCGGTTTAATGAGTGTTTCGAATTTTGAATTTCTTTAGAACTTAACTTGGAATGAATGTAAAATTAAATTGCTGATAAAATAGACTTATAATTTCGAAATAAATGACGAGAGAGTGTCTTCTACTAAATCTGACCTAGTTTTATATAATTTTTATTACGTGTTAAAAGGGTTATATTCATTCTTTCAAGAATTAAACCTGAATGTCAAAAAAGAATCCGAGCAATGGCTACCTTGTGAATTCAGGGTATGGGCCTTCTGACATGTATACAATTTAGATAACAGGTTGAATTTACTAGAGGACAAACTCATATGATATCTTTGCCAGTTAAATATGGTGAAAAATTTTAACAAGTTTTAGCCTTGTGTTTTTATAAGTACTTTTTCAAAAATAAAATTTAAAAGACCTTACATTGACAAGTTCACGTATAAATAAATATATAAAAAATTATATCGATTGCTATTCTTAAATATTTTCTTTTTGAAAAACATGCCAATAATATAAGAGTACAAAAAAATGAACACATTATATAGCTTAAGTATAAAGAAAAGTACCAATTAGCATAAGAAAGCCAATTTCATCTTTAATTTGATATACATTATCCTCAAGAGATTTTCTTAAATCAAGAGAACTTTGAACAATTTTAGGTCCAATATATGCGCTGCCAGCCATTCCAAATAGACCAAGAACAACACCAACACCTAGAAATAATTTTATTATTATATAATGAATTTGTATTATATTTTAAGTTCAAATAAATATTAAAAAATTAACTATATATATTAATATATCTCAACAGTTCTAATTATGATTTAAGTCAGTGTTAGCTGTTAACCGACTTCAAAAAAGGAGTAGGTTATCAATTCGACTGAATTTTTTGTATCTATGTTATTCGATTACTTTGCCAATTGTGGACCGATTTCGATTATTTTATTTTTTTGATTAGGTTCAGTCTAGTTCCCGATTGGTCCCGTTTTTTTCATTGCGATTGGACCTTTTTTGTTATGTATATTTACCCATAATTTCTTTGTTTATGAACCGATTTAGATGATTTTTTTTATTGGAAAAAAGATACTTTAGTGGTGGCCCCATATTAATTTGGTCAAGTTCTGATGATAATGACAAAATAACGGAAATCTCCAATTCTTATGAGCAAATAATTGAAATTATAATAAATAAAATCTTTTATAAAAAAAAACAATCTTAAAACCTTCATTTAAAACCCGCTAACGTTTCGAGATAATTTCTCTATTTATGAATTGAATTTTATTATCAATTTCTGATTCCTTCGCCCGAATCTTTCTCTTAGGAGATGCATGCAAGGTATTATCATAAGTCACTATTCTTAACATCACTAAAAAGAGAAAAATAAAAATAATTTTTAGAAAAAAAAACCGACTTCAAAAAAATTAAATGCAACAATTAAAATAATAAGAACTCAAAAATCAAATAAAATGCCCTAAAAAGTATAAAATAATTATCTAATTTAATTACAACTAAACGACGAAATATTTACATGAAATCACTTTTTAAAGTCGGTGCCAAAAATATACATTTTATGAATAGAACTCGACGGATCTTACTTAGTACGTTTGGCGGGTACGCACGCTTATAGGTATAGTTTGTTTAGCACCGACTTCAAAAAGTGATTTCATGTAAATATTTCGTCGTTTAGTTGTAATTAAATTAGATAATTATTTTATACCTTTTAGTGCATTGTATTTGATTTTTGAGTTCTTATTATTTTAATTGTTGTATTTAATTTTTTTGAAGTCGGTTTTTTTTCTAAAAATTATCATAGCTCATGAAGAGAATATGGGGATGTTGTCCCTTTCTCAATTTTCTAGGACTTGTTCCTTATTGAATTCTTATTATTTTAATTGTTGTATTTAATTTTTTTGAAGTCGGTTTTTTTTCTAAAAATTATCATAGCTCATGAAGAGAATATGGGGATGTTGTCCCTTTCTCAATTTTCTAGGACTTGTTCCTTATTGAGTTCTTATTATTTTAATTGTTGTATTTAATTTTTTTGAAGTCGGTTTTTTTTCTAAAAATTATTTATCATAGCTCATGAAGAGAATATGGGAATGTTGTCCCTTTCTCAATTTTCTAGGACTTGTTCCTTATTGAGTTCTTATTATTTTAATTGTTGTATTTAATTTTTTTGAAGTCGGTTTTTTTTCTAAAAATTATTTATCATAGCTCATGAAGAGAATATGGGGATGTTGTCCCTTTCTCAATTTTCTAGGACTTGTTCCTTATTGAGTTCTTATTATTTTAATTGTTGTATTTAATTTTTTTGAAGTCGGTTTTTTTTCTAAAAATTATTATCATAGCTCATGAAGAGAATATGGGGATGTTGTCCCTTTCTCAATTTTCTAGGACTTGTTCCTTATTGAGTTCTTATTATTTTAATTGTTGTATTTAATTTTTTTGAAGTCGGTTTTTTTTCTAAAAATTATTTATCATAGCTCATGAAGAGAATATGGGGATGTTGTCCCTTTCTCAATTTTCTAGGACTTGTTCCTTATTGAGTTCTTATTATTTTAATTGTTGTATTTAATTTTTTTGAAGTCGGTTTTTTTTCTAAAAATTATTTATCATAGCTCATGAAGAGAATATGGGAATGTTGTCCCTTTCTCAATTTTCTAGGACTTGTTCCTTATTGAGTTCTTATTATTTTAATTGTTGTATTTAATTTTTTTGAAGTCGGTTTTTTTTCTAAAAATTATTTATCATAGCTCATGAAGAGAATATGGGAATGTTGTCCCTTTCTCAATTTTCTAGGACTTGTTCCTTATTGAGTTCTTATTATTTTAATTGTTGTATTTAATTTTTTTGAAGTCGGTTTTTTTTCTAAAAATTATTTATCATAGCTCATGAAGAGAATATGGGAATGTTGTCCCTTTCTCAATTTTCTAGGACTTGTTCCTTATTGAGTTCTTATTATTTTAATTGTTGTATTTAATTTTTTTGAAGTCGGTTTTTTTTCTAAAAATTATTTATCATAGCTCATGAAGAGAATATGGGAATGTTGTCCCTTTCTCAATTTTCTAGGACTTGTTCCTTATTGAGTTCTTATTATTTTAATTGTTGTATTTAATTTTTTTGAAGTCGGTTTTTTTTCTAAAAATTATTTATCATAGCTCATGAAGAGAATATGGGGATGTTGTCCCTTTCTCAATTTTCTAGGACTTGTTCCTTATTGAGTTCTTATTATTTTAATTGTTGTATTTAATTTTTTTGAAGTCGGTTTTTTTTCTAAAAATTATTTATCATAGCTCATGAAGAGAATATGGGAATGTTGTCCCTTTCTCAATTTTCTAGGACTTGTTCCTTATTGAGTTCTTATTATTTTAATTGTTGTATTTAATTTTTTTGAAGTCGGTTTTTTTTCTAAAAATTATTTATCATAGCTCATGAAGAGAATATGGGGATGTTGTCCCTTTCTCAATTTTCTAGGACTTGTTCCTTATTGAGTTCTTATTATTTTAATTGTTGTATTTAATTTTTTTGAAGTCGGTTTTTTTTCTAAAAAATTATCATAGCTCATGAAGAGAATATGGGGATGTTGTCCCTTTCTCAATTTTCTAGGACTTGTTCCTTATTGAATTCTTATTATTTTAATTGTTGTATTTAATTTTTTTGAAGTCGGTTTTTTTTCTAAAAATTATCATAGCTCATGAAGAGAATATGGGGATGTTGTCCCTTTCTCAATTTTCTAGGACTTGTTCCTTATTGAGTTCTTATTATTTTAATTGTTGTATTTAATTTTTTTGAAGTCGGTTTTTTTTCTAAAAATTATTTATCATAGCTCATGAAGAGAATATGGGAATGTTGTCCCTTTCTCAATTTTCTAGGACTTGTTCCTTATTGAGTTCTTATTATTATAATTTGTTGTATTTAATTTTTTTGAAGTCGGTTTTTTTCTAAAAATTATCATAGCTCATGAAGAGAATATGGGGATGTTGTCCCTTTCTCAATTTTCTAGGACTTGTTCCTTAAACTTTATACGACTGTTATTCATCAGCCGTAATTCCTTACATACAGTGGCATACGCAGAGAAGTGCGGAAGGGGCGGACCAGGTGTTCCTCAATGGACCTTTGACAATCATATTAATTTTGATGAAGCCATAGCCATAAAAACAACAGTTTTAGCTTTTTTTAATGACAGAAAAGTAAGAAATTTGGCAGATTAATAAGCTTTTTAAATATAGCTACCAGTGGCGGTTGGTGACTTTTCAACCAGGGGATGCTTTCCATAAAAGTACTCTTCATTTTTTGAAATTTTATTTTAATCTTTTCGTTATTTTTCAAATTTAACAGATTTTTAAAAAATATATTTTGCTACCTTCGCCCCAAAAGGATACTTCTTTTTTGTGAGTGAGGGTAGGTGTCAGAAATTTAATCTTGTGACTTAAACTCCACAGTCCCTGAGATGGAAATTGACCATCTTCTACGATGAATCAGCCTGTTCTATAAGAAAATCTTAAATTTCTCCTAATTCTATTGCTATAAGCAAGCTATGACTTGCTTGTGTATAGAATTCTGAGCTATTTCGGATCTTATATATTGAGAGTTTTTAGAAATCGATTACTCCAAAGATTCTCGAATCATCTTTATTTATTCCTTTTTTGTATTATCCATAAATTCTCAGGGTGAATAATTTTTATTCGACTAAAACTAGTCAGAACTTGTCTTTAACATGCTTGAACTGGAAAATATACCAGGCAGGGACTTGAAACCTTCTATCCGTGCCCTTTTCGGAAAAATCACTCATTTTAATTTCCCCTTGAAACTATTCAACAATTTTATTTAATTTCGAGATGCAATATACGTACATACTATGCCTGCTATACCGTAAGTTGTTTTTTCTTTAGTCTTAAAATTGTTTCTTTACCAAATCATTTTATTTATTTAATTTTAAGTAAATAAATGTTAATTATATATTTATGTTGACATTTTGTATGGTGATCATTCCAATAAGGAGGTCCCCAGGGAGATTTCCGCCCCGGGCCTCGATATGGTTGTATGTACGCCACTGCTTGTATATAATAAATCGTTATTCCAAATAGCTCAATATATTGGTCTATTAAATATTAACATTTTTTTACTTTCGTTTTTTCGAATTATTCTGTAGAATCTGGTTGAAAATTGCTTATATATATAAGCGTTTGTACAAATTGTTTGTAAAACAAACCTAAATATAACTGATTTAGAATATTTTGATATAAAACATAAGTTCACTCCGATTAAACAAAATAACCAAAAGAATGGATGCGAGGAAATTGAGAAATAACAAGAAATATGAAGATTCGAGGATAATTTCAATTATAAACTTTCTCATCATGATATTTTCAATGTTGTATCATTCGCTTCCTTAATAAATTTCTAACAGGAATATCAGGAAATTGGACAAAAATTAAAAACACTGAATTTTTATTAAATGGGCCAGACATTTCGTCAACTTATTTTGACTTCCTCACTGGCCCATTTAATCACCCTTTGTCAAAAAATGATATTTTATCGAATGGTTAAATTGTTTTTTGACAAAGAGTGATTAAATGGGCCACTGAGGAAGTCAAAATAAGTTGACAAAACGTCTGTCCCATTTAATAAAGACTCTCTCGTGTATTTAATTTTTGCCCAATTCCCTGCTATTCCTTTTACAGATATTTTCAATGTTTACAAACTATAGTCTACCTGTTGCTGTTGTCCTTTGTTTTCTTGGGAACCATACGGAAGATAACAAAGCTGGTGCTGGACATAAGATAACCCCTCCTAAGCTGTTTAAGATAGCACCAAAATGAGCTAACCTAAAATAATTATAGGATAAAAGAGTTTCCAAAACGCTTGAATAAATTAATATTAACAATAATTAATGTTTATTTTTTTAATTTTATTACCATAATAATTTATATTGATCTCTAGAGAAACATCTAAATACTGATCCTAATAAGGATAAAAAGGTCGAAAATATAAATGCTGGTCTCATCCCTAAAAAGTTTTAAAAATTAATACTTCTTACTATTAGCTTAAGTGAATCAAAAATTTCAATTAAAATTTTTCTATTTTCTATAGGGAAATGTATGCAATCGTCCAATTGAAATTACCCCATCTCTCAGATCTTGGCCTGTCTAAGAATAATGTATGTGGGTCGCTTATTAATATTATTAAATATTCCGATCTCAATTGATTTGCTTGCACTGGAATAGAATAAGTGAGGCTTAAAGGGTGATACGGAATTGCAACATTTTATCTTTACTAAAATTACAACAACATAAATTTCCCTTAAAAGTACGTTTTCCTCGGTGCTACTATCACGATGATCCTTCAACAATAATAGTGCAAAGAGGAAAACGTAGCCTACCGGCAGTCGCTCGAAGAAAAACAGCTCCATAAGAAATACAAAGAAATAGTGCTCAAGGCACGATCATCGTGATAGTCGCACCGAGGAAAACGTACCTTAAGGGTAGATGATATTTTCAGTCATGGGAGAATTTGTAAAATTTTTATATGAACTCACTTCAGAGAAAACCAATAGGTTGATGAACACTAACAAACTCCACAAGCAGAAGTATTCTGGTGACATAAGCTCTAATTAACGGTTGACTTTCGGATCATTCCGAAGAGGAAAAATACTCAGTATATCAAGAAGAATCGTACCGGTACGATGTCTGAAGATTTGTGCAATTCTTAACACTATCAGAAAAATGCAAAGTTTACTTTGGCATCTATTTCAGGTCTTTACAGTCTAAATCATAGCGGTTATTGAAAGAAATATTTCACTTAGGTCAGTATACTAATAAATTAAAGTGAGTATCAACAATTTGGGTATCGAAAAAAAAATATTAAAACATAAAGTATGGGAGTTTATCACATACAATCTGAAACGAAGCCTTTTGCAATGATAGTGAGTTAGATTCAATGGACAAGGCTAGTAGGTTCCTATGGACATGAGGGTGGTTTTTATTTTGAGTATTTTTGAATTTTTACGCTGACAGAGGCTCATATATTTCGAAATAAATAAATAAAAAAATATCCCCTATCTCAATTTTAACCTGTGCCGCACAAATATCATGGGGTTTTTGGCATTGAAAGATCAATTTTTTATTCCGGCCAAAGTAATAGACGAAAAAAATTTGAAACTTTGTAGACTTTATCCTTAAAATAGTAGCTATCCTCAGAATTTTACAGATTTTAGCTATAATAATTTTGGAATTACAGCTAGATAAAATACTGCTATATCTTACTGTTAAAATAGTAAGTTATAGACCCAAAAATTATAATAGCTAAAAATCTGTAAAAGTTCTGAGGTTAGCTACTATTATAAGGATAAAGTTTACAGAGTTTCAAATTTTTTGAACCATTACTTTGGCCGGAATAAAACATTTATCGTTCAATGCCAAAAACCCCTATGTTATTTAGATGGGAAACTTGCATCACAGATTAAAATTGAGATAAGGACTTGAAACTTGGGGAATTTTTTTTATTTATTTCGAAAAATATGAGCCTCTGTCAGCGTAAATACTCGAAAATACCCAAAATAAGGATCACCCTAATGGATATGCCTTTAATATCAGACAGTATGTTTCTTGGCTCCATTAAAATTTCACCAAGCAAATTTTTAAGATTTCATCGTGGAAGCAATGTCTACTAGATTATTTTGCAACGAGCTTCGAGGGCGTGCCGAAGGCGCCCTCGAAGCTGGTGGTGCCCTGGCGGGTAGCGTCTCGGTCCAAAAATGTTATTCCTCTTAAAACACCACACTCCAAATGTATACTTGTAAACTCCCGAAAATACATAGTCTCTCAAAAGTTTCGCCTCATTTTCGTCCTAAGAATAACAAAATTTAGATTTTTAAAAAATTATAAAAAAGTGGCAAATTATTAAAAAATAAACAAATAATATATAAAATATAAAGCAAATAAGATGTGATTAATTTATTTTTCTGTGCGCAAAGAAAAGCGAATTGAATATTTAATTTTTGAGTGGTGAGGGGGGGGGAATAATTATCAATATATTTAATGTTTCTTAATTTAAAATCAATTGGAGTCTTTCATTTCAAATTACAATTACAATTATATTTCAAATTTGCCTCAAATATACCGCAAATATACCGGCGGCATCAGCGCTCCCTATCGGCAGCATTCTCCGAGCGTTGTTACAAATTAATCTAGGCTCTTATATATATTATATTATATGAATAGGCGTTAGGGAGGGTACTATCTTATACATAACAATGAATTGGATTGGAGGACTAAGAAAGTGAATTCAATATTCGGGTAGTTTGATTAGAGTCCAAAGCATTTTAAACTATTACTTATAGAATAATAAATAGATATAAAAAAATTAAAGAAACTAGTTCTTTAAATTTCTTTTGACATTTCAGATGTTTACCTTTACTAGCCAAAAACCAATTACATGGAACTGCGAAAAGTATATAGAGTAAACAACTCCAGTAGCTGAGAAGAGCAATTTGCTTAATAGTCCAATTAGGAAAAGCAAAAAGTACAGAGCCACTTATAGGAGACCATGTATTCCAAATTAAAGTCTAAATAATTTAGGATTATTTCAATGAATTATGATTTTTTGTTATTGATAGTATTTTACCTGCATAAATGAGGCAGATCCATATAATAAAAGTGCAAGGAAGCGTCGGTTATCATTAAAAGGAGCTAAAAAATTACTTTCACTAGCAGGCGAATCATCGTATGGGGATGTGCTCATTATTTAAAATTATTAGCATTAAATATGTATGCATCTACGATATAATAAGATTAAATAATATATTTTTTTCTATTTTTTAAGATATAAATTAATAAAACAAATTAAATTTTTAGGAGTGAGAAATTATTATTTTTGTGTGATTTTTTGGGTTAACTCCTTCGTATACAAACTAGTCATTTAACGTTTTAAACTTGAATAATAAAAATGTTTTAAATATTCATTAATTTGTTTTATAATTTGTATACGAAGGAGTTAACCCGCAAAAAAATACATAAAAATAATATAAATGTTTAAATAGTTCTTTTGTTTAATTTATTAATATATTTATTTGAATATATTGACGGTTCAGCAACCTTTTCTGGAGCCCTTTTCATTTGTTTATAGGGACAATATAATAAATCAAATGAGCATGGGCGTATGGTAATGGTAAAGTATAAATAAATAATTGAAAAAAAATCAAATTTTATATAACAAAAATTCACTTAACTAAGGTTCAAGACATGGACTTGGATTGTCTTTTTCTAATATTTATCAAAAAATTTTAGGGAAAAATAATTTTTTATAAATATTTATATTTATTATTTTATAGATATTTTTTGATAAACGGAGGAGCATCGCCTTATCTCATGATGATTCATGATATTTTCACCCTCTTAATTTTGAGTCTATTATCAATTAATAATATCTCCTTTTAATTATGAGACAATTTTATTAGAAATATCTGTTTTCTTTCATTTTTGTTTGAAAGATTTTATTTCCAACAGAAAAGTTCTTATAAGTGAAATGTAAGATCAATAGTTTACGCATTAAAAAATATTCCAATATTGTAGAGCGAATGGACTTGAATCAATGACAAATAAGGTGTCTGATGGTGAGACATCCTCTATATATAACAGTCCAAATTAATTATAAATGAAAAAGAAATCGATCTTATTATATCTGAAGGTTCACAGTATGTCTATTATATAAGAAAATAGCACTTTGATTAAGAAATTTTTCAGTTTAAAAGAAATTGTATGAAAAAGATTCAATTTCTTCTCTCCGAAAGCGCATCAACTAGAAATGACCAACAGTTTTATTTTTTTCTCATTAGATATTTATTCAAATCTATTGAAATTTCATACCTATATGTTATTTTCCTTTATTTTTTATATAAAATAATTATTATTACGAAGCTAAAAAAAATATGGCAAGATAACAGCTTAACCACTAATACAAAAAAATTTAGTCGAATCGCTGGTTTTCCCTGTCATGCTATACGCATCAGAAACATGGACAGTGAAGCAGGTCAACCGCAGAAAAATAGATGCCTTCGAGCTATGGTGTTGGAGGAGGATGCTACGAGTCCCCTGGACAGCGCGACGAACAAATATCTCGATTCTTGGTGAAGTCAGGGCTGATCAGCGGCTGTCGAGTATCGTGCTCACAAGGGTCATGAGATATTTCGGACATCTTACCCGTGCCAATGATGGATTTGAACGAATCGTGATCCAAGGGAAAAGTGGAGGGTTCACGAAGACGAGGCAGGTCACCGGCCAGATGGACCGATCTGATCGATAGGTGTAGGTGTTGGCGCTGGTCTCCGGAAGGCTACTGTGGAGGCTCGCGATCGCTCTAGATGGAGAAGGGTGCTCCACAAAATAAAAATTGTGGGAGCATGGAGTTAATTAAGTCCACGCAACTTCTGATAAGAAGAAGGCGACTACGAAGAAGAAGAATTATTATTAGGAAATTTGTATTTTAAAGTGTAGTTTATTTGAAGTCCAAATTGAAAAAAACGTTAATAAATCCGTTGAAATTTTTTTAAAAAATGTGAAATTAATAGATATTATAAAAGAATTAATTATGAATCATTTAATACTATTTTGAACGAAATTGATTTGGTACTTTCGAGAAAATCGTCAAAATCACCGAAACCGTCACGAGGGGGTGGGGGGTTATTAAGGGGCAAGGGGGTTGAATGTAACTTATGTACTAGGGAAATTGGGCTTTATTTTATTACGTTATTGTTAAATTAATCTGCTTCGCTATTTGTTTATGGGGTGGGTGTGTCCCTCAGTGTCTGATCCAAGTGGCACGTCCCTAAAATGGAGAATGAAATTTGAGGTGATGAGTGAAGGATGTAGGGAAATGGGCTTCCTGGTACTAATGCTATAAATAATGTTATACAGACCAGCGGTTATGATAGACAATGATATAGTTTTATTCCTTAGCAGTACAATTAGTTGAGGTGAGGTAGAGAGTGTCGTACACGGCAAACTCGTTTGGGTCCAGCGGGATTATTGATAGACTCGTCGCTGCTGAAGAACGGCCGGTGAGAATAATATATATATAATGGGTTTGAGCGCCGACTTCGAAGGTGTGCTTCTCGGGTCTCAATGTAGATAATTATATATATATCAGCGGTATGCGCCTTGTATGCCGGAAGTCCTGGTATCAGCGATGAACGTGTACCATTAATACTGGGCCTTAGATGACGAAGGTTACTCGATGAAGAAAGGAATATAGAACATATATATATATATCAGGAGAAGTTGCAGCTTTTGGCTCTCTCGCTGTGGTAATAATAATAGAATGTGTATTGTCAATTCGCCTCACTCATGTCATGTCAATGACTTGCGGAACTTGAATATAACAGTATTTGTGTAGATATATTCTGAGCACTTGATAGCAGTAGATGCTCACTCTCTCTCCTGACAATGACTGACTTGCGGAACTTGAATATAAAAGTAATTGTAAGTGTATTCAGAGTCACATTGATAGCAATAGATGTGCTCACTCTCTCTCTCATGACAGATGACAGACTGCCGAACTTGCTCATGTCAATGCTCTTCTATGTTGTTAATCGTTGGTCATTTACTATGCTTTCCCAGAACTCATAAGTCTCCCTTGTTTGATGATCAATTGATTGCCTCAATTAGACTTAATGATGAATAAAAATAAGAATTTAATTAATTATTAAAAATAAATTATGGTTCAATCCACAGGACCATTGCACCGTCTATGAAAGGCCATTTTAGAAACATTTTAAAATTGACCTCCATGTCACAAGTCAATGTTTTGTTTCATATGACTTTTTCAACTTTTTCAAAGGCATCTCGTGCTTTCAAAAAGCATCGTTTTTGAGACGGCTCAGATGGTTTTTGATCATTTTCTCAAAAGTACTAAATCGATTTCGTTCAAAATTGAAGTAAATGATTAAGAATTAATTGTTTTATAATATCTATTAATTTCATATTAAAAAAAAATTCAACGGACTTATTACAGTTTATTCAAATTGGACTTCAAATAAACTACTCTTTAAAATGCAAATTTCCTAATAATAATTAAGTGATATAAAAAATAAATGAAAATAACAGACCGATATGAAATTTAAATAGATTTGAATAAATATCTAATGAGAAAAAAATAAAACTTTTGGCCATTTCTAGTTGATTCGCTCCCGAGAAGAAGAAATTGAATCTTTTCATACAATTTCTTTTAAAATAAAAAATTCTTAATCAAATTGATATTTTCTTATATAATAGACATAGTGTGAACCTTTAGATAGAGGAAATCATTAAAATAAAATCGAGTTCTTTCTCATTTATAATTATTTTGGTCTATTTTATCAAGAGGATGGGTCGCAAGTCACCGCGTCAGAGAGTCATTTGTTAAGGTTTTCTAGCTTTTTACCATTTTCTTAAAAACTAATAAATCAATTCCTTTCAATATTGAATATAATTATTAATAATCGACTTTTTTATAATATTTATCAATTTCAATTATTTCAAAGTAGTGATTAGCTTTTTTTCAAATTAGACGTCAAATAAACTACCCTTTAAAATGAAAATATTCTAATAAAAACTATTTGAAATAAAAGATAAAAGAAAATATTTAATAGATATGAAATTTCAATAGATTTAATTGAATATGTGATGAGAGAAAAAATTAAACCCTTTTGACATTTCTATAGTCGACTCGCCGGGGCGAAACTGAATGTACATAATCAGTGAGCCCCCAGAAGACTAAAAGTGCAAAAACTAACCACGGTTTGGTCCAAGGGTCCGGATTTTATTTTTGACCCTCCCTAGTTTTGTTCAAATAAAAATAAAAAGTTAGTATAAATTATCTTCTTTTTTGGACTGCCTCATCAATATCCACTCAAATCTTTTCGTTATTATAAGATAATTTTATAGTATACCATATTTCCTTTTTCTTGTTTTTTAGTCTTAATTTTGAACCCTCCTTAATTTTAATATTGTTGTTTAAGAAAGAAACTTTTTTCACATTTTATCTTCAACTTAACGATCGTAATTTTATGTAGCAGTTTTACATAGACGATCTTCATCTCTTTTTTTCGAACGGTATTATATGCCATATGCGGTAAAAAATGGATTTAGCAGGTTTACACTCAAAGGCGACGATATAAGTGGTTGATATTGATAACAACGAGGGGTGAACCGCGATTGGAATTATGTGGAATTATTTTGGAATTAATTGAATAATCTATTGTCATCTATTGTCTTCTACTTGGAAATGAAAGTGGAAGTGGAAAAAGGTGTACACGATTTTAGGTCGCGGTTCACCCTCGGATAACATTATATTAAAACAGCCTCATTAGACACCTGATCATGCAACGGAAACAATTTCTTAGAACATATTTCTGGGGGAAAACACTCTATTAAATATAAACGCTTGAAAGGGAATATGTTGTAGAGAAGAAGAAAAATAATAAATTTTTAAAAGGATATTTATTTACTTACCTGCATTTGATATTTAATCATAAAAATCACGCTGAGAAACCTTGTTAAGATTTTTTAAACGATGGATTTCTGGTTATATTACTGTATATTAATATCGAGAATGAATCCTTACTCTCTCAAGAATCAAATTTCAAGACTAATCTGTGAGGTATCATTTTTCCAACAACCATCTGTCATAAAAATTATTATCACCTCACAAATTAAAGTGAGGAATTTTCTTATTTATTAGGTTTATGCAAAGTAAGTATTATTTAATTATCGATTAATTAAAATACTTTTGACATTATAAATAAAAAATATATTATTTTGTTTACTTTTGGTAAATGTAAATATTATTATATATCTAATATATAATTTATTAAATATAACTTCCCTATTCTTCTTATCAATCTTTCATTATTAAAAAGTAAGAAAAATCTCAATTTTTGAAAAATGTATTATTATTAATACATGTTTCGGGTCTAGTCGTCCATCTTCAATTAACAGTGTGCGTATATATAATTTAATTAAGTGCATTTAATTTCAATATTATTAATACCTACACACAAAAAATGCGGTAATATAATAGGACTATTAACTTGTTTTTGCGACTTTTTGCATTTTCTTCGTGATTTTGCGACACGCTACAGATTCTTACGAAGTTAGCAAAAAATAAATCACTAAATATAAGATTGTAATTTTGACATGAGCTTGTAACCAGCTACAATTTCCAATTTCAAATTTAATTTTTATCTTGTATTTCATTTACTTATAAATAATTGATTCATGTATTCATGTTTTCATTCAACAAATTTCCTTAGGTACGCTCGGGGGCCAGATAAAGACAGCCGATGAAATATTTTTATAAATTGGCTCAATTTTATTTATTTATTTGCTTATTTTGTTTAAAATTGTTTAAATGTGTAGGAAAATCACGTAAGTATGGTCAAGGTTTGTAATCGTGCATGAAAAAAGTGTTTTTTTGCATAAAATTACATATTTCGAGCCAAATATAGATGTTTTAAAAGTAACTTTTCGGAGAATGAATGAAAAAAAAACAGAAATAAAACAGGGGGACACTAATTTAAATTCGAAGAAAACAAAAATAGGTCTTAACGACAAGAATGTAGTGTTGGACGAATTACAAAGGATGTAAACATAGCTAAAAAACAACAATCCACTTATTTTTCTTATTCATTCAGTTGTACTTTGACTTTTACTCTACTCGTAAATGCCGAAAAGTTTGCAATCTTTTTCTTTCAAAATTATTCACATTACAACCAAATTTTAATTATTTTGAGATCCTTTGATAATATATTTTTTTTAATGGCCTTCGGAAACTATTTCTCATTTTGGGCATTGAGTGTTCGTGTGTGTGTATGTGTGTGGAAATGTGTGGAAATTAGTGTAGGGATCAGATTATAGCCAGTCAAATTTTGCATTATTTCTTTATTAGTTTATTATTTGTACGTCAATAGCAAGAGATGGTTAATATAAAAAAGCAATACAATCGTATAAAACTACTCACTCCCCCCCTCGCGTATTTTTTTCGCTCACATTTTTGAAACACATTTTTTAATTTTTTAGTTGATAAACATTATTTGTTATCTGTTACTGCATATTTTTGCATATTTCAACGTATACAGCATATTACTTGCATATTTCAGCATTTTTAATTGCATATTTTATAGCATATTTCAGCAGTTTTTACTGCATAAAAATCTGGTCTCTACTAATAACTAATCATCGAAAAAATGATATTTTACGAGAAATTAATAATTGTGTCGAAATGTCTGTTAGTAGGTACTGTTTTAGTATGTTACCAAATTTTGTGTATTCTCTAACTCAAAAACTAGTCTGAATATCAAAACGAAATTTCACATGAAGTTTTGGTGCATTGAGATTAAAAGCTGATTATATTTTTGTTGGAATCGAATCCAAAATTAAGGGAGAGGGGGGCTTAAAAATTAAAATTATAAGATTTTCAAACTAAAAAAACCCAAGAAAAATGAAATATACTATGATAGAAAAGGCACTGATGGCTTGTAATAATTAATTTTCTTCTATCTCGGCGAGGTATGTAAAGCCATGTGAGGAGACTTGATTGAACACCTATCTTCCTTATTGTTTAAAATATTATAGGTTGCTGCAAAGACTTAAAAAGACTGATGACGGTGGTGAATGCCCGCCGAAACGTCTCTTTTTTGTCAAATAATAAACAACAATATACAATAAAGTATGTCTCTATATTTCATTTATTTATTTATTTCAACGGCATGAGCCTTTAAAAACATTAGAAAAAGTAATACGAAAGAAACACTACTTAGTAAAAAGTAGAAAAACAATAAAGTTAAACATACCAATAATAAACAATAATACAGAGTAAATCAGATATAATAATTATGATAGTGAGTATTTAAATATATGAAAGTCTTTGATTTTTAAAATTCTAAACATTCTGTTGGTATGCATAGTAAAATTCAAAACGCATGTTTTTGAGAAAGGGTTAGTTTCAAAATGACGTGTAAATGGATCTGGTGGATAGAATGGTTGATTCTGTCATAGTGGGTACGAAGGATTGTTCAGTGGAAAAATAATTCAAGCTCAGGACAACAGAATGGTATCAGACACAATTTTAAAAGAAGAAGAAGACAATTTTAAAAGTGAATAGGATGTCGGAAGCAATCATAGACGAAAGAATAGTTGACATGTCGAAAGTTTCAGCGATTTTCGAGTAGTCATGATCTTATCTAGACATAGGGCTACCAGATAGAGATACGCTAGATGCCTCAAAACTTTATGCTGAATTGATAGAGTTTTTCTTTAGGAGACGGACTGGTATAAATATGCAATTGGATGTTAATGAAAGCAGTCCACAGTGGTTGTAAAAAAATAAGACTATAGAGGTTTTATTATTTTACATTTATTTGTTAAACCGACGTTTCGAATTTATTCTCTCTTCTTCAGGGTAACAAAAAGTCAATGAAAGTAGTTCAAATCATAATTACTTCCTGTCTCTTTTTGTTACCCTGAAGAAGTAGAGAATAGATCTCCGAAACGTCGGTTTAACAAATAAATGTAAAATAATAAAATCTCTATAGTCTTATTTTTTTACAACCACTGTGGACTGCTTTTCAATTGCATATTTATGCTGAATTCTTTCAAGTCTAGCTATGTTGGTTTTTTGATTCAGTCTCCAGATTGTTGAAGCATACATTACCACAGATTTAATCAAACTTATGTATAGGTATCTGATACAATTGGGGCTCCTAAAAGCTTTACTGTTGCGAAATATGAACCTCCAAGTTCGGTTAGCTTTACTAACCACACGAGTAATATGTTCTATTAAACGTGAGCTTTGAGTCAAAGATGACACACCAACGTCTTTGATGGAAGTTACTCTAATGCAATAATAAGAAGTATCGTCCAGATAGTAATTGTATGAGATAAAATAGTCCTTTTTGAGAATGAAATGGTGAAATATTTGTCAAAATATCAGCATTGAAGATGAATTACTTTATCTTCAACATTGAATTTAATACCTGGTTTTCACGTGGCTTTACATACACTGCCGAGATAGAAGAAAATGAAATATACTATAAAATGAACCTATAATAAAAAAGTTTTTGGGGGGCGGGGGGAAGGGGGATTCAAAAAATAAAACTATCACTATAAGTCCTAATTTAATTATAAGATATTTTCATTATTATAATATATCAGAGGAACAGACTATTAAATGAAAATATAAATAAAATGAATGGATATTTAAGCGGTCTAATATCACCTTTGAGATGCGATCATGATCATTTATGATAATACCCATTGTGTCAATAAGCTCCTATCAAGACTCAATGAGGTTGTACAAGCGATTAATCTGGGGGGTAAATTGATTGTATCTGCTGGGTTTAGTCCCCATGTTGTGGGCGACATGTGATCTGTTTCCCGGGTAATTAGCATCCCCCGCAGCAACGCATGCGTGAGGGGCAGGCATTCTTGGAAGCCACGCCCCCTTTGCTCGCTACCCTCGGAGATAGTTGGGGGTGCTGGGGGTTCATCATCGTCATCCCCTTTCTAGTAGGAAGGAAAGTATCCTAATGAATCGGTCGAAAGCCGTCTAGGTAGAAGAGATGATTAAAGAGACCGATTCCACCGCGCTTGCCATTTCGAAAAATAAAACGATCGGACATCGGCCTTCTTCACCAAGAAAATTCTTTGCTAGATTGTATGGCAATTTAGATTCAACTGAAGATGAACTTGGAGTTTCTTCGCCGGAGACAGCGATGCCTATTGTCTCCTCTTCAGCGATGGTGACCCATTCAGTGACTCGCAGTTCATTGGGAGGCCACGGGTTCCTTGAGGGTCCTCCACGACTTCCGCTGCCACCATTGCCCATGGCTTTTCCATTCTTGACTTCTTCGGCGCCAACTGGATCAGGCGCAGACGCACTCCTGAGGCCTCTTCTTGCAGAAGGCAGTTTCCCTGCAGGCCTCTCTGCATTTCGTAAGTCATAATTATTTTGATTAATGAAAAATAGCAAATCTGAAAATTTTATTCTTGGGAATATACACTATGGTGCAAAAAAATCGACCCACCAATAAAAACTTAATTAAATAAGAAATTATTTTTAAAATTGCTACAAATAACCATATAATTTGTTCTGTTAACTCTTAAACTAACATATTCAATAAATATGGGTGATAATTTTTGAATTTCTTAGTTAAATAAGTAAAATTAAATATTTAAGCTCTATAATACTCTGAGGTACTAGTATATGACTCAAATCATTGACTAGGATGTAGTTGTCGTTTGCCATAGGGTACTTCTCCCATCAGTTTACTACAATTTTGTTATACTGTAATAATAAAGTAAAATTAAATTAAAAGATACAATTACAAATTACCCTTCTTTCTCAATATCACTTTACATTTAAATAAAGTTTTAATAAAAGATCAAATTCCATTTGAAATATCAAAAAAATGAATCATTGAATTAAGCATCATTAATAGAAAGATAAAATATACAAAATTGATATTTCTGAAGTTCAACCAGTTCAAATTGTGTGCCTAATTAATCAAAGTTCAACGACAAGTGGCAAGTACACTTGCAATAAGCCGCTTTTCAGTAAAATGTATGGTTACTTGTAAAAAATTTGGTAACGCACAGACTAACAGACAACCAGACAGACTAACAGAGATTTTGACAAAACAATTATTATCTCGAAAAATATATTTTTTCGATATTCACATATTAGGGCTTTTTGTAGACCGAAATGCCATGGTTTCGCTCTATTTTTTAATAAAAATAGTTTCAGCAGATTTTTGAGATATTTCGAAAAAAGAAGGAAAAAAAACACTTTTTTCATGCACGATTACAATACTTGACCATACCCTGTATGGTAAAGTAAAATTAAAATGATTTAATATTTAATAAAGTTTTTATTCGTGGTTCGATTTTTTGCACTGTAGTGTATATTTATCAGTGGTGTATCAGAGGTGGAGGGGGAATGGGCTCAACGAAATCCTCTAGACCAGTGGTCCCCAACCTTTTTGTATCTAAGAGCACATTTTAGAACAGGGTGTCCAACCTTTGGCTTACACGGGCCACATTTGAAGAAAAAACAAATCTTTCGGGCCCTGGATAAAATAGTATAATTCTATTTTGATATTTGTTATTCAAAAAAGATGTAGAAATAAGAACTTTATTATTTTTTTAGCTTCTAATTTTACTTTTCCTAAATTTTATATAATTGAAAAGTTTTTACCGAAGTAGCAGAGTTGTTGATTATGAGAAAACAAAGAGGTTGTCCTATGCTTGATGCAACCTCTTTGTTTCTCTCTGTAAATTTTATACTTGAAAATAGCTTCTTGCATATGTAAATACATAGCCTAGATACTTACAGAAAGTGATATTGTATGTATTAGTATTTGTTTAAATTTTTCCTAGCTAGATAATTAATATAAAATACTAATAAAAAGACAATATTCAATTGTTCTTTCAGATCAGTATCTAATAATTAGATCAAGAACAACAGATCTAGAACAACAATTATTGTTGTTCTAGAACATTCATTCAGAAAGTTTCAAGTAGAAAATTCATTTCTAATGAAAATGGAGTTGAAAATAGACCAAAATGATGATTATATTTTTCGGAAATCTTGAATCTAGTTCCAGATTCAAAATTTAAAATGAGCACTTTTATTTTTCTAAAAATTCACAGTAGATTTTCAGATTTCTTATTTTAGAGAAAAAAATCATCAGGCCAAATTGTTGTGTGTTTTCCAGTATCTACATATAAATCTCAATGTTTTAAGGAATTTATTACTTTATATTGGGCCACGGGTTAGGACAACCCTGGTTTAAATCGAATGGGGCTAATGAAGGATATGAGGAATGATAATTTATTTTTTAAATGAGTCACTGATATAATAATCCCTGACTATCCAATATCTATTGACATGTAAGACCGTGCAAAGATCTAAAAGACAAGTCCTGACACGTTTTAGTCCAGGAGAGAAATTATCAATTAATTGTGATTGTTCTAGAAACCCCAATTTCTTGTCTCATTGTAATAGAATGATAACTATAGACTTGGTTAGTGCCGTAGCATATAAATGACTAAAATTATAAATATTTTAGAAAATGAAAATATATGAGAAGAAGAAGAATTTTTAAATATTCGAATCTTAATTATTTTTTATATTTATATGAGTAGTTGAGCTAATAATATTGCTTTTAGTGAATGTTATTTAAATAAACTGCAACGGATCGTTGCTAAACTTTATCAAATTCATTTGAAATATTAATATGTTTATTCCTTTATTATTAATCAGATATCACTTGCAATTTGCAGTTCATGTTGACTTTAATTCAAAAATAATGATCGATTCTCATTTAACAGTCGAGGAATAACCATTCTACATTGGATTTTTGACATTTCGGTTATTATTGGTAACCATTGCTGAAGACATGGAGGAATCGACTTAAAATCAAAAATAGCGATTGATTCACATCTATTACTTCAGGAATAATAATTCTAAGTAAGATTTGACCCTTAGATTATTATTGGTAACCATTGCTGAAGACATGGAGGAATCGACTTAAAATCAAAAATAACGATCAATTCTTATCTAATACTAGAGAATAATCTTATTGCATTCCATTTTTGATGTTTTGACTATTAATGGCAACCTCTACTGAAAACGTGGAAGAATCGACTTAAAATCAAAAGTTGTTAAACTAGCTGGTAGGTTTTCAATTTCATTCAATCGGTGCAACGATTGTGGAAAAAATCGTGGGCAAAAAAAACATTAACATCCATCCATACATACATCCATCCATCCATACATCCATCCATCCGCACGCACTAAATGATAAAATGGCACTTGTTGGCCTCTCGACGAGACCCCATGTAATTTTTGGCAAAACCGCAACTTGCTAAAATTCAACCTAATTGAATACTACAATTTGTGACTTTAATTGAGTCCATGGGTTCCGTAATCTTTACCTGAGGACCCTTTAAAGTCATGCTTTCCTCGAGACCGATTACAATACTTTCCACATGCTTCGCATTGGATAAAGTAAAATATTAGTTAAGAATATGAGTTTTTTTCTGGACCTCGATAAAAATTTTCAAAAGTATCCGGACCCCACCTAAAATTACTTGCCGACCCCTGCTCTAGAATCTAGATGAAAATATATATGAATCATTGATTTTAGAAACAATCTAAGTTCACTTTGATATTAGACCTTCTGACCCTTGTTGTTGTTACTGCCTGTTATTTATTTCATCGCATTTTATTAGGTAATATGCAAATTAAGTGGGAGATAAATTTAACCGAATTTATCGCGCGGAGAATTTACCACTGCTCGAAGCCTAAAACCTTAGTAAATTGGATGTCGAGATTGTATCTAAGTTTCTGAGATTGGCTCGTGATCCGGCTTCTTTTCCTTCTACTCTGTTCTTTTCACGATTGAGGGGCCAGCCCATACAGGCCTTTAGGGGATCCACCTTCTGGTGTATCTCCTTCTCACATCAATATCATTAAAAAAAAAAAAAAATTATTCGTGCTTTCATTCAAAATTCATTTAAAATAAACTTCAAGGGATCGTTTGCTAGACTTTATCCATTTTGAAATATTAAATATGATTATTCCTATATTGTTAATCAGATGTCACTGGCTATTTGAAGTCCATGTTGACTTAAAATAAAAAATAGTCGATTCTTATTTAAAAACTAGAGTAATAACCTTATCATTCTATTTTTGATGTTTTGACCATGATCTATGTTAAACTGATCAAATGAATAAATTTTAATAAATTAGTACTATTTTACTCTAAGGTAAAGTAGGTACTTTAAAAATAAATTATAATTTTACTAAATATGTTATATACACTTATTTGTTGTCCTCAAGGTACTTAATTAGAATATTAAATTTCATCAAAATTGGTTAAGTAATTTTCAAAATATTTAGTCTGAACTCGTCATTTGTGACTTAGATTGTTCTGAAATCAGTGATTCATATAGATTTAAATTCACAAAAATCTAAAATAAAATATCTTTTAAGATTTTATTTAATATAAATTTTAATACAATATTTTTATTTCAAAAAATCCCTTTATATATATATATATATATGTCATTAGAGTTTTCCCGGGTTTCTCCGCGTGGGTTTGAGAGTTTTACTAGACGTTTCGGCTCTCCTTTTGGTTAAGACCACGTAGACCACCCACCCCTTTCTTGAAAATGCCTCCCAAAAGAGCCGAATCGTCAGTAAAACTCTCAAACCCACGCGGAGAAACCCGAAAAACCTCTAATGACATAGAACCTATCCGCATGAAAACCTCGCCTGAACATATGTATATTTTTATATAAAATTTTAATTTTATTATTCGAAAGGGAAATTTGGACCACCTTTTGAGTATGTGTATGGGGTTTATTTAAATTTAAAGATCTATAGCTAAAAATTCTAGAGAAAGATCAGCCTTTTCTTTAATGTAATTAATATTACAATTACCCACACAGAAGAACTAATCATGAAGATGATTCAACAAAGCATTAAATTGATCTGACCACTGAGTATTATTTCTCTGACTTTGATCACGTTATTTCATCTCTTAGATATCTGTGTTAAAAAAGAGATATTAAAAAATAAATAAAGTTTCATTACAACTAATATTTAGGCATGGTTGATATTAAATATTTTAAAAGGGATTTCATTTAATTTTTAAAAACGCTCATTTAATTACCAACTACACAAACCGCTGGCCTGAAATACGCTGGTTCGAGACTGAGTCTCGGCAGATATTTGCAGTCGCCTCCTCTTGGAAATCAATGGCAACCTACCAAGAGTATAATGTCCTAGTAACCTCTCCAAACTCGCCGTTCGGAACCGGCGCGGCGTTAAAAAGTAGTCCCGTATATCTATTTAAAAACAGCTAAACACACAGGTATATGTGGAGAGGAGCCGAAACGTCAGGGAGACCTGATATGGCACTTAATGAAGAAGATATGGTATATGGTGCATATGCGAAATTTTATACAAATTGATCAAAGGGCATAGAACTTATATTGATAGCTGTATTTTTGAACCCCTCCTCAATTTTGTCCCCGAAAAAAATAATGAGTCTTTCTTTATAGGAAAATTTTATAGTAAATTTCATTTTTCTTGGATTTTTTAGTTTGAAGAATTTATAATTTTAATTTTTTGAGAACCACCCCCCCTCTCCTTAATATTTACCTCCTTATTTTTGGCGTATTAGCACTTAATCATATATCCTTTTTAATGAGAATTTTCTATAGTAAAAATCAACTTTCTTCTATTTTTATTTTTCCACTTCGTTCATTACTTAAAATCACTGAATCCGTTACAATTTCTACATTATTTTAAAGAAAAATTATTAAAAAAATAATCCGAATATTTTTATATATTTATGTCACTGTGTAAAATTATTTATTTAACTCATATACCTAGATAGTAATTATTTGAGGAATTTTTTTGGTCACCTTCGATGGTCAGTCATCATGAGAAGAAATAAAAAATATTATATTTGCTTATGTAAAGAAATAAAATATGTATATCCGGATCATCTTATTTATTGTGTACTAAGAAAAGGGCATTATTTGAAAGATGTGGACAGGATTAGACCCACTTCAAGAAGACCAGTTTTTTTTTTATATCTTTGTTAAATAAACTAAGATTTTTCTATTGTGCTTATGGGGACAAAAAGAATCAGATCTCTTTAATAAAAGGGGTATCAAAAGCATTTTCGCTCGAAATATTATTTAACAGCAATTGTATTTATACTTGTTATCAAAATTTGTAATTGTAAGGAAAAAAATCTTTTAAGATCTTTTTATAGGAAATCTCTTAAATAAAAATTAAACAAGCTTAAAAAACAATTTTTTTATTCGCAATCTTTTTAAGTAGGTAATAAAGAAAAAAATAACATCTCCCATGTTTTTGTTCCCAAAGATAATGTGAAAGATTTAATCGTTTTAATTAAGACAGGTGAGACAGAGGTTCTCAGTCATTTTTATGCAACCCAACCAAAATCAACTGAGTGAGGGTAGGAGTCAGAAATTAAAACTTGTGACTTTTAAACGCTACAGTCCCTAAGATGGAAATCGACCATCTTCCACAATGAATCAGCCTGTCCTATACTATATAGAATAGGCCAGATTAATTTGTAACAACGCTGACGTAGTGCTGCCGACAGGGAGCGCCGTCGTTATATTTCCGGCAAATTTGAAATATAATCGTAATTTGGACTCGAATTTTGAAATGAAACACTCCAATTGATTTTAAATTAAGAAACATTAAATATATTAATAATTATTCCTCCTCCCCGCCCCCTCACTACTCAAAAATTAAATATTCAATTTGCTTTTCTTTGCGCACAGAAGAAGAAATTAATCACATCTTATTTGATTTATATTTTATATATTATTTGTTTATTTTTTAATACCCTTTTTTATAATTTTTTAAAAATCTAAATTTCCTTATTCTTATTTTTTGATTTTTACAAAATTGAACGACTTAAGACACGCATGCCCGAGTTTCTCATGGCAATACTGGAGCAGCCTGTCATAGAAACAACAACTGATCTCTTTTAAATATTTGGAGCCTTATATCGATTATCGATCCCAAATTAAAAAAAAATGATATAATATAATTCTCCTCCTCACACGATCCCACTTATTTAAATAAATCTACATATTTCCACACAAAAAATATCACAATGCTGTAGATTATAGAAATAAGAAATACTCCCAGATTTATATCTAGATCCTCATTTCTGTAGCTGTGTCAGGACGAAAATGAGGCGAAACTTTTAAGAGAGTATGTATTTTCGGGAGTTTACAGGTATACATTTGGAGTGTGGTTTTTTAAGAGGAATACAATTTTTGGACCGAGACGCCACCCGTCAGGGCACCTGCCCGGAGGGCCGAGCTTCGAGTGCGTGCCGAAGGCACGCGAAAAACTCGTAAGAAAATATTAAATTACTTCTAATTCTATTGCTATTTATTAGAAAGCTAAAATATCCCTCAAGTTTCAAGTCTCTATCTCAATTTTAACCAGTGTCGCACAACGATTCAAGTTTCCCATCTAAATAACATGGGGTTTTGGGCATTGAAAGATCAATTTTTTTATTCCGGCTAAATTAATGGTTCAAAAATTTGAAACTCCGTGAGACTTTATCTTTATAATAGTAGCTATTCATCAGAATTTTTCAGATTTTTAGCTATTATAATTATGGAGTCTAGAACTTACTAACACTAAGATATAGCAGTATTTTATTTATATTTTTATAATAGCTAAAAATCTGTAAAAATTCTGAAGGATAACTACTATTATACGGATAAAGTCTTATAGAGTTTCAAATTTTTTGAACGATTACTTTGGACGGAATAAAAATATGATCGTTCAATGCCAAAAACCCCATGTTATTTAGATGGGAAACTTGCATCTCTGTGCGGCACAGATTAAAATTGAGATAGACTTTTTTTTAATTTAAGTTTGACTACGAGGTCATACCAACAATTACATAAAGTAAATACAAATATTAAATATATACATAAATTAAAAAACTACACTAGAAAAAATATAAAAGTACAAAAAAAAAAACACCATAAAATAGAGAGATAGAGACTTGAAACTTGACGGATATATTTTTTTTATTTATTTTTCGAACCATATGAGCAGAGCCAGCGTAACAATTCGAAAATACCCAAAATAAGGATCTCTCTATTGTACATATTTGTTTATGTGGATCAAGCATAGGGCATCCTCATTGATTTCTCTTTTTGTTTAATGATATTGATGAGAGAAGGAGATACACCAAAAAGTTGCATCCCCTAAAGTCCTGGGCTGGCCCCTCCATCGTGAAAAGAAGAAGAAGAGGAGACTTTATGGGCTGGGTAGGATTTGAAGGTATCTGTGGATCCGGGTCTTAAACAGCTGAAGGTTATAAGTTGCGGGGAAGACGGTGGCTGTAAATGAGTTCCAGTCTCTTGAGGTCATAGGGATAAAAGAGTTGGCCAAAGAGTTGGTTCGGCTTTTATCCAATTTGACAGCGAAGGGGTGCTGAGCTTTCGAAAACCGCTTGTTTCTAGCAAAGAGGGCTCTAGGGGGGGATAATTGATTTCATCTCTACTGAACAGACACCATAATAGTATCTGTAGTACAGGGAAAGGGCAGAAACGATTCTTCAGTGAGCCAGGAGCCGAGTAGGTTTGTTAGGGCTGGGTCTCCTATTAGTTTAATTGCCATCCAGTGTGGCAAGAGAATGCTGGAGGCCCCTCTCCACAGATGAGAGCCATATCCTATACTACTAAAGCGCATTTGTGCCTGCCTCTGTATGTACCTATCTATCTATGTATCTATAGTCCGTCCCCAACAAAAATAGTCGTCGTTGTTACCAATTTAAATGAAATTATCTATATATATATAGGGAGAGTCGGGTTAGCCGAGCTGGCTAACGCGCTGGCCCCGCTTCAGCATCGATGATGACGATGTTTAAGCGGGAGACAGGAGTTCGATCCTGGCTAGCATATAAAATTTCTACCGGCTAAAACACGGCTCCCTCACTAACCCTACTAACACTTTACTAATGTGCTGTTTAAATAGGCTTTGTTCACGGTGACAATAAATAAATTTAAAAAATCCATATATATAAAATTAAGGTTTTGTCTGTGCATTGAGGTTGGTGGTGTGGGTGGGTTTCAGGGGGGTGAGGTTTGAGAGGAGGGGGTCCAGGGGTCGTTATGGTTTACTAATTTAAATGAGAATCTCTATATATAAAATTAAAGTTTTGTCTGTACTTTTGGGTGGTGGGCTGGGTGGGGGTGCTGAGTGGGCTTCTGGGCGGGAGTACAGGGGGCGAGCCTCCCGGCTAGCAAGAGGGCCTCCAAAGGCGGGCCTTGCAGCTAGTTCTTTAATAAGATAATCAAGATATACCCCCTCTTCTAAAAAAATTGATTATTTCCCTTCTAAATTGAAAAGGTAGATGGTAGAACTAGATTTTGACGGTAGAAGGGGAGCTGGGACTTGGGTAGATATACATATTTGAGGAAAGAAGTACATATCAGCTGTGAAGGCGTGAGCGTTAAGCTGTTCCGCCGGTTGGGTCCAGAACAAAACGGTAAATTGGCTAAACAAGTGGAGAGAAGGGCGGCGGGGATTTCCCGTTGCCGGATTGCGCCAGGCGTTAATGACAATGACAATGAGGGAGGCGGCGGGGGCGGCGACGCAGCCGCGCAGCGCGCATTGATATGAAGCGTGAAACGGGATTGCGCCATTTCCAATGGGCGAGCCTCCACGGAACACAATGGCGCAGGGGGTCGCTAAGAACGCGTTTCACGAAATTTTATTATGCGCCTGTATTATGGAAATCAAAATATTATTTACGAAATTCGTCACCGCGGATTAATGAATATAAAATATTGATATATATAACTCTATGTAATAAAACAAATAGAAAAATGATTTAGGAAAAACACATTTCTCTCTTGTAAAATATATATAATAAAAGACATTTAATTGTTATTTCATGTCACCCATCTCTATACGCTTTTTATTCTTTAATCAGCTTATATTTATTAATGTAGCCAGAAAAAAAAACAATAAAATTACATATAATATCCAACCAAATTTAATCTTTTATTTTTGTCAGTTTCCATAATCTATATTCACTATATTTTATTTTACAACACTCAAAATAGAATATACCCAAATAGAATTGAGACCAAAATGTAAAAACTTTTTAAGTCTCGGTACGGCCATTTAGAGTCGCCCTAGTACGGTGATGGCGAACCTATGACACGCGTGTCAATGGTGACAAGTTAAGACATTTTGGGTGACACGCATTTACGAAAGGTCTTTGCTCAAAAAGAGTCAACAGAGGTTGCGCTCAATTCATAAACTTTTTAATGTAAATAATAATTTAGGTTTTGTTTTTGAATAAATAAATATATCAAAAATATGTTGTTTTTAATTAAGTAATGGAGAGGGATTCAGCCAATGGGTAGCCTCTGCTGAATAAAAACTCCCAATTATGGAAAACGTTTCGGCTTTAATTAAATAATGCCATGTTGTTTTAAGGTAGATTTCGAAGCAATATACCTATTGCGCTCACTCTCATGGTGCGACTTCGGAAAATTTCATCACAGTTTTTCCGATCATGGCCCCTAGAGCCCAAAACCACCCTCCATTCATAAGTTTATATATATATATGTGGGGGGGGTATGTGGGGGGTATCAATCGTAATTTTGTGGGTGCGCTGCAGGCCGCAAAGTTCAACCTATTGCAATAAAATTTGGCTTAAAATTTAGTCTTGTTGTAAACAAGAACTGATTAGTTCTTGGTGACTTCAGCCCCAAGGGAGTGTAAATGGTGGGGGTTGAAATCTTAAAAAAATCATATCAACGTTAATATTAATGATACCAGTTTGGATGAAAATGGCTAATATTCTACCAATTAACTTCTACAACTTGTGTCTGAAAAGTTTTTGACAGGAGGAGTCTAAAGGGGGGTAGAGCCCTTTCGAAATCTACATCTTCCTACGGCCTGCCACAGGGATGTTTTTTACTACGGCTGCAACTATCACCAAATAGATTCAAATGCAATACACTAATAATAACCCCGAAGGTCATCCTAGGCAAGGTAAGTTAAATGAAATTTATAAATGCCAGATTCTAAAAATGTTAGAGGATGTAATAAAAACCATATGTACATAAATTTGCTGAATAAACTAACATTAAAAAACAAAAAAAAAACACTTGAATATTGAGGTGATACCTACACAACGGGGGTCTCTCACTGGTACGGTAGCCTGAAGTCTATCGAACAGTATCACCTCTTTCACTATAAGTTCACCTGCGTCCCACTCGCCTTGCGTCGTGTATCAATTTGATATGTGCATTTTTATTTAACCCTAACTCCCCCTGCCTCTCCTCTCGCTATAGTTTGTTTGGCACCGATTTCAAAAAGTAATTTCATGTTAATATTTCGTCGTTTAGTTGTAACTAAATAAGATAATTATTATTTTATACCTTTTAGTGTATTTTATTTGTTGCATTTAATTTTTTGAAGTCGGTTTTATTTTTTCTTAAAAATTATTTTTATTTTTCTCTTTTTAGTGATGTTATTAATAGTGATCATATCATCAGAACTTGACCAAATTAATATGGCACCATCCCTAAGATACCCCTTTCCAATAAAAAAAGAATCATCGAAATCGGTTCATAAACAAAGAAGTTAGGCCTAAACAAACCTAACAAAGAGGTCTAATACCTAAAAAAAAATGGGATCAATCGGAAGTTAGACTGGACCCAATGCAAAAAAAAATTTCAAAATCGGTTCACAATATGACGTAACATAGGCACAAAAAAAAAATTCAGTCGAATAGAGAACCTCCTCCTTTTTTTGAAGTCGGTTAAAAATGGCATAATTTGTATAGAAGTTATAGCCCTTTTAAAAGCTCGGTCCATTTACTTCCATGTTAAAAGGACAATTTTCAATCATTTATTTCTCGGAAATGGGAGAGACGATCAACTTCAAATTTCGGGAATAAATATTTAATGCATCAATGATTCTATAGTAAAAATTTGACAATTTTCTTATAAAAATTATAAACAGTCGCGAAGCCCCTTAAGCCACACTCTTCTCAAATACCAAAACATAAATTGGAATGTCGTTTAAGCTTTTTTTAACTAACTTTTTGTAACATCTTTCTCTAGTCTTCAGGATTTAGAAAGAGTAATAAAGAAAGGAAAACATTTCTTTGAATTCTACAGAAATTATGTGCGTTATAATTGAAAATCAATCACTAAAAATTTTTAGTCTCTCATGGAATTAATTTGATACTTTTACTGTGTCATTCAATCAATGATGATTCGATGGTAAATCTTTGAGAATTTTCTTATAAAAATGATAAACAGTCCCGAACCCCTTAATGGGGCTCAATCAATCTAATTTTAGGTCAGGGTAGTTGGATTTGGCTAAATTAAGAAAAAATCCTAAACCTATAATTAAGAACCACCCTAAGGAGACCTAAAATTGATTTTTTCTAATAAGGTAAATTTATCACACAAGATTGTTTTAATAAACTCCACTTATGTGCCAAGTTTCAGCTTTCTTAAACGGTTAGCTGCCAAATCCCTGAAATCTGCAGAAATCGTAGCAAGTCGTCAAAGCAATTTTTAGAATTTCGAAATTAATAAAAGGGTTTTGCGAACGGCTAACCACCAACGCTACAAAGCGTATAGCATAAGAAGAAGAAGATTATAAAGCTGATACAAATAATAATATTATTTTTATACATAAAATTCGATAAATATTTCTGATAATAGAAATTGATTCAATTACTATTTATCATTTACAAAGCTGTATTGAAAAATAATATTCAATGGGTTAATGAGCATCATTCAATTTCTGTTTATTTAATGAGCTTTCATTTTAATATGATTATAATATAATAGGACAATTCTACATCATATTTGTTATTTAACTAATTCTGCTCTAATAAGGATTAAAATCTAAATTGCCTATATTAATAAATCTAATAATGGTTATGTATATAGGTAATTATCATGCAATTTACTCAAATTGTAATAATTATTTTACTTTTTAATATTTGATTTGAATAACCCTTTTAAAGAATCAAATGACAAGAAGAATTAATACATTTTCATAATTTATTTCATATAGCTTTAGCATTTAGATACTTACTTTTTTTAACAAAATAAAATAATTTAAAGAAAATATAAATAATATTTAAATAAATATTAAGAGATAAAAAATAACAAATAAATAAATAAAGAAGGTCTTGTGGTGAACATTTTTCCGAGGTCAACCAAAAAAAGTGTCCCCCAAATTTTCACCTCAAAACCTTCTATATGAATAAATAAACTGGCACGTTCTGATATGGCCATCCACTTGACTTTACCATACAACCAGGCCTCTTCCTTATATTTACATATTTAATAAAATTATTTATAATCATGTAGGGGGGAGGGGGTTAGTTTTTGCATTTCTGGACTTTGTGGAGGCCCACTTATTATGTATACAAAATTTGGTTGAATTGGTTCATAAACCTATATTTTCATTTTTTGCCACCTAAACCCCCCTCCCCATTTCAGGTTGTTAGATTTCGCATTTTTAGTTTTCTGGGGGCCCACCGATTATGTATAGAAAATTTGTTTGAGTTTGGTATAAGGCACTATATTTTCATTTTTTGATCCACCCCCCCCCCCCCCCATTTGGGCTGTTAGTTTTTCCTATTTTAGACTTCTAGGAGCCCACGGATTATGTACACAAAATTTGGTTGAGTTTGCTCAAATGGCCTAGATTTTTAATTTTTTAACCCCCTCCGCTCCTTAATTTTGGGTCGATATGCACCAAAATGTAATCAGCTCTTAATATCAATGTACCAAAAATAGATGTGAAATTTGGTTTTGATATTCACACTAGCATTTGAGCTAGCTCGTCCACAAAAATTTTGTACCGCACAGACTAACAGAATAACTAACTAACAGACATTTTGACAAAACAATTATTGTCTCGAAAAATATAATTTTTTCGATCTTCACTTATTACAAAAAGCTGACGTGTTCTGATGTGGGCATATCCTTGAATTTTACCATACAACCTGGGCCCTAAAATTATTTATGATTCATGTAGGGGAGGGGTGTTAGTTTTTGCATTTTTAGACTTCTGGGATTCCACTAATTATATATACAAAATTTGGTTGAATTTGCTCAAATGGCCTAAATTTTTAATTTTTAACCCCCCCTCCACCCTCTTAATTTTTAGGTCGATATGCACCAAAATCTTATCAGCTCTTAATCTCAATGGACCAAAACTACGTGTGAAATTTGTTTTCGATATTCACACTAGTTTTTGAGCTAGCTCGCCACAAAAATTTGGTAACGTACAGACTAACGGACAGACAACCAGACTAACAGACATTTTGACAAAACAATTATTATCTCGAAAAATATAATTTTTTCGATGTTCACTTATTAGAGCTTTTTTGTAGAGCGAAATGCCATGGTTTCGCTCAATTTTCTTAATCAAAATAGTTTTAGCCGTTTTTGAGATATTTCGAAAAAAAGAAGCAAAAAAATCACTTTTTTCATGCACGATTACACTCCTCTTATGCAAAATTTTCATAGAAGATGCCGAGTCTTAAAAAAGTTTTCAATTTTTTCTCGAATTATATATAAATTAAAAAAATAGTGATTCGGGAAGATTTTTTAATAAAATAATTTTTTTTTTTAATATAAATATTAGAATAGAATATAATAGTAGCAAAATTTGGGAGAAAAGGTGGGTGGTTACCTGAAATCTAATTTTTGGGAGTGGTGGGAAGCTGGAAGCGTTGGGCGCTCTGGACGACTTCATTCCCGACGAGTGGGGTAAAATAGGTGGGTCCCCCGGGGAGAGAGACTCTAATACCATACAATCCCAACACAATGGAGAGATTGTCACTCGAGGCGAACCATTCGCGTCCAACCGACCGAATACAATCTAATCGCATCATTATAATAATATTTTCGTCGTGACGAGTATTAGGCAGCCGCAGTATGAGTCGTATTTATTGACACGGCGCTTTAGACTCAGCTCCTCATTCCCCGAGAACACCGACCGATCCCAGTCAAGTTGCAAATATTGAAACAGTGCAAGATTTCATCCGCAGGAATTAGCGCGAACACAAAAAGTTGCTACTTGACTGAACATACAATATAAGAACCTGCATTTGGTAATTATACAAAGAAAATTAGTGGTCCCTTAAAAGTGAAGAATTTTTGTTTTTAACCGACTTCAAAAAAGGAGGAGGTTATCAATTCGATTGAATTTTTTTTGTATATATGTTATTCGATTTCTTCGCCAATTGTGAACCGATTTTGATGGGGTTTTTTGCATTGTGTTCAGTCTAGTTCCCGATTGGTCCCGTTTTTTTTCCATTATTATTGGACCTTTTTTGTTATGTTTGTTTAGGCATAACTTCTTTGCTTATGAACCGATTTTAAATATTATTTCTGCGTTCGGATCATTATAGCTCCAAAATAGTCAAGATATCTAACTATTTATTTATTTTATGTACCATATGTTCAGCGAGAACTTTTTGCCAAGTGGACCGATTTCTATTAGAAAGAGGGTACCTTGGGATTCTGATGATATTATCAATGACAAAATAACGTAAATCTCCAATTCTTATGAGCAAATAATCGAAAATAAATAAAATCTTTTATAAAAAAATCTTAAAAAAATCATTTAAAACCCGCAAACGTTTCGAGAGAATTTCTATATTTATGAATTAAATTTTATTTTCATTTTCTGATTCATTCGTCCGACGCTTTCTCTTACGAGATGCATACAAAATATTATATTAAGCCACTATTAATAAAATCACTAAAAAGAGAAAAATTTTATACCTTTTAGTGCATTTTATTTGATTTTTGAGTTCTCATTATTTTTTTGTTGCATTTACTTTTTTTGAAGTCGGTTTTATTTTTTTTTTTATAAAAATTATAGAATACATTTTCGACTATTTAGTTCTTTATCTATTAATAAATTAACATATTTAAAGATAATTATTAAGAAAAAATTGATAGAGTTTTTCTTTAGGAGACGGACTGGTATAAATATGCAATTGGATGTTGATGAAAGCAGTCCACGGTGGTTGTAAAAAAATAAGATTATAGAGGTTTTATTATTTTACATTTATTTAGTTAAACCGACGTTTCGGAGAATTATTCTTTCATTGACTTTTTGTTACCCTGAAGAAGGAGAGAATAATTCTCCGAAACGTCGGTTTAACAAATAAATGTAAAATAATAAAACCTCTATAGTCTTATTTTTTACAACCACCGTGGACTGCTTTCATCAACATCCAATTAAGAAAAAAATCATTTTTGAGACATTTAAACCTTTGCCTTTAAATAGAAGCGCCGTGGTCCCTGGGAAATGATAATGTGCCCATTTGTAGTGTTCCTTTAAAAAATAAAACTGGACCCTATTTTTGTGGGACTCATAATAGTCCAAAGAGCTGGTGACACATTTTTGAGTATGGATTTGACCCAACTAGAAATAATGCGTAATAGTACCGTCTATGATAGATGTACAAGGAATGGCCAGTCTGGCTGGTCTAGCAGGTGGACCAGGTACTGCGCATGGTGTGAGTGCGGTAAAAAATACATATGTGTTAAAAAATATTTTTGACCCACAATAAAATTATAAAAATTATAATTTATAGTCAATTATAATGTTTATAATTTCATTGTGGGTCAAAAATATTTTCTAACACATATGTATTTTTTACAGCACTCACTCCATGCGCAGTACCTGGTCCACCTGCTCAGACCAGCCAGACTGGCCATTCCTTGTACAACTATCATAGACGGTACTATTACGCATTATTTCTAGTTTGGGTCAAATCCGTACTCAAAAATGTGTCACCAGCTCTTGGACTAAAATAACAATTTTTACTTTACCATGGATATGGTCAAGTATTGCAATCGTGCATGGAAAAAGTTTTTTGCTTCGTTTTTTCGGAACTATTTTGATTAAGAAAATTGGGCGAAAACATGGCATTTCGGTCTACAAAAAAGCCCTAATAAGTGATCATCGAAAAAATTATATTTTTCGAGATAGTAACTGTTTTGCCAAAATGTCTGTTAGTTAGTACGTTAGTATGTGTGTTACCAAATTTTTGTGGACGAACTAGCTCAAATGGGCGGTTAGTTTTTTCACTTATAGACTTCTGGGGGCCCACTGATTATGTATACAAAATTTGTTTGAGTTTGGTACATGGGCCTAGATTTTCATTTTTGGACCCTCCCCCTAATTGATGATAAATGATTTTATTAAATATTAAATATAAGAGAGGGGTCAGGCGTATGGTAAAGTGATGTGGATGGCCACATCAGTTTATTTATTTATTATTATTTTTTTTGGGGGGGGGGGTAAAAAATAAAAAGCAATTTTTGTCATGGCGTATAAGACACTACTGTAAATATATTTTTAAGTAAAATTAGGCTAATTTTTTTAATTTTATTTCACTTTAAAAGAGACCCTCAAAATCTGACCACTTTTAGCTGTCAGCCTTCAGAAGTGACTAATCTATTAAAAATATCCACTAATTTACACATTCTCTTCTTATAAGGACAAATAAGAACGAATTTGATAATATTATGGAAAACACAGGAGAGCGTGTCCGACTCGCACTTGGCCGATTATTATGTCACTAACTCTCACTATTTCTATCCAAAGTTATCTATTAGTTGTTTTCTACAAACTTACTCTTTAACAATGATCTTCTCAAAACCATTTCTCCGCGCATTATGTGGCTCACAAGGGAATAAGATCAGATATCGATCGCATTCTCACTTTGAGCATATAGCATGATAGAGATAATCCATGGGTTTTTTAAAAGACTCCTCGAGCATTACATTTCAAATGCACGGATGCTGTAGAAGTCTTTTTAGGTGTTTTCATATTCCGGCATGAAGCTGGAAAGTACTTAATATTTACCATCCTTTTTAAGGAAGAATGGTGTAGGTTGTTGGTGAAACATATTTTTAACCGACGAGGTTATCAATTCGACTGTTTTTTTTTTTTTGTATCTATGTTATTCGATTTCTCCAATTGTGAACCGATTTTGATGATTATTTTTGCATTGGGTTCAGTCTAGTTTCCGATTGGTCCCGTTTTTTTCATTGTTTTTGGACCTTTTTTGCTAAGTTTGTTTAGGCATAACTTCTTTGTTTATGAACCGATTTTAATGATTCTTTCCGCGTTTGGATCAGTATAGCTCCAATGATAGTCAAGATATCTATTTATTTATTTTATGTATGTTCATCGAGAACTTTTTGCCACGTGGACCGATTTCGATGATTCTTTTTTATTGGAAAGGGGTACTTAGGTGGTCCCATATTAATTTGCTCAAGTTCTGATGATATGATCAATAACGTAAATCTCCAATTCTTATGAGCAAATAATCAAAATTATAATAAATAAAATCTTTATAGAAAAAAATCTTAAAACATTCATTCATCAAATTCGAGAGAATTTCTATATTTATTAATTGAATTTTATTATCATTTTCTGATTCATTCGCCCGAAGCTTTCTCTTACGAGATGCGAACAAAATATTATATTAAGTCACTATTAATAACATCACTAAAAAGAGTAAAATAAAAATAATTTTTATAAAAAAAAATAAAACCTATCATGTCAAAAACAAGTCCAGACGAGTTTTAGTCGAATAAATTTTTTCTCGCTTAGGAACTATGTATTAAAATAGTAATAATACAAATAAGGAGTAAATAAAGATGATTCGAGAAATTTTGAACTAATCCATTACTAAAAACTCTCAAATATATAAGATCGGAAATAACTAAGATTGCTATAGACAAGTCAGGGCTTGCTTATAGCAATAGAATTTGGAGAAATTTAAGGTTTTCTTATAGGACAGGCTGATCATTGTGGAGGATGGTCGATTTCCATCTCAGGAATTGTGGAGTTTAAATCACAAGATTAATTTCTGACTCCTACCCTCACTCACACATTGCGTTAATCCGTTTGGGGCGAAAGTCCTAAAATATAATATAAAAAATATAATGTTGAATTTGAAAATGATGCCGTATTCGATGAAATTTGCAAAAAAAGCGAAAATAAAATAAAATTTCAAAAAAAGAAGGGTACTTTTTGGAAAGCATCCCCTGGTTGAAAAGTCACCAACCGCCACTGATAGTCTCCCATTTTACTTTTTAAATGGGACCCTAAAAATCTCAAACTTCAACTTTCTAGCTCAAACCATTCGCAGATAAATATTTGCCAAAACAATTAAATTCGCAATCGACCCTTTAAAAAGTTTTCACTTTTTCTTCCAATTTCCGGTTTGTTTATACGTAAATACTCAACACGATATTTTACTTAATTATTTTTTTCATATTTCCCAGTTAAATTAATTAACCTAATTTCATTTTCAGTGACCCACTTGAAATGTGGAGAGGGCATCAAAGAGGGGTGCGTTGATTGGTGAGGTAATCAGGCAGTTCCTTTAGAACATCAGCTGCTGGGGGTCGTTTGGCATTTCCGGGATATGTCTGGCATGGGGGCAGTTTGTATTAAATGCTTAACTGATAGGGAGGTGTCAATGTCCTTCCGCAGAGCATATGGTCAATTTCTACTTAAGCAAAACATTTTCATTAATTAGTTTTCTAGATTTTTATTTTCGTTCAAGCATATTTATCTTCATTTATTGAATTGAATTTTTTTAATATTTCAAACAATTTAGTTTTTCTCGAATCATAGCCAAACTTATGTTTCAAGACGCTCTAATGATGAGGTGCTTTTGGAGAATATTTATAAAAAATTTCTTATCACTAATTCTCCAATTAATTTCCTATAGAAAAATAGACTAAAAGTTCCACAAAGAGAAACAAAGAGGTTGTCCTCTGCTTGATGCAAATAAACATACACACATATATATCGAGATGATATATCTGTATATATATATAATATTTATTTGTTTGAGACTATAGTTTCGAAGACTTGGTCTTCATCATCAGTCTTTTTTAATTATAAATGTTGTTTTTCGTGGAGTCAATATCCATACGATATTGACTCCATGAAAAACAACATTTATAATTAAAAAAGACTGATGATGAAGACCAAGTCTTCGAAAATATAGTCTCAAACAAATAAATAATATACATATACAGATATATCATCTCGATATTAATATATGTGTGTATGTTTATTTGCATCAAGCAGAGGACAACCTCTTTGTTTCTCTTTGTGAATCAACAACTCTGCTACTCTCGGCAAAACAAAAACTTTTCAATTAGACTAAAAGGTGGTCGGTCTACAGTTTCATCTGGAATGAGCTTTCAGACATAGATATAATAAAAATAGCTACGTTCATGAATCTAATCGTGAACGTATTCTGAATCTTAGTGAATAAGGGTCAAGAGTCCCAGTGAGCAGAACCTCTAAAACTTATACCTTTTCAAAATTAAAATAAAAATAAGTAAACTGCAACGGATCGTTGCTAAACTTTATCCAGATTCATTTGAAATATTAATATGTTTATTCCTTTATTATTAATCAGATATCACTTGCAATTTGCAGTTAATGTTGACTTTAATTCAAAAATAATGATCGATTCTCATTTAATACTTGGGGAATAACAATTCTAAATTGGATTTTTGACGTTTCGGTTATTATTGGTAACCATTGCTGAAGACATGGAGGAATCGACTTAAAATCAAAAATAATGATCGATTCTTATCTACTACTAGAGGAATAACCTTATTGCATTCAATTTTTGATGTTTTGACTATTAATGGCAACCTCTACTGAAAACGTGGATGAATTCCTCTTCAGCAATAGTTACCAATAATAATCGAAGAGTCAAAAATCTAATGTAGAATTATTATTCCCCAAGTAATAGATGAGAATCAATCGCTATTTTTGATTTTAAGTCGATTCCTCCATGTCTTCAGCAATGGTTACCAATAAAAACCGAAACGTCAAAAATCCAATATAGAATGGTTATTCCTCAAGTACTAGTTGAAAATCAATCGTTATTTTTGATTTTTAAGCCGGATTCCTCCATGTCTTCAGCAATGGTTACCAATAATAATCGAAGCGTCAAAAATCTAATATAGAATTGTTATTCCTCAAGTATTAGATGAGAATCAATCGCTATTTTTGATTTTAACTCGATTCCCCCATGTTCTTCAGCAATGGTTACTACTTCAACTCCATGCTTCGCATTGGATAAAGTAAAAATAATTGGGATCAATCGAATTTAGAAATAGGATTAATTTTTATTAAAATTGAAAATTAATTTTTTTTGATTATTTTTACTTTGTGACTGGTTATTGCGTACTTGGACTTGAAATAAAATTAGAAGTTAAATTTTCAAAATGTTGCTACGTTTCGCAGTATATATTTTTTTGCTTTATCTAATATTAATATTATTATCTGTATCAGTTAGGCTTTGTAACGATTGTGTTTTTTAAAAATAGAGTAAAAAAGGAAAGGACGTCAATGTTTTGGTGAGTCAATTGTTTTAATTGTGATCGATATATGGTGTAATGAGCTATATATAGGTATACTTAGTACGAGAAGGTTAAGTTTAAATATTGCCCGAGGAAGCAGAAAAATATACTGTGAAACGTAGCATCATTTTGCAAAATTTAACTTGTAATTTTATTTCAAGTCCAAGTACCAAATAACCAGCCACAAAGAAAATTATTCATTATGGACGATAACAACATCAAATTATTTTTTACTTAATAAATTAATATATTTATCCTCCATTTATCATTAAATGTGAGACAAATAAAATTTTTTCATAGTATCATGAATTATACAGAATTAATTATGTATAAATCTTACAAATAAAATAAAAGAATAAATAATGATATTATTAATTATAAATACATTTTTTTTCCACTGTTCGTGTGTGTGAATAATAAATTATAAATGATCACACATTTTTAAAAGGTAAAAACCAATCACATTGGTGCGACCCTAAACATAGAAAGACACCTGGAAATACTATTTATCATTTCGAAAGGGACCTCATTATGAACGCTTGGAGAAGTAGGAGGATTCGGTAACGATTATAATTAAATGAATGTTCTCTATTAATAACAAACCATCATAATATGCTTGTTATATTATAAGCCCATTTGAAAATAATAGAGTAATTAAAATAGATATTAATTTAATAGGATTTCATAAGATAAATAATTTGTATTTATATTAATTAATAAAATTGTGTTGATTATTTGTTAGTGGCAAGACGAAGGCGAAAAGAAGGACGTCCAAGAAGACAAAGAACTACGTTTAGTGCGGAGCAAACTCTTCGATTGGAGCTTGAATACCAAAGAAGCGAATATATCTCAAGAGGGAGGCGTTTCGAATTAGCAGAAACACTAAGGCTAACGGAAACTCAAATTAAAATATGGTTTCAGAACCGGAGAGCGAAAGACAAAAGGATAGAAAAGGCACACATAGATCAACAATACAGGTACTTCTATTTATTTATTTATTTTATATACAGTGGGTGTGAAATTTTTTTTTTGGCTTTTCGGCTTTTCTAGCCATAAGCCAATTTACGATACTACTTATTTTTTTTTCAAATTTGTCTCTACCCCCGGGGTCAGATTTTAGCCGGATGCCTCGAGTCGGATTCGAACCCGGGTCCACTTGGTTAGCAGGCTGGCATGCTAACCCCTAGCCTATCTGAACCCCCCCCCCCCCGGGTGGCCAAATTATTATATTCAAATGATTTTTATCAAGTAAATTTATTTTATTCAAACTTTACAAAAAATCTAGTAGTAATCTAGTCTAATAATCCTTTTCGACTGGCTTGGCAACTCTCCAAACCTCAACCCGATCGAAAATGTATGGGCGGCGCTCAAAATTGAAATTTGCAAAAATAAAATAATTACTTACTAAAAAAAGGGACTTGATAGAAAATATTATAGAGGATCAAAATTTGAACCATTTCGTAAATTATCTAAATTTAAAATAAACATATACTTTAAATATTAAATTATAACGGATCGTGGCTAGACTTTATCCACAGTCATTTGAAATATTAATATGTTTATTCCTTTATTAGTAATCAGATATCACTGGCTATTCTTCCATGTTGAGTAAAATAAAAAATAACGATCGATTCATATCTAATACTAGAGGAATAGGTTATTACATTGCATTTTTGATGTACCATATATTCAATCGATCAAATGAATAAATTTTAAAGAATAAAAAACGAACTATCTTACTCTAGATTAAAGTACATACTTAAAATATAATTTTACTAATAACTTTATATAACCTTTTTTTCTGATCCTCAATACTTAATTAGACTATTAAATTTCATCCAAATTGGCCAAATAATTTTCAAAATGATATTTAGATTTTTCTTAATTATCTCTGAACTCGTCATTTGGTCTTAGATTGTTTCTGAAATCAGTGATTCTATAAATTTAAATTCACAAAAATCTCAAATAAAATATATTTTAGATTTTCTAGATATTTAGAAAAAACTATAAAAGTACTGAAATAAAGTGTAAATGTTTGTGGGCAGATATGTACCAAAACTAATCATTTGTTAAAGTAATGGTAGGTTTTCGATTGAATTTCAATTGGTTCAACGGGGTGGGAAAAATCGTCGTCGAAAAAAGTGTGATCCAACTATTCTCACGCAGTAAATGAAAAATCACACTTTTTGGCTTCTGAACGTGACTCCAAGTAATTTTTAGAAAAACCGCCACGTGCTAAAATTAAACCTGATTGAACACTACAATTTGTGACTTTGGTTGAGACCATGGGGTCCGTAGTCTTTACCTGAGGACCCTTTGAAGTCGCGCTTAGTGCGAGATCGATTCCAAAAAGCAAAATCAGATTAATAAAATGGAACTGAGGCAGCAAATCGGGAAAACTTAAATTTTTATATGCCTTTTCTATTCTTTTCCTATTTAAAGCTTATGTAAAAATTATACTTTTATACATACTTGATGGCTTCGATGCCATAAGCTCTGGAGCATTCTTTAACGACTGGACTCACCTAGCTCTTACGCAGCTTTCATTCTTCTACGCGCAATTGGTTGCCTAAATACAGGCGCATCAACGCATAAATCAAGTTCAAATTCAGACTACATTTTGGGGATTTTAATTAGTACAGTTATTTATTTATATGTTATAATTCAATATCTTATCTTATTATATTAAACGAGCACTACAGCACAATAGCATATATATCCAATCTGGTTCTCGAAAACGGCTCTAACGATTTGGATGAAATTCACGGGTTAGGGGGGGGTTTATGTTGGAGTTTCGATCTGTCACGGTCTCATCTTCGCCTAAGTTGTTTTTGATTGGTTTTTTTGTTAATTGAAATAATTATTCACAGTTGGTTGTCTCGATAAAAATGTATAATTACATTTTTTATTCAATTTCCTTTTAATAACTAATTGGTTTTTCAATATTAAATTACACTAATAGATCATTACAATTTTTATTAAATCCCACAAATATATTTGAATTTGGCAATTTAATTGATGAACTCAAAAATTGTTATTTAATTAAAAAAAATATTTATACGGTATTTATTTATATACCTATATCTATAAACACATAATCTGTGGGCCACTAGAAGACTTGAAATGCAAAAACTGGGTGAGGGGGCGGAGGTAGAGCCCTACTAGCAAAATAGCTGTATAATTTTAGGTTATACAACTGTTATGTTGTATTGATGTTTTATAAGCGTTATGGAGCACTTATAAAACAGCAACAAAACATAAAAGTTATATAACTCTCGGGGGGGGGGGGGGGCTGGGTTGGAGTAATGTGTCACTGGTCTATTCGCCTGCTTGTGCTGACTCTGGGTTGCTCACTGGGCTGGGAGAGTCTTGCTCATTTAAATATTACTATATACCATACGGGGAATCGGATTAGCCGAGAGCTTAAGACACCTAGCCTTCTAAGCAGGAGTCCCGGGTTCGAATCCGAGTCCCTGCATTGATATTTGACCGGCTATAATCTGATTCCTAGTCACCAATCCGTCTGGCAAGCGTGGTGACTTAATGCCAACCCCTTCCATTTGATGGAAGAGGCCTATATTCAGGAGTGGATTGTCGCTATCGACAGGCTAATGATGATGATGATGATATACCATACTAGATGAAGGAGGAGGTATCAGCCAAAGATGGAATCACTGGGTTCAATAAAACACCTTTAATGAGACGTTTCGGCCTAAATTTTATTTGGCCATCTTCAGTCAATTAGGAGTTATACACAAAATGCGGTACACATATGTGATCGAACCAAGCCTTGTCAAAAATAAAAATTTCTTTTAGCTTCATGCGAATTTTTAACGTGCCTGGACCCAAAAGTTTCAGAATGAAAGTCTTTCATTCTGAAACTTTTGGATCAGATCGCATGACAGCTAAAAATTTTATTTTTGACAAGCTGGTTGTCACTATGTACACGTTTATGTATAACTTCTAATTGACTGAAGATGTAAATAAAATTTAGGCCAAAGATGTTTTATTGAACCCAGTGATTCCATCTTTGATGATGCCTCCTCCTTCATCTAGTATAGTTTCATCACAGCCACGAACTCTTACAATATTACTATATACCTGTATTCTTTCTGTTTCTTTCTCATTTAAATGTTACTATATGTATGTATTCTTTCTGTTTGCTCATTTAAATGTTATATATGTTATGTTTGCTTACTTAAATGTTACTATTTGTATATATATTCTTTCTGTTTCTGCTCTACGAGGTAGCCACCTCAGAGCATTGTTTTAAATAAATAATAAATAAATAACCTAAAATTATACAGCTACTTTGCTAGTTGGGAGGTGGAGATGACGGTGGGGGTAGATGTGGGGGGGGTGCAGTGGTGAAGGGGTACGGGGGGAAAGGAAGTGGTTTCGGGGATGGATTGGGGTGGGGTGGGGGTTTAGGTGTAGGTGGGGGTGGATGTGGGGTGGAGGGGTGCGTCAGCTCGGTGGCCAGGTACAATATTCAATTATTTTTTCACTCTTGGTTGTAAAAGATAAAATAATTGACTATTGGCTGATAAAATTATTACTCTTTAAGCTGGCCAATGGATGAAGTTCTCCAGGGGGCCTGAATATTGAATTTATTCAAAAAAACCCAGTCAAAAATACTAAATATTGTTCTTATACGTATTATGTATTTTTTATACTGGCCAATTTAAAAAGAAGCCAACGTTAAGCTATTTCGTCATTATAAATGTACACCTTTCGTCCTCTTTTACTGAAATCAGGAGCCGGAAGCGACCAGCCTGTCTCCAAAGAGTCCACAATTACATATTTCCGGGCCTTATATGAATGCTTATGATACTCTAATCTAAAATTCATGTAAGTGTATCTGTAGTCGTTCGACCCGAGCTTCGAATTGGATAAAGTAAAGTCATAAATTTTACAAAACATGTTTATTTTCTGTTTTAGAACAAAAATTGGTCAGTGAAAATGCACTTTCAATAGACTTAAAATTGCACCTTACTTGCCTTCTGCGGCACGCAAATAGATTTATAACATTATATATATTTTCCAAATCTGTTTTTTCTGTTTTTCCGCTCTACACTGAGCAAAGCCAGGTCTCATAACCTTTTTTGGCCCATTGAGGCCCTTAAATACAAAGTATTAGTTTTAACTTACTGAAAGATCGCTCGCATATTGCGATGGATATTGCAATTGTAAGCATAATCTGAATTGAAATACGCATGCTTCGGAAAGACGCTCTCATCTCCGTACTGAGCAATGAATTCTTATCTGAATATGAATTATATTGTTAGTTTATTTTAATTTTTAAATTTAATAATTTGTGAATTTTGCGCCTTCTTTTGAATGGTTCCCAGGGCACGTGTCCTCTGCCCTACCCTAGGTACGCCACTCACTAAGATAGCACTTAAAATTAACTTGAAACTAACTTTTAGGTAAATTGTATTTCCCATAAAAAATGTGGTAAAATACAATTTATCTTAAACGTATGGTTTGAGATTAATTTAAGTGCTAACTTAGTTTAAGATTGATTGAAATGAGGTGTTAGATTTAAAACTAAATAGCTGCGCGCGAAAAATCACGAAGTTTAGGCTGAAAGATGACACTTATTTAAATTTATTTCAGAATTTCAATTGCAAATCTCATTTTCCGATTTTGGAATTAGGTGAAACCTTTTACTTTCACATTTATATTCTATAGAATATAATGGGAGAGTATTACGATGGCCAGTCTGGGTTCTTGCTCTTTGAGAGCTTGTATTTCAGAGATGAAAAAAGTTAATTTCATTTTGTAACTTCTAGGTGGAAGGAATCGTTGTCGTTAATAGTTGGAAACCGGATTTAGGACATCAAACCAGATAAAAAATCGTTGGAGCCATTTTTGAGAAAATAAAAAAAAACGAAAAATCTTTCATGTAAATGTCCACTTTCGGTCTTCCGATTTCAACCAAAAGCTTGATGTACTCCTTCTAGCCTATATCAAGCTTAAGTTTCGAATTTCGTATCTCTGAGACTTATGGTTGCGAAACGCAAGGAGGGGTAAATTCTTACGTACGTAAACATCAACTTTCGGTTTTTCTATTTTAGCCAAAATCTTGTTATACTTCTTGTAGCCTCTAGATAGCTTAAGTTTCAAATTTCAAGGCTCTGCGACTTTCCGAAGACGAGATATGAACGATTAAAATATTTATTTTACGACACTCCTAATTTACAACCCCTTCCTTTAATTCAATCGGATTAAAAATTTGACACAACTATTAACTCATGACACTTGATAAATACACTAATTTTTAAAAAAATCGTTGAGCCGTTTTTGAGAAAATCAAAAAAACGAAATAAAGGAAGGGGGTGTAAATTAGTAGTGTCGCGATGACTTCAAATAAATGAAAATGTGAAAGTCGTGTGGTGAACACACCAGTTGATTAGATTTCTATTCTTTTGGTAGCTGAAAAAAATGGTAAAGAGAAGAAAACTTGGCTTATTCTTTCACATTTATGTTTTTTTGTGAGATCATTTTTAAAGAATTATAAAAGTACTATAAATTATTTGAATTTTCTCTAAGATAAAAGTACAGAATCACTTATAAAATAAAAGCTAATCCCTTTATCGTAACCATTTATGAAAAGAAATCCCCAAATTTAAATCATATTACCGGATCTGATTTTGGTAAAAAAAGATTCACGATATTGATAATAACCCTTCAAAGCCTCACTCATTGCATTATTCAGCCTTCTTTACCCCTCTGGTTGATTTTTATCTTGTGGCCATTGATTTTAATGAAGATCCTAATCCTTATTGGGGCTTATTTTCAGCCATTTATCCCTCATCAGAGATTACTAAGAGAGATAGATGCCTGCCATTTTAAACTTATTTCACTGTTCGGAAGCAAAAAAATTATTTTAATTTGTTTCAACACCTGAATTTTTTTTGGAGGGGGGAAACAATTATTCATTAATTCATTGATTTTTATTTTTTCATTTGCTTGAAAACAAGAAAGTTATCTAATTATTATATTTTTATTTTACCATACAGTTTTGGTGAAGTATTGTAATCGTGCATGTTTTTGCTGCGTATTTTCAAAATTTCTCAAAAACGGCTGAAAATATTTTGATAAAAAAAATTGAACAAATCCAATGCATTTCAGTCTACAATAAAGCCCTCTTGCGCGTAGTTAGGGGGGAGGGTAAGGGAGGCATTGCCCCTCCCCCCCCTCCTAGAAAACTCACATTAATTGCGGGAAAATATTTTTTTGTATCGTTTGGTATGGCAAATCTAAGTTTGCGATCTCGAAAGTCTGGGGTCAACTTTTGGCGGCCGAAAAGCCTTGGAATTTTTCGGAATTTTTCCAGTTTTTCGCTTACTAACTCGAAAACAGTTCATATTTTGTAAATAACCGTTCTAGTGTAAATTGAAGAGGACAAATTTTTGCATCGATTAAAAAGAAATGCAAAATAGGTCCAGTAATTCTATTTTTTAATGGGGATCCAAAAAAAAACCCCAGGATCACTTTTGAATATCCCTAAAACTCACACTTTTTTCGATTTTTTTCACATTTTGACCAAGAACAAACACGTTTTCAACAAAAAGAGGACTTTATAGATTTTTAAACTGGATTGAATTTGCACACAATTTAAACAAAGTTTCATATTTATTGGATAATGGTAAACCGTGCCGCAATCGGGTTGAAATTTTGAATAAGTGCAAAATTTTTTGCAAAAAATCTTGGTTTTTTCCTTCGCAGAATGAAAACCACTCAGCCTAGAAACTTGATTTCTATCTCATTCTCTAGAAAGTTTTGCTGACCTGAACGGGAAGTACTTGGACCACTTTTTTGTTAAAACTCTCTTGATTTATAGACATCCTACATTTTCCGTACAGGATATGATCCGAATCCTAAAAAGCGTCATGGAAAATGCTGGATATCTATAAATCTAAGAGTTTTATATAAAAAGTGGTCCAAGTAAACGTTCAAGTCATTAAGATTTCCTACAGAATGAGATAGGAATTAAGTTCCTAGGATCAGTAGTTTTCATTTTATGAAGGAAAAATGAGATTTTTATGCAAAAAATTGCAATTTTGGATGGTTGGGCAAGAACAGTTTGGGTTGGGCAGTCGCCACAACTCGCTCAATCCTGGCAACTGCGGCTGCCCCCCCTTAGGAAAATTCCCTAACTACCCCTCGGATTTTACCGAATTTCTTATTAGTTTGATTACTTTCTCGCTTTTAATGGCAAGACAATGGAAAGCCAAGCTTTCTTCATTTGGCTACAGATTAATAAATTAATTAATTTGTTTGGAAGTAAATTGTGTTTTCTGTAAAATATATATATATATTTTTTTCAGGAACCTTGCTATCGCCGGTGGCCATTCCTTACTCCGTATGGGACAACTTATGTCCAACCTTCGCAAGGATTCTGTTCCCTCTGTCTGTACAAAGATTTGCCAGGTGCACTTACACATTCCCACACGAACACGGAATTGGGATCGCAGAAATCAAGTATCCAGAAAAACTAAGATAATCGAGATTAAAATTCTCCCGTTAAGTAAACAAACATTCATCAGTCATTCGATTCAGTGGTGTGGAACAAATGAAAGATGGAATGGATGCAGCTAATCAAGACTGAGCAAATCTGTATATATCGTGTTCCAAGTTCATTTTCTCTAGAGAGTTTTTAAAGCTTATTCCCTCTTTATAAATCATTGAAACAGATAATTGGCCAAACAATAAGGAAAATAAAGAAAAGAAATCGTTAGTACCTATATGTATATAGATATCTATAATACAAAAGATAAAGTGATCCAAAAAACATGCAATTTTTTCAACCTTTCTCTGGTCTCATAAGAAAAGATTTAACTACATATTTATATAACTTATAAAAAGTTTTGTTACAATATACACTCACGAGCAAAGAAATGGAATCACCTCCTTTGCGAGTTATTAAATGCAATTTTCATTCTCAAATATAATAATAATAATAATAATATAATATAATATATCCAAAGGCCTCCCACTCGATCGCGGACCCAAAGGTCGAAAATAATTTTCTTCTTCACTCCAGGGCGCAACCACAATGAGGCCGCGTCGAAAGGCAATTATAAATTAAATTAAATTAGGGATCGAAGAAAAGATTTTTATATTATAGACAAAAGGATCAGCCGGGATTCGAACCCGGGATCTTCGCATGTGCGCTGCGATGCCTTTATAAGAGCCTTAGCTCTTATCTTCTCGGCCACCGATCCCTAAACCCAAGCCGATACTTAATGTCTATATGAATTTGGAATTTCTTTTTTATTTAATCTTTTAATCTCTTCCTCGATCATTTCTAGGTTGGCTTGACTAATTAAACTATATCCAAACGCCTCCCACTCGACATGCGAAGATCCCGGGTTCGAATCCCGTGTTGTGATATGCCTTGTCGACATGTTTTGATGGTCATTGGTCATGGTACGAGGCTTGCGTAATGCTTACTTTGCAGAGCTTGACCTGAACATGAGGTACTTAAGCAGGAAGTCTCGGATGATCGAGAGAACATGATCGAGGGAGAACAATCGAGGTGGTTGACATATCGATCGTAAGGCTGACACTCGCTTTGCCGCCCTCCCATTGTAGCTATTCAATAAACTCAATGTTATAAATATATACTACTATTTTATGCCCAGTAACCCTTCACTATAAACCAATCCCAAATATATTATAACATTTTGCGCCCGAACAGGGACTTATAACATTTTGGCGCCCGAACGTAAATTATAACACCCGGCTGATCCTTTTGTCTAAAATATAAAAATCTTTTCTTCGTTCCCTAATTTAATAATATAATATATTTCCATTAGGTTATCATTCTTCATTTTATTTTTGCCTCCTCTACACTATGAACCAACTTGGCCCAATTCAAGCCAACGACAATGTGTGAGAGTGGTGTTGGCTTGTATTGGTCATTGGTTGACGCTAGTGATGAGATTGGCGATGGTTGGCCTTCGGACCGATTTTTTCGATATATCAAAGAGGGCCAATGTTACGCAACGAGTGGTTAGGTGTCGTTTCCATAAGGCCATAGACATTGGCCCAGCCCTTGGACCACTGTGTGGAGGAACCGTCAAATTAACTCGTTTTACCAGTAGCCAACATGGCCAATATGTTTGGCTCACGTTGGGCCATAGTGTAGGAGGCCCATTAAATGCTGAAAAATGAAACTTGTTGAAAAAATATTTAAATTTCTGATAAATTACAAAGAAACATATAAAGTATCATTGAATGAAAAGAGAGTGATTCCATTTCTTTGCACATGGGTATATTTTATTTTTTTAAATATTGATTATGAAATAATACTCTTTTTTCACATATATTAAAATAAATATAATAATACATATAATTATATTAATCACTGAAGATTTAGTACAAGTCTATATTGTTTAGTATTGTGATTCTCAAATTATTTTCGCTTCGCTGCCATTTTTTCCAACTATAATCTAGTGTGATCCTTATTTTTTTGAATGTTTAATTATTATTAGTTTATTAAAATATATTTCAAGAATATCTTAAAAGATAACCTCCTCCTTTTTTTGTAGTCGGTTAAAAATATCTCATCTAAGCATCTCAGGCTTACTCAACCCGCGGTCCAAGACGTCTATCAACTGGCCTAACAAAAATCGCGAACTTTATGAGATTGCGACTATGACTATGAATACCAGTAACATTACTAAAAATACAACAATTAACTTGCTATTAATTTATTAGTAAGAATTTTTTGAATTTAACATGTTTAGCAATGAGGTATTCATAAAATGATTCTTAAATAATTTTATTTATTCAAGCAACTTTTTCCAACTATGAATCACACAAAGAATGAAGCTAGAGCAAAATATTTGATGAATACATTGAGAACTCACTGAGAATTCTTTTGAACTAAATATCGACAGATTAATGTCTCAAAAACTATGACAAACATCTCACTAATTATTTTTAGCTAAATTTTAGATTTTGTTGCTAGTGCATTCATCTTCTGATTCTCTTGATAACGGAGAGTCGAAGAAAATTTGTTTTGGTGTTATAATTCCTAATTTTAATTCGCATGGTTGTTAAGTTTTAATATAAAAACAAACAAACAAATAAATAAAAGTTATAAGGATCAAACACATGTTTCCATTATTAAAAAATTGAAAATTTAATATAGTTTAAATTTAGCAGCAAGTGTCCCGTGTCTTTATTATTTATTTTTCATATAGCTAATTAATTAAAAATGCAATTCAAATAATTAACACGGAACCCCCAAAATCGGCTCGCGCTCTACAATTTGAGAATCACTGATTTATATCTTCCTGTTTGATTTAATTAAGAGAAAGTACTTAAAGCTACTTGGATAAAATTGTAAAAATAAAAATCATAAAAGCCATAGTGCCAGTATTGTTAACTTTCTGATCCTTAATTTAAGGGTGATGATAAGAACAATTAGTAATTAGAAAGAATAATAATTGTATAACTTATTTATCTATTACCTGTAGTACATTTTTTATGAAATTCTAGTCATTTAGTTTAAGTAATTTGATTCAGCTTGTACGCCTACATGTTGTCTTTCTTTAACTTTTAACATAACCCAACATTATACTTCCTCTAAATATTATAAATATATATAAGAGAAAGAAAAGAAGAAACAATATTTGAAATCCACTTTTTATATTAAAGCTATGATGGCTGATCATTTGGAAGGGTTTTTTCATATAAGTAGATCTAGCAATTAAATACAATCCATTTAATCTATAATTTCAAGACATGAAGCTAAAAGTTTCAGTACTTGATTCGAAGTTATCATTTATTGATAGTAGAACGAAAAATAATCAAAACAGCTAGGACACATTTTCGTGTCAAACTGCCCATCAATTATTTAAAACATTTAAAATTATTTATGTTATTGGGAGTTCAGTATAAGCTCTATATCTGTTGATACGATGTATGATTAGAAAGAATTCGGAAATCTTATTGAAAATTAAAATAAATTTACTTGTATAATTAATGTAATATATAAATAAATAAATTATATAAATTTAATAAAAAAATAATTTTTATGAACTACATATATCATTTGTTTTTATTTTCTATTTATTTGGAAAATTAATTGTATTTCTTCACAATCCTTAGTTTTTTAAAAATATACAAATCTTAAATTATTTTATCAAAATGATACTTTCTGAGAGTTTTTTTATAGGTTGAAGATTCTAGGACAGAGTGTTTCCATATAAATTTCACCATTACTGCCTAACCCTTTGAGGTACACAAATTTATGTAATGACCTTTATTAAAGAATATTCAATAACCAACAGAAAAGTATATATGAGTGAAAAGTCTAAAATCAATAGTTTACGAGTTAAAAGATTCCAACATTGTATGTAGAGTAAATGAACTTGAATCAATAACAAATGTCTTTGATCGGGCGACACATCCTCTCGATATAACAGACCAAAATAATTATAAATGAGAAAAAAATCGATCTTATTTTATCAATTTCATCTATCTGGTGGTTCATAGTACCATTTTAATATAAGAAAATAGCATTTTGATTAAGAATTTTGAAGTTTAAAAGAAATTTTATGAGAAGATTCAATTTTTTTATTTGCCGGGAGCGAATCAACTAGAAATATGCCAATAGTTTTTTTTCATTACATATCTAATCAAATCTTTTGAAATTTCATATATGTGTGTTATTTCCTTTTTATCTTTTTTTAGAACTTATTTTCATTTTAAAGGGTACTTTATTTGAAGCTTAATTTGAAAAAACGCTAATAACTCCTTTGAAATGATTTTTAAAAAATTTGAAATGAATTAGATATTATAAAACAATTAATTATTAATAATTATATTCAAGTTTGAACGAAATTGATTAAGTACTTTTTGAGAAAATGGACAAAAACCAACTGAACCGTCAAAAAAAATGACATTTTTAAAACCACCACCATGTCACAAGTCAATGTTTCATTTCATATGGAATTTTTGATTGTTTTTCAAACAAATTTCTAGAACTAAATTTCTCACCAAACGTCGTTTTTTGACGGTTTTTGACCATTTTCTCAATAAGCACTTAATCAATTTAGTTCAAAATTGAATATATTCATTAATAATTAACTGTTTTATAATATATAAAATATAATATAATATATAAAAATGCGTCAGAAACATGGACAGTGAAGAAGGTCAACCGCAGAAAAATTGATGCCTTCGAGCTATGGTGCTGGAGGCGAATGTTAAGTATTCCCTGGACAGCGCGGCGAACAAACGTCTCGATTCTTAAGCAAGTGCGGGCTGACCGAAGCGTCTGTCAAGTATTGTGCTCACAAGAGTCATGAGATACTTTGGCCATCTTACTCGTGCCAGTGATGGGTTGGAGCGGATCGTGATCCAGGGAAGAGTTGAGGGTTCACGGAGAAGGGGCAGATCTCCGGCCAGATGGACCGATCAATATAGTCGTGAAGAGAAAATTATTTTCGATCTTTGGGGTCTGCGATCGATTGGGAGGCGCTGGAATATTTAATTGTTTAATTAATGAATCAAGGCCTACGCTGCGAAAAATGAACGAGGGAGAGGATTAAAAGAAATTCCATAATTCATATAGACAAAAGGTATTAGTTTGGGTTCAGGGATCAGTAGCTTAGTGGATATAGGAGATAAAACTCTTATGACAAAGCATTGCAGTACACATGCAAAGATCCCGGGTTCGAGCCCCGGCTGATCCTTTTGTCTGTAATAAAATTGATTCTTGTCTTCGTTCCCTAAATTTAAATTTGTTATTAATTGTCTTTACACGGCCTCGTTGTGGTCGCGCCCCTGGTGAAGAGAATATTATTTTCGATCTTTGGGGTCTGCGATCGATTGGGAGGCGCTAGAATATTTAATTGTTTAATAATTAAAATTGCTATCATTCCGTATTTTCTAAAGCTTAGACTCTAAACGACATTATTTATAATGTAGTCGCCTGTTTAAAATATTTTCAGATTCAATAATTTGGCGACTATTTTCAATTTTACGAATTTTTATAATAGTGGGCTAAGTAATATAATTCAAAAGACATCTAGAAAAAAATTAAATAGTATATTATGTAATTTATGAAATTAAAGTAAGTAAGTACATATAGGTAAAATACTACGAAATAATTGGACTGATAATAATTATTATATTATGAAGAGATTTTCTTAATTTTTTTGTAAAAAAAAACTTAAATTATATGAAATGATGAGCATTTTCGGTCTCGAAATCAACTTATTTAAAAAATGAAATATCATTTCAAAAGGTTGACAATTTAAATAATAATAATCTCTTCTAAGCTATATAAATAAATTGTATCTTAAAATAAAAACAACTACTGAACTCTGTTCCGCTGTGGTCGACGGTCCTTCTTTCCAGGGGCGGATCTATATATGGGATTTTAGGGCTGCAGCCCAGGGCCCCCAGCTTCCATTGAAGAGAATTTCTTTTCAGCAGAGATGTTTATTTCAGAACTTCTTTAGGTTAACGTCCATCATTTGATTTGTCTGATCAAAAAATACAAGCTGATTTCGCTGTAAATTGGTCAACTTTAGACTTTGAAAGCCGAAGGCATCCTCTTTGAAGAGATGTTTGTGTATCTAAGTCATATTAAACAAACGGGGGGGGGGGGGGGCTAGCAAAAAGGCCACCGAAGGCGGGCTTTGCAGCTAGTTAATAATAATTCTGTACAATGTATACTACATTTCGTCGAATAACACATTTTACAAAAATACATTTTATTTTCCATAGATAAAATGTATATTTATTTAATACTTTTAATCACGCGGAAATACAGCGTGTTTAGCAGTACCGACCCAAGGAGGGCAAGTTAAATGTTCAATTTTGCTGCGACTGCCATTGGCGTAGTTAGGGAATTTTCCTAGGGGGGGCAGCCGCAGTGGCGGCGCCAGGGTTGAGCGAGGTGTGGCGACCGCCCATCCCAAATATTTGTTGAAAAACTACCAAAAAAATTGCAGTTTTTCCTTCATAAAATGAAAATTATTGATCCTACGAACTTGATTCCTATCTCATTCTGTTGGAAATCTTATTGACTTGAACGTTTACTTGGACCACTTTTTTAATAAAACTCTTAGATTTATAGATATCCGCAATTTTCCATGACGCATGAGGATTCGGATCATATCCTTCCGGAAAATGTAGGATATCTATAAATCAAAGGGTTTTAACAAAAAGTGGTCCAAGTAAACGTTCAAGTAAACAAAATTTTCTAGAGAATGAGATAGAAATAAAGTTTCTAGGATGAGTGGTTTTCATTTTATGAAGGAAAAACTGAGATTTTTTGCAAAAAATTGCATTTTTTTCAAAATTTCAACCTCATTGCGACACAGGTTACCATTATCCAATTAATATGAAACTTTGTTTAAATTGTAGCAAATTTAATCTAGTTTTAAAATGTATAGAGGTTCTTTGTTGAAAACGTGCTCCTTCATGGTCAAAATGGGAAAAAATCGAAAAAAGTGCGAGTTTTAGGGATATTCAAAAGTGATCCTGGGGGCTGTTTTTTGGATCCCCATTAAAAATCGAACTACTAGACCAATTTTGCATTTCTTTTTTTTAATCAACGCGAAAATTTGTCCTCTTTAATTTACTATAGAACGGTTATTTATAAAATATGAACTGTTTTCGAGTTATAAGCGAAAAACTGGAAAAAGTCCGAAAATTTCGAGGTTTTTCGGCCGCCAAAAGTTGTCCCCCAGACTTTCGAGGTCGCAAACTTAGATTTGGCATACCCACACCATACCAAACGACCCTAAAAAAATCTTTTCCCGCAATTAATATAAGCTGAAACCCCCTATTTACTGGGCTATATGGGAAGATAATTTTTTTTGAGATCTACATTTTTCAATCTGTATTGATTTTTTAAGAATAAAATTAATCTCATAGCATAAATAGTTATTGAGATATTGACTCGATTTTTTCTAGGGGGGCAGTGCCCCTTGACTTCCCCCATTAACTACGCGCATGGCGACTGCCCACCGTCGCGGTCGGCAATCGACATAAATCAAGGGAACATATTTCGTAGGAACTGTTCTTCAGTTGATGGTGGGTCGTAACTGGCGAGACCACTTTCAAATAAAAATGACAAAATATTCAAAACATATGTGAAGTTAATTAAAAAATAAGTTATTTTGGACAAAAAATACATCCCTTGTGGGGATCGAACCCACGACCTTTGGATTAGAAGTCCAACGCGCTATCCACTGCGCCAAAGGACAAGGTGATTATTTGAGTAAAATTATTATATTTGACTTTTATATTCTGTTTAATAATTAGTTAACCATCCAAGTTCTTATCTATGAAAACTTTTGTAAAGACTATTAACCAGCAACTACTTATAATGTTTTTGTGTTTTATAAAGTTTAGAAAATAAGAACATCGAAAAAATATTGTATATATATATTAAAAAATATCATGTTATTGTTCTATCACTTTATTATTTTTTGTTAATGGGTTGTGAAAAATATTAAATTAAGAGCAAATATATTATTTACAAACAAAAGAACAAATAAATTTGTTCAATAGTGAGTGAATCCCTCATCTATCTTTCATTTAAGGATTAATTATGATTTTCGCCACAGGAAAAGAGAGCAGCACTGTCTATTTATTTATTAAATTAGACATTTTATAAGAATCCATTTGATTCATTCCACAATGATACGAATTTATTCTCTATTAAAATATCCTGATCAATGTTATCTTTAAATTGTAAAGAAAATTAATTATTTATAATGACATGTAAAAACCAAGTTTCATTACTATACAAAATAAACAAATATACTTTATCGGGAAGTTTTGACACTTAGATTGAAAATATTTAATATACCTTGATTTATTAAATAAAAAAAATAAAAAAATGGATTTTGAGGGTATTTATAAATACATAATTTAGAAAAACATTCATTAATTTTACCTGTTACATAAATATAATTTATTTTTTAGAAAATCAAAATTCATCACCGATCCGTCATGTATGGAATCCAAATTGTAAGTATGATTAATTATAAAATTTTTAACATATTTAGGAATTTCTTCCAAAACCCTTAAATTTATGGCTTTTGACAAAATCTACATAGTAACATACTTAATACCAATTGAAGACAATTGGAGCCTTTATTCCCTAACAATTGTCAAGTAATCGGTTGCCTACGGCTTTAGAATACTGAATTCACCACCCGTAGATTTTGAAAGCTGAGCAACATGTATTGTGGTTCATTCTTGAATGAGCAACCATATATTTTTTTTTTTTTTATGAAAATGAGAGGAGTTACACCAAAAAGGTGTATCCCCTAAAGGCCTGGGTTGGCCCCTCCATCGTGAAAAAGAAGGTGCATGGGCGTCTGTCGCATCTGACCTGTCTTGGAATGAACACATCTCCTCTGTGGCGAAATCTGCAGCAAGGAAGATTGGCTACTTATTCAGGTCCAAGCGATTTTACAAGCCCCCACATCTTCTCACCATCTACAAGGCCCAAATCCGCCCCTGTCTCGAATTCGGCTCTCATCTATGGAGAGGAGCCTCTAAATATTCTCTTGCTACACTGGATGCAATTCAGAAACGAGCCGTCAGGCTAATTGACGATTCTACCCTCACCGACTCCCTCGACTCGCTAGCTCATCGAAGAGATGTCTCTGCCCTTTCCCTTTTCTATAGATACTATCACGGCAGGTGCTCTGATGAGGTAAAATCAATAATTCCCTCCAAAGCATGCTTTGCACGCAGCACACGTTTTGCCGACTCCCAACACTCTTTTCGCGGTCAAATTGGAAAAGTGCCGGACCACTTCATTCGCGAATACATATATCCCCATGACTTCAAGGAACTGAACTCTCTCCCAGCCTCTATCTTTCCCAGCACTTATAATATTCAAACCTTCAAAACCTGAGTGCATAAACACCTACGTCTACACCCCTCACTTAATCAACTTTTCCTTCTCTTCGGTAATGCAAGGGTCTTTCGAGATCCATAGGGGCTGCTTCTTTACTGGTGCACCCCTTCTTGCATTCAATTGCATTAAAAAAAAAAAGTGTTTTTATGGGCTGGGTAGGGGTCGAAGGTATCTGTGGATACGGGTCTTAAACAGCTGAAGGTTATAAGTCGCGGGGAAGACGGTGGCTGGGAGTGAGTTCCAGTCTCTGGAGGTCATAGGAATAAAAGAGTTGGCGAAAGCGCTTGTTCGATTTTTATCCAATTTGACAGCGAAGGGGTGCTGAGCGTTCGAAAACCGCGTGTTTCTCTTAAAGAGGGCTTTAGGGGGGATAATTGATTTCAGCTCGACTGAACAGACACCATGATAGTATCTGTAGTACAGGGAAAGGGCAGAAACGTTTCTTCGGTGAGCCAGGAGTCGAGTGAGTTAGTTAGGGCCGGGTCTCCTATTAGTTTAATTGCTCGCTTCTGAATTGCATCCAGTGTGGCAAGAGAATGCTTGGAGGCCCCTCTCCACAGATGAGAGCCATATTCGAGACAGGGACGAATTTGAGCCTTATACAGTGTAAGAAGTTGACTGGGAGTATAATAGCGTCTTGACCTAAATAGGAGACCAAGCTTGCGCGCTGCAGCTTTAGCAGTGGTTGAGATATGGTCATTCCATGAAAGGTCAGACCCTGAGTGTGACGCCTAGCATTGAAATTTTATCCCTAAATTCCAGTGAGTTTAAATCAAATGATATGTTTGGAAGGTTTCTGTCGACGCGCCTAGAAATAAGGCAACACTGAGTTTTCACTGCATTGAAGTTAACTAAATTTTGGGATCCCCAGTTTTTAAGTTTGCATAAGTCTAAATTAATTGAGGAGGCAATGTCTGCACGGTTAATATAATACTGTTCTTAGCATAATCCTAGATGGTGTCTCGGGTCTTAGTCCTCCGATTATTAAATATTTGTTTTTAAATCAGTGATTCTCAACCTGGATTCCGCGGAACCCCAGGGTTCCACAAAGGGAGGTTTGGGGTTCCCCGTCCCTAGGGGTCAATAAAAGAAAAAATAGAAAAACAAAAATAATAGTTAGTAGTATCACCCCTCAAAAAATTTGTCATGTAATTAAAAAAATACTAAATTTAGATTCTAAATATTAGTCAAATAAAATCATTGATAGGGGGTTCGGGTTAGGCTAGGGGTTAGCGTGCCAGCCTGCTAACCAAGTGGAGTTTCCGGGACTCTACTATATTTATTGAAATTGTTTTGTTTATCAAGTATTACTATATATTATGTTCTTTAATATGTTTCTATTTTATCCCGATTAGGCTTGTTTCAAAAACGTTTGTATAGATATTTTTTAAGAAATTCTACAAGCCAGTCTTAGGACTGGTTCACTTATGATGACATTACAATCTACTACAGACTACAGTCTACATTATACGAGGGGTGAACCGCGGCCTAATATCGTGTACACTTACTTTCACTTCCAAGTAGAAGGATCAACAGATGTAGTGGCATTACTAATGAATTCCATAATAATTCCAAACACGTGTAGACCTAATTCCAATCGCGGTTCACCCCTCGACAGTATATAAATCTCTTGACAATATCTCCCCAAAATATATAGTCTGGTGATGATGTATATTCTCGAACATAAATAAATGATAATAAAATTGAGGCCAAAAAAATTATCTAAATAACATATCCATACACCACATAAATTAAAGTGCTTGATAGATTTCTAAAACTAAATTATTCTATTTTTAAATAATTTTCTAATTAATATATCAAAGAATGATTAACATATTAAAGAGAATTGTTTTTGATTGCGTTTTTCAACAAGATATATATATATATCGTGAGCGCGCTGGATTGGGGATTGAATATATAACATCTCAGATTACAAATCCATTTGGTGATCCATATCAGTGTTTGTATAAAATCGTCCTGCGGGCTAATCGCGAAATGATGCTGGATCATAGCTAGATGGATCACATCTTTTTCATTCTCTCTTGGTCCAGACTTAAAATTCAGCAGACTCCAATAGCCTCAACCAGCAGTAGTCTCGCGATATATATATTATATTATTATATCTTAAATTGAAAGTTTTTTTGCCGAGAGTAGCAGAATTTTTATATTGAAGGAGACAATAAAGAGTGTCTTTTGCTGAATTATAATTTATTTATTTATTTATTTATAGAGAGAATAGTTGAGGGCTTTGCCCTTTTATCAGTCTATTACAAATGGAATTCATAATTCATAAATTAATTCCTGTGAATCCATTGTAATAGACTAATGAAGAGGGCAAAGCCCTCGAAACTATAGTCTCGTTATAAATAAATAAAATTTATAATTCCAGCAGAAGACACACTCTTATTATCTCCTTCAATATATATATCTTGTTTAAAAACGTGATCAAAAACAATTCTCTTTAATATGTTAATTATTCTTTGATATATTAATTAGAAAATTATTTAAATTCATTATTTCAACACAGAAATATATAAATTCGGATATTATTATTCACTTAATATCTGACAAAAATCACCTGCATTCGATTCGCGATTGAATCAAATATAGGAAACTTATGCACAGGAATTATTTGACGGATTATAGTAGTAAATTTTAAGGAGTTAGGTGTTGGTTCTAGGTGAAACATTTTAATCTAATAATAACTTAAAGATGCGAGGTAAGTTTCACAAAACAGAAACAAAACAAAATTGAGTTTTGAATTCTCAATTTTGTTTTATTTCTTTTTTGTGAAACCTACACTCGCATCTTGCTCAAGTTTTATTATTAGATTATAGTGGTGTTTCACAAAGAAACACCACTATAATCCGTCAAATAATTCCTGTGTTTAATATGTTTGACTATAAACCAACACCGCTTTCCCTAAACGTTATAGGAAACTTATGATTAATATTCCATTTTTTTTTTAAATAGTATACAGATTGCAACAGCAAGCCCCCATGCCTCAACCGATACACTGCCAAAATATCATTATATCAAAACCTACGTTTTATGGCTCAGAATTTCATGGAATCATGTCTCATCAGGAAGCTTCTAATTTTCTTAAAGAAGAAGGATCATATTTAGTTCGTCAAAGTGGTGGAAATAATGAGTTTTTTACATTAACTCTAAAGTAATTAAAAATTATTTGTAATTTCTTCTAATAATAATTTTATTATACCTATATGAATTTTTTACAGATTTAATCAAAAAATACGACATTATAAATTATATTATGATGGTAAACATTTTGTTAAAGATAAACGGTTCGATTCTGTTTATGATTTGGTTGCTGATGGATTAGTTACATTATATATTGAAGCAAATGCTTCATCTTATATTGAATTGATGCATAATACTAATAGCTATGAAAAGAGTCCTTATATGACTTTAAATAAATTAAAAAGGAAAGCTTTCATAGAAAGAAGATCTGAGCTTGGAATATCAAATGATTTTATTAAAAAAGAGCAAGAGCAAGAAAATGTATCTTCCAAATTTGATTCTACTGAAAAAGATATGATTAATTATCATAAACCTCATTTGTTTAAAGTTCACACTTTCAAGGGTTTAAATTGGTGTGAATTTTGTGGAAATTTTTTATGGGGTTTCACAGCACAGGGTGTGAAATGTGAAGGTAAATAATTTATAGAATATTAGGCTTTTTTCAAAAGATAAAATTTATTTTAATATAAAATGTATTTTTAGATTGTGGTTTCAGTGCACATTCTAAATGTTCAGAAAAGGTTCCTAGTGATTGCTGTCCGGATCTGAAACAAATCAGAGGAGTATTTGGAATAGATCTCACTACAGTTGTGAAAGCACATAGAACCAATAAACCATTCGTTTTAGAGAAATGTATTCAAGAAATTGAAAAAAGAGGATTAGAATCTGAAGGCTTATATCGAGTATCAGGATTTGCTGAAGAAATAGAACAACTTAAATTAGCTCTTGACAAAGGTATGCATGAAATGCTACTTTATACCTACTTTAGCTTCATATATAAGATTTTTTAATGTTTAATAAATAAAAATATCTATTCTATTTAATAGTCTAATGTCATTTGACTTATCATATTGACGGAACCACCGATACATAGGGAATTAACATGTTAAAGTACATTTATACAAATGACTGCTTCCCTAGTTATTTTAAAAATCGTGTAAATCGAGATAGAGTATGCATACCTGATGATTCACTGTCGTGGCACGTTAGACGTTTATGGAAAACTGAACGCAGGATTTTTCTGAAAATTTACCACCTTACATTTTCTTACCTGTTCTATCGATCTAAAATATTTTCAGCATTGCGACGTTTTGGCTTCCATCGAAAAGTCGTAGCAACTATATTTTTTTAAATGGACCACCCCGTATATTAACACCTTTTAGAACCCCCATTTTATTAAAATACTTTTTTGTTGATATTATACCTATCTCTATCGGTTTTCGAGATAAAAATAATTTGTGTTAAATATGGTCCAAAACATGGCCCTAATTAAACTTAAATAAATTAGTGGTCTCAATTCATGAAAAGTTGATATTTTGGTGGTAGTTTAGACACACCCGAAGTATTTAATTTGTCCCGAAAAATCGACTCCACAGGGCGTGCTAAAATTCCTATTATTTCCGTTATTCATAAAAGGGGCCTAAAGTTCGTTTTTTCAAATGAGACCCCTGCATATTACTCAATAAATTGAAATACGAAGAAAAATGCTTTAAGACGATATATCATGTCCCTATACGTACGTAAAACATCAAGTTTTCTTAATAAATCCCCTTTTTCGTGAAAAATTACATTTTAATGGCAATATCAAGCTTATGACAGTTTGTTGACTATTTATAAGTAACATATAAACAATTTATTGACAATCAATTTGAACCGCGAAAGTTAAATAATATGAATAATAATAATAAAGCGGTTTGTTCTACAGCATGCGCCGTTTTCCGCATCCAACACGCCAATTCTCTCTATCCAGGATGTCTTGCTCTTGTAGTTGCCTACTGGTCATTGCCTCATCTACTCCCTGCTTCCACGTTCGTCTCGGTCTTCCTCTTCTCCTCCGTCTTTCCGTGGGCATCCAGGTCCATATTTTATGAGGCCACCTATCTTCCGGCATTCTTTTGAGGTGTCCGTACCATATTAATCTCTTCCTTTCTATTCTATCTATTAATAGAAATAATATGATAAATATATATGAATCTATATATTTATACTATATATAAACAATTTCCTATGTTAATTCTACATTAAGAAAATTATTTTATTATTTTTGAAAAGGAAAAATAATATTGCTTAACAAAATAATTGAAACTTTCAGTTTAAAAAATCAATTTGTCTAAAAATTTATTGACAATGTTCAAAAAAATCTTTTAAAATATTAGCAAATATTGATTATTCAAACGAAGTTCTTATAGTACAAAATAATTAATTTCATAAGAACTTCGTTTGAATAATCAATATTTGCTGTCATTTTGTGAGATTTTTTTGAACACCATCAATAAACTGTTTATAAGTTACTTATAAATAGTCACCAAACTGTCATAAGCTTGATATTTCCATGGTTAGTTAAAATTAAATTAATTAAAAAGTAATTTTTCACGAAAAAGCTCCTTTATTAAGAAAACTTTAACAAAAACTTTACAAACCGACATACAACTGGCCCTTAGACTCTCTATATTTACTCAGGTATTGGTGGTTCAGTCCACACTTGAGCTATTTTATATTACAGATTAAGACATTAAGTAGAACTTCCCCTAGATTTAGACATAACAATTTCTAGAGTTTCGTGAAACGACAAAGATGAAGAAACACTGACCTAGATATATACTATATATAGACCCTCTATAGGTATTTAGTCTGGTATCAGTGGTTCAGTCAACACTTGGCCTATTTTATATTTTTATAGGATAATAATAATTTAGTCTCTAATTTCAGATGGGGAACAAACTAACATGGGAAATGATGTTTATGAAAATATAAATGTAATAGCTGGAACTTTAAAACTTTATTTAAGATTGTTACCTATTCCACTAATTACTTACGAAACCCATCCAGCATTAATAAAAGCATCTCGTAAGAATACCTTTAATATTTTTAAAAGCCATTTTTCAATTTTTAAAATTAATTAACTTTTATAGAATTAAAAACAACTCAAGAACAAATTAATGGTGTCCGCGATGCATTAACATTATTACCACCTGCCCATTTCAATACGTTGAAATATTTAATGGAACACCTTTCCAGGTATGATTTTTTTTACTTTACTTAATTTTTTGTTTGTTTGTTTGCTTTTTTTTAAATAAAATCAATTTCAAATTATTTAATATTCCCTCTGTCCGAAAATATGATATACATTTGAAAGAAAATCTTAGATTATCTAGTTTCGAAAGCAACTGGCAAAACTCATTATATTATTATTGTTTACATTGATAACTAAATATCCTAACAGGCGTTGCTTTTGAGTTAAGCTGGAAATTTAAAGACCAAAAATTAGTTTTTTTAAGAAAAATAAAATAGTCACCGATGTAATCTCAAAATGGAAAATTTTAACTCAAATAAAGGGAATTTACAAAGAAGAGATGCCAAATCGAAGCAATTGACTAAAGAACAACGTCATGGTATCTTGCAACAGCTATTAAAGTAAATGAAGAACAAAGAAAAATTAGAACACGGTGGTATTAATAAATTGATTGAATGTGTTTAAGATGCATTTAATAAACTAGAGAGAAATACTCTTGATAAAGTTTTTATAACATTACAAACGTGTATGGAATCAATTATGTTGAAAGGAGGGGGAAATTCCTCATATAAATATAAATAAGGTAAAACTTAAGTCGTGAGGGTCGATTAGCTGAAAAGTATAATATATGTTCAGAAGAAGTGTTCCCCAAGGCTAAATCTCACTTTAAGGACGTTCCCTAATAAATCGATTTTCTTGAAATCCTTTTAAAACTTTGAATCCACATATTTATAAGTGTCCTTTATACGTAGAAATTTTTTTCAATAGTCCTTGCGGGACTAAATTTGTAATTATTGACCTTTGAAATTTGCATATTTAACACGCGAACCCTATCCCGATTGATGTTAAAGTGATTGTTTCATTAAATAACAATCGTAATTTTCTTGAAATTATTTTGAAAAACTGAGAATCATTAATTGAAGATAAAACAAATATTTTTCTGTTAAAATAATTGTATCAAGCGGTATTCGTTTTGTCTGAAAAATGTTAAAAGTTAGGTACTTTTGATGGTTTTCATTTTTTCTCTTATGGCATGGCAAGTGAGTGATGGCGACTTGGCAACGTCCCACTAAAATAACTCAATTTTTCCATATTTAAAAAACTTCTACAGCTGGTGCATTTGAGATTTTTAGCTAATTCTCTCAACCTAACTATACTGTTCTCATCTGGAATTTCGCATTGAGCTGTTTCATGAAGGGCTTTTTTTATTCTTTGTCTTTTAGCGTTCGTAAGAATTCAATGTTGCTAGATCCAAGGAATGACGCAGTGAAAATATTTTTGCCTTTCTGCGCCTATGAGAGTAGGGGAAAGAGCGAACAGCTTCTGAGCTATATTAGGGAACGTCCTTAACTAAATTTGGATTATACTAAAATTATTTGTATTTAGTTATATTGTGATAATAAAATGAATTTAATTATTTTTTTTATATATAATATTAGTTTTATTTGATTTTTTCGCAAATGTATACCATATTTTCGGACAAAAAAATATTAAAATGTATACCATATTTTCGGACAGAGGGAGTAATTTAAATTTATTTTATAAATATAATTTTAATATTAAAAAAGAAATTTAGAAATGAAAATTGTTTACTCTCGACAATGAAGAAGTGTTTTTTAACATCTCTGTTTTTCTAAAAATAAATCTAAAAAAAATTTCATATTGCATCACAATTCTACATCATTATTTTTCATTTCATTATTTAGGGTAGTGGAACATGAATCTCAGAATAAAATGACAGCACATAATCTAAGCACAGTATTTGCACCAACTCTAATGCCAGCACCTGATCTTTCAAAGTATGGAGGACTTCCAGGCATGACATATGAAATATCTGCTCTAGAAATTATTATATCTAATCAACAAAATATCTTTAATTAAATCGTATTAAATTAGAAAAATATTATTATTTAATAATTTTTATAATAATTATAGTATATTATTCAACCCAAAAACCTTTCTGTGATAAAAATAGATAAAAATGATATTCAAATTTTATTCCGTTGTTGTTAACTCATACTTGTATTACTAAAAAATTCACATTTTATTCAATAGCCGGATACTGACTGAGCCAGTAGCCTCGCGAGGCTGCCTCGGGCGTTTGCCTCAGAACCGTCCTGAGTGAACGCAGGAAACGACCCGAGGCGCCTTTGAAAATTCACAAAAACCGATAACCTATGAATTAGACCGAAGCAGCCTCAGACGAGGCAACGGGCACTTTTGCCTTGGGCGAGGCACGTACTGACCGACCAGTCATTTGCCTCAAGGGACTGGCCTCGCGAGGCAAATCCTCAGTCAGTATCCGGCTAATGAATATGAAAGCAATAGGGGTAAAAGTTATTGTTAGTAGTTTTTAAATATAAGTAGTAATATATAATAAATCTATAAAAATTGTCATCCTGATATTTATATATAGTTATATATTATTTTTAATAAAAGACCTTTCTTATTTAACTATGAAGGATTTTAAAAATGTTTTAAATATAAATATAGTGATAATTTGTATATAGTATTGGAAAAATTATAAAACATCTTCCAAAATAAATTTTTTAGAATATATAAAACCTAGTAATATTCTAAATGAAAATTATTTTATTATCTATAATCTATATAACAATTAATAAGTTTGTAGGGAATAAGGACAATAGCTTATGCAAATATTTTTTATTTGATGCCAACGTTTCAAGTCAACTTTGTTGACTTCTCAGAGCTCAAACAAATTAATTTCTTTGCATATTTGTGATTTTATAAATATTCATTCTTAGCAAACACATATATGAATGAATATTTATAAAATTACAAATATGCAAAGAAGTTGATTTGTTTGAGCTCTTGAGGAGGTCAACAAGGTTGACGAAGCGTTGCCATTAAATAAAAAATATTTGCATAAGCTATTGTCCTTATTTCCCTACAACAACTCATTAATTTAATTGATGGACATAAATAATCAAAATACCTATATAACAATATTTAATATTATTTATAGGTTGCACAAAAATACTCCAAATATTTCCATATTATATAAGTATATATTTTTTAATGATCTTGACCAATTATAATTAATTTCTCCTTGAAAACCAAAGAAAGAATTTCAGTGTTATGTGTGTAATTTTAAATATACTAGTTATACTCAAAATAAACATTTTAATATCTTAATTTTTTTATCTTTTGATAATCTACAACACAATTATTAAATTACTTTTGTTATTTATATTTGTATTTCATTATTATAATTTAAAATAAAATAATTTTAAATATTCATGTAAAAACATCCCACTTTTACTTTCCTATATCTTAAAGAGTAATGAAAATATAGCGAGATGAGCCAGAAAATTCAAATTATTGTTTTCATGAAAACAATACGTTTTACTATAAAGTGACCCGATTCCTCTTTACAGATTTTAACCTGTTTTTATTTGAGTGTCTGTGTTAGCTTTATCTCAAAAATATAAATCATAGAGCAAAGGAATTTGAATCTTGAACTGAAAGCAGCGGAATCAGTTATTTTTTAAAATTCACTATGTTTGTCATCAATTATATTTTTTTTAAGTATAAATTTTAACCTGAGTAAAATTCTCTAGGATTTTGGAACCTCTAATTCTACAGATTCTACTAAAAATTCAACACCTATGACCTATGTCCCTTAAGGATACATATCAATAATGTCACTTCTTCAAGAAAGTGACCAATATTTAACATTAAGGTAGTTGTTTCACCTTATGGATTTTCTTAGGATTTTTTTGAAATTTAGAAAGATTATTATTTAAATACTTCTGCATCGATTGGTGGCAAAACGAAATTTATGAACAATATGGATCCGGAGATATTAAATTTCAAAAATAGTTTTTCAGACTCTTATACATTGCACTATACGGGTTATCGGAAAATTTACATACATATTTAATTATAATTAAGAAACCCTTCTTACCATTTTTATAAAAAACTAAACCAACATTAAACAATAACCAATACTTATTTTAAGACAATTTTGATTCATAGTTACAACACAGTTTCTGAGATAATAATGAATAAATAATGAAAAATGTATAAAAAAATTTACACTAAAAACAATTTGGCAACAGCGCATTTATTTAACCAGCTAAAGATGTATAAAGCGCGCATGCGCTAGATTTTTTCAAAATTATAATTTTCATAAGGTGTAACGTAGGCGTTGATTATATTTGTTAAAAAATAACAAAACGATTTTTATAGAAATTTTTTAACTTTTAAAATGTATTTTATCTGTCATTTTAACAAAAATATTCAATCTCTTACAATGGTGCCAGATTTGTCAAACGAGCACGGGATTAGCTAGAATCGGTACATAAACAGCAAAAATTTTTGGGCTTATGAATTATGAATCCTTATTGTCTGTTCTATATACTCTAGTATTAACTTTTTGCTAGTATTGTCGCGAAACAACTACCTTTTAAAACAAAACAAAAGAGAGTTCGTATAAAAGGGGTGAATTTATCCATCTGACATTCCCAACCCGGGGAAGCCCGCCCAGTGGGTCATTTAGGGGTCCACGAATTTTTTAAATTTCTGTTGCCATTTAGAAGTACGGAGCTGGTAGAATTAGCTTTTTATTTATTTATAAAAAACAATACTGTAATAAGCTGAATGCTTATCCAGATTTAAGAATGTACCCTACATCCCTTGAAACTACTTAATTTCAAAAAATAATGTATTCAAAAGAAGATCACACTGACTATTTTTAAATAAGACTCACTGCCCGCATACTCATTATTCCATTAGTATTTATAGAAACTACACCAAATAAGTTAGAATTAACCACAACTATATAAAAATTACAAAAACTTTTTTGATATGATTGGTATAATTTATAGGTATAGTCAAAAAAGTTGGGAACCGCTGCATATTCATAGATTATGAAATGTTATCTCATTCAAAATATCTTAATAGCAAATTATATTTAATTTAAAAGTGACCATAAACGATCAGTCCAATTCGTCTTAGGCCATTTATGACTCAGTCCAAATTAGCGGGGCATTGACGACCACATCAATTCAAACCAAGCCTGACCAAATGAAGATCAACATTTTGAAAAAAGTAATGAAAAATTAAGAATTGGTTTTTAACAAATCGCCGATTGGTTTTTAAAAATTAATTTGAACTGTCTCTGGAAAAAACAATCCAGATAATTTTTACTAAGAGAAGAAAGCAAAATATTTCAAATAAAACTAGAATCTCATAGATTTTTAACGAAAAATTCTAGTAAATATCTGAGAGAATTGTTTTGGATAGGAGGCTAAGCTGGAAAGAAAATACTGATCAAATAAGAATTAAATGTGAGAGAAAAATAAACATTTTAAGGATGATTTCGATTTCGAAAATCAAATGGGGGAGCTGAATTAGAATTTTTTTCAAATCATTCATTCGATCTATAATAGACTATAGATCAGCTAGCAAAAATGTTTTAAGGACATTAGACACATTTCAGAGTAAAGCCCTTCGTATTTAGTCCTGTACTATGAGAATCACTCCTACCTATATGGTAGTAGCATATTCAAGATTTAGGATCGGGAATTGCACACACATGTACGAGGAGTATTCAAATGAAAAGGTAAATTTTTATTTTTCATAGTGAGGAAAGAAAAAATTAACACATATCAAATAAGGTGTAATTTATTGGAATCCCTCCTCCTTTCCTTTCAAACCGACGTTTCGGAGGATTCTTCCCTTCTTCTTCAGGGTCTACAAACCAATATTACAAAATTATAAAAAATCGGGGTTGGTCATCATTCATTTCATCAACAATAATACAATTATAAATACAAGTAAAAAAACAAACAGCCAGATTATCAATAGAAAAAAATAATTCCCACTTACTTCAAGGGGTCAATGAAGAAAGGAAAGGAGGAAGGATTCCAATAAATTAAACCTTATTTGATATGAGTTAATTTTTTCTTTCCTCACTACCCCTGGGCTGCCTTTCCATTACTTTCAATTAAAAGTTCTACCAGTCCGTCTCTCTCCAGAGAAAATTTCGTTACAAATAAATATTTATTTATTCATCAATATCTATTTTTTCCCTTTCGAAGTAATCCCCCTTAGATATTTAGATATAATACACTTGTCCCGCGAATTGAGGAGAGATCGGTGGAAAAGAAATGATTATCGGAAAAGAGGTTTTTTTTATTTAATTAGTTTTTTTCCTCTTATTAAAAACAAGGACTAAAAAGATGATCAAGGACAGTCGATGGTGGGGAAGTAATCTCCGAAGTCGAAGCTCAAATACAATGTATACAATAATTCACGTAAAATAATTGGTTCAATAAAATTTAATAATACTAAAATACACTTGTCCCAGCGCTTTTTCCAATCCTCGAAGCACTTCTGATATGGCCTTTATACAATATACATTTACCAAAAGACATTGTCTATTTTAATCTAAAAATGCATATTTACTATGTTTACTTGGTATATACCTAATGACTCAATACACTAACAGATAAGAGTTCTTGGAAAAAAAAATGTTCTTGAAACCTTGATAATATAATTATCTTTTATAGTATAAAAAAGCCATATAAGTGAGATCGGACCCAGATAGAATTTAGGTTAACTGTCAATTTCTATATAAGTAAGTAATATATTATATATTACTTAATTATTAGAACTATAAACGGAATTTTTTTCTGAATAGAATTTAAAAAAATGGTTTGTTATATCATTAGATATAGATTTTAATATATTTGATTAATTATTGTATTATTTAATATCATTTTTATTTAATAGAAAAAAGTTACTTTTGTTATAAAAGGACCAATAGTTCATTCGGTTAATGTTTCTGAACTGTTTACTATTTATGGATGTATCGCTGTCCTTGATAAAAAGGTAGAAATTTAATTATTAATTTTAATTTTAAATCTATTAATTCTATATTATATGAAGGAGGGAGGTATCAGCCAAAGTTGGATGCGCTGGGTTCAATAAAACACCCTGAATAAAGCGTTTCGGCCTGAATTTATTTGGCCATCTTCAGTTAATAGGGAGTTATACACAAAATGCGGTACACATATGTGATCGAACCAAGCCTTGTCAAAAATAAAAATTGTAGCTTCATGTAAATGTATAACGTGCCTGTGCCCAAAGGTTCAGAATGAATAACTCAGTTCAGTGTATATCTCCCAATTAACTGAAGATGGACAAATAAATTCAGGCCGAAACGTTTTATTCAGGGTGTTTTATTGAACCCAGCGCATCCAACTTTGGCTGATACCTCCTCCTTCATATAATACAGTTTCATCACAGCCACGAACTCTAATACCTATTAATTCTATGTTTTAAAGATTGTTGCTTTAGAAAAAAGTTTGGAAGATATTAGAAAAAAATGGATTGTAAAAGAAACGGATATTTATTCTTTAGAGAATGGAGAATTTTTGATGCCTGGACTTATCGATACCCATATTCATGCTCCACAATATCCAAATTTGGGCCTTGGATATGATAAACCTCTTTTAGAGTGGTTAACAACTTATACATTTCCATTAGAAGAAAAATATTCAAATCCAGAATTTGCCAGCAAAGTTTATGAATCAGTTATTGTAAGTTTTTCTTTTTTATTAGTTTTAGCATATACCTAGTTGAAGTTTTTATTTTCCCGAGAGTAGCAGAGTTGTTGATTCATAAAGAGAAACAAAGAGATTGTCCTCTGCTTGATGCAAATAAACATATACACATATACAGGGTGTTTCAGGAGGAATAGTAAATATTTTAGGAGGTGGTAGTATAGACGAATTGCAATAAAAAATGCCATATAACATGTGTCCAATTTTTTTTCTTCAACTTTGAACGTCCTTATGCTTTAAGTTTGTTTGGGTTACATACTAACAGCTGTATCTCTGTACTCAATAAAAATTGGACACATGTTATATGGCATTTTATATTGCAATTCGTCTTTACTATCACCTCCTAAAATATTTACTATTCTTCCTGAAACACCCTGTATATCTAAAATATATATCTGTATATATATTATTTATTTATTTGTTTGAGACTATAGTTTCGAAGGCTTGGCCTTCATCATCAGTCTTTTTAAATTATAAATATTATTTTTCATGGGGTCAGTATCGCATGGATATTGAAAATTTTAACTGGCTCTCGGCTAAGTAAAGATCAAAAAAATTTCAATATCCATGCGATACTGACCCCATGAAAAATAATATTTATAATTTAAAAAAGACTGATGATGAAGCCCAAGCCTTCGAAACTATAGTCTCAATCAAATAAATAATATATATACAGATATATTTTTGATATATATGTGTGTATGTTTATTTGCATCAAGCAGAGGAAAACCTCCTTGTTTCTCTTTATGAATTAGCATATAGTCCGTGGTGTAACAATGTAGCTTCGGGCCTGTGTTTCAGCTCCTTCCTAATTTGAGTCCCTAAATGGAGATTAAAACACAAACTTGTCAAAAAAAATTATCTTATTTCATAATTATTGAATTGTATTTAACTATTAAAGAAAATAGAATTAAATTATTTCAATTTGATTACATTATTCCAAAATGTGTCTAAGTAAACAGGTATTTAATAAATAAATATACGTTCCAATATACTTTCACGAGTTTTACGAGACAGTACCTATATAAAATTACTTACTCAACTTGAGCCACAAGAAGACAAAACTTAAAACGTGTATTTTTATTAAAAGAAAATGTCTATGTAAGCGAAAAATTCAACACACTTTTATTTATTTATTTTAATTTAAGGGAGGATTTTTAAAATTTTGATTGATAGACATTTTTAATTCTAAAATCTTAAAATTGCTGGGAAAATATTATTGAAAAAATCTCATCCAAAGAATAAAGAAATGTCAAGTGCCGAATAACTCCCTTAAACCAAAACGCTTTTATTTAATTACCTGTTAATCGTATGTTTCCTAAGTTTGATTCAATCGCGAATAAAATGTAGGTGATTTTTGTCAAATATTAAGTGAAAATAATATCTGAACTTATATATTTCTAACTTGAAATAATGAAGTTAAATAAATTTATAATTTTCTCATTAATATATCAAAGAATAATTAACATATTAACGAGAATTGTTTTTATCACGCTTTTTGAACAAGAGCAAAATGACTTTGGATTATAGCTAGATGGATCATATCTTTTTCTCTCTTGGTCCAGACTTAAGACTCAGCAGACTTCAATAGAGTCAACCGCAGTAGTCTCGCGATATATATCTTGTTCAAAAAGCGTGATCAAAACAAATCTCGTTAATATGTTAATTATTCTTTTGATTTATTAATGAGAAAATTATAAATTTAATTACCTGTTGTTGAGCGACGCGAACAAAGGGTGTTGGCAAATTAATCAATCTAAATCACTCATCGGCAATTTTTTAATAAGAACCAGCGTCGGCGTTCAGACAAGAAATAGTTCACCTAAATATAGTCTAAAATTTTGCAAAAGAAAGACATGGCACGGCCCTCTCAGGTCCCAGGCCTGTTTTCCAAAGGAACACATGGAACACCGATAGTTACGCCACTGCATATAGCATATTTTTATCCTTTAATAATATAATCATAATTTATTTTTAGAAAAGAACCTTAAAAGCTGGGACAACAACTGCTTGTTATTTTGCTTCGATGCATGAAGACACTGCTCTTATTTTAGCTGACCATGCAATTCAATTAGGACAAAGAGCATTTGTAGGAAAAGTAAATATGAATCAAAATACTCCGGATTCATATCAAGAATCTACTGAATTATCGTTGAAGAGTACAGAAGAATTCATCAAAGAAGTCTTAAGTAAAAATGTAATATTTTGATTTTTGAAGAAAATTTATATTTATACTACTAGTTCACAAATATAATGTGAGATTCTAACGGCTGTTGACTATAATAAATATTTGTCCCAATTATGAATTTTTGATATATCCAGATCAAAAACATCATAATTTCCTTTGATCATTGGCTCAAATATTAAGACTTGAACGCTGGATTAACTTGCAAAAATGTTCGATTTACAATTGTAAACCAAATCATCAATATTTTTTAAGAAAATAGTTTCCCTTACAAAATTGGTTTGAAATACTTTTTAAACTTTAAAAACAATAGATAGTCATTTGAAATTTACTTTTTTTTCAATTTAGTGTGCGTTGGTAACACCTATAATCACTCCGAGATTTGCAGTGAGTTGTGACATGGATTTGATGAAAAAATTGGCTAAACTTGCAGATCAATTTAATCTTCCAATTCAAGTAAGTAAAAATATATTTTATAAATAAATTCTCATAATGGATCGAGTCCCTAGATCAGCGCTTCTTAAACTTTTTTAATTTTTTTTTTTTTGGCTTTTCGGCCATGGTAGCCATAAGCCATTTACGATACTATTTATTTTTATTTTTAAATTTGTCTCTACCTCGGGGGTCAGATTTTGGCCGGATGCCTCGAGCCGGATTCGAACTCGGGTCCTCTTGGTTAGCTGGCTGACATGCTACCGCCTAGCCTACCCGACCCCCCAACTTTTTTAATTGGCGACCCCATTTTGACTGAGAATTCATTGTTGCCCTATGTTTAGCTACACCAAAAATCAGTTTCGTGACTCCAAAATGGGTTGCGACACTTAGTTTAAGAAGCTCTGGCCTAGATAACACTGCCCGACAAAAATTAAACAAAAGTTTATCCATGTAAACCTAACAATGGATTCCGGAAGAGTTTTCTACGCTGATTATCATGCAATTTCCCGATTTTTTACAACGTCAGAGTTTTGAGATATTATCGATCAAAATGACGAAAAAGGCCATTTTGACCTATTTTCGAGTCCCATTAGATATTAAACAGCAATATTTTAAATCAAAATATTTTGTTGTCGTAATAGAAAACAGCTTCCTCTTTGTTTTCCAAATAACAACTTGTTTTAGCTCAATTAGAACTCGAGTTATAACTAAAAGACTAAAAACTTATGTTTTTATCTATGTTTATTATCCTTTAAAATCACATAGTTTTAGTTTTTCAGATATAACTCGAGTTATAATTGAGCTAAAAACAAATGGTAATTTGAAAATCAAAGAGGAAGCTGTTTTCTATTACGTCAACAAAATATTTTGATTTCAAAAATTGCTGTTTAATATTTAATGGGACTCGAAAATAGGTCAAAATGGCCTTTTCGTCATTTTGACCGATAATATCTCAAAACTCTGACGTGTTGTAAAAAAATTGGGAAATTGCATGATAATCAGCGTAGAAAACTCTACCGGAATCCATTGTTAGATTTATAGGGAGAAATTTTTTGTCGAACAGTGTAATTCTCAAAAGATGTGATATTCCATGACTCGCTGGCCCATTGAAGAAGCGTCTCCAGGCTTTCCTTATTTTGCATGTCTTCGATGAGATAAAATCAATAATTCCTCACAAATCTTCCTTTGCCCATAGCAGTCATCTCTCAGTCCTTCGCGGTTAACCTCTTTCCAGGGGATTAAAAAAAATTAAAAAAAAAAAAGTATTTTTGTTGAACATCCAATATTAATTAACCTTATTTTCTTTTGCTATGCTTTACTCTAATACATAGTCCTTTTTTACTTTACCATACAAGGTATGGTCAAATATTGTAATCGTGCATGAAAAAAGTGTTTTTTTCCTTCTTTTTTTCGAAATATCTCAAAAACGGCTGAAACTATATTAATTAAAAAAATTGAGCGAAACCATGGCATTTCGGTCTACAAAAAAGCCCTAATAAGTGAAGATGGAAAAAATTATATTTTTCGAGATAATAATTGTTTTGTCAAAATGTCTGTTAGTTAGTCTGTGCGTTACCAAATTTTTGTGGACGAGCTAGCTCAAAAACTAATGTGAAACCAAATTTCACACGTAGTTTTGGTGCATTGAGATTAAGAGCTGATTAGATTTTGGTGATATCGAGGGGGGGTTAAAAATTAAAAATCTAGGCCATTTGAGCAAACTCAACCAAATTTTGTATATATAATCAGTGGGACCCCAGAAGTCTAAAAATGCAAAAACTAACCGCCCAAAATGGGGGGAGGGGTCAAAAAATGAAAATCTAGGCTCTTGTACCAAACTCAACCAAATTTTGTATACATAATCAGTGGGCTGAAATATGCATCTAATATGCAGAATAGGTTGAAATATGCAAATATATGCCGTAAAAGATGGCAAAATAAATTTTTTATGCACTAAAAAATTAAAATTGAAAACTATATAATTGAAGGAGTGCTATGAAAGAAATAAAATGATAAAGTAAGCTATAGACACCAAGTGTCAAATATGCACTTTTATTGCGTAAAAAATTGCAAAAACTAACCCCCTCCCTACATGATTATAAATAATTTTATTAAATATTAAATATAAGTGAGGGGCCAGGTTGTATGGTAAAGTCAAGTGGATGGCCACATCAGAACACGTCAGCTTATTTTCTTTGTGTTAGTTTAGTAAGGACGTGGGTATTATTCTTTGCACTTTTCTATCTGAATACTTTCAATGAACAATTAAAAGAAGTATTTCTACTATTGATTGGGAGGCAATCACATTTACCAAATTCTAAAAGAAATCGCGATATTTATACCCTTAAATAGTCTTAAAAAGAATACAAATTTACAAGTATGGTCATGTTTTGCAATGAACAAAGAAATAATAAAAAAAAGACAATTCATTACGATTTGTGCCAAGCTCTCATTACATTTAATAACATTAAAGCCGGTTATGAAAAAATATTTTTAAATTGATATCAAAAGTCAGGGCTTAAATTCAGAAGACTTAATATTCATTTTTGATGTTATTATATGTAATGAAAGCTTGGCACAAATCGTAATGAAATTACTAGTTTTTATTATTTCTTTGTCCAGAGTAATTCATGAACATAGTTAAAATTTTTCTTTCTTTTTAATCCTATTGAGTGGTCGATTACTTGTTCTCTATAATACCTAATTAGATTTTTTCGCATAACTGCAATTAAATGTTTTCTTTGTATGAACTTTATCACGGAAATTATCATGATTATATAAATATATTATTATATATATATATATATATATATATTATGATATATAAATAACAAGTGATAAGACTTCCCTCCACTTATCCAGAGTATTTATAACATGAAATTAAAGTGTTAGAATGAAAGTTAGACTACAGTGTTCCCATTTTTAATAAAGATAAAAGTAAATAAATATTTTATGAGTTATTTTTCTAGGTCACTTGTTTCACGTTTTTAACGTCAGTAAAGTGTTAGTAGTGTTAGGGCCAGTTGTATGTCGCAAAGTAAATGCTTTTTACCACTAACACAGGGTAGATAGTAAATGGACGGACTGGGATGGCTAATCAGATGCCAGGCACTAAAAGTTCCTGTCATTTGGTTGGCCATCCCAGCCCCTCCATTTACCATCTACTCTTGGTTATGGTAAAAAGCATTTACTTTGCGACATACAACCGGCCCTTAGTGATAGAGCCGAGATTTAGCCGGTCGAAATTTTATATGCTAGCAAGGCTCGAACCCGGGCCTCCCCTTGAACATCGTCATAAATCAACATAATAAATATAATGTTTCAAAAAATGTGAACGAAAAAATACGGGGGGGGTACTTTTATTTAACAGACACGATTGAATTGTACTCCTTTCATTTTATTTTTTATATTAACAAGATTTTCATATTGACGTACAAATACATAATAAACTAATATAATAATACAAATATTTGACGGGCTCTGATCTCTACACTAATTTACATACACTTCCACAGACACACGAACACTCAATGGCCAAAATCGGCTATAATTACCGAAGGCCTTTAAAAAAAAAATAATGTCCCCCTGTTTTATTTCTTCATTTTTTTCATTCTTTCTCCGAAAATTTACTTTTAAAAAATCTGTATTTTGCGCAAAAATCCTTCAAATATGCAATTTTATGCAATATTTCTCAAATATGCAATTTTATGCAATATTACTCAAATATGCAAAAATATGCAGTATAAAATTTAACCCACAGTATCCTAGATCCATGATTCGGATAGATAATTGATCCCCTGGGTCGTATGTGGCGGCAAACAAAATATGCAATTGCATAGGAATCCGGTCTCTACTCATAATAAATTAATATCTCATAAAATATTTATTTACTTTTATCTTTATTAAAGATGTTTCACCTTGCACCAACACCACAATCTCTATTAATTATTCCTATATTTACATTATCAAATAAGTATGCAACGTCTCACCTTTAACGTAAATACTTCCGAAAGCTTACAAGGAATATTTGGAAATTCAGCCAAGTTCATGAAGGGAGAAAATACTATATATTTTTTTAATTTTATTTATTTAATGTCACCGGGAACAAAGCCCATTTAGACAGCACATAAGTAAAGTGTTAGTAGGGTTAGTGAGGGAGCCGAGTTTTCAGCCGGTAGAAATTTTTATTTGCCAGCTAGGATAGAACCCCGGACCTCCACTCCAACATCGTCATAATCGATCGATGCCGAAATACCATTTTTATTAATATAAAAATTCAGTCATATTATTTATTAAATACAATTTAATTTAATCTCCAGCCTTAAATTAAAGTCAACTATTCATAATTACAGAGTCATATTTCGGAAAATAAAGATGAATTAATATTAGTAAAAAATCTCTATCCTGGGATAGAAAATTACGCCCAAGTATATCACGAAGCGAATTTATTAACAAATAAGGTATGTCAAATGTTTTTTTTTTTATAAATTGAATTTTAAATAACTTCGATTATTATTATTATTAATCAAGTACGTTTGCAGGTATTTGGACAGGAAGGTGCAAATCAAATACCTGCCAACGTACTTGATTAATAAAATAATATGGATGCTATGGACTTTAATATTATTATTATTATTTTTTTATAAATTTTAGACGATTATGGCTCATGGCATATATTTGTCAGATAAAGAACTTGAACTTTTTAAGAAAACAGGAACATCGATTTCTCATTGTCCTGATTCTAACAATTGCCTTCAAAGTGGAATACTTGATGTTCAAAATGTATTAAAACATAAAGTTAAAATTGGACTTGGAAGCGATGTTGCTGGTGGATCCAGAATCTCTATTATTTCAGCAATGAAATCAGCCTTAGATGCATCCGTTCACTTATCATATTATAAAAAGAACTATAAGCCACTTACATATCAAGAGGTTTTTTTCCTGGCTACTTTAGGAGGAGCCCAAGGTATTGTAAATTTTATATAGGTTTCATTTTTTTTTTTATTTACACTGGTCGGCAAACATTTGTAACCGTAAACCTAACAAAGGATTCCAGTAGAGTTCCATACGCTGATTATCATGCAATTTCCCGATTTTTTACAAGTCAGAGTTTTTAGATATTATCGGTCAAAATGAGGAAAAAGGACATTTTGACCTATTTTTGAGTTGCATTAGATATTAAAATTTGAAATCAAAATATTTTGTTTACAGACAAAGCAAAAACAGCTTCCTCTTTGATTTTCAAATTATCACATGTTTTTAGCTCAATTAGAACAAAAAAAAACTAAGACCATATGTTTTTAATCCTTTATTATCACTTGGTTTTAGTTATAACTCAGTTCTAATTGAGCTAAAAATAAGTAGTAATTTGAAAATCAAATAGGAAGATGTTTTTACTTTATGTCTGTCAACAAAATATTTTGATTTCAAATATTGCTGTTTAACATACTAGTAGGGGGGTCAGATAGGCTAGGCGGTAGCGTATCATCCTGCTAACCAAGTGGAGCCGGGTTCGAATCCGACTCGAGGCATTCGGCTAAAATCTGACCTCCGGGGTAGAGACAAAATTTAAAAAAATATATAGTATCGTAAATTGGCTTATGGCTAAGAAGGACCGAAAAGCCAAAAAAAAAAAAAAAACATACTAGTAGGCGCCGACTTTTGAAAATTTCATGTGGGGCTCAACTTCATGTTAAAATGTACGAAAGAGGGGGGGGGGGGTTAAAAAATTGTTAGTGAAGAAAACAACAATTTTATTAACATCAAGATAGAACAAAAATATACCATATATTTCATGTACCTAGTATGTAGTATATATACAGATACTTAACAAAAGAATAATTACTCTGCAACAGTATAAAAAGTACTTCTTCTTTGATTATTTTTATTAATAAATTCATTTGCAATTTCATCTATGTTTAAACAGTTTATTTCGTTCTTATGAACATGTAAAAGTGAAAGATTATTTAAACGGTCTTGTTTCATTGTTGATCGGAGGTAGGTTTTCAATCGTCGCAAACATGAAAAAGATCTTTCTGCGGTACATATTCTTGTGGGAATCGTTAATAACAATTGGGCAAATTTTACAAATTCGAATAATAATTCACTTTTATTAGGGGACATTTTTAAATAGGGGCTGGTTCCAAATCGATCCTTGCAACAAGAAAGGGACAGTGGGAATTTCGCTAAATGCAATCAGTCGAAAATCAGATTACAATTCAAAACTTGTCAAAACATAAAATATACGGATACGGTGACGCGGCCTAGTTCCATTTCACTGCACTAGAGGCTGGGACTTACGTCGATTCACTCAGTTTAGACAACGAGCCACTATTTAAAATTAAAATTCATCAATCGTCAATATACTTAAAAAAAAAAAATAATCCATTATAAATTCCATGTGGGGCTCCGACCCATGCGAATCCCTTCATGTGGGACTCAAGCCTTTGGGCACCCACAAAGTCGGCGCCTATGCTGTTTAATATCTAATGGGACTCGAAAATACGTCAAAATGGCCGATATCTCAAAATAACTTTTAAGGAGTTAGGTGTTGGTTCTAGGTGAAACATTTTAATCTATATATATATCTATATATATAAAATAGAAAAGTATGTGGATATATATGTATGTGGAAACGATCTGATTGGCCAGTGCATAGCCAATGCCAAAGCGTTAAATTATTAGAACGATTCTGATTGGTCAGATAGTGATCGTGCTTAGGCAATGTGTTAAATAAATCTTTCCTTATTCTTCCTTATTTTTGAATCAATTTCATTCAGCACATTCTTTCGATACTTACAGTAAGATTTTAAATTTCAATTATTAAATTGGTATGAACGAGACGCTCCCCGCCAGAGCTAGGTGACGCCGCGGCCGAAGGCCCGGTCGTCAGCTAGTATGTATATAAAAACCATTGTCAGACAGTACCTGTGGCGTCTTAGCGTACGATGTGGGAGAAAAAGCAATTAATATTTAATGACAGTTGTTATTTAGTCAAATTTTACAAACAAAACATATCTATTCTCTATATTATATATCTATAATATCTCTATATATTAATATATTCTCTATTAGATTTACGGCGTGCCTCATTTGAAATTTTAGTAGGCAAATTTATTAATTTTAAATATATTATATATTAATATATATTTTAATTTTTTGGAAATAATTCATACCGCGAAAATTTTTTTTTTTTTTGGAATTTAAGAAAAATATAAATTCTTAAAATTTTAGTAGACAAATTAATTTTAAAATATATATACTATATATTAGGTATATATTTTTAATTTATAATATAAGTTTTAATGAGATATGATTTAATATGGGATAATGAGATTAATTCTTAATTTATTACTGCGCGGGTCATTTGAAATTTTAGTAGATAAATTAATTTTAAAATTATTATATATAATTATTTTAGAGACACTTTTTAGATAAATTTAAATATTTAAATGTATTATTAAAAAAGAAAAAGGTTTCCAACCGATCGGGAACTTCGAGAGAAATGGTTGCATGCTCTAATAAAATATTTATAAAGCATTTAATGATATTTTTTATCTTTCTTTGATCAATATTCATTATTCAAAAAAATATTTTTTTCAAAACATATAATTACGGACAGCTAATAATCACATCTCGAGACGCTGCCCGCCAGGGCCACCAGCCCGGAGGGCCGAGCGGTGCCGGCGTGCCGTGGCACGCCAGGTACTGCTCGTATAATAATAAAACTTGAGCAAGATGCCAAGTAGGTTTCACAAAAAAAGAAATAAAACAAAATTGGGTTTTGAATTTGATATATTTCGGGGATGAGCCCATCATCAGGAGTCAGGTTTTATTTCTTTTTTGTAAAACCCACCTCGCATCTTACTCAAGTTTTATTATTATAGATATCTCAAAACTCTGAGGTGTTGTAAAAAATCGAGAAATTGCATGATAATCAGCGTATAAAACTCTATTGGAATCCATTGTTAAGTTTACGGTTACAAATTTTTGCCGAGCAGTGTCATTGTACAAGCTTTTATTTAACTTGATATATATCATTTTATCCAGCTCTAGGAATTGATCATAAAACGGGAAATTTTAAAATTGGTAAAGAATTTGATGCACTTGTAATAAATATGAATGCAAGTAATATTCCTTTTGAATTAAAAACTCACACAATCCATGAAGTTGTTCAACAATTAATATATTCAGGAGATGAAAGGAATATTAATCATGTTTATGTTGCCGGAAAAAGAGTTGATTAAATTTGAAGTTTATTAAATTAAAAAAATATTGTATACATTGAAAAGTGAATTAATTATACATCTGGCTTTAAACCTTGCTTTTCTAATTCAGCCCTGAAAAAAAGAAAACAAATAAATAAATTAATAAAAATAATAAAATAAATAAAAAACGTTATAAAACATAAATTATGAAAAAAACAATTCATTTTCTCATTTTATACCTTAGTTGTAAACTAAAATCATCCTCAACATTATCATCATCCCAATTATCTTCCCATACGCTGATATCTTCTTCATCTTCCTCTTTACCAGTCCAATCTAAAATTATTTTGCAAAAATTAATTAAAAAAAATAATCTATATAAATAATATAAGTAAAGATTTGAGCATCTTATTTTTGAAAAGAGTTGGAATGTTTTTCAAAAATGAGCTCGGGTTCAGATTAAGCTGACTGCCCGGAAAGCATGTTAGTTCTCAGGTTCGACTCCTGGGGGGGATGAATCCCCTCTGATATCGCAATTTAATAATATTTCTATTAAACTCATAGAATCTGTCCTATAAATTAAATTCTTTCTCATAAATAATAAAATTGAAAGTTTATTTTTGCCTAGAGTAGCAGAATTTTTATAAATTAAAGGAGACAATAAAAGAGTGTATCTTCTGCTGGAATAATACATTTTTTAATTTATTTATATCTTTTAATTTCCATTTATTGCAGACTATATAGTCGATCGTTGTCTTGACAAAACAAATTCCAAACTGGCTTTCTATAACATCCTAACTGTGGGTTCAGTTTACATTAGATTAAGGTAGTTGTTTCGCGACAATACTAGCAAAAAGTTAATGCTAAAGTATATAGAACAGACAATAAGGATTCATAATTCATAAGCTCAAAACTATTTGATGTTTATGTATTTTAGTGTAAATTTTTTTTATACATTTTTCATTATTTATTCATTATTATCTCAGAAACGGTGTTGTAACTATGAATCAAAATTGTCTTAAAATAAGTATTGGTTATTGTTTAATGTTGGTTTAGTTTTTTATAAAAATGGTAAGAAGGGTTTCTTAATTATAATTAAATATGTATGTAAATTTCCCGATATCCCGAATAGTGCAATGTATAAGAGTCTGAAAAACTCTATTTTTGAAATTTAATATCTCCGGATCCATATTGTTCATAAATTTCGTTTTGCCACCAATCGATGCAGAAGTATTTAAATAATAATCTGTCTAAATTTCAAAAAAATCCTAAGAAAACCCATTTGGCGGAACAAGTACCTTAAAAGATATAGCGGAGAACGATAGAAAGTCAGGGATTGTATATAAAATACCCTATTCTTGTGGACAGTCATCGCAATATTTGAAGAAAAGAATAACCCATCACATTTCTGACTGTAAAGTGTTTAATTATTTATTTGAAAAAAGAAAAATCGCCCTGGCTGCCCATCATTTTGATTTGAATCACCAATTCGATCGAATTTGAAGATATATCTATAATAGATTTCGAACCAATATATTTCAAAAGAATCAAAAGTGAAATGATTCACATTTCTTTGAATAACACTCCAAGATAATAATAAAAAAAAATTGCAAAATAAATAAATTAAATGATGGCGCTAAAAATAGATAATGCATTTTAATTTTAATTATAACTTGGCCAATGTCATTGACATGGACTTAATAAGTTAAGACAAATAAAGGGTGTCTCAAAATTTACACAAGAAGTAATTTTGTTAGAAAACACAGTTTTTTTTTTTATTGATTCATTAAGTATACAGTATAGGCTTGTGTATGGAATAGCATATCGGGGAAGAGAATTTGTTGAATTTATTATGGAACAGCAAGTTGATGTTGATTTTTAGAACAAAATCACCTTCAGCGGTGAGGTTAATTTTTATCTTGATGGCTTAGTTAATCCACAAAATTGGCGCAATTGGGGTTCAGAAAATCCACGTGATTGTTGAGAAACAAATGCAGCCACAACGTGTCACTGTTTGGTGCGGATTTTAGGCTGGAGGCATCATCAGACCATTTTTATTCGAAAATGCGGCTGGTCAGGCAATAACAGTTAATGGTGTTCACTATCGCGACATGATAATCCAGTTTTTTGTGTCTAAATTGCAAGATATTGTTGTGGACTACATGTGTTTTCAACAAGACGGTGCTACATGGCATACTGCTCGAGAAACAATTCATTTACTGCATGAGTCTTTTCCTGGTGGTGTAATTTCCCGTTTTGGGATCAGAATTGGCCGCCCGTGGACTTTTTCGAACTCTTAAGAGGTTTATACCAACAAGTCCTCGACCACCCATGCCTTGAAGGGAGGAAATTGAGCGATGTATCAACGAAATTCAGCCACATTTATGGAAAAAGATCATGGAAAATTTCGATAAAAGTTTGCGTATGCACCAGCAAAGCCGTGGAGGCCATTCATCCGATAACCTATTCCATACATAACCATATACTGTATACTTTATGAATAAATAAAAAAATTGCACTTTTTAATTAAAAATCTGTGTTTTCTATTAAAATTAGGAAGTTTCGTTTATCCTATAATGTACATTTAGTCCAAGTCCACCTTGAATGGGGCATTATCCATAGAGGGTGCCAGCCCTAAGGTGAAACTTTCCTTAGAGTCGGGTTGCTTGTAAATGCAGCTCTAAGTTGGTGGTAAACTCCATCTAAAGCTAAATATAACCACGAGACCGATAGCGAACAAGTACCATGAGGGAAAGTTGAAAAGAACTTTGAAGAGAGAGTTCAATAGTACGTGAAACTGTTTAGGGGTAATCCGAAAATCTGAAGGAAGTGATTCACGTATTATCTACATATTATATTATACTTGATGATTATTATACTCCTTGCATTCAATTTATTGTATGTTAAGGGTTCCGTTTAATATCACATTTCTTGTATAAATCAATATTATGTGAATCAAAAGTTTCCTGTATTTGATTCAATCGCGAATCGAATGCAGGTGATTTTTGTCAGATATTAAGTGAAAATAATATCCGAATTTATATATTTCTGTGTTGAAATAATGAATTTTAAATAATTTTCTAATTAATATATTAAAGAATAATTAACAAATTAAAGAGAATTGTTTTTGATCGCGTTTTTAAGCAAGATATATATATTATGAGACTACTGCTGGTTGAGGCTGGACCAAGAGAGAATGAAAAAGATGTGATCCATCTAGCTATGATCCAGACTTAAAATTCAGCAGACTCCAATAGCCTCAACCAGCAGTAGTCTCGTGATATATATATCTTGCTTAAAAACGCGATCAAAAACAATTCTCTTTAATATGTTAATTATTCTTTAATATATTAATTAGAAAATTATTCAATATTATGTGGTTTACCGCATTTCAAACCTTCCTTAAAACAGAAAACGTCGCAACCCATTGGATTCCAGTCTAAGATATTATAGGGAGTCTCAAAGAAACTTGCATTTTATTATGTATACATATAAAAATTCTGACTGATTATTAGTATCAAAATAAATAAGATTAACCCTCGCATGACGAGTTTGAGTATATTTAGAAAATAATTTGTATTCAAATAAAAAAAAATTACTTCTTGCGTGAATTCTGGGACACCCTTTATAAGATAATGTAATTTTAGTTTTAGACAAATTAACTTTTAAAAGTTTAGTTTTAATTTTTTTCTTAATAATTTTAGTTTTATTTAAATTTGAAATTTATATGTGTAATGATGAATAGGCAAAAGGATTCCGTTCGACTGTTTTAAAACTGTGTTGCCTCATAGTATTTATGTTATTTCTAAGACTGTTTTATCTAATATAAATGTTAGTTTAAAAAAAAAAAGAAAATTGTTTATGTGAATGTTCCAAAGGAATTTTTTGAAATATAAGTTTCTGATGGTCTTCAATGGTAATTGAGATAAAAAGAAAATTTAGACTAATGTGTGATGTGACTATTTAGTGCGTAAAATATTGATACATGTTTGTTCTGAAATTATAATATACTCTTGCAACTTGATATTAATAATGTTCTTATAATTGTAGAAGCCCTGAAGAAGTGGCAAAGTCGACGAAACGTTGGCTGATAAATAAAAAAGCCACACATAAAAAACTTATACTTATTTTCCTATTATAAACTTTCAAACTTATTAATAAGTTGTTGTAGGGAAATAAGGACAATAGCTTATGCAAATAATTTTTATTTTATGACAACGTTTCGCCAACTTTGTTGACTTCCTCAGGCTTAAACAAATTTAACTTCTTTGCATATTTGTCATTTTATAAATATTCATTCTTAGCAAACACATATAGGCCAGTCATCGAACAGATTGAAAATATTTCCTATAATATTTCAAATTTATTTATAACTAATCTCGTTATAAATAAATTAAAAAAATCTATTATTCCAGACACATTCTTTTATTGTCTCCTTTCATATAAACAATCAATAATAATACCTTCAGCTGGGAATTCTTCAAATTCATCATCTTCTTCCAAGAGACCAAGATCAACCTTTGGCTTTTCACTCATTATTATTGATTTAATAGAATAAAAATTTCTAATTAATGAATATTTCTTGAGATTTTGACGAATGATTTGCTTTATTGTGCGATTCAAGTTATCAGGGCTGCCAGCTTAGTGAAACCATAATGCACTAGGATTTTATTTTAAGGGTTCTATTCAAAATTTGTAAATATACAATAAAATTCTATTTTGCTTAATTAGAGTTAATAAAAATAATAATATAATAATAAATATTATGAAGAAAGTAAACAAGATAAAGTTAAATAAATTAATTTTTTAAATAGAAAACTTTCAATCCTTCTAAACCCGTACATAGATATAATAATAAAACTTGAGTAAGATACGAGGTAGGTTTCACAAAAAAAATAAAACAAAATTGAGTTTTGAATTCGATATATTTCGGAGGTTAGCCCATCATCAGGAGTCTAAGAAATCAGTTTTCTTAGACTCCTGATGATGGGCTAATCTCCGAAATATATCGAATACAAAACTCAATTTTGTTTTATTTCTTTTTTTGTGAAACCTACCTCGTATCTTACTCAAGTTTTATTATTATATTAAATTTTTCGTTAAATTGAAGTGGTTGGTTTTGTCACAAATATAATAAAATGTGACAAAACCAACCCTTCAATTTGACGAAAAATTTAAATCAAGTCACTTAAGTTCTGGAAGAAATTTAATATTATATTAAAATGTTTCACCTAGAACCAACACCGAACTGCTTAAAAGTTACCGTACATAGATATTTCCGAGGGGTGAACCGCGATTGGAATTAGGTGTACACCATCTTTGGAATTTGGAATTCATTAGATAATCTATTGTTATCTATTGTCTTCTACTTGGAAATGAAAGTGGAAGTAGGTGTACACGATTTTAGGTCGCGGTTCATCCCTCAGATAGGTATTTCTAAATACGAAACATTTTGAGTGAAGTCAATACTACCCCACATAATCTATTTTCTAAAAATAAATAAATAAAGTAAAATAAAAAAAAATCGTTCAAAATGGATCTGGAATGAAAATTCTTTTTTTAGAATTCTTTATAAATTCACCATATAATAAACGTCTCAGATTCATTTTGATTAATAGTTATAAATCACATTATCTCATTCAAAAGGGTTCTAAAACATTGAATAAAGTTGCATAAAATAAATGTTTGTTTAGAAGATTTACCTTAATAAAATCATAACTAAATGTGGAAAAGGTGCCAAAAGTTCGGTACAAACGACTTTCGAGGTTCGCCGACAAAAGAGTTGATATCTAAATGGGAAAACCATGTTCCATAGCAGTTCCTTAAATCATAGATATAGGAATGTACAACGTTCTACAATTAATTTAAAAGAATTGCATTTTTAGTCTTCTGGGGTCCCATTGATTATGTATAGAAAATTTGGTTGAGTTTGCTCAAATGGCCTAGATTTTTAATTTTTAACCCCCTCACCCCCTGGGTCGATATGCACCAAAATCTCATCAGCTTTTAATCTCAATGGACCAAAACTACCTGTGAAATTTGGTTTTGATATTCACACTAGTTTTTGAGCTAGCTCGTTCACAAAAATTTGGTAACGCACAGACTAACGGACAAACAGAATAACAGGCGAACAGACTAACAGACATTTTTTTTAATTTTATTTATTTATTTATTTATCCAGAAAAATACACAACATACAATATGTCGTTTCCTATAGAGTTGACAAGTCAACTGTACATAGGACCGGATTAAAATCTTATCTATATTATATTTTGACAAAACAATTATTATCTCGAAAAATATAATTTTTTCTATGTTCACTTATTAGAGATTTTTTGTAGACCGAAATGCCATGGATTCGCTCAATTTTTTTTAATCAAAATAGTTTCAGCCGTTTTTGAGATATTTCGAAAAAAAAAGAAGCAAGAGAGACGGACTGGTAGAATTTTTAATTGAATGTGTAATGGAAGGCAGCCCAGAGGTAGTGAGGAAAGAAAAAATTAACACATATCCAAATAAGGTGTACTTTATTGGAATACTTCCTCCTTTCCTTTCAAATGGACATTTCGGAGGATTCTTCCTCCTTCTTCAGGGTTTCAAGGGGTCAATGAAGGAAACAAATATAATGCTTCCTTCCTCTCTCCACAGCAGTATTTAAAACTTTTTTCTTCCTTAGAAGAGGCAAAATTATTGATAATTAAGAAAAGGGTCTCACCTTTCTTGGAATGACCATCTCAACCACTGCTAAAGCTGCAGCGCGCAAGCTCCTATTTAGGTCTAGACGCTATTATACTCCCAGTCCACTTCTTACACTGTATAAGGCTCAAATTCGTCCCTGTCTCGAATATGGCTCTCATCTGTGGAGAGGGGCCTCCAAGGATTCTTTTGCCACACTGGATGCAATTCAGAAGCGAGCAATTAAACTAATAGGAGACCAGGCCCTAACTAGCTCACTCGACCTCCTGGCTCACCGAAGAAACGTTTCTGCCCTTTCCTATACTACAGATACTATCATGGTGTCTGTTCAGTCGAGCTAAAATCAATTATCCCCCCTAAAGCCCTCTTTAAGAGAATACGCGGTTTTCAAACGCTCAGCACCCCTTCACTGTCAAATTGGATAAAAATCGAACAAGCGCTTTCGCCAACTCTTTTATTCCTATGAGCTCCAGAGACTGGAACTCTCTCCTAGACACCGTCTTCCCCGCGACTTATAACCTTCAGCTGTTTAAGACCCGTATCCAGAGATAACTTTGACCCCTACCCAGCCCATAAAAACCCTTCTTCTACTTCTTTTCACGATGGAGGGGCCAACTCAGGCCTTTAGAGGATGCATCTTTTTGGTCTAACTCCTTCTCTCATCATTGTCATTAAAAAAAAGGAGGGGAAAAAATTGTTTTTCTATGCCTCTGCTAAGGAAGAAAAAGGTTGTAAACACTGCTGTGGAGGGAGGAAGGCAGCATTTTATTTGTTTCCTTCATTGACTCCTTAAAACCCTGAAGAAGGAGGGAAGAATCCTCCGAAATGTCGGTTTGAAAGGAAAGGAGGAAGGATTCCAATAAATTACACCTTATTTGGATACGTGTTAATTTTTTCTTTGCTCACTACCCCTGGGCTGCCTTCCCTTACTTTCAATTTCAATTTAATATTCGAATAAAAGGGATTTTATTTTAAATGCCTTTTCTTCAGTTCCGTGTGAGCTCACAAGGCGGCGCAAATATTTAAATAACTTCATTTTGCTGTGCCATTAGCAGTCGGCTCAACACACTTCAACATGGCTGGTCTATCGAAAAAGGCCTTAATAATATTTTACCTATAGAAACAAAATATGTGTAGAAAACGTAAAGTGGTGATAAGAAACTGTCGCGAAATTCTCCCAACATTTCATTCCATCCAACCTCAAAAAAGAATCATGCCAGGCTCCTGAGAAATAAAAAAAATCCTTTCATAATTAAGTGAGTAAAAAATTTTAGATTCCATTTCATTAAATTATTTTTAATTTAAAGATAATTTAGATATAAACTGTGGTTAACTCGAAAATCCTATTAAATAAATATTTTGAAATTTATTTAATTAAAATATAATATAATTGATTACTCATTGTTTTTGTAAATTAATAAAATGATCCAACTAATAAGATTAACACAATATATATTCTTTGGACTTTTAAATTTCATCACAATAAATAACATCTCTTAATTATAACATTTATACATATTGCTTAAATTAATTTTAATTTTTTTAATCATTTTAAAATTAGAGCTATTTAAATTTAAAATAAATGAAATGATTTTTTATATTTAAATAAACTTAACATGTGACAATTAAATTATTCTTGTATATATTATCAATTCCATATGTTTAAATGATTAAATCTTTAAATTAGTATTTATTCATTGGTACATATTTCTTTCCATTTCTCGAACATCCCCGCTTTCTGTGATGAAGGAAGATGTTGTTATGGCTTGACACCCCTCTGTCTATCGATCAGCAAATGGCTTTTGCCAACTTTCCAGTTGTCACTTCCGATCATATCTCACCCATATCTTCTGGCCAAATGATTAGCGAAATCTTTACTTATTTTTATATCTAAATCTAACTACAAATATATACAATCCATCTCAAACTGGGCCGATTTTAAGGAGGGGGGAAATGAGTGATTACCCCCCCCCTCATGGAATAATAATAATAATACAGTAGAATCTCGATATATCGTTTATCTCGATAAATCGTAAGAAAGTGCTGGTCCCTTGGAAAAATCTCGTTAATTCATATAAAACAATGCATTTTAGTCGCCTCGGTATAATGTATTTTTTAACCGACTTCAAAAAAGGAGGAGGCTATCAATTCGACTGATTTTTTTTTGTGTCTATGTTACCTGATTTCTTCGCCAATTATGAACCGATTTTGATGATTTTTTTGCATTGGGTTCAGTCTAGTTTCCAATTGGTCCCGTTTTTTTTTTCATTGGTATTGGACCTTTTTTGTTATGTTTGTTTAGACATAACTTCTTTGCTTATGAACCGATTTGAATAATTATTTTTGCGTTTGGACCAGTATAGCTCCAAGATAGTCAAGATACCTAACTATTTATTTATTTATTTATTTTATGTATGTTCAGCGAGAACTTTTTGCCACGTGGACCGATTTCGATGATTCTTTTTTTATTGGAAAGGGCATACCTTAGGGTGGTCCCATATTAATTTTCTCAAGTTCTGATGATATGATCAATGACGAAATAACGTAAATCTCCAATTCTTATGACCAAATAATCGAAATTATAACATATAAAATCTCTTATAAAAAAAACAATCTTAAAACGTTCATCTAAAACCCGCTAACGTTTAGAGAGAATTTCTATATTTATTAATTGAATTTTATTATCATTTTCTGATTCATTCGACCGACGCTTTCTCTTACGAGATGCATACAAAATATTATCTAAAGTCACAATTAATAACATCACTAAAAAGAGAAAAATAAAAATAATTTTTATAAAAAAAATAAAACCGACTTCAAAAAAATTAAATGCAACAAATAAAATAATAAGAACTCAAAAATCATTAAAAATACACTAAAAGGTATAAAATAATTATTATCTTATTTAGTTACAACTAAACGACGAAATATTAACATGAAATTACTTTTTGAAGTCGGTGCCAAACAAACTATATAAGCGGGCGTACCCGCCAAAAGTACTAAGTAAGAAGATCCGTAGAGTGCAATTCATATAATATATATGTTTGGCACCGACTTCAAAAAGTAATTTCATGTTAATATTTCGTCGTTTAGTTGTAACTAAATAAGATAATAATTATTTTATACCTTTTAGTGTATTTTATTTGTTGCATTTAATTTTTTTGAAGTCGGTTTTATTTTTTTCTTTAAAAATTATTTTTATTTTTCTCTTTTTAGTGATGTTATTAATAGTGACTTAATATAATACCTTGCATGCATCTCTTAAGAGAAAGGGCCTGGTGAATGAATCAGAAAATGATAATAAAATTCAAATCATAAATATAGAAATTCTCTCGAAACGTTTGAGGGTTTTAAATGAATGTTTTAAGATTTTATTTATTATAATTTCGATTATTTGGTCATAAGAATTGGAGATTTACGTTAGTTCGTCGTTGATCATATCATCAGAACTTGACCAAATTAATATGGCAGCATCCCTAAGATACCTCCTTTCCAATAAAAAAATAATCATCGAAATCGGTTCATAAACAAAGAAGTTAGGCCTGAACAAACCTAACAAAAAAGGTTTAATACCAATGAAAAAAAACGTGACCAATTGGAAGCTAGACTGAACCCAATGCAATTTTTTTTTCAAAATCGGTTCACAATTGGCGGAGATATGAGGTAACAGGCACAAAAAAAAACTCAGTCGAATAGAGAACCTCCTACTTTTTTGAAGTCGGTTAAAAACAAGGGCAATTGCTAAATCTGCTGTACAGTCATCTTAAAGCTTTTCAAAAGAAAATTCGCTTATAAAGTTTAGGGAAAGCGGTTTTGGTTTATAGTGAAACATATTCAACACAGGAATTATTTAACGGGTTATAGTGGTGTTTCACAAAGTGGAAATAAAATTAAAAAAATTAAAAAATCTTTTAAATTATTTTGGAGATTTTTTTATTTATCTCTATACATATTTCGGGCTATGATCCCTTCATCAGGAGGTTTAACAGAAAACTGATATTCAGTTGAATGATGAAGGGTTCATAGCCCGAAATATGTATAGAGATAAATAAAAAATCTCCAAAATAATTTAAAAGATTTTTAAATTTTTTAATTTTTATTTCCACTTTGTGAAACACCACTATAACCCGTTAAATAATTCCTGTGCAAAATTCGCTTGTGGGAAACATAAATGAGAAGTAAAAACTGTTTTTATTTTTTAACATTATCCAGTCACGAAAACATTGAATACGATCGCTATGTTGAAGAACTGAAACTACTGTCAGACCAATTCACTGATCAGTTTTCCGATTTTAAGAATATGGATAGCACTTTCAATATTTTTGCAAATCCTTGTGATTGTAATGTGGAAGATGCTCCGCTTCACCTACAAATGGAGTTGATCGAGCTTCAAGAAGACTCACATTTGAAGTCTAAATCTGATGATCTGGAAATAAGCGAATTTTACAGAACATACCTTTCCGAATTTTCCACCTTTTTTTTTTTTGTTAATTTGCTTTTTATTGATGATTATGCTAAGTATTATAATTAATCAATAAAAAATCTGTTAATTTTTATCGCAATTTTATTCACTACTACCTACTTATTTCTTACCTACGGCCAGCGACCTGATTAAGTCCCGAAATTACGCCCTCAGCTAAGCAAAGGTTGCCCATACCTGCTACATACCATAGTTTATCATCATCATCATTATTGGGTACACAGCCCTAAGACTGGATTGACGCAACCACCCGTCTCCACTCGGCTCTGTCTCATGCCAGCTGTTTGACCTCTCTAAATTTCTCACATCCCATATCCCTTGGGTCTTGAAAAGATGTTGCCTGGAAGAAATTCAATCCTTCTGACATGTAATAAAAATTATTCATAACAGCTCGAATTCAGTAGAAGATCGTGATTTTTCAAAGAAAGGCGAAACTTTCATTAGTTTGATGGCTTGTTTCTGAATTACACCCATGGTGATAATAAAGTGTTCTCAATTGTAAGCTCGATTCGAGACAGCCAATTTGGGCCTTGTAATGTTTGAAATATCAAGAGCTTAATTATCAATTCGCTAACAAGGTCCGCCTTCAAGGTTCGTTTTTAAATATTTAGCTGTTTTTGAGATATTCCTAAATAACTAAGCAAAACACCCATTTTTAGTGCACGATTATATCTAGTACATCCCCATAATTCCAGGTGTACAAGTATGAAATGCGGATTTAATGGATCGATGATTCATTGGTTCGCAGCAAAAGGGGAAGATTTTTACTGGCGTGGTATTCACAAATTTCCCTAAAGATGGAAAAAATGTATAACAAGCGATGGAGTATACTTTGAATAAAGCACTTCTTATCATTCTTCCGCATTTCATACTTGTACCTGGTATATATGGTAAAGAAAAAAATGTAATAGCTGATCGAACTTAACGACTAAGAGAAAACATACATTTTAATTTTAATAACATACTAACTTATTTTCCCAATAATTTTGTCTAATATTTTTCTTTCCTTTTGATTTCGAAAGACCTGGTATGGACGGCCTGGGTCTGGAGACCGAGATCGGCGCCTGGGACTCTGTCTTGCTTGAGCCTCTTTCCGAGGAATCTTTTGTAGCGAACCTACATCAACGTTTCAAACGGGACCAGATTTATGTAAGCTAGTTCACTTTATTTAAATTAAATAATAATCTCAAAGATTTTTCGGAAAAAATGTTAAAATTTTAGAATTTTTTTCACAACATTTTGGCTTCTAATTCTGAAGCTGTTTTTAAGTAATGGAAGATGTAACCCATCGATCTTTAAAATCGTCATTTCACTCTTAGTTTCTAATTTTCACAAGGTTTATCCAACCCGAAATAATCTTCCAGATCAACCTCCTGTAGGTAAATTAAACTTAGACCAATAGATATTTTAGATTTGATTTATTAAGACGATTGTGGGTCAGTGGTTAGAGTGTTGGGCCGCTGTCCTGAAGTATGCTGGTTCGAGACTGAGTCTTGGCAGATATTTGCAGCCGTCTCCTCTTGGAAAGCAATGGCAAACTACCAAGAGTTATAATTGCCTAGTCAACCTCTCCAAACTAGCCGTTCGGAACCGGGGTTAAAAAATAGGTCCCGTATATCTGTGTAAAACAGTTAAACACACTCAGCACAGGTATATGTGGAGAGGTGCCGAAACGTCAAGGAGACCTGATATGGCACGCATATATCTGTGCTGAGTTTAGTTGTTTTACACAGATATACGGGACCTACTTTTTAACGCCCGTTCCGAACGGCTAGTTTGGAGAGATTACTAGGCAATTATACTCTTGGTAGGTTGCGATTGCTTTCCAAGAGGAGGCGACTGCAAATATCTGATCTGCCGAGACTCATTCTCGAACCAGCGTAATTCGAGTCAGCGATCCGACACTCCACCCACTGACCCACAGTCGCCAATAAAGGAATAAACATATTAATATTTCAAATGTCTTTGGATAAAGTTTAGTAACGATCCATTGCAGTTTATTTTTTTATATTCATTTTTTTTCTAATTTAAAACTTCCATCTGTACATTTTGTCAGATTAAAGATTAGTCTAAGCCGACTCGCAGAGTTTCTGGTTTGTGCTCGATCTTTTATAGAATAACTAGATTAATTAGTACTATTACAAAAAATTCAATATTTTTTTATTGGACCATCTATTAGTTAAAAGATAATCTATTTAAATTTTATTATACACACTCTATTCACACTATTATTTCTAGGATGAGGGATATTTTTCCATGATGAGTATAGAAGAAATATCTATAGAAAAATCTCTATAGAAGAAATTTGATAACACGAATTAGTAAACCAAGCTATTTATTATTTTGCAAACTATTTTTCAAAGAAAAGCGTAATATATTATTTCTTTAATATTTTTTGTTGAAGAAACAAGAAATCTTTTTTTATGATTAATTCGTTAAGTTAACGAACTGTGATAAGCTTTTTGAAAAATATCATAAAAAATAAAATAAACGTGCTTGAAATGACAAAAATACTATAATACTATTTTAATAATTAGATATTTGTTACTTTTCTAAAAATAATAAAAATGAAATCATAAATAATTTAATGAAAACGTATCTCTAAAAAATATAATTGATTGCATCTCTTCTTGGTTCATTTAATAAAATCGAATGGTCATATATTTATTACAATCGTAAAGATTTCTTAAAAGTAATACTTGAAGAATATTTCCATAAAAAGATATGGTCAGTTTTTAATTTAGTTAAGAAAAATGAATGATTTATTATCTTTGTCATGTATAAATCACATATATTTATATATTATACAGGGTGATTCACGGTCGATGGCAAGTTAGACGTTTATGCAAAACGGAACGCAGGATTTTTCTGAAAATTTAGCACCTTACATTTTCTTACCTGATCTATCGATCCAAAATATTTTCAGCATTGTGACGTTTTGGCTTCCATCGAAAAGTCGTAGCAACTTTATTATTTTAAATATAACACCCCGTATATTAACACGTTTTTAGAACCGCCCTTTTATTAAAATACTTGTTTGTTAATATTGTCCTATACCTATCTCTATTGGTTTTCGAGATAAAAATAATTTGTGTTAAATATGGTCCAAAACATGGCCCTAATTAAACTTAAATAAATTAGTGCTCTCAATTCAAGAAACGTTGATATTTTGGTGGTTGTTTAGACACACCCGAAGTATTTAATTTAAACCGAAAAATCGACTCCATATTATACAGGGCTTCTAAGATTACTATTATTTCCGTTATTCATAAAAGAGGTCAAAAGTTCGTTTTTTCAAATGAGACGCCCTGTATATTACTCAATAAATTGAAAGACGAAGAAAAATGCTTTAAGAAGATATATCATGTCCCTATACCTAAAACACCAAGTTTTCTTAATAAAGGCGCTTTTAGGTGAAAAATTACTTTTAATTAATTTAATTTTAGCTAACCATAGAAATATCAAGCTTATGACAGTTTGTTGACTTTATAGGAAACTTATAAAGAGTTTATTGACGGTGTTCAAAAAAATCTCCCAAAATGACCGCAAATATTGATTATTCAAACGAAGTTCTTATGAAATTATTTATTTTGTACATAACATTAAGTGTATAAGAACTTCGTTTGAATAATCAATATTTGCGATCATTTTGGGACATTTTTTTGAACATCGTCAATAAACTGTTTATAAGTTACTTATAAATAGTCAACAAACTGTCATAAGCTTGATATTGCCATGGTTAGTTAAAATTAAATTCATTAAAAAGTAATTTTTCACGAAAAAGCGCCTTTATTAAGAAAACTTGATGTTTTAGGTATAGGGACATGATATATCGTCTTAAAGCATTTTTCTTCGTCTTTCAATTTATTGAGTAATATACAGAGGGTCTCATTTGAAAAAACGAACTTTTGACCCTTTTATGAATAACGGAAATAATAGTAATCTTAGGACGCCCTGTATAATATGGAGTCGATTTTTCGGTTTAAATTAAATACTTCAGGCCTGTCTAAACTACCATCAAAATATCAACTTTTCATAAATTGAGAGCAGTAATTTATTTAAGTTTAATTAGGGCCATGTTTTGGGCCAAATTTAACACAAATTATTTTTTATCTCGAAAACCAATAGAGATAGGTATAGGACAATATTAACAAAAAAGTATTTTAATAAAAGACCGGTTCTAAAAACGTGTTAATATACGGGGTGTTCCATTTAAATAAATAAAGTTGCTACGACTTTTCGATGGAAGCCGAAACGTCGCAATTCTGAAAATATTTTAGATCGATAGAACAGGTAAGAAAATTTAAGGTGCTAAATTTTCAGAAAAATCCTGTGTTCCGTTTTCAATAAACGTCTAACGTGCCATCGACCGCGAATCACCGTGTATAATATTGTTTAAAAAATTGAATTTTTTCATAATATTATAAAGCTTCTGATTCTATTTATTAAAATTACTTTTAAATATATCCTAATTACAAATATTTTCTCTATAAGTAAACTCATTAATTTTTTCTTGCGAAGAATTCAACTCCGGAAGCATTTATATAAATGGTTATATGAATAAATTAATCAAACGCCTTTTTTAATCGCGCAGAAAACGCTGCTTACTTCCCCGTCTTCATTTGATTTGTGGCTTTTTAATGTCCTTTAATCTTTACTCTTGAAAAATTACCCATTGAAATTATTTTTCGGTGTCTTTTAATTCACTTTTAATACATTGAAAGAATGAATTCTATCTCAACTCAGTTCATTTGAAAAATAATTTATACTTTTTATGATTTCACAAATTTTTTTTTCTATTCGTTGATTACCTCGTTAGAAGGTATGTTTTCTCTTTATACCTATTTATATGAGATATTTTATTTTGAATTAAAGTTGTAATTTGCATTCAAAAGCTGATGGTGTATATTAAGATAAAGAGCTGATTAGATCTTTATTGAAATCAGACCAAAAATTAGAATTAAAATTTCGTAAGATGCGAGGTAGGTTTCACAAAAAAAACAAATAAGCTGACGTGTTCTGATGTGGCCATCCACTTGACTTTACCATACAACCTGGCCCCTCACTTATATTTAATATTTAATAAAATTTTATAATCATGTAGGGGAGGGGGTTAGTTTTTGCATTTTTAGACCTCTTGGGGCCCACTGATTATGTATACAAAATTTCACTGCACCAAAACTACGTGTGAAATTTGGTTTCGATATTCACACTAGTTTTTGAGCTAGCTCGTCCACAAAAATTTGGTAACGCACAGACTAACTAACAGACATTTTGACAAAACAATTATTATCTCAAAAAATAATTTTTTCTATGTTCACTTATTAGGGCTTTTTTGTAGACCGAAATGCCATGGTTTCGCCCAATTTTTTTAATCAAAATAGTTTCAGCCGTTTTTTAGATATTTCGAAAAAAAGAAGGAAAAAACACTTTTCATGCACGATTACAATATTAAAATGTTTCACCTAGAACCAACACCCTTCTCCTTAAAAGTTATCAAAAATTAGAGATGAGATTTTTAAAATTTGAATCTTTGTCTGATTTAGACCAACTATTGAACAGTTGGCCTTTATGGCCTCACGAAACGATCGATACAAAAATCAGTTTTCTAAAACGACCCAGGGGGGGTGGAGGTATATAGTAAGGTCATGAGAGGCCACATCACATATTTTTAATAAATTTTGCTATTGTTTCTCGACTATCCGATGCTTTTAGGATTAAAATAAAATACCTAATGCTTACTATTATTTAAAGAAAAAAAAACTAAGTAAAAATGAAGGAACCAAAATTAAAAGTTTTTCAAAACTCGATAGGCTCGCTAGTTAGATCACCTATAATAATAAACTATTAGAAGTTTATTTTTTAATTATATTAAGAAATAAACTGCAACGGATCGTTGCTAAACTTTATCCAAATTCATTTGAAATATTAATATGTTCTAGAGTAAAGTACTTTAAAATATAATTTTGCTAAAAACTTTATTTAACCTTTTTTGTGGTTCCCAAGGTACTTAATTAGGATATTAAATTTCATCAAAATTGGTTAAGTCATTTTCAAGATATTTAGAAAAAACTAAAAAAGTACTGAAATAAAGTACTAATGTTTGTGGACCGAAATGTACCAAAAACTAATCAGCGCTTCATTTTGTTAAAATACTGGTAGGTTTTCAATTTCAATTCATTCGGTGCAACGGTGTGGAAAAATTCGTGGACGAAAAAAACGATAACACACACACACACACATACATCCATCCGCACGCACTTCCAAAAAAAATGGCACTTTTTGGCCTCTCGGCGAGATCCCAGGTAATTTTTGGCAAAACCGTCACGTGCTAAAATTCAATCTCATTGAATACTTCAATTTGTGACCTTAATTGAGTCCATGGGTTCCGTAGTCTTTACCTGAGGACCCTTTGAAGTCGCGCTTGCCGCGAGAGCGATTCCAATACTTTCTCCCATGCTTCGCATTGGATAAAGTAAAAATGATATTTTCTGACTTTTTCAACCCGAAATTCGAAATCTTGAGAACCCAACATTTATTCAGTTCACCTCAGTGGAAATAACAAAAAGTTTTAATTTTTTTTTCCTTTATTTTTACTTAAAGTTAAGTGTTTTTTTCTTTAAATAATAGTAAGCCTCTTAGGTATTTTATTGTAATCCTAAAAGCATCAGATAGTTGAGAAACACTAGCAAAACTTATTAGAAATATATGATTTGGCCTCTCATGACCTTACTATATACCCCTCTCGATAGGCTCGCTAGTTAGATCACCCATAATAATAAACTATTAGAAGTTTATTTTTTAATTATATTAAGAAAAATTATATTTTCTGAATCCGAAATTCGAAATCTTGAGAGGACAAAATTTATTCAGTTCACCGCAGTGGAAATAATACAATTTTTCGTTCTTGACTTATCGTAGATATCTGAATCCAGACAGAAAAAAAATCATGTTTTTAAAATGACTTTTTTTACATTTTAGACATTTTTAAACACAATGATCGTGAATTTAATACTAGGGCCGGTTCGGAGATCTTACCTCATAAAATCATTATATGTATTTCGATGAGTTTGTAAATTTTGACTGAATATTGAAATTTATGTAATTTCTTTTTGTTTCCTCTTCGTGTTTAGCTATTGTCTTTTGTTGAGAGATTGAATTTCATACCAAAACAACGGAAAATTTTTGTCTTCGAATTAAATAATTCACAATCTAATAAATTTTTTACCCCACAATAATAATTAAAAAATAAATTAATGCGAGCTCAAGATTAAATTATATTAAAATATGCTGACATATTAAGGTTTTGATAGTGAGCGCCTGAGAATGCAATCCGCAATACACGGTGTTTCATGCAAATGCATATCCAACAACTATGCAGGCGGCGCTGTGAATTTTTCTAAACAATTCTACCCTAAATATGCCAAAAGTCATATTATAGATCAGAGTTTAAACAATTCAATACAAAATTATAAACTAAAAAATGCGCAATAGGAAATGAATCCAGTTTTGGTTCAATACACACCCACACTGCGGCTTTGAAATTGATATCCTTTTACACCCTCATACATGGTTGAAGTTGGATTTATAGGGATTAAAATTAAATTTAGAAATAACTTACAATTTCCAAATTCATTACATTTAAAAACGACTAATAGTGATGCAAACTTAAAAAACGTCATCAATAAAACTAGAAAGCAACTAAATTTTAGATAGGTACTCATTATGCGTCTGAGTAATAAATTTAAAATCAGAAATCAATATCCAAAAATTCAACTTACTTTCAAATTTTTAAAAATGCATGCTTCTTCATTTTAGTTTTATAGAGAAATTAAATTTTTTTATTTTTTGCGTGCCATACTTGCTTACAACTATGGTGATTACAATGTAAAGTATAAGATTGGTGTTACTGGCACTCAGGTTCGATTCCCGAGGGGGTGAAAAACAATGACATATAATTAAAAATAATCCATTCCATTGGATTTAATAGATGACACCATCTTATGATTTTCTAAGTAAAGTGTAAGTATATCCACTCCATAGTTATTACTTTACCATACAGGGTATGGTCAAGTATTCTAATCGTGCATGAAAAAAGTGTTTTTTTTGCTTCTTTTTTTCTAAATATCTCAAAAACGGCTGAAACTATTTTGATTAAAAAAATTGAGCGAAACCATGGCTTTTCGCTCTACAAATAAGTGAACATCGAAAAAATTATATTTTTCGAGATAATAATTGTTTTGTCAAAATGTCTGTTAGTCTGGTTATTGTCTGTCCGTTAGTCTGTACGTTACCAAATTTTTGTGGACGAACTAGCTCAAAAACTAGTCTGAATATCGAAACCAAATTTCACACGTAGTTTTGATCCATTGAGATTAAGAGCTGATTATATTTTGGTGCATATCGACCCAAAATTAAGAGGGGTGGAGGAGGAGGGTGGGGGTTAAAAATTAAAAATCTAGGCCATTTGAGCAAATTCAACCAAATTTTGTATATATAATGAGTGGAATCCCAGAAGTCTAAAAATGAAAAAACTAACCTCCCAAAACGGGGAGGAGGGGGAGTCAAAAAATGAAAATCTTGGCCATTTACCAAACTCAACCAAATTTTGTATACATAATCAGTGGGACCCCAGAAGTATAAAAATGCAAAAACTAACTCCCCTCCCCTACATGATTATAAATAATTTTAGGGCCCAGGTTGTATGGTAAAGTCAAGTGGATGACCACATCAGAACACGTCAGCTTTTTATCTTTTTTTTCTGTTAGATTAAAATATGTATAAAAATAAAATAATATCAAAATATTTTTTTTTAAATCTTATTTATTTCCTAATTATTATATTATATCTGAATGAATGAGTTCATCTGATATTTAACTAATTTCCATATTTTCTTGTCACCCCTCAAAATAATTTTTATTAATTGAGTTAGGTATAGATTAGATTCTGATACATTCCTTTTCCTCTTTAGACTTCCTTCATAGGACATCTCTTTTGGCATCCCTCCAAATCGACGAGCCGTTTCCCTTTAGTTTCCATAAAGTCGTCCGTACTGGAGACCACCACTTACTTTATTTCTTATATTTATGTCCAAGAACAATTCATTCTGAAAAAAAAATACTATTATTATATCATTTTGAAAAATAAATCAAAACAGATCAATTACATACTTAGATTAATTAGAAATGTTTTTATTTACCTAATTTATAGAAAAAATGTTAGATATAAAATATTATTATCATTTCCGTCCATATTTTGTATTAATTTAAAAGTTTATATTAGGAAAATAAGAACAAGTTTTCATGTGTGACTTTTTTATTTATCAACCAACGTTTCGTCGACTTTGCCGAGTTCTTCAGGGCTTCTACAATTACAAGAACATTATTGATATGAATTTACAAAAGTACAATTACAATTCCAAAACAAACATGTATTAATAGTTTACCTACCAAATAGTCATGTCACACATTCGTCTAAATTTTCTTATTGGTTCATGGTAACTAAGATAATAAGAAAATTTAGACGAATGTATGACATGACTATTTGGTAGGTAAACTATTAATACATGTTTGTTTTGGAATTTTTATAAATTCATATCAATAATGTTCTTATAATTGTAGAAGCCCTGAAGAAGTCGGCAAAGTCGACGAAACGTTGGTTGATAAATAAAAAAGTCACACATAAAAACTTGTCCTTATTTTCCTAATATAAACTTTCAAGTTAGATATAAAAATGTAATTTTTAAGGATTTTCATAAAGATGATTTATATTTAATCTCAATCAAATAAAAACATATAATTTTACTTTAGTTATCGGGTAAACTTTTTTGAATATTCACACATTTAACATACAGTTTGTTGAAAAAATTACATCAATATTTTGAAATTGTATAGTATTCATCAAAGCAAGAAATAAACATGGGTTCTAAAACAAATACTTTTTGAAATATGAGTCATTATGCCTAACATCACTATAGGATAGTGTTGGCGAATCTTATGAGTTTGGTGTGTAAAAATTCGGAAAAAACCTGACTTAACTCTGGTGTCGTGTCACATCTAGAAATATTCATAATTTGTTGATAGTAGGAGCCCTAGTAAAAAACAAACATATTTTTGATATATTTATTTATTCAAAAACATCTTAATTACTATTCTTTACATTAGCGACTTGAGCGCAACATCTGTTGACTCTTCTTGAGCGAAGACCGTCAGTAAAACGATGCGTGTTACCCAAAATGTCTTAACGTGTCACTTTTGACACGCGTGTCATAGGTTCGCCATCACTGCAAAGGAAAGCACAGTGAACACCTCCTATAGACTCTATAGGAGGTGCTCACTGTGCTTTCCTTTCATTGTACATATATTCAGCAATACATTTTAGACGTCTTAGAAACAATTCTAGCTTGTCTTGGTTATGCTGATAAGATTGGCAGAGTTTAGAGTTTGTACATCAATGATTAAGTTTTAACATGATTATCTTTGTTATTTTTACAGACCTACATCGGCAATGTGCTTGTTTCCGTTAATCCATATAAGAAATTGGCAATCTACTCAGGAGAATTAGCCAGGGCCTACAGAACTCGTGGACCACATCAACTACCACCTCATGTGTAAGAATCTACCCATTATATGTTCGACTTTAATACGAATTCTTCTTATATTTCAATTTTTAATTTTACTTTACCATACAGGGTATGGTCAAGTATTGTAATCGTGCATGAAAAAAGTGTTTTTTTTCCTTCTTTTTTTCGAAATATCTCAAAACTGAAACTATTTTGATTAAAAAAATTGAGCGAAACCATGGCATTTCGCTCTACAAAAAAGCTTTAATAAGTGAACATCGAAAAAATTTATATTTTTCGAGATAATAATTGTTTTGTCAAAATGTCTGTTAGTTAGTCTGTGCGATACCAAATTTTTGTGGACGAGCTAGCTCAAAAACTAGTGTGAATATCGAAACCAAATTTCACACGTAGTTTTGGTCCATTGAGATTAAGAGCTGATTAGATTTTGGTGCACATCGACCCAAAATTAAGGGGGGTGGAGGGGGGTTAAAAATTAAAAATCCTGGCCATTTGAGCAAACTCAACCAAATTTTGTATACATAATCAGTGGGATCCCAGAAGTCTAAAAATGCAAAAACTAACCACCCGAAATGAGGGGAGGGTGTAGGGTCAAAAAATGAAAATCTAGGCTCTTGTACCAAACTCAACCAAATTTTGTATACATAATCAGTGGGCCCCCAGGAGTCTAAAAATGCAAAAACTAACCCCTTTCCCCTACATGATTATAAATAATTTTATTAAATATTAAATATAAGTGAGGGGGCCAGGTTGTATGGTAAAGTCAAGTGGATGGCCACATCAGAACACGTCAGCTTATTTAATAATACTAATTATTACTCAAAAGAAAACTTGAGAAAATTGGCAAATAGAAATTAGAGTGGTAATTAAACGCCTTTTAGTTTAGATCAAATTTACTTTATTAAAAATAATGTTCACTATAATAAATATATTGAACCAAAATTATGTTGTTTTTTTTCATAAGCAATTTTATTAATATTGTAATTATTAAAACTAAATCTATCTTAACCAAATAGAGCCCAACCGAAGTCTTGGGTTTCTCAGTCTTTCTGAAGACCCCCTTTGAAGTCGGGCTTGGTCCGAGACCGATTACAATACTTTATCGATCTGCTTCGCTATGGATAAAGTAAAAACTTCGGATTAACACTTCGGAATAACTAGTCAAATCAAAGTTATTGTTATTTAATTAATCTATTTCTAAAAAATTTAAATTGGTGAAACTATTTTAAAACAAAATGTTTCAAAGCTCAAATAATATTATATTAATTTTCAAATAGAGTATATCAAATTAATACTATCTAATCTAAAACCCAAATATGTACCATATATACAGTACACTCCCGTATAACGCGCTCCCATAAAACGCGAATTCCTATAACTCGGCGAAAAAATTGCGACTAGTACTCATATAGCGCGATAAACACTCATATAACGCGTAAGCTGGGCGTGCTTAAAGTTACATAAATTGGTCTGATAATGTATGTCCCGTATAACGCAATTTCCTATTGCGCGGAACGTATCCCCGCGTTATAAGGGAGTCTACTGTATTACAAACTAAGATAATTCAAATGTTTCTTTATATTCAAACACGTAAATACCTAGTTTATACATGGTGTAACAAAAATGTGGGTTTCCCCATCAAGTCTATTTGCTATTCATCAAAATAAACAAAAAATTGATATAAACTTATAATATATTCACATCTAAACAAATGAAACTATTTTAGATGATTCATTATTTCATCTAAATCACTGTTTCCTAACCGTGGGTCCGTCAGAAATTTTTGCTGGTCCTCACTGCAATAACATTATTTTTTCAAAATTTTATCTAAATAATTTTGGTAATTCATGTTATAGTGGGGCTAATATAGAGTCAAATGTTTTATTCGAGTTACCGAATGTAAACCCTGAGTAAAAGTTTATTAATTATTATAAAATTTATTTTTGCGGAATGTTTTCTTTAATTTTTTACCGGTCCGCAAAAAGTGCTTAGGTCGTTTGACCGTCCTCAAACGTAAAAACTTAGGAACTGCTCATCTAAATATCTAAGTTTTAATACAAACATGACTGTAACATGAAAATGACTCATTTGTGAACATAGGTATAGCTATATTATTTATTTATGTTTTTTGTTTACTTTAATGATTAGAAAATACACTTGAAGTAGCCATCCTCGTTTTTGCTACACTCTTTTTAGATTATTTATAATAAACAATGTGAAAATCCCAAAATACATAAAATATGGACAGATATGCAGTGACGGGTGCAGCTTACCGATTTCTCCGGGATCGAAATGAAGACCAGGCAATCGTTGTTTGTGGAGAAAGTGGTTCTGGCAAAACAGAAGCAGCTAGAATTGCCCTCCAATTTCTGGCTTATTCCCCGCTTTCGGTCGCCTCTTCTAACTCAACCCAAAGAACACATCGAATTTCCGTCGCTCCTGCTGTTCGCGATGGACTACTCCAGGCTGGATTGCTTCTCGAAGGTAAAATCACTTAAAATAGTCAATTATATTATATTTTAATTAATAAAAAATTAATTTTTAAAAATTACAGCATTTGGTAATGCAAAAACTTATCGAAATGACAACTCCTCCAAGATTTGTAAGTATTTCATTTATAAAAAAATTAAGAATTAATATTTAAGGTAGTTGTTTCGCGACAATACTAGCAAAAAGTTAATGCTAGAGTATATAGAACAGACAATAAGGATTCATAGTTCATAAGCCCAAAACTTTTTGCTGTTTATGTACCAATTCTAGCCAATCCCGTGCGCGTTTTACAAATTTGGAACCATTGTAAAAGATTGAATATTTTTATATTAAAATGACAGATAAAATACATTTTAAAGGTCGATTTATTTCTATAAAAATCGTTTTGTTATTTTTTAACAAATGTAATCAACGCCTACGTTACACATAATTTTGAAAAAATCTAGCGCATGCGCGCTTTATACATCTTTCGCTGGTTAAATAAATGCGCTGTTGCCAAATTGTTTTTAGTGTAAATTTTTTTTTATACATTTTTCATTATTTATTCATTATTATCTCAGAAACTTTGTTGTAACTATGAATCAAAATTGTCTTAAAATATGTATTGGTTATTGTTTAATGTTGGTTTAGTTTTTTATAAAATTGGTAAGAAGGGTTTCTTAATTATAATTAAATATGTATGTAAATTTTCCGATATCCCGTATAGTGCAATGTTAAAGAGCCTGAAAAACTCGATTTTTGAAATTTAATATCTCCGGAACTGTATTGTTCATAAATTTCGTTTTGCCACCAATCGATGCAGAAGTATTTAAATAATAATCTTTCTAAATTAAAAAAATCCTAAGAAAACGCATTTGGAGGAACAACTACCTTAATGTTGTATAAATAAGAATATTTTATCATTTGAAGATTCATTTTATTTATATTTTTCATTTCTCTGTTATACTTCGTTGTTATTATTTGATCATAATTATAATTAAATATTTTTATCACTATAACTATTTTTAGGGAAAATATATGGACATCGAATTTGATTATAAAGGGGAACCCCTCGGCGGAACTATAACAAATTGTAAGTTTTTTAACATTTGATTTTTAAACTGTTGCTATTAATAGATTTAAAAACTATTTCTTTAAATTCCATGCAGACTTATTGGAAAAAGTGAGTGAGGACTTTTTATTATATGATTTTTTTTTTATTTAGAAAAACTTAGAACATTGATAATTATGAATATAAAATATATTTATATTGTGTATGATAAATTTATTTTATTATTTCTTTTAATTTAGTCTCGAGTTACTCAACATTCACAAGGAGAAAGAAATTTTCATATATTTTACCAGCTACTAACAGGGGCAGATATTCCGACTCTTAGTAAGTATACATATTTAAAATTAATTAATTTTCTTAAAGTAATCTATTACCTATTTAGTTAAACAAATTTCAAATGTAATAATTTGTAACTCTAATATTTCTAAATATTAATAAAAAAATATGTTTTAGAGGCCCTTAAACTTCAGCGTAACGTGGACAAATACGTTTACTTGCAAGGCCCATCGACTCATCCAGCACCCCCCGTTGATACGATTGATGATAAACGAGACTTCCAGCTAACAAAACACGCGCTCGAGTGCTTGGGATTTTGTCCGGATCAGCAACAGCAATTGTTCAGAATTGTTGCTGCGGTACTTAAATTAGGCAATCTTGGTTTCATACCCACTAATAATATTGATGGTACAGAAGGATGCTCTATTATTAATGAATATGGTAAATACTATCTAAAATTTAATTAATATTGAAATAATAAGAAGGAACTCTCCTCTATTCTTGTTTCTCGATATTTTTTTTTCAAATTAACTGAATATTTTAAATTTTATGATTTTAAAGTGTATCTTGGAAGTGGCATTTTTTTCTTAACTTTGAAAAATACAGGGTGACTCAAAAGAAAGTTTATATTTGTTTAGCTTACTTCGCGAACGCAACGAGTCCGAGGGGCGAGGGAGGTATGTCTATCGGTAGCCTGGCTCTTGGGAATTTAATCGCTATGGAGCGTTTCTCGGGAGCAGACCGCGCGTTGTGCGTGCGAGAGTTTTACAAAAATGGTCATTTGACGACTGTAGTGCGTAGAAGTTTCTCCAATATTCAAGACTTTCGCCACTTAAATAATCTGCCAAGAATTCCTCTTATTCTAAAATGGGTCAAAAAGTTTGAAGAGAGCGGTACAACACTGGAAAAACCAAAATCAGAGCGACCAAGGTCATCAACAACGGTAGAAAATGTGGGACATGTTTATCAGTCTGTTCGTTGACGGAAGCGCATAAGTGCTTTAAATGTGGACAGATCATCATTACACCGCATTTTGCACAAAGACCTAAAGCTCCACCCCGCATGGAACAACGTCACACACGTCCAATACGTCTCTGTTACAAGTTCGTGAAATTTTCCCTGGAAATTTGATCTCCAGAAGAGGTGACATAAATTGGTCTCCACGCAGTCCTGATTTAACCCCTATGGACATTTTCCTGTGGGGTTATCTCAAATCCAAATTTTACGCCAATAAACCGACTTCCCTCGCACATTTGAAAGAAAATATCCGTCACGAAATGGCAGTCATCACAGAGTCTACCTGCCGAGCCGCCATAAGAAATTTTACTGTTCGATTAAATAAGTGACGCGAACACGAGGGTTTACATTTGGACGATATTATTTTTAAGAAATAAATTCCCAAATTGTGTACTTTAATAATTAATAAACATTTTTTTATAGTCGGCTTACTTTTTTTTTAATTGATCCACCAAATATAAACTTTCTTTTGAGTCACCTTGTAATTACACTTGGAATCTTTTTGTTAGCTCACTCCTCGAAATGAACTAATTTAAAAATAATGTTTTACAGAATTACATGAGGTTTGTCAATTACTTGGAACTCAAATGTCATGTTTCTCTTCGGCTCTTACACAACGGAAATTAATAGTTCAATGTGCTCCACCTTCCCCACGGACAAGGCGAAAAGATCAATCTGCAACATCTCCTTCTAAATGTTCTCGAGGTATTTATTTATTATTTTATCCTAACAATAATTTTCATTTGATACCTAAGTAATAATTCAAAAATATGTCAAATCTGAATATTTTAAATTATTGAGGTGCGTGCAAAAGTTCGTGCGGAGTTTCAATAGATGGAGTTATGAGCGTCGTAACGTGTTGTCATTAATGCCTACTCCTACATATTATTTATCCTTGGAAAGGTGACGTCTTCAGCTTTCATTTAAAAAAATCATTTGTTTTCATACAAACTGCTTCGATAAATATCACTTTAAAAATGAATATCGATAAAGTGCATTTACTGCATGTTATGCTTTACGAGTTTCGGAAGGGAATAAACGTTGCGCGGCCGTGAAAAACATTCAAGATGTTTATCAGGATCAAGCACCAGCTAAACGAACTGTGGAAAAATGGTTTGCTAAATTTCGGCGCGGAGAATTTAACCTTGAAGACGAGCCACGCTCTGGTCGACCTTCTGACATTGATGACGATGTTTTGGGTACTTTAGTGCTCAATAGCCTGCGAATTTCAACAGAAGAAGTTGCTACAGCACTAAACGTTGACAGATCAACCGCTTTTCGGCGTTTAAAAAAGATGGGATTCGATTTGAAGCTCGATATATGGGTGCCCCATTTCCTGACCGAGAAGAACAAAATCAAAAGAATTTCTGCGGCCGTTTCTTTACTCGGGCTGCTCAATAACGAGTCGTTTTTGGATCGATTAGTGACGGGCGATGAGAAATGGGTCCTCTACAACAATGTTCAGCGTAAACGGACATGGAAACATCCAGGTGAGCATGGTGACGCAATGCCAAAGGCCAGTTTACACCCGATGAAGGTGATGCTCTCAGTTTGGTGGGATTGCAAGGGCATAATCTATTTTGAGCTTCTCCCTGCTGGCGAAACGATTGATTCGGACATGTACTGTCGCCAATTAACCAATTTGAATCGAGAAATCAAAGAGAAACGTCCGATTTTGTCAAATCGCAAGGGAGTCATCTTTCATCAGGACAACGCCAGACCACACGTTTCGAAAAAGACGCTTTGCAAGCTGAAGAGCCTGAAATGGGATGTCCTAACGCATCCACCGTATTCTCCTGATATCACACCATCTGACTATCACTTGTTTCGGTCATTGCAAAATTATTTAAATGGAAAAAACTTTGACTCTTTGAAGGCCTTAAAAAACGGCGTGTCTTCGTTCTTCGAATCTAAACCGCGCAGTTTTTATGATCGAGGCATCCGTCTGCTGCCAGAACGTTGGAAAAAGATTATAGAAAACGATGGAGAATATATCATTGATTGAATAAAGATTTTTGTTTGCCTAATCGCTGTGGGACTTTTACTCACAAACTCCGCACGAACTTTCGCACGCACCCAATATAATCAAAATTTATGCACACGTAAAACGAAATCCCTTTAATATCGATACAATGTCTTGTCTGTCAGAGCATTGTAGCTTGTAAATTAAATAAGCTACAAACTGAAATATACAAGTTATATATTTATATTCTCCAAAATTAAAAATCATATTTAAACTTTAATCTGATGATTATTTTGGGGAGAGTCGAAAATAAAAATGGTGTGTGTGTGTCAGGGACAGAAGTGAAAAATCGCTGAAAAGGCATATATGAAATAAAACTAAATAAACATAATCATTTTCATTATTTTAACATAAAATTCAGATACATAAAAATATTAACAAATTGGAAAAGAAAAACATTTATAATAAATTAGAAAAAATTCAGTCATTGACCCTTTGAACCCTGAAGGAGGAAAGATCCTCCGAAACGACAGTTTTGAAAAACCGTAATTGCTAAACATTCCAATAAATACTCATTTATTTGAAATAATCTTTTTATATTTTTCTGGACTGTCTTCCATCCAATCCTAAGCTTAAAAAAAAATTTATTATTATTTTTTTTTAAATTTGTTAAAAATGTTTTTTTTTTTCAATTGAACTAACTAATTGTATCACCGAAAATTTCACCATGAAAATAAACGCCATTGAGTTTTTACTATAGGTATTATTTTCATTAAAACAAAAATGATTGACCTAAACTCTTTCATACAAGCATAAAACTAATAAATAATAAATTATACCTTAGAACTTTAAACCTTTAACATTCTAAATGAATATTTTTTGTTTCAGAAATTTGCGAAGTCTGTGAATTGACATGTTGTGATATGGGTTTACTACGAACTGGAGGTTCTGAAAATGTTACAACAGAACTAAGTGCTTATGAAGCTTCTAATGCTCGTGATACCTTATGTAAAGCTCTCTATAGTCGCCTATTCACTTGGTTAGTGAATGCAATTAACGAATCGACCAAGGTAAAATTAACCACTCATATAGACTCTAAAATTTATAGTTATTTAAAGTGATATATAGCTTTCATTCACAATACCTAAATAACTAAGGGCCAGTTGTATGTCGGTTGGTAAACTCTTTTTAAACGTTGACAAAGGTAAAACCTTAAAATTCACCTTGTGCCTGATGGGATGGCCAATCAGATGCCTGGTGGGATGACCAATCAGATGAAAGTGCCTGTCATCTGATTGGCCATCCCACCGGGCACTAAGGTGAATTTAAGGTTTTACCCTTTGTCAACGTTTAAAAAGAGTAAATTGAAAGTTTTTGTGCCGAGAGTAGCAGAATTTTTATATATTGAAGGAGACAGTAAAAGAGTGTGTCTTCTGCTGGAATTATAAATTTTATTTATTTATAACGAGACTATAGTTTCGAGGGCTTTGACCTCTTTATCAGTCTATTACAATTCTACTACTAACTATAGTCTCGTTATCATCATCATTGAGTATACAGTCCTACTGGTTTGATGCAACAAACCGTCTCCACTCGACTCTGTCCCCCGCCAGCTGTTTGACCTCTCTAAATGTCTGGCATCCCATATCCCCAATTATTTGGTTGAAATATTATAATCTGGGCCTTCCCCTTCCTCTTTTCTTTCCCACCTCCCCCTCCAAGATATCCCTAAGCAGTCCCCCTTGTCTCAGTGTGTGCCTCATCATCTGACCTCTTCTATTATTCAGACTCTTCCACAAGGTTCTTCTTTCTCCGATTCTTCCAAGAACTTCTTCATTTGTAATTTTACCCATCCATTTAATATTCATCATTTTTCTGTAGCACCACATTTCGAAAGCCTCTAATCTCTTTCTCTCCTCGTCTCGTTATAAATAAATAAAATTTATAATTCCAGCAGAAGACACACTCTTTCATTGTCTCCTTCAAGTTTAAAAAGAGTTTACCAACCGACATACAACTGGCCCTAAGTGTTCTTGAATTTTTTATCAATTTCTATTATATACCTACCAAATTCAAATAGTTTAAAAAAAAAAACTGAAAAATTTGAATTGATCTTATTAGTTAAAGAATGTAAGGTGATTTTGAGTTTAAATGAGGAACAGGGTGGGAAGTGGTTTGGGAGGGATAAGTGCAGGAGGTGGGGCGAAGTGGTGGGGTTCGGGGGCGGAATTGGGGTGGGGGTGGAGGGGTGCAGGAAATGGGGGTGAAGTGGTGGGGTTCGAAGAGGGGGGGGGGTCGGGGATTAATATATAGCTTTTAATTGAAACAAAAAGTTAGCGAGCATCGCTCGGTGGCCAGGTACTTTGAATTAAACAGGGAACACTCAACAATTAGTTAATGAAATGATTGATTCTGAAACGCTATGTAACCTGACTAAGTCGTCAAATTCACCAATGCAAGAAAAGTGCAATTTTGAACCTTTTACATCCGATTTTGGTTACACTGTAACTTCTTCTGTTACAGAGTATTGCCTCCTAGATCGAGGTAAAACTTTTTTCCTTGGAAGGCAGTGCTTTCAGGATCAACTTATAACTTTATAGAAAAATATAAGAAATTAAATGTTGACACAATATTTTATTTCTAGGTAAAAACTTATGGTAGACGTAGAGTTTTGGCAATTCTGGATATTTACGGATTTGAAATACTTGAAAAGAATGGTTTTGACCAATTATTAATTAACCTATGTAATGAAAAACTTCATCAAGTTGTTCTTCAATCTACACTTAAAGGAGAGCAAGAAGAATATCTTCGGGAAAATATTGAATGGTGTCCTGTTGAATTTTATGACAATGTAAATGTGTGTGAACTTATAGAGAAGGTAACGTTGTTTAATTATTATTATAAAGTGTCTTTTACAATTGAGTGGATATTGATGAGGCAGTCCAAAAAAGAAGATAATTTATACTATCTTTTTATTCATAAACCGACGTTTCGGAGGCTATTCCCTCCTTCTTCAGAGTTTTGAAAAGTCAGTGAAGGAAATCCAATGCGACATTCCCCTCTGTCTCCTCTTTCAGTGACAGTAACAATAATATATTTATATAGTATTTCATTCTCAGCAGACTACATTATAATTCTGCTGAGAATGAAATACAATACTAGGCAGATCAAAAAGTCTGGAATAATCCTATGAAATGGGGCTAGTATGCACTAATGTGAACCATTCATAACTAACTTCATTCTTCATTAGACGTCTGTCAAAATTTCAGCCATTCATGTTTTCGCATTTACAAGTTACAGCAATGAGAAGCAACCAACCTCCGCATTTTTTTAAAAATGAAAAATTCCGAATTTCGTGTTCTGATTAAACTCTATTATTTATGCAAGAAAACAATAACCGAGACCAAAACCAAGCTAGGTAAGTATTATCCGGACTCTGCGCCGTCGATGAACATGATTCAAAAGTGGTTTTCTGACTTTCGTTGCGGCCGAACAAGCACAAGTGATGCTGAAGGATCTGGACGCCGAAAAGAGGTCTGACACCAGAAAACGCCCAAAAAATCCATGATATTATGTTGAAAGACCCTAAAATGAAATTGACGGAGCTAGCTGAGACCACAAAGATGTCATATAGCACTGTGTTCAATATCATACATGATATTTTGGGTATGAAAAAGCTCTGCGCGCGATGTGTGCCACATTTGCTCACAGTGGAGCAAAAATGAATTCGTGTTACGACTTCCCAGTAGAATTTGGCAATGTTTAAGCGAAATTCAAAGAAGTTTTTGCACCGATTCATAACCATGGATGAAACCTGTATCCATTTCTACACACCAGAGTCAAAACAATGGGTTTCTTCGGGTGAAAGTGCTCCGAAGCGTCCAAAAACTCAGCAATGGACCGGAAAGGATATGGCCTCCGTATTTTAGGATGCGGGTGGAATAATATTCATCGACTACCTTGAAAAAGGTAAAACCATGACTGGCGAAAATTGAAATCACAGAAAAACGGACGCATTTGAAGAAGAAAAAAATCCTCTATCGTCACGTCAATGCGGCTGCTCATTCATCGTTAGTTGCGTAAGCGAAATTGCACGAAATCGGATTTGAACTGATTCCTAAGCCAGACCTGGTCCAGACCTGGCCCCCAGCTACTTTTACCTGTTTCCAAACCTGAAGAGATGGCTCACCGGTAAGCAATTTCAGTCAAATGAGGAAGTCATAGCTGAAACTGAGGCCTGTTTTGGAGAGCTTCCGAAATATTACTTTTCGGACGGGATAAAAAAGATAGAAAAACGTTGGACTCGTTGTATTGACTTAAAAGAAATATATGTTGAAAAATAAAACCGAAAATGGCCAAAAAAAATGTTTTCTTCTTTCACTTATTCCAGACTTTTTGATCTGCCTAGTAAATTATTGTTACTTCCACTGAAAGAGGAGACAGAGGGGAATGTCGCATTGGATTTCCTTCACTGTCTTTTCAAAACCCTGAAGAAGGAGAGAATAGCCTCCGAAACGTCGGTTTATGAATAAAAAGATAGTATAAATTATCTTCTTTTTTTGGACTGCCTCATCAATATAATAATAAAACTTGAGTAAGATACGAGGTAGGTTTCACAAAAAAAAAAGTGAAACCTACCTCGTATCTTACTCAAGTTTTATTATTATATTAAAATGTTTCACCTAGAACCAACACCGAACTCCTTAAAAGTTATTGCCTCATCAATATCCACTCAATTTCACTTATCAGTCCGTCTCTCAAAAATTACTCCAATCTTATCTTTTACAATTATTTATATATTTTAATCTTATGTTTTAGTGTAACAAAGGAATTATTTCTTTGCTGGATGAAGAAGGTGTCGGTTCTGATGAAGAATTTCTTATTCACCTTAGCCAGGCATCAGGACATCGCGGACTCCTTGCAACTTCTGCAGACAATAATATGCCTGCTAATAGTTTTAGGTTATTAAAAGAAATAAAATTTAAATAATTGCAAACAAAACAATTTATAAATTATTATGAATTATTTATTTTTCATATAAAAGACTGAAACACTACGCCGGAACTGTAACATACTCTGTGTCGGGATTTATTGATAAAAATACTGAGGGTGTACCTCGGGACGTTTCGCAAGCACTCTATTCTTGCGACCATTCACTTTTACAAGCCCTTTTTCCGGAGGGTAATCCTCACCGTTCGTGCCTAAAAAAACCCGCATCTACGGGCTCACAATTTCGACTTTCTCTTGGTGCTCTTATTCGGAATTTGAATACTAAACATTTACATTTTGTCCGATGCATTAAACCAAACGAATTGAAACAACCTAGAATCTTCGAATTAGCTCTTGTTCAGCACCAAGTCCGATATCTCAGGTAAGGAAATTCGCGTTTTTTTATTAAATCGACAGTTAGAATAAGGAAATAAAGACCACAAAATGATTTTTTGTTTGTTGTTTGATACTTTAATTATTATCTATAATTATTAAATCAGTTAACCTTAGAAATGTTGGACAAGAGCATTAATAAAGTCAGAAACAAATAAATAATTCAGTTTTTTTTAATTATTCAAAAATTAAGTTTTTGGATTTCTTTCCTTCTTCTAACTGTCGATTCAATTATCTGTAAAAAGCTAATTATAAGGCATAGCTTTATGTATTTCATAATTTTTACATGCTTTTATTTAACTTGGATTCTCTGACCTGGTGGAATCTTGTAATCAATCGAGCCGATTTTCTTGAAATTTTCTAGAAAAACTTATTTGCTATAAGAATACAATATAAACAAAAATCAGTTTTCCAATATATAAAAGGAGAGAAGGTGTAAAAATTAAAATTCTAGGTCCTTTTTTCCATTTGAACCAAATTGGACATAGTTACTCTTTAGGATCCAGAAGTACTGGTGCTAAAATCACTCCCGAAATATAAGTCTTATAATATATTTGAAAGAATAAAAGCCTTTAAAAAAAAAAAAATATTTCTTTACTATAAAAATTGCTTTCTCAAATGACTAAAAAAAAGCATGGACGCTTGTTTTAATCAAATTTAATGTTCAAAGTTCCTACGTTTTATTTGAGTTATCTGACTGAGCAAATTTCTAGTGTTAAGGTAGCTGTTCCGCAAAATGGGTTTTCTTAGGGTTTTTTTTGAAATTTAGACAGATTATTATTTAAATTCTTCTGCATCGATTGTTGGCAAAACGAAATTTATGGACAATATAGTTCCGGATATATTAAATTTCAAAAATAGAGTTTTTCAGGCTCTTTAACATTGCACTATACGGGATATCGGAAAATTTACATACATATTTAATTATAATTAAGAAACCCTTCTTACCATTTTTATAAAAAACTAAACCAACATTAAACAATAACCAATACATATTTTAAGACAATTTTTATTCATAGTTACAACACAGTTTCTGAGATAATAATAAATAACTAATGAAAAATGTATAAAAAAAATTTACACTAAAAACAATTTGGCAATAGCGCATTTATTTAACCAGCGAAAGATGTATAAAGCGAGGATGCGCTAGATTTTTTCAAAATTATAATTTTCATAAGGTGTAACTTAGGCGTTGATTACATTTGTTAAAAAATAACAAAACGATTTTTATAGAAATAAATCGACCTTTAAAATGTATTTTATCTGTCATTTTAATTTAAAAATATTCAATCTCTTACAATGGTGCCAGATTTGTCAAACGAGCACAGTATTGGCTAGAATCGGTACATAAAGGGCAATAAGTTTTGGGCTTATGAATTATGAATCCTTATTATCTGTTCTATATACTCTAGCATTAACTTTTTGCTAGTATTGTCACGGAAACAACTACCTTAAAATCAAATTTAGTTGCTACTTTTTAGTCCATTTTGAAAAAAGCTCAGGTTTTTTAAAAAAGTTTTTTTATTATTTATCAAATAACTATTCAGGGCTAAATTTGATTTAGAACAAATTTATTTATTTAAAATAAAATAAATAAAAGTGGCTTAGACAACTCAATTGACAAAAAAATTGAAAATAAATAAATTCTAAAAGCTAAGTTTTTTCCTTGACTGTTTTTTTTAATCCGATATTAATTATATATATACTTACTTTTCAGCTTAATAGAAACAGTTCGATTACGCCGTTCTGGATTTTGTAATTCACTCACTTATCAACAGTTCCTTGGTCGGTATAAAATGCTCTCTTTGCATACATGGCCTAAATGGCGAGGACCTCCTGTAGAAGGAGTTTCTTACCTTGTTAATGATCTTCCAATTCCAACTGGGGAATTCGCATTTGGAAGAACGAAGATATTCGTTAGAAGTCCAAGATCGGTAAATAAATATTAAGCTTTTTATTTTAATTAAGCTAAATGACTATATATTTTTATTTCTCCATTTATTTTATTAATTATCTAATACGCATTAATAAAATAATTTTTAGGTTTTTGAATTAGAAGAATTTCGGCGTAATAGGCTTCAAGATCTTGCTGTCCTAGTTCAAAAAACCTGGAGGGGATATCATAGAAAAAAAGAATATCAAAAAATGCGACAAAGTCAAATAATTATTGCTTCAGCGTGGCGTAGTTGGAGGGTGAGAAACATAGTATTTTTAAATTCAAATATTTCATTCCATTTTAAATTAATCTTCCATTTATTTTAAACTTGAACTTTGCAGAAAATATATGTTCTTTACGTATTATTTTTGTCTTTTATATCTTAAATTCACTTTTCTAATATTCAATTTTGTTGAAGTAGAATGGTGTAGGTTCTTGGTGAAACATCTATCTATATATATATAAAATTAAGGTTTTGTCTGTACATTGCTCCAAATCACTGCAACGAATTAAAATTATCAAATAACTCCTAAACTATTAACCCTACGTAAAATTTTATTATGAACAAAGTTGTAGGGAATGTGATTTCTGACAACTTTTGTTTAAAAAAATTCCCCCCCAAAAAACCACCCAAAAAGGGGGGCAGGGTGAAAAAATGTAAATTCTTGCCCTTGGAACAAACTCAACCAAATTTTGTATACATAATCTGTGGGTCAGTAGAAGGCTAGAAATGCAAAAACTAACCACCCAAAATGGGGGGAGGATCAAAAAAGGAAAATTCTTGCTCTTGGACCAAACTCAACCAGGCGTAGTGGGGTTGTACGGTGTGGGGGGTTCTGGGTGGGTTTCGGGGTATGTGGTGGGGGAGTGGGGATTGAGGGTGGGTTCCAGGGGGTAGCCCCTGGTTAGCAAGAGGGCCGCCGAAGGAGGAGGGTCAAAAAAGGAAAATTCTTGCTCTTGGACCAAACTCAACCAAATTTTGTATACATAATCTGTGGGTCACTAGAAGGCTAGAAATGCAAAAACTAACCACCCAAAATGAGGGGGGGGGGTCAAAAAATGAAAATTCTGTGTTGGGGTAGTGGTGTGGGGTCGGAGGTTGGGCACAGGTGCAGGTGGGTTTCGGGGGTGTGAGGGTGGGGTTCGTGGGTTGGGGGTCCACGGGGGTGCCCCTTGGCTAGCAAGAGGGTCGCCGAAGGTGGGCCTTGCAGCCAGTATCAAATAAAGTAAAGAAAATTATAATATAAATAGTTTATGTGAAACCTACCTAGTATTTCATGTTTTAAAATTTTCAAAAATGATCTTTACATTATTTCTAATATTCGTTTATTATACAAATTAATAAAGTGATTATACAACTCACACTTCTCAAGGATATTTTGGAGGCAATTCTTCTTCCATAAACAATCACCCTTTGTTGAAACTAATTCATTCTATTCATCGATAGCTGAAAGCTAAAACGTCTAAAATTCAATCTTTTTGAAATGATGCTCTCATTCATTAAGACCACCCTACATAATTTCTTTCCTCTGCTGTCAGTGATGTTATCGAAAGTGATATCTCAATCATTTGCTCACGAAACTGCAGTTGAATGAAAACATCTATTCAAAGCCTCCAAATTTTACCAATTTCAGAATTTAGTTTTGCTCATGGGCGGTAAAATAGTTTGGCGCTCCCTAGTATTCACTATCTCGTTGAAAATAATAATTACAAACAAAAAAATGTATATATAGTATATAAAATTAACGTTTTGTCTGTACATTGCTCCAAATCACGCTAAATTTTGGTTGCACACGTTTCAAGCAAAGTTATGAACGAAAACACCCTCAACAAAATTCCTGTCTGTCTGTCTGTATGTTTCCGTGGTTTCCGCGAAAAGTTGCTCACGATTCACGTAAAAACGGCTAAAGGAATTATTATGAAATTTCATATTTGGATCAGATGTCTTCTAACTTACGTTTATAGCTATATAAGGTTTTGATATTTTGACCCCAAAAGGGGGTTTGGGAGTGCGCACTAATGGAAATTAACAAATAACTCCTAAACTATTAACTCTACGAAAATTTTATTATGACCAAAGTTGTAGGGGATGTGATTTTTGACAACTTTTGTTTAAAAAAATCCCCCAAAAACCACCCAAAAAGAAGGGGAGGGTGAAAAAATGAAAATTCTTGCTCTTGGACCAAACTCAACCAAATTTTGTATACATAATCTATGGGTCACTAGAAGGCTAGAAATGGAAAAACTATCCACTCAAAATAGGGGTGGGGGGTTTGAGGGCAAGGGCGGATCCAGGGGGGCGGAGGGGGCGACCGCCCCCCATAGAGGCCCGTGACTGGCGGGAGTGCAACACGTGCGCGCACGCAGAGGCCGAAAAACGGCGGCCAAATCGACAGGGAATTTATAACAATTTTTTTTTTTTTTTATTTTAATGAACTTAAAAATTCCTGGATCCGCCCTTGTTTGAGGGTGGTCCAGTGGTGTAGCCCCTGGCTAGCAAGAGGGCTACACCCACTGCACCCCCTGGGCCTTGCAGCTAGTTATAAATAAATGTCTTTAGGTTACATAGGTATTATAATATTTTTAATGAGGACAGAGCCCCTCTGGCCCTTGATGATTATAAATAAATGTCTTTAGGTTACATAGGTATTATAATATTTTTAATGAGGACAGAGCCCTCTGGCCCTTGATGATGAGTCGCCTGCTTGCAAATAGCACTAATATTTATTATTATACCTACCCATTAAATTTAATAAAATTAAAGAAAAGTTATTTTTTACTAAATTGTGATGAATAATTAGTCTTTATTTTTGTTCTTCTTATTAATGTTATTTATTTATTATTTTGTTTTTACTATTTTATGATTTCTTTTTCGTTCTGTTAGGAGTGTCGGTTTGGTATTCCTTTCGACGGCCGTAGACACCTATGGTGTTTATATCGAGTGGTAAGGTTTTGCCACTCGTTTTTATGACTAATATTTTTTTTCCTTTTTATTTTCTTTGTATAAATGCATTTTTTTTTAATATCATATTTTACGAATTTAATTGAAAAATTGATTTAGTGTAGAAATAATCGGATTGCTTAATAAAGAAAAGTGCTATTGTAATTATTTTTGAATTAAATAGAGAATTTTTCTCTTCGTTGTCTATTATATATTATTATTATTATCACATATTGTGATTTTATTTAATGCTTTAATGTAATTTTGGCATATAATGGATACCCTCATTCTTATAAGAAAAATCAATTTAAGTAATTACAAAATAAAAAGTTTTAAAAATTTTATTTACAAACATCAAATACTTTCTAATATATATAAATTAGAAAATGTGAAATAACCATGAAAATTTTTATTTTTTGATTTGTTAAAATTTTTAACATAAAATTCCTTTGATAATCAAACACAATATAAATATATATTCCTGGATAAACCTTTTAGAAACACTTTAATTTCTAGTGATTAATAAAATTATCTTTTTTCTTCTATCTATTTATCCAATATTGAATTCGAATTTCGGACTATAAAAATAAATCTTAGATCATTCCAACTTCATTCAAGTACATCATAGTATTTAAAATTTTGATTTAATTCAAATAAGACAGAAAAATATTAATTGTGCGTTAGGTGTTTGAATCAAATACAGGAAACTTATAATTAATGACAAATACCTAACACACATGTTAACAGATCGGGCGCTCTGGACTGGGAGATTGAAATATAACTTCTCAGATTTCTAATTCATTTGGTGATCCATATCAGTGTTTGATATAAAAAGTGTCATGAGGGCCAATCGCGAAATGACGGTGGATTATAGCCAAATGGATCACATCTTTTTCATTCTCTCTTGGTCCAGACGTAAGACTCAGCAGACTCCAATAGCTTCAACCAGCAGTAGTTTCGCGATATATATCTTGTTTAAAAAGCGCGATCAAAAGCAATTCTCGTTAATGTGTTAATTATTCTTTGATATATTAATGAGAAAATTAACTTCATTATTTCAAGAAAAATATTAGTCAACCGCCTTGGCATGTTGAAAGACATACATACATACATGGTCCTTTTAAACACTTAAATTAAGAAACGTGGATGTTTCTAATACAGTTTATTTATTGGATCAATCCGTCCTGTGCAATGACTTTCGCAATTCTTTAGAATCTTTAGATAAAGGAAAAAGAAAGAAAGAGACATTTTCCTACAGATATTTGAAAGAAATTAAATAAAGACATCTTGGTTAAATTTTTCATCATTGAAATTAAATAAATTTTCTTAGCTCAAAAATGAATATTATAGAATTACGATACAAAAAAAATTAAACAAAAGAGAACTCTGTGGAAATAATCTGAACAAAAGAGCTCAAATTAGAGGGCTTTAGGACACTGAGGATTGCTAAGAGATATTTTAGAGGTTGAAATGCTAAAGAGATGGGCAAAGGAAAGACGCAGCTTGTAGTATTTTCTCCAGATAATGAAAGGTTTTGTGGGACTTTTAAGGAATCGGATAGAATTGAGTGGAGGCGGGTTGGTTGCGTCTAGAGCAGTGGTTCCCAACCTTTTGTGGCCTATCGCCCCTTTCTGGAGGTTGACTAACACCTATCGCCTCCTTTTCATTTTCATTGTATGTCTAATTTTAATTTGAAGTAAAGTGTAAATAACAAAGGAGTTTTATTATTTTACACAATTTTATTACCGTGTATAAAAACAACCAAAGCAGTTTTATCCGGGCACTCTTAAATAAAATAGAAAATAAATTAAAATGTACATTTTTTACAGTTTGTTTTCAAGAACAAAGACGTGAAATAATTAACTAAGATCATTGACGTACATTTAAAAAACAGGGGTACATGTTTTCGTTTTTAAATTGGAATTTGGAAAAATTAAGAAAATTATCAGTTAAAATTTGAAAAAATAAAAGTTTGAAAACTTTGTTATTATTTTATTTTACCTTTTCAATGGCTGCCTTGTGCTTGGTGGATTTCAGTTAAAGCTTCAATATCCGGCTTTATGTTCGTCAAGTTCAGGCGCAAGTCTCCTTTGAGGCAAATGCCCAACTTATTTCTTTGTTTTGTGAGGAGCTGGACAACAGAACTAAATTTCTCTCTTTGAATACTCATCGCCCCCCTGATAACCCAAATCGCCCCCAGGTTGGGAACCACTGGTCTAGACTATTGACTATTGATGAGTAGACTTAATAGATATTCTAAGAATTTTTATTATAGAATTAATTATTTCATTATTTAATCAGCTTGAAAAACCTATATTTAGTATTATATAACACCTTAATTTATTATATATCACCTTAATTTTATCCTTAAAAAAATTATTAAACTTATAAATCATCATTTTAAAAATAATAATACTTATTTTGTTATTTTTCTCTTATATATCTTATTTATTTTTAATTAGTAGTTGGCTATTACTTATAAGCTTTATTATTTTGTTATATATAATTTTATATTTATTTACTAATATCAATTATTAATAAAACCATTTTTTAATTTTTTTTTAGGCCAGAGAAGAATACAGAATATTGAAACATAAAAAGCAAGTTGAATGGGCGATTAATATAATTCAAAACCATTATATAAACTGGAAGGTCAGTCTTGATGATTTGTTTTAATATTTATTTTCTAATTACCTTGTAAATATTTTTCTAGAAAAGAGAGTTTCTTTATCGTCTCGCTTGCTGTTTACCTCCAGAATGTGAATCACCAATATGTAGGGATTGGCCTTCCTGTCCCAGAAGACTTTCAGATAGCAGTATGCTTATCAGACGAATTTATCACAAATGGAGAGTAAGTTGACGTAGTTTTATTTTATTTTAATTTTACTTTTTTATTATAATTTCAAGATTGAATTTAATCTCAGATTATTATATATTTATCTCACAGCCCTTTAGCCTTTTTGCAAAACGGCGCCCGATTACGAAAACGTTTATAATTCCTCACTTATAAGGTAGTTCTTTCACAAATACGTAAACTCAAGAAGTCTTTGGAACTTGGAATATAAGTCATTAAAAGCATAATACACATACTGTTAAAATTTGAAGAAGATTTACCACACCAAACATGAAATAATTGCAATTAAAAATGACATTTTTAGATAGGGTAGATAGGGAAAAGGTGGGGATATGATAATTATTTTTTTCATTTATTGAGAACTTTCACCATCTTGATGAAAAACTAATATTTGTTAGAATAATATATTCGAAGTAATTTAAAAAAAAAATAGAAATTATTTACCACGTAGTTTTGATAAAAAACATAAAAAACAAACATATTTGGGCGATTATTTTTAGTGGAGGGGATATAAGCACAATGGCTTGGAAACGATCCGGCAAGTATGAGTGTATCCATATAGAGATTTCGTAGTGTGAGTGCTACAGTCACCTTAAAAAAACATAACCTTAAATTTTAGTTCCGTTCATATTTATAGAGTGGTTACGAGGCTAAAACTTTTTGTGTGGATTGTCGCGAAAGAACATCCTTAAGGCGGCTGATTTTGGTCTTTGTGCTAAAAGGCGAATCAACAGTAGTCTTATTGGTCCATAAATGAACGTCTGTTTGCATAAAGTCTAAAACATAAAAGTAAAGTACTGTAATATTTTTTCAGGAAAACTTCAAAACAAATTCAAATATATTCAAATTTTAATTTATGCTATTAATAACAAATTATTTTAAAACTACTTAAATATTCGCGAGGCTTACCACCTAAGTTTGCATCTGCCAGCTATTTTAGATACTTATTTTTTAAAAAATCCATTATAATAAATGATCTTTAACAGTAGGTATACCGTTGATGGAAAAATTTATAATATGCCAGGAACGTATCTGTACTGAAGCAGGGCCAGATTTAGAGTTGTGGAGGCCCTGGGGCAACAAAGAATTGGAGACCACTAATTATTTTTCAAATAGGTTAAATAATATTTTTCTTGTGTTTCAATCATTTATTGCGAGAAAAATCAAATCTTTTCAGCAAACATATTAGATAAGTAATAAACTTTTTAAATTATAGCCTATCTTACGAATGGTACCTTATGAGCTTTTTTCAACGAAAAATCTTTGATTATTTCGTTGAAATCCAGCTCCCGGAGTAAATCACTTTCAATGCTGAGTAAGGATAACTTTGGTTGGCGGTTTTGTGTCATCGTAGTGCGTAGCCTATTTTTTATAATTTTCATTTTTAAAAATGAGCTCTCTCCAGTGCAATTCGACACCATCAAAACCAAGTACATTCTCAGTCTAATTTCAATGTTTGGGAATGTAGCTATGATATTTTGATTTTCAAGAATTTGATATTAGAACAGCTCCTCAGATAGGTAGGTCTTTTTTAACCGACATCAAAAAAGGAGGAGGTTTTCAATTCGACTGAATTTTTTTTTGTGTGTTTATGTTACCTGATATCTTCGCCAATTATGAACCGATTTTGATGTTTTTTTGGATTGGGTTCAGTATAGTTTCCGATTGGTCCCCTTTTTTCATTGGTATTGGACCTTTTTTGTTATGTTTGTTCAGGCATAACTTCTTTATAGTCCTTTTTGTATAAATCTATCAACAATACAAATCGAACCAACTCATTACCAAGACTAGGTTCTAAATCGTCTTTGTAAACTTTTATCAATTCTTCTGCTGCAGCATACAAATCTCCAGTGTCCATCTCCTCTAAGTGATTAAGAAATCCAAACGAACGTACAGCATCGAATGCATGCATTCTTTCAGTAAGAGAAACACATAGCTGTTCGATCACTGGGATAAAGCCTGACACTTTAAATTTATCTTTTCAACTGAATATATTTTATTATAAAACTAGCAGCAAGGCCCGCCTTCGGTGGGCCTCTTGTTAGCCAAGGCCCCCCCTGGACCCCTCGTCACTTAATAAGTACATTTTATGTGGAGGCCCCGGGCATTTGCCCCGTTTGCCCTCCTTTAAATCCAGCCCTGGTACGAAGTGTGTAACCACTAAAAATATTCCACAAATCAAATCAACATAAAAGCAATAGTAATATTTGATATTATTCTTTTTATAGTGTCATAAATATCGACTTAGATTTGACCAGACTTCTCGAAACCGAATGAGGGAGAAAGTGACAGCAAGTCTTATATTTAAAGAAAGAAAGGCATCTTATCCAAGAAGGTATTTAATACTCACAAATCTTCTTCTGATTAACATTTTTCACATATTAATTCTTAAAAGAAATTTTTTGCAGCGTATCTCACCCATTTTTAGGAGACTATGTTCGTCTTAGACAAAATGTTCAATGGAAGAAAGCTTGTGTAGAAACAAATGATCAATATGTTGTATTTGCGGATATTATTAATAAAATAACTCGTTCCAGTGGAAAGGTAATTTTATAAATTAATTTAAAGAAATTATGCTTTGAAATTTTTTTTATATTATTTCCTGTATGTAGAAGGCTTTGAACTTCCAGTGGAAGAATTTGATTGTATTGTGTAGTGAGTGGTATTCTTAGAATCAAAACTTCCCTTCCTTGTTTCATTTAATTTAACCTGAAGATTCTCTACCTACTCAGGTTCAGGCGATTTTTCACTCCCTAACACCCTCTACAACAGCAATTCTTAACAGGGGGCTGCGAAAATATTATAATTTTTTAAGTTTTTATATCTTTACAAATAAAAAAAAATATGTTACTAGTTTTTATAAGTGATACATATGTAAGTGACAAATGAATTTAATGACATCTCAATATTCTTAAACATGGTTAAACTAAATGAAAACGTTGAGCGCATAGGTAAATTTGACCCAAACAGACAGACAGACAAAATTACAAGTTGAATAAAACCGTCTAAATATTTTTTATAAGTCTAGGTTTACAATTTTTATACTATAGCAAATATACCTATTTTTCAAGAATATGTTATTACTGACAATCTGATAAAGCATTTTTTTATTAATTAAAAAGCGTTAAAAAATATACATACTAGTATATAAATGTTATACTAAGGCAGTTGTTTCTGCGGTAATACTAGCTAAAAGTTAATGCTAGAGTATATAGAACAGCAATAAGGATTCATAATTCATAAACCCAAAACATTTTACTGTTTATATACCGATTTTAGCCAATCCCGTAGCTCGTTTGACAAATCTGGCACCATTGTAAGAGATTGAATATTTTTATATTAAAATGACAGATAAAATACATTTTAAAAGTTGATTTATTTCTATTAAAATCGTTTTGTTATTTTTTAACAAATGTAATCAACGCCTACGTTAGACCTTATGAAAATTATAATTTTGAAAAAATCTAGCGCATGCGCGCTTTATACATCTTTCGCTGGTTAAATAAATGCGCTGTTACCAAATTGTTTTTAGTGTAAATTTTTTTTATACATTTTTCATTATTTATTCATTATTATCTCAGAAACTGTGTTGTAACTATGAATCAAAATTATCTTAAAATATGTATTGGTTATTGTTTAATGTTGGTTTAGTTTTTTATAAAATGGTAAGAAGGGTTTCTGAATTATAATTAATGTATGTATGAGTATAGTGCAATGTATAAGAGTCTGAGAAACTCTATTTTGAAATTTAATATCTCCGGAACTATATTGTTCATAAATTTCGTTTTGCCACCAATCGATGCAGAAGTATTTAAATGATAATCTGTTTAAATTTCAAAAAAATCTAAGAAACCCATTTGGCGGAACAACACCTTAAGTTCCTGCTTTTTTTGTTGTATATGAATTATTGTTACATTTGCTAGTTTTTTTGTACATGTAATTAAGCGTATGTTACATATTAATAATTGTGTGAGGGGAGTACACTGGCCGCGAATATACTTTGGATTTTAAGGGGGCCGCGACTAATAAAAGGTTAAGAACCACTGCTCTACAAGTGCCTCTATCTCGGATTGGCATCATCTGTGGAGGGGACCATCAACTACATTCTCTCACCCTGGATGCAATTCAAGAAACGAGCTATCAGTCTAATGGGCGATTACAACCTCTCTCGGCCCATCGAAGAACCGTTTCCACACTTTCCCTGATTTTGCCCCTAGCATGCGATTCGTCAACCTCCTTTAGCCAATTTATCTTTATTCTAGGGACTGGAACTCTTTTCCCTTCTTCCCCTTTCCGGATACCTGCTAATTTCCCAACCCTTGAGAGGACAAGGGTGCACAAGCTCCCTTGCGTCTCACATTTCCGCGCGGATCATCTCTCTTCTATAGTTTTCAAGGAATTTGGTGTGGTACTTGGTGAAACATTTTTAAATTATTGGATAGAAAATATTTGGTAGGTTTCACATTAAAATATTAAAATAAAACAAATTTATTTTTTGGAAGAGACTTTAATCTCGATATAGGAGCAACAGAAAGTAACTGACGATGGGTTAGCCACCCGAAATATATATATCGAGATTTTTTTTATGATAATGATGAGAGAAGGAGTTACACCAAACAGGTGCAACCCCTAAAGGCCTGGGTTGGCCCCTCCACCGTGAAAGAAGAAGAAAGAATTTTATGGGTTGGGCGGGGGTCGAAGGTATCTGTGGATACGGGTCTTAAATAGCTGAAGGTTATAAGTCGCGGGAAAGATGGTGGCAGGGAGCGAGTTCCAGTCTCTGGAGGTCATAGGGATAAAGAGTTGGCGAAAGCGCTTGTTCGACTTTTATCCAATTTGCTGGACGCTGAGCGTTTGCAAACCGCGTGTTTCTCGTAAAGAGGGCATTAGGGGGGATAATTGATTTCAGCTCGACTGAACAGACACCGTGATAGTATCTGTAGTACAGGCAAAGGGCAGGAACGGTTCTTCAGTGAGCCAGGGAGTCGAGTGAGTTGGTTAGAGCCGGGTCTCCTATTAGTTTAATTGCTCGCTTCTGAATCGCATCCAGTGTAGCAAGAGAATGCTTGGAGGCACCCCTCCACAGATGAGAGCCATATTCGAGACAGGGACGAATTTGAGCCTTATACAGTATAAGAAGTTGACTGGGAGTATAACAGCGTCTAGACCTAAATAGGAGACCAAGCTTGCGCGCTGCAGCTTTAGCAGTGGTTGAGATATGGTCATTCCATGAAAGGTCAGACCCTAGAGTTACGCCTAGCATTGAAATTTTATCCCTGAATTCTAGTGAGTTTGAGTCGAATGATATGTTTGGCAGGATTTCTGTCGACGCGCCTAGAAATAAGGCAACACTAAGATTAAAGTCTCTTCAAAAATAAATTCGTTTTATTTTAATATCTTAATGTGAAACCTACCAGAAAGTATTTTTTATCCACACAACTCTCATCTCTTTTTGGCTAATGCCAAGGATCTTTCAAGACCCTAAACTAGATTCAACTTTTGATGTAGCCCCTTCTTGTATTTGATCGCATTAAAAATAAATAAATAAATTTTTTTTTAATGATCGATACATAATTGAATGTACCAAGATATAGAAAATAAATCAAACACATTATTTATTTCATCAGAGTTATATAAGTGTCATATTTTTCTAGTTTGTGCCTATTTTATTCGTCTTGTCCACGAGTTCAATGTTAATTCTCGATCAGAGGACTCTACAAATTAAATATCGTGTTCCTGCTACAGAGATTTATCGACTTTCTCTTAGCCCTTTTCTTGATGATGTAGCAGTTTTTCATGTGAGAGCTGTAAGTATTATTGTTAAATTTACAAAATCAACACACACACAATACATTTTTATTAAAAATTTAATATAATTATAATATACTGAATTAAACCAGAGACCGGATTTTTATGTAATTGTATTTAGATTTTTTTTAAGGACTTGACTCGATATCTTTCCGAATTGCTGCATTTAGCCAACCTATTTTTATTTTTATTATTTGTGGATAAATGCATACTAATGTATTTGAATATTTTGATAAAAACAATTTTTTTTATTTGAATTTTTTTATTATTTTATTTTGATTATAATAAATTTTAATTAACCGACTTCAAAAAAAGGAGGAGTGTTATCAATTCGACTGATTTTTTTTTTTTTGTGTCTATATCATCGCCAATTGTGAACCGATTTTTATGATTTTTTTGCATTGGGTTCAGTATAGTTTCCGATTGGTCCCGTTTTTTTTTCAATGGTATTGGACCTTTTTTGTTATGTTTGTTCAGGCATAACTTCCTTGTTTATGAACCGACTTTAATGATTCTTTCTGCGTTTGGATCCGTATAGGTCCAATATAGTCAAGATACCTATTTATTTATTTTATGTATGTTCAGCGAGAACTTTTTGCCACCTGGACCGATTTCGATGATTCTTTTTTTATTGGAAAGGGGCTACCTTAGGGGTGGTCCCGTATTAATTTGGTCAAGTTCTGATGATATGATCAATGACGAAATAACGTAAATCTCCTATTCTTATGAGCAAATAATCGAAATTATAATAAATAAAATCTTTATAAAAAAAAATCTTAAAACATTCATTTAAAACCCGCAAACATTTCGAGAGAATTTCTACATTTATGAATTGAATTTTATTATCATTTTCTGATTCATTCGCCCGAATCTTTCTCTTACGAGATGTATTTTTTGGGCTTTTTCAATGAATATTTTAGCATTTTTTTGCATATTTTTAGGTTTTTTTTACTGCATACTATATGATATATTTTAGGGGTTTTTAATGCGTAGAAATCCGGTCTCTGATTATAATAGTGACTAACAGAAATCTTCTGAAGAAAACCTAGGAATTGATCCTAGTAGCTATTTACTCCGATTTCAAGACATTTTCCGGTATTTTCAACATGCCATGTTTCTAGCTCAATCAGAATTCTTATTAACAAAAAAAAAAAAAAAAAATAAAAATGCATTTTTTTAAAGATAACAAATATAGACAAAAATGTAGTTTTACTTTTTGTTATAGATTGAGATTAAATTGAGCTAGAAACAAGAACTAAAATTGAAATGATAGATGAAGGTTTTTTTCTAATAAGGCAAAATATTTCAATTTGAAATTATGATCTTTCAGGTTTTATGGCGACTCAAAAATGGATCGAACTGGCCTTTTTCGCACAAAAACATCTCCAAATGTTGATGTGTTGTAAAAAATCGGGAAATGCCATAAGAATCAGTGAAAAACTTGAATCACTTCTTAGGTTTTCTTTCTACCAAGCTGTATAATCAATATCATATCGTCGCCTTAGAGAGTAAACCTACTAACTCACAACAAGGAAATTTTACAGAGCAGAGAAAAAACAAACAAAATTTAAAATTGTTGTTATGGAAAGAAACTTAGACCATGAAATATAAAGACACGCCCTCTGCTACTCTCCACACAGAGTGAAGTGAGGCCAACATCGCCTACAGTTGACGTCACGTTCTCGCATAAATATTTTGGTAATATTAATATTTGTGTAATTTGCGATTATTGGAATCCAGAATAAATAATCTAAACTACGATAAATTTATCTCAATGTATAATAATTCCTATAGTGGCCATGCTATTTCTGGATGTTCCTACCTACAGATGACGTCACATTCTCTAGTTGATGTTGGCCTCCACCAAATCGACACCAGGGCGTATCTATCTATATATTTCATGGTCTAAGGAAAGAAACTATTTTTCACATTTTTTTTCTGCAACTTAGATGGTAATTTTAAGTAGCAGTTTTACTTGGACGATGCTGCATCTCTTTTACTTTCGAATGGTATTAATATGTCATATTTGATAAAAAGTGGAGTTAGCAGCTTTACACTCTAAGCCGACGATATATATTTTACTGTTTTTATAAATGGCATCTCATACATTTCGATTTATAAATTACCATATTACCATTTTGGTATCCCCTATGGTTCTTAGCTGAGTTCTTTTTGGAGTTGGATAAAAAACTAGCCACATTTATTATTAAGAATGATATTTATTACATTAAATATATAAAATTAAATATGAAATTAATTTAAGTTAGATTTCTAGGTTCCCTACTATGTAGTTTAATTATCTATTGTATTTTTAATATCTAGGTAGTAAAATAAAATTTTTACAGTAGTTTTATATTTTATTCATAGTTTAGATTTTAGATAGATAAAATTGAATTATATAATTTATTTATCATTTGAATGAACTTAATAATTTACCTATTATAGTTATTTGTTTTTTAATCTGACGCATTTTAAAAAGAATCCCATTAGTTTCTCTTTTAAATTAAAAAAAACATCAATTTTATTAGATCTCAATTTTGGGATTAATCATTGCGTTGTTTAGTTTAGTCACTAATAATTAGTTATTTGAAAATAATTTCTTAATTGTTTTATCAACTAAAATAAATATAATTGTTTATAAAAACAATAGATAAATGTTTAATAAAAATTCAAAACTTTTTTCAAGAAATTTTCAAAATATTTATACTAGTATGTTTAAAGTTGCTTTATTATTCTTCTATATAACAACTATTACTTTACCATACAGGGTATGGTCAAGTATTGTAATCGTGCATGAAAAAAGTGTTTTTTTTCGAAATATCTCAAAAACGGTTGAAACTATTTTGATTAAAAAAATTGAGCTAAACCATGTAATTTCGCTCTACAAAAAAGCTCTAATAAGTGAACATCGAAAAAATTATATTTTTCGAGATAATAATTGTTTTGTCAAAATGTCTGTTAGTCTGTGCTTTACCAAATTTTTGTCGACGAGCTAGCTCAAAAACTAGTGTAATATCAAAACCAAATTTCACAAGAAGTTTTTTGTCCATTGAGATTTAGAGCTGATTAGATTTTGGTGCATATCAACCCAAAATTAAGGGGGGTGGAGGTAGGGTTAAAAATTAAAAATCTATGCCATTTGAGCAAACTCAACCAAATTTTGTATATATAATCAATGGGACCCCAGAAGTCTAAAAATGCAAAAACTAACCGCCCAAAATGGGGGGGAAGTCAAAAAATGAAAATCTAGGCTCTTGTACCAAACTCAACCAAATTTTGTATATATAATCAGGAGTCTAAAAATGGAAAAATTAAACCCCCCTCCCCTACATGATTATAAATAATTTTATTAAATATAAGTGAGGGGCCAGGTTGTATGGTAAAGTCAAATGGATGGCCACATCAGAACACGTCAGCTTATTTTTCATATTTTTAATTGATAAGCGAGAATTTCTTCTGGAACTTTTTGAATTTTTATCAAAAGATTTTCGATTGTTTTGTATTTATGATAATTAGTTATTTTTAATAAAAAATCTTAGATCCCTATCGCTTCCGAATAAAATATATTTTTATTTGAATATTAGTATTTTTAAAGTTTAAAAAATCGTCGTTTAATTTAATTTGATCACTAGTATTAATTTATTATTCATGCTTCATGTATGTATATATAATAATAAAGTATATAAAATTTAGTAGGCTAGTGCAAGTAGATTGTCTTTGATGTTTGCAGCCAAGTCCAACTTCAGATACTCCGAGCCAGCCAATTGTACCTGGATGCTTGTTTCAGAGCGACCTTGGGAAAAAAAAGGGTGACTTCGTTTTTCAAACAGGCCATGTAATTGAAATTGTAACTAAATTGTTTTTAGTTGTTCAAAATGCTATTGGAAAACCACCTGAAGTGAATATTAGTACTGAGTAGGTTAAACATTTCATTGATATACTCATAAAAATTTTAAAAATTATAATGGATTTCAAAATTTGTTTTTTTAAGATTTGAAGCTAATTTTGGTCAACAGAGTGTTACGTTTACTTTTAAATGCTTGGGTCTTCCTGAAGTTCCACCTGGTCAAATTCGTATACTAAGAAAGGCAAATAAAATGGAAGTTCTTGTATAATGTCCATCATTTGCTCATGTTATGTTTTAATAATTGAATGATATTCTACATCAAAGGTATATAGATATTTTCTAATAAAATGCTTAAAAATAAAAAAAAATCCTAATTGCAGATTCTATTTTTACATTAAGAATACATTTGCACAATTGTATATTTGATCTCTTTAAAAATGAGCAAATCGATCATGAATGATTTATTCAAACATATCGTGAAGAAATTTCAAGGTATCATCCAACAATCCATTCGGAGTGAAAGAATTTGAGAGCAAGTTTGAGTGAATGACCGACCGAGTGTTCAAAAATCCTAAGGGTTTATTTTCCCTTCAAACATTGAAAAGAAACGTAGCTGGGGTAGGGAGCAAATGCACTGCCACAAAAGTACTCTCTCCTTTTAAGGGTGCTCCTTCCCCATTTAAAATTTCGAGAAAAGGTGAAGGGATCAAAAGGGTCAGTTTTAATGACCTTCTCTATATATTCTTGTTAATAGTTTATAAAATGGTTTATGAACCATCTTGTAAATAATTCTAGTTAAAAATTATGTTTAAGTGAATTAGTTAAGATAACATTAAAGCGATGTGCCAAATAGGGAAATGAATACCCAAATTAAAATTTGTTTTTAAATAGCACAATTTATTTCATTGTTTTTAGAATTTTACTATTTTTTTTTTTTTTAATTAAATTAAATAATTGAAATAAAAAATATACATTCTAACTGGATATTTTTGATTTCTAGACCTTTTAAGACGCAATCAAACGACAAGAAGTTGATTTTTTATAAATACTTGGTATTACTTTTAAAATTAGAATTGAGAATTATTTTTGAATGTATATATGTTACGGCTAATATGCAAATTTGGATTGTTTATAAACTAGCTGGATAGTTTATAAACTAACCAAACCATTGGCTATTTTGATAGAAAACGCAATTTCCATTAAAATAGCAGCTAGTTTGAAAACTAACCAGGTGTCTTGGCTAATTTACTTGAAATTATTGAGAAACCCAAAATAGCGGGTTAGTTTATAAACTATCCAATGCAGCCTGGCTAATATGTAAACCATAATTTATAGTAACACAAAATAGCCGAACCTTTGGCTAGTTTATAAACTAACTAGGCTTAATGTTCATGGCATTTCTTATTTGATGAATTAGAGATGAATAAAATGCAAATTTTTACTTTATCATACAGAGTAAGCACACAGTAAAATAGCCAATGGTTTGGTTAGTTTATAAACTGTCCAAATTTGCATATTGGCCGTAACATATATATTATTGGTCAGAACTTTTAAAGGAAATTGTAGAGAAAAAGTTATGACCAACTAATATTGAGGCCATTCAAAAGATTTTCTATATAATGATTTATAAATGAGACCTAGGGTAAACGTTCTCTTTTTAAAACAATATTAGTATTTTTTGAAAAGATTTTGTTTTGCCGAGATAGCCGAATTTTTTATTTCTCATTATTAGTATTTCTAACAATTACTTTTTTTTATGTATGTTTTCAAATTTTCCCCCAGCAAAACGTATATTATCCTGTTAACCCCTTTTATTGATTTTTTTTTAATATTCAAAAAATAAATATACATACCTGTTGGTCAGATCTTGTGAAATCTTTCTCTCAAATAGTTTTCTTTACTTCTTGGTTTGGATTGCGCCCTATTTATAACTGCGTCTATATTTCTTTTATGTTCTAACTTGGTGAATCTTCAATAATTCTGTCCATACTTTGAAAATTGATCATTTTCATTAAATAAAAATTACATCAATTTTTCCTTGAGTTATGCTGCGGTGGTTGTGAAATTTAAAAACTAAAGAATTTCAACTCTAACTACCGAAATTTGATGTTTTTGATGAGAGTTCTTAGCAAGATTTCCGAATCATTATAAAATGATTAAAAATATTTTTATAGTTTTATCATACTTGTAGTGTAAATAGAAAATTAAATGAAATAAAAATATAAAATATTAATTTTAAGGCATTTCATTTCGAAACGAAATGTGTTGGCTTGATTTATTTTAGCCAATTCTATTTACATTTAAAATGCTCTAAGAGAGATCAAAAATTTATTAATTTTCTATTACACTATTTGCTCTTTAAATATACATAGGTAACTTTAATTCAAATTCAGAATTAAAGTTTGAGAGAATTAAATAAACATGAGTGAGAATGAGAACATCAATAGAAAAATATAATTTCAGTTGTTTAAGTCGAAATTCTTAAGGGTCTATAATTTTTATTTAATATACACTGAAGTGCAAAAAATCGACCCACCAATAAAAACTTTATTAAATAGTAAATCATTTTTAATTTTTTTTACAAGGAACCATACATTATTGAAATTATTGCTTATTGCAAGTGTAATTGCCACTTGTTGTTGATTTAGCCCTTGATTAATTAGGCACAAAATTTTGAACTACTTGAACTTCAGAAATATCCATTTTGTAAATTTTATCTTTCAATCAATGATGCATAATTCAAAATTATTCATTTTATTGATATTTTAAATGGAATTTGATCTTTTAATAAAATTTTATTTAAATTAAAGTGATATTGAAAAATAATTAGTAGAGATTGTGGTGTTGGTTCAAGGTGAAACATCTTTAATAAATTTAAGTATCTTTTTTAGGTGTCTTTTTTTGAAAAAAGATGGAAATTATTTCAAAAATCAACCCAGATCTAAAATATTAATAAATGAATTTATCCTTAAGGACCAATCATAGATTTTAGAAAAAATATTTTTACATTGCATATCAGAGAGGTTCGTCCCTTTAGGAATCGAACCCAAGCGCTAACTAAGTTCACTGAAAACTTTTTTCAGTTTACCCTGATTTTTTACTATTCCCTTCGAGTTGAAAGGAGTGAAAAATTTGCTGCTTTATTTCTTATATATGTTGCATATCGGAGAGAGATTTGTCTTAAGAGTTTGGTTAACGGCCCGGAAAGCTAGTTAGCGCTTGGGTTCGATTCCCACGGGACGAAACCTCTGATATGCAATGTAAAAATATTTTCTCTAAAATCTATGATTGGTCCTTAAAGATAAATTCATTTATTATCTGTAATAAAAGATAAGAGTAAATAAATATTATATGTAACATTCGCTTACTACGAAGTAATGATTTGGTCACTTGTTTCTACATTAATTTTGACTAATTACTTAATGTGAAACAAGTGACCAAGAATCTCTAACTCATAGTAAATGAATATTACATATAATATTTATTTACTCTTATCTTGATATTGAAAAAGTAGGATAATTTGTAATTGTACCTATCTTTTAATTTAATTTTCCTTATTTTTTTTTATAAAATTCAAAAATTATCAACAATATTTATGGAATATATTAGTTTAAGCGTTAATTGAACAAATTATATGAATATTTGTAAAAATTTTAAAAATGATTTGCTATTTAATAAAGTTTTTATTGGTGGGTCGATTTTTTTACACCGTAGTATATTTTGACGAGAAGAATAAGCTGTTGGAAAAAATAAAATAAATATGTACAAAAATAAAATATTATATTAATATGATTTCAAGAAAAATAATTTTATAATAAACTCTTCTTTCAAATACTTTTTTATTAATTCTTTCCATTAGAAAACAAGTTTGATATTTTTTCTTTCTTTAATATAATACAAATATTATATAAGTATATTTAATTTTTAGTGCCGTTAGTTAAAGTATTTTGTTGATTTTGTAAGCGTTCATTTTCTTTAGTTAAAACTTCTAGTTTCTTTTCGTAATTAATTTTGAGTTCAGTAAATAACTTGAGTTGATTTTGATATTCTTCTTTAAGTTGTTGATTTATTTGTATTGCTCTTTCCATTTTTTCAATGATTTGATTATGCCTGTCTCTTTCACTGTTGATAACAGTTTGCATGCTATCTATATCTTCTTTCAAATGATTAACTTCCATGTTTCGAATATTTAATAAATCTTTCGTAATTAAAACCACATCTTTTAGAGATTTTATTTGGATTGTTAGAGCTTCAATCTGCTTTTCTTGTTTCGAACACTTATCATTTTTTTCTTTTAACAAATTACTTACACTTTCTAGAGTACCTCGTAATTCTTGATTGACTTCACCCACTTCAATTTGCTCTTTTGGGTTATTATTTGAATTTAGTTTAAAGCGTGAAAATTCTTCATTGAGTTGCGATAACTTTTGCTTTAAATCATCTCTTTCCAAAGATAATACCTAAAAACATCATTTCTTTTATTCATTTTAGTTTTTATTGAACAAAACTCTATTATATATATATACCTATATCAATAAAGAATAAAAAGTGATATCGAATATTTTTATTTATTTACCTTTAGTTCTTCATCCAATTCCTGGTTTGATTTCTTTCTTTCTTGTATTTCTGTATTTTCAATATTCTCCTGGGGTAAAGACATTTTTTCTCATCAATTTTCAACGTTTCAATGTATAAAATGATTTCGGTGGATTTGCAAGATCCTACCCGAGTCAAAGCTAAAAATATATTCCATTCTATATATAACTTGTACGGAAGTCAGGCATATGTTCTATATCTTTAATTTTATGAAATTATATATAGATAATTTATTAGATTTATATAGTTCCTAAGAATAATTTCTAATTTTTATTTTCCATATTTAAATAAAATTATCATCTCTAAATATAATTTTTACAAAATACTAATTTTGTTATACCTAGTTTAATTTATAAACGAATTGGATTTAGGTGAAAATAAGAACATTCTTAAAAGGGATGCATCATTTTTTCTTTCTATAATTTTAAAGTTTACAATGACTTGTGCTTCATCCGGCCGGCATCTCTTCTTATTATGACTTGGAGCAGTCACACCGAGGGGTGAACCGCGATTGGAATTAGGTGTACACCGTCCTTGGAATTATTTGGAATTACTTTGGAATTCATTAGATAATCTATTGTCATCTCTTGTCTTCTACTTGGAAATGAAAGTGGAAGTAGGTGTACACGATTTTAGGTCGCGGTTCATCCCTCGACTATCATCTTTTTTATAAAAAAACAAGACAAGTCCCTTCTAATTCCAAATATAACTACATATCAAAAGAAATAAAATTTTAACTAGAATCTTTTATATTTTGGCCAAGTTTTGTATCATAAAACAGATTTGGCCGAATAATAATATAAATAAAGAAGTCATATTTTTAGTGTAAACAGTTTAATTTTAGATTCTAGTTGGGGAGTTTGCTTGCGCATGCGTCATATGTATCTTCACAATATATATATATGTTAACTAAGTTGAACGCGAAAGTTAAAATTTTATTATTGAATATCTGAACAGAATTCATCTGTTTCGATTCCCCAAAGAATCATACAGGTGGGCATTGTAGTAAATTTATAAGAACCATACTATTAGGAAAATAGGAGAAAACGCGCCTGAACTAGAGTTGAATATATATAAAATTTGATTATAGGATCTAGTCAGGGGATCCATCGCTTAAATGGAAAAGGCATCTGCGGGCTTAACGCAGAAGATGTCGGATCATACCCGGCTGGGTCCTGCATTTTTTTCAACTCTTGGTTCAATATCAAAACGAATCAGGTCCCAATTGCACCAAAATAGGGCAGTGACCAGATAAAAGTTCTAACTTTCGCGTTCAACTTAGTTAATATATAAACATTCTAAATAAAATTTATTATTGAATATATAAACAGAATTCATCTGTTTCGATTCCCCAAAGAATCAGACAGATTGGCATTGTACTAAATTTATATTTATATGTTATATCCTCACACCCTAAATAAGGCATTTCAACGGGTTTCATGGATAGATTGTGAAAACAATGTCTTCCATCGTTATAAAGTTGAATCGAAAATACCCCAATGAGAAGTTAAAACTTACAGTTACAAAAATTGGGGGTAAAATGTTTCAGAATACCACTTTTCTTACATCGATATTTTTTTTTTTAATCGATCGAATTCGCCCCACACCAGTAAGATGCAGCCACTGAGGATCTCGAAAGACTCTTACATTACCGAAGAGAAGGGAAAGTTGATTAAATGAGAGGGTGGAGGCGTAGGTGTTTGTGCACCTGGGTTTTGAAGGTTTGAAGATTATAGGTGCTGGGAAAGATGGAGGCCGGGAGAGAGTTCCAGTTCCTTGAAGGAAAGATATGAATATAACGAGTTATACTTACTATTATTATTAACTATTTTGATTAGTTATGTCTATCGATTAAATTATTAAAGTTGTTATCGGGAAATAAGGACTATATTTTTTATGCAGATAATTTATATTTTATTTCCAACGTTTCATCAACTTTGTTGACTTCTTCAGGGCTCAAATAGTTATCTTCCCTGCATATTTGTCATTTTTATAATTATTCTTTCTTAGTAAACATAACAAGGCAAGTCATTAACATCAATCAGATTGAATTTTTCAAAATTAAAAAAAAAATTCAATCTGATTGATGTTAATGACTTGCCTTGTTATGTTTACTAAGAAAGAATAATTATAAAAATGACAAATATGCAGAGAAGATAACTATTTGAGCCCTGAAGAAGTCAACAAAGTTGATGAAACGTTGGCAATAAAATATAAATTATCTGCATAAAAAATATAGTCCTTATTTCCCGATAACAACTTTAATGATTTTTATTAACATAACGTTTTAGGAATGACCACTAAGTTCAGTGCCCAGTATAATCAATCAATCACTGTTTCAACTTTCTTAACATTTGATGGTCTCTTACACATCCCATTTGCTGTTCTTATTTGAGAAAAATAGTCTAATTTAATTTCTTACCAGTTACTCGAACATCCCCCCAATGCCTAATCGTCTGAGCTCTTCATCTTCCTACTAAGCCTATCGATAACTTTCTCTTATGCTATATAATTTTTGATATTCTACTATTTGATAACAACAATTTTAACTTCATTCTCTTTTTAATTTTTTCCGTTCATAGCCTCAGAATTTTTGAAGTTAAACTTTTTATGATGGATTAGAAATTCGATTCCAAAGAGAAAGAGATAGAAAGCGAGGTAGAATGACTCTGGAGCTCCACTCCATCGAGAGATTTTTACTTTATCCAATGCGAAGCAAGTATTGTAATCGGTCTAGCGGCAAGCTCGACTTCAAAGGGTCCTCAGGTAAAGACTACGGAACCCATGGTCACAATTAAAGTCACAAATTGTAGTATTCAATTAGGTTGAATTTTAGCACGTGTCGGTTTTGTCAAAAATTACACGGGGTCTCGTCAAGAGACCAAAAAATGCGATTTTTTTTCAGGAAGTGCGTGCGGATGGATGTATGTAATCGTTTTTTTCGTCGACGATTTTTTCTACACCGTTGGACCGATTGAAATGAAATTGAAAATCTAGCAATATTTTAACAAAATGAAGCGCTGATTAGTTTTTGGTATATATCGGCCCACAAACATTAGTACTTTAATTGAATGTAATGGAAGGCAGCCCAGAGGTAGTGAGGAAAGAAAAAATTAATACATATAAAATAAGGTGTAATTTATTGAATCCTTCCTCCTTTCCTTCTCAAACCGACGTTTCGGAGGATTTTTCCCTTCTTTTTTTCACTACCTCTGGGCTGCCTTCCATTACATTCAATTAAAGTTTCTACTCAGTCCGTCTCTCTCCAGAGAAAATTTCGTTGCAAAAAAAAATTAGTACTTTATTTTAGTACTTTTTTAGTTTTTTCTAAATATCTTGAAAATGACTTAACCAATTTTTATGAAATTTAATATCCTAATTAAGTACCGTGGGGACTACAAAAAAGCTAATATAAAAGTTTTTAGTAAAATTATATTTTAAAAGTACAGTACTTTTTTTTTAATTCTTTATTATTTTATTTTAAACATGGACTCCAAATAGCCAGTGATATCTGATTAATAATCAAAGAATAAACATATTAATATTCCAAATGACTTTAGATAAAGTTTAGCAACGATCCGTTGCAGTTTATTTTATAATGATACTGATACAAGAAGAAGTTGCACTAAAAAGGTTCAACCTCTGTAGTCCGCGGTGGACCTTTGTATCTTGGAAATAAGAAGAGATTTAGTGATTGGGTCGGAGTTGAAGGTATTCGTGGATGCGCTGGTTCGAGACTGAGTCTCGGCAGATATTTGCAGTCGCCTCCTCTTGGAAAGTAATGGCAACCTACCAAGAGTATAATTGTCTAGTAACCTCTCAAAACTAGCCGTTAGGAACCGGCATTAAAAAGAAGGTCCCGTATATCTGTGTAAAAACAGCTAAACACATTCAGCACAGGTATATGTGGAGAGGAGCCGAAACGTCAGGGAGACCTGATAAGACACTTAAAGAAGAATGCTATAAAACATATAATAAATGAAAATATACATAATTGTGTTATGTCCTTCATATAATATATGTAAAAAATACTTATTTGTATGTCAAAATGATGTTATATATGTTTTGAAGTCCTTAAATAAGTAAATCAACAAAAAAAAAAATATAAAAATCCTTCTTTATAAATTCATAAGAGTCATGTGTCAGTTAATAATCAATCAACAATTTTTCATTTTTACATATCGAAACGAATCTCAGTCATAATAATTTTTTTTCCAAAGATGCGTTGATTTCCAATGCTAAAAACATTAGCTCTCTGAGGCCATTGATTCGACTTGAAAAATAAATTATTTTATCATTTTTAAGGATCTTTGTTAGATTTTTTTTTATTTACTGTGAAAATATAAGTATGTCAATAACAATAGTATTAGCTGAACTAAATGAACTTTCGAAATTATACTTCTCCCGTGTCAATTCATAGAATGGACATACAACCTATTTTATTAAAGGAGAGGGAAGAACAATTTATTAATGTTTTAATAACATAGCTTATTAGTTAGTTCTTTATTTTGGAATTAAGGCCATTCTTGAAAGACTAGCTGCCCTCAAGTATAGGCGATTGTGAATATTGTCTCCTTGCAAACTACTCATCGCAAGTAAATTTACTTAACTACTTACTCTCTCCTGTTATCTTTTTTTAGTACAAAGTAAAATTTTCGTCATTCATTAGAAAAACAACCAATTGTTAAGTTAAATAAGGTGCAGTATATTAAAAAATTTCAACTTTTTTCATAAATTCCCATATTTATTATAATCAAAGCATACAAAGCTAAAAAAAAGCATACTAAGCTAAAAAAGCATACAAAGCTATGTTATGATTATGTCAAAAACTAATATATCAATGGTCAACCACGCAAATGTTGTGTAAGTGCAAAATTGGGCTAAACGGAGTTGAGTATAGAAAAATATTCCTTAATATCTCATCCTGTACACATGTTCATACGAATTAAACATCAATTGCATGATAATTGTTATTTTTAATACATCTATTTCAGTTTTTGATATATTGAAATTACATTTGCGCGGTTGACCATCCATATATTCTAATTATTTATTAAGTAGAACAGAGGTTTATGCTTATTATATTTTCATAAATTCCCATATTTATTATAATAAAAGCATACAAAGCTAAAGATATGATTATGTCAAAAAACTAATATATCGATGGTCAACCGCGCAAATGTTGTGTAAGGGCTAAACGGAGTTGAGTATAAAAAAATATTCCTTAATATCTCATCCCGCACACATGTTCATTTGAATTAAACATTAACAGACATCAATTGCATAATAATTGTTATTTTTAATACATCTATTTCAGTTTTTGATAAATTGTAGTTACATTTGGGGGGTTGACCATCCATATATTCTAATTATTTATTAAGTAGAATAGAGGTTTATGATTATTATATTTTCATAAATTCCCATATTTATTATATATAATAAAAGCATACAAAGCTAAAGATATAATTATGTCAAAAAACTAATATCGATGGTAAATCGCGCAAATGTTGTGTAAGTGCAAAATTGGGCTAAACGGAGTTGAGTATAGAAAAATATTCCTTAATTAATATCTCATCCTGCACACATCTTCATACGAATTAAACATAAACAGACATCAATTGCATGATAATTGTTATTTTTAATACATCTATTTCAGTTTTTGATAAATTGTAGTTACATTTGCGCGGTTGACCATCCATATATTCTAATTATTTATTAAGTAAGTTTATGATTATTATATAGATAATTTTTTCCTTTATTGTATGACCTCTGGAACAAAGGCCATTTAGTCAAACACTAAGCGAAATAATCAACGTCAATTTATTTATGTTCTAAAACCTTTTCTGAACTTAAATTTAGTCCACGTTCAGATTGAAAAAGCTTCTGCTTGGATAGATTGATATTTCAAATGGAATATTTGAATCATACAATTTTAAATTTATCTTAGAGCCACCGAAAGAGTTCATGTTTTAAATTATCTATTTACTATAATCAGAGGCCGATTTAAGGAGAGGCGCACCGGACTTGTGCCCGTGGCCTCGAAATTTTTCATATATTTAAAAGATATTTAGATTATTTTAGAAACAGAGTAAAATGTTGGAAGAAAATAAAGAAAAAGCATATGATCAACTCATTTATTGCAATCATTTTATTCTGTTACATATGTTATGTATTATATTTGATTAAATAAAATTCATAATTAGAAGTTTTTTTTTTAATTTTTATGGCGAGGGGGGCAATTCTTTTCTTCGCCCGGGGCCTCAACCTAAATCCGCCTCTGGACTATAATATTTTCTAAAGGACATATTTTTTAATATTAAATTTTAAAAGAGATTAATATATATTAAAATAAATAAACATAAAATAAAACTTTAAAGAATACATATTTTATCTAAAATAAGTCCAGTTTATGATAATTGATTTTCAATCAAAAATTTCCAAGGATGATAGTACATTATTAAAATAAAAATAAATTTATAGTGAATGATTACTTTATCACATTAAAATAATTAAAATTTTTCCCGGGGAACCCAGTGAATATATTAATAATATAGATAGTTATTTTAATCATCGAAACTTTGCTTTCAAGTGGACTTCCAAGCATTTTCACCTTTTCAAGTTCTTAAAATTTAAGCACTACTTCTTTAGTCAAGTATAGTAACTTCAAAAGACACAGGGATACAGTTATTGAGATATCGAAAAGCAGATGAATGAACATTGAAAAGCAATTATGGATTGATTTCAACAATGGTTTAAAAAAGTATAGGTGATTTAAGTAGTTTCTTAATTATAGGTATTATAATAAGAATATTTATGTTATTTAATCAATTAAAATATTATTTATATATTTATATATTATTATATATATTTATATAAAATTTCTTATTCGGTTTCCTCTTTGAGCTTTGAGAAACTGTTTTCTAATCGAGAAGAAACATTTGCTTTAGCTTTATCTAGAAAGAAATTCATATAAATTATTAAAAACCAAATTTTCAAATTAATAATAAGTAAAGCTCTATTACCAATCGCATTATGGTGGCTCAAAGCTATTTCTTGACTGCGTTGTAGGGCTTGATTTAAAGAAGATTGACTTGGTGGTCGAAGTCGTTTACCACCTGATGCCTGAGAACTCTCGATTTTACCCTCATAAGGTATATCAACATTTAATACTTTTTGATTTTTCCTTTTTTCGATCTCCATTAGCCTAGAAATGGTTAAAATTAATATATTGAGGAAAAAAAAGGAAATAATCAGAAAATTATATATATTACTTTTTGCGTCTTAATTCCTCAACTCTATGTCTTTCTCCGCTACGAAATGCTTTCCTTTCAGATTTAGTGCCCCCTTCAAGTGCCCTAAAAAATAATAAAAAAAATTGTTATTTTACTTAAATGGCGGTCCAATAGGGTGGAGTGAAAAAACTAAAATAAAAAATTTGAAACGGGCGTATGCGGAAAAGTTGCCTAATACAAAGTCTATTTATAATACAAAATCTCAGCTAAATCAAATTATATCTTAAGATGCCTCTTCAAGTGTGTAGTTCGCCGGGTCGTCGCAAATGCACTTTTGTTGACGCTGACTGATGATTTCTCTTTGAAAACCACAAAAAAAATGCGGCGCTGGTCAATAAAAATGCACATTGCAGAAGCTGGAAATAATTTTAATCGTCGTTAGGCATTCCAAATAAAAGTTATATGAGTTTTCGACGGTTTCTGGCTGGTGCTAAATTTTTGAGAGACTAAAAACTACGAAAATTGTGGACTTTTTTCATATTTTGCTTATAACCCGAAAATCATGCGTCCTACAGAAAATTTTACTCTTATCAAAATGTAAGAGCATAAAATTACGCGTCGAATAATCTCTTGTAAGTTAAAATTGCTTCAGCCGTTTAGCCACAATCGATCGTCAAAATAGGCAATTTTTACCAATTTTCACCAAAGTGAATTATGCTCATTAGGTGGTCACAAGAAACATCTCTTCAAATTTTTGCGACGCTTACCCCCAGAGTTGTTACCAATTGGCTAAAAAACGAGAATATCAATCATTCATCTTAATTGGACAACGGTAACACGTGACGCAATCATGCGCGGATCCAGGGGCGACCCCCCCCCCCAAGCATTGGAGATCAACATTTTTATATGTTTATGTTTATTTTTTTATAACATAAATTTTAAAATTGAAGAAAATAAAGTTATATGGTGGGGGGGGGGGCGCCGTCTCTGACCCCCCTGCGTCTGGACGCAATGAGGTTGAAAAAATTGCAGTTTTTAATTCATAAAAAAGCAAAACAAATATTGCAAGTTTGAAGGCAAGGAAAATAATTTTATAATGTCAATAAATATAAATGTATTATTCAATCGAATTATGACTTATTTTTATGTTTAGCATGGCACAAAAGCATTCTGGTGTATTTTATTGTAAACGAAGAAAATGTAGATAATTTTATTGCGAATTAATTAATTAATTTTTTATCAAAAATAGCTATGCAGAGAAATTGGATGTCGACCCTATCAAGTTTTGTTTATTAATACACTAGCTCCAAGGCCCGCCTTCGGCGGCCCTCTTGCTAGCCAGGGGACACGGCCCCTGGATCCCCACCCCCGCACCACCACCCCCGCTATGCCCTCTGGACTCCACCCCGCACCATCCCCACCCTACTCCGCCTCACTACTCACCCCACCCACATTCCACCCCCGCACCCAGTTTTTGCATTTCTAGCCTTCTAGTGACCCACAGATTATGTATACAAAATTTGGTTGAGTTTGGCCTAAGAGAAAGAATTTTCATTTTTTGACCCCCCCCCCTTTTGGGAGGTTAGTTTTTGCATTTCTAGCTCTCTAGAGGCCCAGAGATTATGTATACAAAATTTGATTGAGTTTGCTCCAAGGGCAAGTATTTACATTTTTCAACCTCCCCCCTTTTTGGGGAAATTTCTTAAACAAAAGTTGTCAGAAATCACATCCCGTACAACTTTGTTTATCATAAAATTTGCCGTAGGGTTAATAGTTTAGGAGTTATTTGATAATTTTTATTCGTGCGCCCCCCAAATCCCCTTTTGAGGTCAAAATATCAAAACGTTATATAGCTATAAACGTAAGTTAGAAGACATCTGATCCAAATATGAAATTCCATAAAAATTCCTTTGGCCGTTTTTACGTGAATAGTGAGCAACTTTTCGCGGAAACCACGGAAACATACAGACAGACAGGAATTTTGTTGAGGGTGTTTTCGTTCATAACTTTGCTTGAAACGTGTGCAACCAAAATTTGGCGTGATTTGGAGCAATTTACAGACAAAACCTTAATTTTATATATATAGATTATATTATCAAAATATTAATTTCATCAGGAAACTCGATAGGTGAAGGTCGACCTAAGTCGGGATCTTGTACTATTAGGCCGGCATTGAGTACAGAGAAAGAGCAGAAAAGGTTCTAGGCTGAGCCAGAGTCGAGTAAGTTAGATTAGAACGGGTCTCCTATTAGTTTAATTGATCTCTTTTAAATTGCATCTACTGAGGCAAGGGAATGATTGGAGGTCTCTGTGAAAAGATTCGATACACGGTCGAATTTGAGCCTTATTAGGTTAGGTTATTGGGAGTAAAATAGTGCTTGGACCTTAATAAAAAACTAAGATTGTATGTAGCAGCTAAGGCAGCAGACGTTTCTTTGGTTGCTCCAAGAGAGGTCAGAACCTATATTTTGGCGGCTTGTTTCGAATTTTGGGCGCACACCCTCAGAGACGCGGGGCTCTCTGGTTCATTTCTTCTGATCTGTTTGATGAGTGAATGACTTTCGACTTATAAATGGTTGATTAATAAATTGTATCATTGATAGATAAATTTAATATTAGCGTAGCGGGGGGGGGGGGGGGGGGGGGGCACTTTGATATGGGCGGCAGATTTTGGAAAAAATTATAAAAAGTTTTATAACTTGGAGCGTATTTTATTTCTATATTTTATATTATAGGAGCCTGTAAAATGTGATTTATATGTAATATGTAATCAAAAGTATTGCATTTATTATATCTACTCACTATTACTTTTTAATTAAATAAATGAATACTTATTTTTATTTTATTTATTCTTAATAAATAAGAAAATCATAAGATGGTGTCATCTATTAAATCCGATGGAATGGAATATTTTTAATTATATGTCAGAGGGGTTGTTTTTCACCCCCTCGGGAGTCGAACCCGAGTGCCAGTAACAGCAATCCGGGCCATCTGGCTCACCTGAGGGATGGGAACCTCTCTGACATATGTAAACGCGTAAAATATTTTACTCAAAGATTGTTATCTTAATTTGTAAAATTTCGCGATATAGTGATTCTAAATTTAAACATATAGCCATGCCATATAATTTAAATAAAGGTCGTTGAGTGTTTCGAATTTTGAAGAAGTTCAAAATTCGAAGGGCAATGGAATGACTTTTCCTAATTTAATATGAAAGATATTAATTTGCCGATGGTAATAGATTCAAATTTATAAGAAAATCATAAGATGGTGTCATCTATTAAATCCGATGGAATGGAATATTTTTAATTATATGTCAGAGGGGTTGTTTTTCACCCCTCGGGAATCGAACCCGAGTGCCAGTATCAGCAATCCGGGCCATCTGGCTCACCTGCGGGATGTGAACCTCTCTGACATATGTAAACGCGTATTTCCGAGGGGGTGAAAAACAACCCCGCTGACATATAATTAAAAATATTCCATTCCATCGGATTTAATAGATGACACCATCTTATGAGTTTCTTATAAATTTGAATCTATTACCATCGGCAAATTAATATCTTTCATATTCTTAATAAACTTGATGTTAAATATGATCTTGTTCAGTGAACATTTATTTCATAATATTCAGTAATTTCAATTTTTTTCATTATTTTCAACAAATAATAAATATTCTTAAATTTATATTTAAATTCAAATTAAATTTCCTTAAAGTAATTTTATCGTTTTTGGATAAAAATCGAATATTGACTACTAAAACATGTTTTAAAATTAAATATTTTTTCTAGATTCTAAAAATTTCAAGGTTTGGGGTAAAATGAAATTTTACTGAAAATTCTATGTGGGAATAGGTGAGAGGGAGGCAAATGTGGCATCTGGCCCGGGCAGCAGAAACCTAAGCTACGCCACTGAAATTTAAATATGAGGGAGATATTCCCCTTCCTTTATATATTAGGGTGGCCCTTATTTTGGGCATTTTCGAATTTTTAGGCTCGCAGGGGCTCATATGGTTCGAATTAAATAAAAAAAAAATATCTTCCAAGTTTCAAGTCTCCATCTCAATTTTAACCTGTGCCTCAGAGCGATGCAAATTTCCCATCTAAATAACATGGGCTTTTGGCATTGAACGATAGATACTTATTCCGGCCAAAGTAATGGGTCAAAAAATTTAAAACTCTGTAGACTTTACCCTTATAATAGTAGCTATCCTTCAGATTTTTAGTCATTATAATTTTGGAGTTACAGCTAGATAAAATACTGCCATATTCAGAGTTAGTAAAATTATAAACTCCAAAATTATAATAGCTACAAATCTGTAAAAATCTGAAGGGGCAGCTATACGATAGGACCGAGTCTACACAGTTTCAAATTTTCAAGTCCAATGCTGTTGGCCGGAATAAAAAATTAGATCGTTCCAATGCCAAACAACCATGTTATTTAGATCGGAAACTTGCATCGCTCTGAAGGTATAGCAGTTAAAATTGAATAGGGCGACAATCAGGGGATATTTTATTTATTTATTTCGAACCATATGAGCCCCTGCGAGCGTAAAAATTCCGAAAATATCCATAGTCAACTTAATATATAGGTGAGCGTGATTCACTTCTGCAAGTTTTTTTTTAGGTGCTCAAACAAAATATCAATCTGAATATAGAAAAAAAAATCCTCACCAAAGATGAGCTCTTAATTCCAATATTAAGTACTTACTATTTTAATTTGACTTTTTTCCGTTTAAAATTCATGTACCTAAATTTTTTTTTTTTTCAAATTTCTCAGCCACATTTCACGATATTGAAAAACGAGTGTATCTTGTAGGGGATTCCATGTACTTCAAAATTGCTTATGAGTTTTTTTTTATGTAGCCCAGGAAATATTTTCAATTTAAATAAAGTGTGCGTTAAATCTTATAATCGAATTCGACAAATTGAGAGTCATTTAACAGCTCCAAGATTGCCAGAAATTTTAAATGATAAAGAAATATCATAAATACGTGATTTTCAATTAATATATTGTGTAAATGTTTAAAGGTTTGATCTATATAGTATATCAAAACGTCCAAAGATTTTAAGGCGGTTGTTAAATAATATTTTAGTTAAGAAACAGTTAAATAAAAAATTTGGATATAGATATTTTAAAATAAATTGTTATTAAATGATACTATGTTTTAAAAATCAGAAAAAGTTTAATAATATTTCAAAAGTTTCAATAAACATTTGAAATGGATATTACTTTGTTAATAAAAACAATAAGTATTTGGTGGACTAGATTGATTGAGTAAGCTGCTAATCTTTTTCATATGATTTTTCTTTATTATCTAATTTTAATAAATTGTATAATATAAAGAATTTTTGCTCGTTTAATAGGATTAGATAAATAGATAAAATAATAAAAATGTGTGATTTTTTTTTCTAAAAATTTCTGATAAATCTTAGAAAAACATTTAGTGTTCGCTGATAATGACCTTTTTAATATTGAAAGTCAAGATTTCCGTTGGCATTTATTCGACCAATATTTCAGAATATAAAATTCGATTTAAGTATTGATTTGTCAGTCCTAAATATGTACCATCACAAATTCAAGAATTATATTGTTGGTTTGGGAGCCACCAATAGATAAATGAGGAGGTATCAATAAAGATGGAATCACTGGGTTCAATAAAAACACCTTTAATAAATATCGCTAGTTTAAATTTTATTTACACTGAATAATTGTATAGACAATATGGTATATATATGAATGAATGAGCTCATTAAAAATATGTGTTTTTACAGCCATAAATTATAGACAGTTTTAGACCCAAAGTTTCAGAATCTGGAAACTTTTGGGTCCAGGCACGTTATAAATTTATCAGAGAAAGTGGTGTAGGTTATAAATTATACGTTGAGAATTCATAGCTAAAATTTTTTTGTTTTTTGATATTTAGTCTGATCACATATGTACCGCATTTTGTGTATAACTCCTAATTGACTGAAGATGGCCAAACAAAATTCAGGCCGAAACATCTATTAAATAAGCTATTGTTCAGGATTCCATCTTTGGCTGATAATTCCTCCTTCATCTAGTACTAAGCAATTAATTTTGTCAACTAAATTATCGTGATTTAAGAGAGGGGCCGAATTATCTAGAAAAATGAATGAGTAAATTGTTGATATAAAAGTGGTATAAATATTGTGAAAAAAAAGAAAAACAAAAAGCATTCATATCTTTTCTCAGAATTAAAAGTGTGAGAATTTCATAAACCAAAATAATTAGTTTCTTACAAAATTGATTGTGAGAATATATGCTATAAAAGAATCAAGGAATGAAGAATACACAGAAATCGGATCAGAAAAATTCAAAACGAATATTGCTAATCTTCAACAACTGAGGCGGTTTGGATGTTTCCAATCCCATAATTTTAAATAAAGAACAAAATTTAGAAAAAAATAAAAAGTTTTAAAAGAAAAGATGGCAAAAGCAGATTCTATTATACATAAATAAATGCGCTGTTGCCAATTGTTTTTAGTGTAAATTTTTCATTATTTATTCATTATCTCAGAAACCGTGTTGTAATTATAAATCAAAATTGTTTTAAAATATGTATTGTGATTATTGTTTAATGTTGGTTTAGTTTTTTATAAAAATGGTAAGAACGGTTTCTTAATTATAATTAAATATGTATGTAAATTTTCCGATATCCTGTATAGTGCATGTATAAAAATATGAAAAACTCTATTTTTGAAATTTAATATCTCTGGAACTAGATTGTTCGCATCGATAATCAAATATTTAAAAGGATCGTAGGGAGTTGGACCAGAATTTAAATCAAACGCAAAGTTTTTTAATTAAATGGGCCAAACGTTTTTGATAACAAATGATTCGGTGAAGACATTCTCTTTGGAATGTTTTTTCCTGTAGTTATAACAGCTGACAAATAAGTTTATAAAATGAGGTAAAAACTAACCTAATCTCTACTATTATACTACAGTAGAAAAATATGAAGAATTAATAAAAAGTTTTATGCCAATATTTCAAAATGAGGAAGTCTCTACCAAAGATTAAAACGTTACCGATGACCAAAAAGCTTGAGTTTGATTTAAATTTCATTCAACTCCAGATCCTCGTACAGTTATTAACAAAATTTTCTAATGGTTATAATAAATTGGGTTATAGATTAAGATTTATTGATCAGTCAAATCATTCTGAAGCATACATTATCTGGAAAATTATGCGAATAAAATGCCACGCCCAAAGCTTTTAAAGAATTAGTCACAAAAACATGAATATCGTGACATTATATTTAATCCAAACACATGAATATTTGACGAAGATATATTCAAGGTCTATCATAAGCGTATTAAAGTGGAAATGTATAATATAGACTCAGCGCCTGTGAAGTTATTAATATATCAAAAAATTTTAAATTTCAATATTTTGCATGTTAAGAAAAATTATTTTACAGTTAATGCTAAGATTAATCGAATCAATTTTTCTCAATTTTCTTGCAACTAAAATAGTAGGAATTGAAACAATTTTAATTCATTTTCTTATCTATAATTAGATTATCCATATACAACAATATACGTTCTTATTATCATTAAAAAATAATATTAATGCCTGGGTAATGAATATTGTATTTAATATAAAAAATATTTTTAAAATAAATTTTTGATTAGACTACAAGTGATTCCAAGTTATTTCAGTGGGTATATGTTATATTTAAAAAAATATAATATTAAAATTAATTTTTTTTAATTTTATTTATTTAGTTTTAGGTGTTGAGATAATATAGCAAAAAACGAGGGGTGAACCGGAGACCTAAAATCGTGTAAACCTACTCTAATTATCAAGGAAGACATTAATAGAATTATCTAATGAATTACAGTCGGCAAAATAATCGAATTCATCCGTTCAATTCTCGCAAAAAGACATTTAAAAACCTAGAAGTATTCGAAATAAGATTAGTTTATATCCATATTTACGAGAAAAACGACAATATTTTTAACTAAGTATATGACTTACTAAACCAAACTTTTTAAAAGACTATAAAATCCAAAAAATTTTATTCATTTGGAGATTTTTGAGAAATATTGCATATTATTTTTTAAGAATTAAATCTTTAAAGTAGAATAGCTAAAGATTATGAAGTCATTATTACTATCAAATTCATTTTAATAGTAATGATGCCTTTATTGTCAAATTTTTAGTCAGTCTAGCTCTGTTTCTTCAAAGGACTGTACGTTTCAATAAGCCTTGACTATCCTAAATTACATTTCAGTGGTAACGACGGTTTGATGCAAATTATCAGTTCAACACAAAATGCTTCCAACTAAAATAAATTAAAATTATTACAAATAAAAAAAATAATAAGTAGGTTATAATGAAAGGCAACTATAATTATTATATTTTATTTTAATTTCAGATTGTTTTGAGATTTTTTCTTCCTTTCAGGTATTTAATAGAAAGATACAAGTAGAGAGCATTCTATTTGTTTCTCCCTTCAGTATAAGAATATATCATATATTGTACCATAAGCAATTTAATATATAGAGAGGTTAAGTGTTATTAATAATATATAGATAACCAAGTATACTTCATAAAAATAATGGTTAAAAAATATTGTAAGATATTATACAAGTGACTGAAAGAAGATATAAATGGAAACTGAATTATACTCAAGGCCACTAATAAATTTATTCAATACCCAAGAGAGAAAAAGTCTCCTGAACAATGGAAATGAACAAAAATAAATAATTTATGGACTGTTTTCATTATAATTTATATCAATTTCAAAGGCAATGTCATGCCTTCACATACTGCCCAGGGACTGAATTTATCATCCGAAATCTGGAAACAATCTGTGAGATCAACAATTGCTTTTTATTTTGTTTCATTTGAGATGAAAAAGAATTTTTATAATGTTTTTTTGGCAGACAGAAAGTAACTAGTTTGAACTATTTACGATCTTTTGTTACTCTAGTGAAGAGAGAATAAAATCTCCGAACACAATAGTCAAATAAATGTAGCCAATAAAACCCCATAGTCTGATGCTTATGAAACCACTGGACTGCTACCAACATCCAATTGTAATATAGAGAAAAGAAAGCTACTTTGTCTCCTATTGATTCTGAGGATGTGGATCGCTTCACCCACAAGAATCCACCAAGGAAATTTTCTCAGTAACAAAAATTCAAGAAGTTTTAAAACTTTATGAATATAAGGGATTAAAGCAGAATATACATACATTGCAAATTATATCAGATTTACTAGACCAAAACATGAAATAATTGCATTTAAAACATATTTTACATTTGGGGATAGAAAGGAAGAAGAAACAGACCATTATTTTATTTTTTTTCATTAAAGACTTTCACCATCTTAATAGCAAACTATTAATACAGAATAATATATTTATAACTTCAAAAAAAAATTGAAATTATTTACCACGTAGTTTTGATAAAAACAAAAACAACCATATGGGTGATTATTTTATGAGGAAGTGGGTTACAATGTCTTGGAAACGACCGTGTATGTGGTCATATAGATTTCGTATAAAAGAGACAGCTCTTACGTTGGCAAAATACCCTGTGTTCTTAGTCTGCCTGTATTTATAGAGTAATAGTGCCACCATGTGGATTGTCATGAAAGAACCTCCCAAGTTAACGTCCAGTAGGAGAATAACTGCAGATAATTTTTGAAAAAGGCTGAAACAAGAGAAATTATCTTCCACTTATGACCAAACAAGCACTATTTCTTTATTATTATTACTTTTTTTTAATGGCCTGTGAATCAATAATGTATTTTGCCATTGAGGCAGTGTGTGTAAATTAGTGTAGTGATCAGATTATATTAGACAAATATCAGTGTATTATTTTCAATAGTTGTTATTTGTGTTTAATAAGAATTTTTTAGTATTTAAAAAATACCAATAATTTTTACTGTATTTATTTGCAAGATATAACATATTCTAAATATTTGTCTTTTAATCAAAGGTAAAATCCTGGTCTCAGTTATAAACTGCTTATTTCAAGTTAATATACGTTTTTCTAAGAAATAAATAAAAGAAAAATAAAACTTTTTTTTAAGCCAAGTACCAATTATTAACACACATGCTTATTATATTAATCTTTTCTCACTTTTTAGGACTTGAGTGGTGCCTGGACAGAGAATGGCTTTGTTCTCCGAGTTGTGTCATTGTAAGCAGACTTACCATATGTCATCCACTAGACCAACCTGACCTTCAATACTTAAAATATGTTTATATTACCTTGATAGCATTTAGAGATTCATAATAGTCTTCCACAAAAATTTCCAAGTGTTATGATATTCAGATTTTACTATAGACAAAGCCAAAGGGGTACACTGAATTTCTCGTCCACGGTGGAATGTTGCTATTAATAATAATAAAACAAAACAAATTAAAACAAGTTTTAGCTTTTGATTAATTATGTTAAATAATCTTATAATGCGAGTGACTTTATTTTTCCAAATATTAATATTAAATAATATGGATGCGATTGAGTTTAATATTAATAATCCTACCTTCTTGCACTTAACCAAGTGAAATTGCATTCGACTGCTAAGAATTTGATGCGATTTGTTGTAAGGACATGTCATTAAAGTATCTTCTTTTAACTCCTGGGGTTGCATCATTTTGAAAGAGATATGCTTTTCACAATTCTTGCTGAAAAGTTATCAAATGATTGAAATGGTGATAACACAAGCAATTTATATATTAATTACCTGGAATCGAGGTTTGTTTTTTTGTTTAATAATTAAATGAAATCAACAATATGTTAATGTTGAACAAAATAACTCATTGCTAAAAGAAGATGATGTCTTGATAACTGCAAATGTAAGTAAATGCGCAATAAAATTCAAAGAGGAAAGCATTTGCAATCACGACAAGCAAAAACGAAAGAGAGCGCTGCATTCGCCATTTTTAAAATCTTATCTTTCTTTTTATATTGCAAAAATTCAAATATTTTTGAAATTGAATATAAGTAATAAGCATAATACACATACTGTTAAAATAGCGATTATCTATTAGACGAATGATAAGACAAATTTTTAAAAATACATTTATAGATAGGAAAGTAGGTGGCGAAATGATCATTATTTTATTTTTTTTCATTGAAGGACTTTCATTATCTTGATGCAAAAATTAATATTTGTTAGAATAATATATTCCGAAAATTTCAAAAAAATTGAAATTAGAGCTTGGACAGTTTTGATAAAAATGCAAAATAAACGAGATAAGCGATTATTTTTAGTGGGGGATAACTACATTTACTACCTGAGTGAACGTAGTAAAAAGCATCTATATAATTTATGTGAGTGCACAGTCACGTTGTGTGCACCTAAAATTTTAGTTCCTTTCGTAATTATAGAGTGATTACGAGGCTAAAATCTTTTGTCTGGATTGTCGCGAAAGAACCTCCTTAAGTTTTAGCCTCATAACCACTCTATAAATATGAAAGGAACTAAAATTTTAGGTGATATTTTTACCTGACTGTCCACTCACTAACAGAAATTTGTAGTAGATGGTTACATTGCCCATTGTTTCCAAGTCTGTTTAGCTGGCAATCCTCCAAAAAATAGTCGGCCAAATATATGTTTTTTTGTTTTTTATCAAAACTACGTGGTAAGTATTTTAATGCCGTAGTTACTCCGAATATATTATTCTAAAATAGCATTAGTTTTTCATCAAGATGGTGGATATCCTTCACAGCACGAATAATGATCAGACCTAATTTTCCTTTATCGACATCATAAAAGTAAAAATTTCACATCGTAATTATCATGCCAGTAAAATGCCCCAAATTGTTGGTATGTATTAGTGTTTATCACCATAGTCCAAGTTTCTGTGACTTCGAAATTTTACTGCAGCATACCTTTAAACGAGCAATTTTGTATATATATATATATTAGTCCTAGTCTTTTGGGCGTTCAATTGTGGAAAATCTAGTAATTCAATCGGAGAAACATGCAAAATATGGAGGGACTATTGTGAATTATTATACTAGAAGAATCACCCATTCAAAACAGTTATAATCTTTTTGAAAATGAGCTCGTATTTTAGAGAGTCTGAAGTATCTCATGCCATGTTCAATGAAGAATTGCCCTTCTTCATGATTTAAAAGGGTCAACGAAAAAACTCGTGTATATTATTTTTAATTGCAATTACATTCAAAACTTTTGCCAATGATATCGCACTTTTGATGACATGGCCATAAGCGATAATATGAAAAGTATAGATTAAATTTGTTTTATTTTGAATTGAATAAAATTCATCTTTTGTCAGAATATAAATTGAAAAATAATATTTAACCTAACAAAAATTTCGTTTGAACATCGCTTGGTGTTCATATTTCTCATTTAAATTAAAGGCGAAATAGAAAAGTCTATAGAAATATTCAAACTCATATTGTGATGCCGGAATCGTAATCTGAAGTAGACCTGTGGCGTTGACCCCTACCGTGGAAAAATATATATTTTTTTGAATTAACCTATGAAAACTTTGTATTTTCAGCAAACCCTTTTATGTGGTACAAAGCCTACAGGGAAACAAAAAAGGCAAGATAACATGGCGTCAACTTAGTAGTAATTGAAAGTCCGTACGGTATCGAAATTTAGTTATAATATCAAGAATTTTAAGAAAATATTATTTTCAATAAAATATCAGTTTTATATCTAATCAAAGAAATCGTCTGAATTTTGATGGACAAATTGTTCCATTTATGTTTATGTTGGGAAAGGGGGCGAACTCTATTGTCCACAAGCCGAGGTCCAAATTTGTTTGGGGAATGTATAGAGAAATTTAATAAAATAATTTATAATTATTTACGGTCCCCCTTAATATTAAGTTCGATTTCAACCAAAATTTAATCAGCTCTTAATCTCAATGCACCGAAACTATGTACATGTGAAATTTCGATTTGATATTCACGCTAGTTTATGAGCAAGAGCGTTATTTTCTAGTATTTTTCAGAAAGGGCGGCAAATATACTCACTTGCAGTCTAGGTAGCCTTTCTTTAAATCACTAAATAACTCTCCAACTAAAATAGTTTTTAATTAGAGAGAAAAAATACGCATGCCTAAGGGGCAGTCCATAAATTATGTCACACAGTAAAGGGGGGGGCATCTCAGATTTGTGACAGGGGGCCCCGGGGATCTTAAAAATTGTGATGTCACGAAAGTCAAATTAAAGATTTTAAAAAAATATATTTTTTAGATTTCAGGTTATTATATTATTAAAACCTGAAAATGTTTGTTAAATAAATCTAGACAAAAAATTGTAAGCAAGCAATTTTTAACAAATTTTAAATAAATAAACCCTTTTTCTTATAATTAAGGAATCTTTGAAGATATTTGTTTACAAATATTTTATTATTTTTTCAACAAAAATTTCTACAATTATTAAATTATAGGGTATAAAAGTGATAGTGTGACGTCACAATACAGAGGGGGCTCAAGGAAAATGTGACACAGGGGGAGGGAGCGCGCTACTTAGGCGTCAAAAAATAAAAATTACTTGATAACATTGTTCACACGGACGCCGCCACACAGGGGCAAGGGGTGCTCCCCCCCCCCCTGGAAAACGAAGAAAAATAAAAATTTAGGCCAATTGAGGAGAAGTATAAATAAAGACATTTATTTTAAAGTAACAAGTTCATAGCTAAATCAGAGACTACCGAAAGTTTAACCAAAATAAGCTTGTTAGAGGCGACTGTGGGTCAGTGGTTAGAGTGTCGGCCCACTGGCCTGAAATACGCTGGTTCGAGACTGAGTCTCGGCAGATATTTGCAGTCGCCTCCTCTTGGAAAGCAATGGCAACCTACCAAGAGTATACTTGCCTAGTAATCTCTCCAAACTAGCCGTTCGGAACCGGCGTTAAAAAGTAGGTCCCGTATATCTGTGTAAAAATAGCTAAACACACTCAGCACAGGTATATGTGGAGAGGAGCCAAAACGTCACGGAGACCTGATATGGCAATTAAAGAAGAAGAAGCTTGTTAGAGTTGATCGACCATAACCATGTGACCTTTTTATCAAGTGTGGCCAAGGCGATCCAAATTGGAATCTGCTTGCCAGCAACGACCTGTACAATTGAACGATCTTTTAGATAACTATGCCTTTCTTTTTTTTAAGAAATTACTAACTCGAATGTGTTCTCATATGATACTGAAAAATATGAAACCTGATTCATAATAAATTATTACCTTTCAAAAATTGTGCTTTTAAAAAGCAAGCAAATGAGAAATTACATTTTAACTATTTGGTTTTTTCTTGCGTAGACATTTTTATAAACTTTTGACTATATATACTGAATCATCTATAATACTAAAATTTATCAAGTATTGTGAAACCTTCACCGACACTGGTGTAGTACCGAGGGGTGAACCGCGAGTGGAATTAAGTGTGCACCTTCTTTGGAATTCATTAGATAATCTATTGTCATCTATTGTCTTCTACTTAAAAACGAAAGTGGAAGTAGGTGTACACGAGTTTAGGTCGCGGTTCACCCCTCGTGTAATACTTATACCAAATAATAAGTAAAAAGTGAAACCTAAAATCTTAAAATGAAAATAACAATTTTACAAAGTTGAATTTTTTTATTCTTTTTCTATTATGTATTTTGTTTGTTTATTGTTTTGTAATTGTCACTAAAAGATCTTGTGTGTTATTTGCATCAAAGTCGCCTTGCTATTTTTATATACCTGCTTGAATATAAAAAGATTTATTGTTTTCAGTACTTTTTGAGATGAGTAAAAACCTGGCTACGAAACAAAACTGGAAATGACAGGCTTAGTGTTCTTTGCCTGATGTCCGCACATAGAAATTTAATAAAAAGTTCTAAAGAATTCGTCAAGAAGTCAATTGATTTGTTTGCCATGGAAAATAGAAGAATTCAGTTTTTAAGTAAAACGATGTTTTAAATTGTAAATAAATTTAATTGCCATATAGCTTTGAATGTTTTATTACACTCCTATATTCTTTTCACTTAGATATTCTGTAAACATACAAAAGATGTTGAAAACTTATATAATTCATTATTATGCAATATACATACCCATATTAGAAAAACAATATGTTAACTGCCTTTCGTAGAATTCATTTAAAATACTTTTTCCTGTGGAAGGACCCCCAGTTACTCCTGACCCCCTATAAAATTTCCTGGCGGCGCCCATGATTGTTCATATAATTTTAAAAGAGCTATTTAACGGTACTCCCACTCGGATGCCTTTATAATTTAGAACTATGTTAAATTAAAGATTTTTTGTTATCTATCACCCAAACTAACTTTTTTATAGCAACCAATTTTTGTCAAAAGTATTCACATTAAGCTTTCTGTTTTGTATAATGAATGATTGTTTCTTTTGAAAATTATATAATTTTTTTTTATATAAGACATCGACATTTAAACTTTTCTTTTATGAAAATAATTTTCCAATGTTGCTGATGTAAAGATTTAACTATAACTAGTCTCAGCCTCGATGAGGGGATGATTCATCCCCCGTGCCCGGAAACTATGGTCTGGTCTTGTTGGTTTTTGATAGAGTACTTGGAGGAAAAGGTTAAAACTGTTCAATACAGTACGAATGTTTCGTACATTTCTAAGCACAAAAAATCGAGAAAAAATGAAATTTTTTAAGTGAATTAGCCATTTGAGTCGCCCAGCGGTCTTTTCTTCGTAAAGAAGGAATTTGTTTTTTTAAATAAATATAAAACATCTAATTAAGTCAGTGGCGCATTTAACGATGGGCGAACTGGGACTCATGAACCCGGAGAAGCCCACAGAGTCCCAAACCATCTCGATCGAGGGGTGAACCGCAACCTAATATCGTGTACACCTACTTCCACTTTCAGTTTCATTTCCAAGTAGATGACAATAGATGAAGAGGCATTATCTAATGAATTCCAAAATAATTCCAAAGACGTGTACACCTAATTCCAATCGGGGTTCACCCCTCGATCTCCATGGTATACACTCACCTTAATATTTCTTTCTTAAACAGGGACAATTTCGATAGTGTGCTCTAATCAGAATGTGAGTGCCTTTTACGCGATTTTAGAAAGAAAGAAGTATATTTCAGTTAATCACTTATGATTCAAAAAGCCTAAGTAATGGGCTGTTTTTTTTTTTTTTTGGGCTTTTCGGCCTTTTTAGCCATAAGCCACTTTACGATACTATATATTTTATTTTTCAAATTTGTCTCTACTCCCGGGGTCAGATTTTAGCTGGATGCCTCGAGTCGGTTCGAACCCGGGTCCCCTGGTTAGCTCGCTGTCATGCTACCGCCTAGCCTACCCGACCCCCCATGGGCTGGTTAAAAAAATACATTTTTCAGATGTAAATTCTGAATTAAGTAAACATGGTTCCCTTTTAAGGATTTTACTGTCTTAAAAATTAAATTGTTTAAGTTTTCATAGATTATAAGTTTAATCGAACCAGGTATTCTGTTTTATGAGAATTAAGAAATACATTTTTCAAATATTTAATTTGAGTCCGAGACACTGATGAAAGAATTACAAAATAACAATCAATAGAAAATATACAGACCAGAATTCTAAAGAACTCAGGTCAAAAAACAAGGAATAAAATTTTGAAGAAGATTGGGAGAGAACCAATTCGGCTTTAGAACAAATATTGAAACTTAATAATTTATTTAGTCTCTCTACATTGGTTTCATTGATCTACAAAAAGTCAGTAACGTCAATCATAAGCTTAATTAGGATTGCTAATGTGGGGAGAGATATGGACCCTACACCACTAAAAAGATGAGAGGGGACTCAATTCAATATCTTTTGTATGAAAATTTATATAGCTGGTTGTTTTAAATATACGATTAAGAACACCTATATTTAAATTAACTTTATATTATATTATTTTATAAATAGTAATAATTGAGTAGGAGTACCATCCCTTTAGCTCTTCACCCAATAAAAATTCTCAAAAAGCGTCGTGAGAAAATCCTGGCACAGTTGTATGGTTGATTAATTCTTTGGTTAGTATATCGATTTACAATTGAAGTTAAAAACTTTTTAATTAATCTTCAATTACGGCATAGAGGGTTTAACAAACAAAATATATAAAATGTATTAATAATCTCACTTTTATAACCATTATAGATAATAAAATTCAATAGGTTTTATTCTAAAAATAGTGAAGTTAATTTTCTCATTAATATATCAAAGAATAATTAACACATTAACGATAATTGTTTTTGATCGCGCTTTTTAAACAAGATATATATCGCTTGACTACTGCTGGTTGAAGCTATTGGAGTCTGCTGAGTCTTAAGTCTGGACCAAAAGAGAATGAAAAAGATGTGATCTATTTGCCTATAATCTAGCATCATTTCTCGATTGGCCTGCATGACACTTTTTATATCAAACACTGATATGGATCACCAAATGAATTTGAAATCTGAGATGTTATATATTCAATCTCCCAGTCCAAAGCGCCCGATCTGTTAACACGTGTTTTAGGTGTTTGCCATTAATTAATCATAAGTTTCCTGTATTTGATTCGATCGCGAATCGAATGCAGATGATTTTTGTCAAATATCAAGTGAAAATAATATCCGAATTTATATATTTCTAACTTGAAATAGTGAAGTTAATTTTCTCATTAATATATAAAAGAATAATTAACACATTAACGAGAATTGTGTTTTGATCGCGATTTTTAAAGAAGATATAAAAACTACTGGTGGTTGAAGCTATTGGAGTCTGCTTAGTCTTAAGTCTGGACCAAGAGAGAATGAAAAATATGTGATCCATTTGGCTATAATCCAGCATTAACTTCACTATTTCAAGTTAGAAATATATAAATTCGGATATTATTTTCACTTAATATTTATTTTATAAAAATCATCTGCATTCGATTCGCCATCGAATAAAGGAAACTTATGGTTTTATTCTATTTAAATATTAAGTCTTTTTTTGTTAAGGGAGCATGGTGTGGGTTCTTCGTGGAAACATTTTAAATAAAGTAAAGAAAATTTTGAAACTTTTTAAAATTTAAAATATAAAATACTACATGAGTTTTTTGACGGGTTATAGTGGTGTTTCATAAACCCGACAAAAAACTCCTGTGTTTAATATGTTTCACTATAAACCAACACCGCTCTCCCTAAATGTTATAAAATAATAGGTAGGTTTGACAAAAATAAAAGATCAGATGGTTATTTAGCACGACTCTATATATATATATATCTTCAGGAGTTCACAGAGGAGAGGAAGTTTCCTCTGTGAACTCCTGAAGATGGGCTTATACCCTGAAATATATATAGAGTCGTGCTAAACAACCATCTGATCTTTTATTTATGTGAAACCTACCTAGTATTTTAAATTTTAAAAAGTTTCAAAAATTTCTTTACTTTAAATATTAAGTCGTTTATCAAGTTACTTTTTTGTAATTTGTACTTATTAAATTTGATTAAAATATTGAAAATGAAATAATATGGTCAATGATAAGCACATTTCCTCTATTGCAAAATCTGCAGCAAGAAAACTTGGGTTCTTATACAGGATCAGGCTTTTTTTCACATCCCAGCAGGTTCTCACTCTCTAAAAGCCTCAAATCCACCCCGTCTCTAATACGGTTCGCATTTAGAGTGGGGCTTCCAAGCAGTCTTTTGCCATCATATGCAATTCAGAAACGAGCTACCAGACTAATATAAAACCCCCTTACCGTCTCTCTCGACTAGCTGGCCCATCAAAAGAGCGTTTCTGAGCTTTCGCAAAGATACTATAACGGCATGTGGTCTGATAGGTTAAAATCAATAATTCCCCCAAAGCAGGCTTTAACCCTTTTATTCAAGATTAAATTAGAAAATTGCCGGATCACTTCATTCTCCAATAAATGTCCCCATGACTTTAAGGGACAGGAATTCTCTCCCAGTTTCCATCTTTCCCGACTATTATAATCCTCAAACCTTCAAGACCCGGGTAAACAGACACCTCATTTCTTTGGTAATGCAAGGGTTTTTCAAAAACTATAGGGGTTTCATCTTCTTGGTGCATTCGATAACATTAAAATAAAAAGTAAATAAAATGATACAGATAACCTTGTTTCTTTGGATTTTATTAATAATAATTATTCATCTGAATACATATTTCATTTATGAATAATCATATATTATTAAAATTTAACATATTAACAGTAATAATATATATGTACTTAGAAGTGGTAAGTATATTATAACAAAAAAAATTTAGAATACTCTAGAGTAGTAATTTAAAGTTTTCATTAATTTTTTTAGTTATCTTCACTAGAATAAAATAGAACATTTGGAAATGGATTATTGATAATTAGGCTCTTGTCCTAAGCCATTAGGTGGAACCCCAAATTGTGAGGGATCTTCCATTGTGGGAGACATAGGTTTGAATTGCTCAGCAGAAAGTCTGGTAAATAAAATGCCTACACCTTCAATTAAAGCTAAAAGAACTCCACCAATTAAAGCACTTCCTGCCATTGCAGGTACTCCATTTCTTGCAGCTAAAATTCCACCGGTAGCTGCACCACTGATAATAGAATTCCATGGATCTTCTTTTTTTCGTAAATGTACCAATGCGCAATCGATTGTTGAAAACATTCCGCCCCATACGGCAAAATTTCCAGCGATAATTGGGGATCTTTGCTTAATGGCAGATAAACTTCCTAAAAGTCTTCTATTAAGACCACTCGGTGCATTTCGGAAGCCTTTGATACTTTGGAAAACAGCTCCGCCGATACAGCCCATTGCGAATGCACCTCCACAATCGTCGACAATCCGCCACGGGCAAGGTTCACGGGCATATTCCTCCATAGTTTCCTTTAAATACAAAATAAAAATCGAATTTAAGTAATTGTACTTAAGGTTAGGTTAGGTTAAAATATTTAAAAAGATAAATTACTTTCTTATTTTCAAAATATTAGTTTTTATAAACTATATACAATTTATTTAATTAATTAATCGAGTTGAAAAAAGACTATTAAATTATTAGAAACTTGCTTATGTATTGATTCAGATTTAAAATTCCATGATTGTGATTTGTTCTGGAACCTGATGCAAGAAAAGGGTTAAAGTAATGTCAAAATTTATTTTAGAGAAAAGTTGAAAATAAATTTTAGAAATGAAATTTTATAAATATGATGATTTTTAAATAAAATAGAAAATAAATATATAAATTTAGAATTGAATAGATTGAGCGCTAACTATGAATGCATAATCTCCCGCGAATTTCGAAATACAAATATTTGGCCCTTCTATTTTTCTCTTAAATAACAATATTTTATTTACAATTTTAAACAATATTTTATATTGCAACATAATTTTCTCTGGAGAGAGACGGACTGGTAGAAACTTTAATTGAATGTAATGGAAGGCAGCCCAGAGGTAGTGAGGAAAGAAAAAATTAACACATAAAATAAGGTGTAATTTATTGGAATCCTTCCTCCTTTCCTTTCAAACCGACGTTTCGGAGGATTTTCCCTCCTTCTTCAGGGTTTCAAAGGATCAATGAATGTAACAAATAAAATGTTTCCTTCTTCTCTCCACAGTAGTGTTCAGAAACTTTCTTCATTTTAACAAAGGCATAGAAAAACAAAATTTTTTTTCCTCCTTTTCTTAATTAGATGGCTGAAAAAGCCATTTAGCCATCTAATTAAGAAAAGGAGGAAAAAAAATTGTTTTTCTATGCCTTTGTTAAAAATGAAGAAAGTTTTTGAACACTACTGTGGAGAGAAGAAGGAAACATTTTATTTGTTACATTCATTGACCCTTTGAAACCCTGAAGAAGGAGTGAAAAATCCTCCCAAACGTCGGTTTGAAAGGAAAGAGGAAGGATTCCAATAAATTACACCTTATTTTATGTGTTAATTTTTTCTTTCCTCACTACCTCTGGGCTGCCTTCCATTACATTCAATTAATACTTTATATTATTATTATCCGAGTTAATGCACTTTCCCAGATTGCGCTGGAAAAATTTTACCTATCCCTTCAGATCTTATTTGGGATTAGGCCCGGTCTATGAGAGAAGGAATTCCCGAGGGGTGAACCGCGATTGGAATTAGATGTACACCGTCTTTGGAATTAGTTTAGAATTCATTAGATAATCTATTGTCCTCTACTTGGAAATGAAAGTGGAAGTAGGTGTACACGATTTTAGGTCGCGGTTCACCCTCGGGAATTCCCAATGACCCACATAAACCACCATATAATTTCTAATTGAGAAACTTTCTCACTATGTGGCACGTTTGTAAAATAATTGCCTTATTATTAGAGGCCGGATTTTTAGGCAGTAAAAACTGCCAAAACAATTAATAAAATATGCAGTTAAAAATGCTGAAATATGCAAGTAATATGGAAGTAATATGCAGTTAAAGATAGACAAATAAATTTTTTATACACTAAAAAATTAAAATTGAAGACAAAAAGACTATATATATTTGGAGGGATGTTTGTGAAAGGAATAAAATGATAAAGTAATAGCTACAAACACCAAGTTTCAAATATGTACAATTATTGCGTAAAAAATAGTACAAAAGTGCTGGGGGTGAGGTGTGTGGTTTCGGAGGAGGGGGGGGGGGTCAGGGGTTACCGTGCATCGCTCGGTGGCTCCACGTACTCTATATAAAAGGTAGATAAATTTTGACAAAAACTAGAAATTTTATAATATAAAAATTAATTATTCTTTTTAAGAGTGGAAGTTGTGCTTAGCACTGTTTATATTCAAAGACAATCAACGTTTTACTTTTTTAATTTACTTTTTCATGTATTAGTAAATCGAAATTAATTGGAAAAACAAACAGGATAGTAGAGCAACTACTTTTTTATTATATATTTTTTTAAATAAAATCTGTTAAAAATAATTCAGAAAACATAGTTTTTTTATATTAATATACTTATAGTTAATAATGTGGTTTGATCTTAAGAAAGTGAAAAAAACAACACTTTTTTATTTATTAAAACTTTAAAAAAGTGTTAGTCAAGGCAGCGCTCAGGGCAGTGTAGAGAAAATTCGGGCTTTGTGTGGGGGGGGGGGGGGGGGGGAGATTCTACGGTCCTCAAGTTAAACAAATATATATAATCAAAGTCAAAATAATATTTTTATTAGTAAACATTAGGATTTCACAAGAAATCGAAATTTTTTATTTTTTCGGTGCGGACCTCATAAAAGTTTCCAATTGGCTCAAAAATGAGATTGGCGAAGATTTAGCTTAATTGAATATTGGTTACCCATCGTGCCTCATCGAGGTTGAAGTTTCGAAAAAATTTCAGTTTTTCCTCCATAAAATGAAAACCACTCATCCTAGAAACTTGATTCATGTCTCATTCTCTAGGAAATTTTGTTGACGTAAAATTTTACTTAGACCACTTTTTTGTTAAAACTCTTAGATTTGTAGATTTTCAGAATTTTCCATGTCAGGTCATGATCCGAATCCTCAAAAGTGACCTAAGCAAATGCCTAAAAACATTAAATTACATACCCTCTGCTTTCCAGATTTTTATTTTTTTATTTTCATTTATACAATAAAAAGGGTTTAGCTAAAAGTTTTATCAAAAGTAAATGTAACAAAATCTAAATTGAAAATTAAGGAATTACGAGAAAATAATGAGGAACAATGTATAATTGGATTTTATTATTTGAATTTGTGTTATAAAAAGAAAGTTTTATAAAGCAAGAAATAATTATTATATTATTTAAAATTATCAGATTAAGGTTGTAATGGCTTAGATAAGGGGGCTTTTGAAGAGTCAGGATAATTTTTCCTACATTCAGATACAACTTTTGTAACACTTACTGACGTTGTTCTTCGATTTTCGTGAAACAGGAATTAAATTCTTGAATTAATTTTATCCCCCTTTCAGCTGTGTCATTGAAAGCTTTAAAGCAGTTAATTAATTTTTTATCCTTTCAATAATGTTGCTTTTCACCTCATACAACGGGATCAGTATTAAAAATTTTGTATAAATTTCTAAATTTCTTAAAAAAAATTATAGTTCTGCGAGATATAAAAAAATCAGCTTCTCTGTCCAATTTATTATTTATCTACTTGTTCGAGTCTAAGGGTTGCTTTTACACCTTTCCCTTTTAGCCCTTCCATCTTCTCTTTAATGTAATCCGATTAGAGATCAATTAACTTTTTATTAGAATTGACAAATTTTCTAAGTAACGAAATAATTTAATAAAAAATACCTAAGTGATGCCTCGTAATAATGCAGTTTCTATTTTTCTAGAGGGAGGGGGTGGCAATTAGTTTTGTAAAGGGATTGCCCCTTGACCCCCTCCAATTACAACCATGACTACAATAAACTATTGGTTATCTGCGACCCATAGGAGAACAATAAGAACATAGAAGAAAAATAAGAAATAAGCTGACGTGTTTTGATATGGCCATCCACTTGACTTTACCATACAACCTGGCCTCTCCTTATATTTAATATTTAATAAAATTATTTATAATCATGTAGTGGAGGGGGTTAGTTTTTGCATTTTTAGACTCCTGGGGCCTACTGATTATGTATACAAAATTTGGTTGAATTTGGTACAAGAGCCTAGATTTTCATTTTTTGACCCTACACCCCCCTTTTTGGGAGGTTAGTTTTAGAATTTTTAGATTACTGTGGGCCAACTGATTATGTATAAAAAATTTGGTTGAGTTTGGTACAAGGGACTAGATTTTCATTTTTTGACTTCCCCCCCCCCCACTTTGAGCGGTTAGTTTTTGTATTTTTAGACTTCTGGAGTCCCCTTAATTTTGGGACGATATGCACCAAAATGTAATCAGCTCTCCTTAATCTCAATCAGGGCCGTGTCGTGCTATGATGCAGAGAGGCGGCCGCATCAGGCGGCACAGTAAGGGTAAGTAGCGAAATCAAAATACAATTGGAACCATTCAATAATTAATTATCTTTACACAATGCTTTTCTCTGTTGGTCCATGTACCATACAAAAATTGAAAAGTTATGGACAATCTGGAAATGATCAGAAAATTGCTGGAGAAAATCTTGAATGCACCGAATTCCTTCAAAAACTAAAGTTAGAGCAAGAAGGAAAAAGCGTTAATTTAACTATGAAGAAGATGTCGATGAACCCTTAACAGAGGAGATTAAATTTAAAATAAACTTTTTCACTTATATTCTGGACATTGCCCTTAATTCTTTGAATGAACGATAATCACGCTTCTGAAAATCTATAGCCAAAATTTTCAGTTTTTATAAGACATTTTAAAACTCAAGGATATAGATGACAAAAAACCAGTGTCTGTCAATACTTTCAGTAAAAAATAAATCAAATATATATAAGAAAAAATAATTTTTAAGAAAAAATAAAAACCGACTTCAAAAAATTAAATGCAGCAAATAAAATACACTAAAAGGTATAAAATAATTATTATCTTATTTAGTTACAACTAAACGACGAAATATTAACATGAAATTACTTTTTGAAGTCGGTGCCAAACTAACTATACCTATAAGCGAGCATACCCTCCAAACGTACTAAGTAAGATCCGTCGAGTGCGATTCATAAAAGGTATATGTTTGGCACCAACTTCAAAAAAGTAATTTCATGTTAATATTTCGTCGTTTAGTTGTAACTAAATAAGATAATAATTATTTTATTCCTTTTAGTGTATTTTATTTGTTGCATTTAATTTTTTGAAGTCGGTTTTTATTTTTTTCTTAAAAATTATTTTTATTTTTCTCTTTTTAGTGATGTTATTAATAGTGATCATATCATCAGAACTTGACCAAATTAATAGGACACCATCCCTAAGACACCCCCTTTCGGATAAAAAAAGAGCCATCGAAATCGGTTCATAAACAAAGAAGTTAGGTCTAAACAAACCTAATAAAAAAGGTCTAATACCTATGAAAAAAATACGAAAAAAAAATGGGACCAATCGGAAGCTAGACTGGACCCAATGCAAAAAAAATTTTCAAAATCGGTTGAGAATTGGCGGAGATATGAGGTAACATAGGCACAAAAAAAAAAAAAAAAAAAAAAAATTCAATCGAATAGAGAACCTCCTCCTTTTTTGAAGTCGGTTAAAAACAGTTTTCTTAGACTCCTGATGATGGGCTAACTCCCGAAATATATCGAATTCAAAACTCAATTTTGTTTTATTTCTTTTTTGTGAAACCTACCTCGTATCTTACTCAAGTTTTATTATTATATTAAAATGTTTCACCTAGAACCAACACCGAACTCCTTAAAAGTTATTAAAACTTAGAAATCTGTCTTTAATTTCTATTGAATCTTCATTGACTACACACCCTAATTAGCCAATTGTTAAAGTTAAATTTAGAAGGGTTAAAATGTAGTAGATTGATGTAGTTGATCGTTGTTATCATTATTTTAAAGAACCTAGTTGATATTTTCAAAATAAAAATAGTATTCTTACATTTTGAGCAGTTTTTTTATTATTATTATCACAATCGAAGTTTATTTTAAAGAAACAACATTTAAAGGGCGGCATTTCGAAGACTTGCATCATACTGAGAAAATCTACCGCACGCCCCTGATCTCAATGGACCAAAACTACGTGTGAAATTTGGTTTTGATATTCACACTAGTTTTTAATCTAGCTCGTCCACAAAAATTTGGTAACGCACAGACTAAGGGCCGGTTGTATGTAAAGTAGCAAATGGCCATCCTAGTCCCTCCATCTACCGTTTGTTAGTGGTAAAAAGCATTTACTTTGCGACATACAACCGGCCCTAACTAATAGACATTTTGACAAAACAATTATTATCTCGAAAAATATAATTTTTTCGATGTTCACTTTTTAATGATTTTTTGTAGAGCGAAATGGCATGGCTTCGCTCAATTTTTTTAATCAAAATAGTTTCAGCCTTTTTTGAGATATTTCGAAAAAAAGAAGGAAAAAACTCACTTTTTTCATGCACGATTACAATACTTGACCATACCCTTAACTTTTCACCTATCACTAAATAAAAATATGTTTATCTTTTAATAAAATTTTTTTATATTTAATAGCATTTTATTCCCACATGATAGCAAAATAAGTTTCCTATTGTATATGAACAGTTTTAAAATTGTAATTACATTACAAGTTGACTCTGCTAGAGTCTCTCGTGAACTGATTCTCCTGCTTCAATGGAATTTTTCAGCAACCGAAGAAGAGGTTAGTTTTCAAATATTTAGTGGCCCATCATAAAAATTTGTTAAAATAATTAACCCGAAGGTTTGAGTATCTTCTTTTGAAAATAAGATGGATTTTTTTTAAAAATACCACTCACGGTGCCACCAAATATATCAAAATAAGAATTCAAATTTTAGGTCCAAATCTAAGATAAGCAATATAAAATTATTCTATTAAAATCTTAGATTTGGACCTTTAATATAAATTCTTATCGATAGTTGTCATTGTTTCGGCGCCTGAGCGTTCCCCTGAATATATTCACCCTTCTCCTGGACGAAAGGCTCATTGCTTTTGATGTTATAATCGTATATTTAAATTATTTTATTTATTTATTTATTATTTAAATGTATTAAATTTTAATGTTAAAAAATATTTCAATATTTTAAAGTGTTCATGAAAGACTTCATGAATCCATAACAAAGAATGTGTCCCTATCTAAAGTCAAGAGACGCCCAAACAACGACAACATCTTGATATAACAGACGCAAAAGAATTATAAATGAGAAAGAAATCGATCTTATTTTATCGATTTCATCCAGCTTGAGGTTCATAGTAGATTTTTAATATAAGAAGATAGCATTTTGATTAAGAATTTTGTAGTTTAAAAGAAATTGTATGAGAATATTCAATTTCATCTCTCCGGGAGAGAATCAACTAGAAATGGCAAATAGTTTTATTTTTTTCTCATTAGATATTTATTAAAATCTTTTGAAATTTCACATCTCTGAGTTATTTTCATTTATCTTTTATATCATATAATTATTATTAGGATATTTGCATTTTAAAGGGTAGTTTATTTAAAGCCAAATATGAAAAAAAGCTAATAACTTTTTTGAAATAATTTTTAAAAATATGAAATTATTAGATATTATAAAACAATTAATTATTAATAATTTAATTTAATTTTGAACGAAATCGATTCATTACTTTTTGAGAAAATCATCAAAAACACCGAAAACCCTCTATGAAAGGCCGTTTTAGAAACATTTTAAAATTCACCTCCATGTCACAAATCAATGTTTCGTTTCATATAACTTTTTAAACTTTTTCAAAGGCATCTCGTGCTTTCAAAAAACATCGTTTTTTGACGGTTCAGGTGGTTTTTGGCCATTTTCTCAAAAAGTACTGTATCGATTTCGTTCAAAATTAAATTAAATCATTAATTATTAATTGTTTTATAATATCTAATTAATTTCATATTAAAAAAAATTCAACGAAGTTATTAGCGTTTTTTCAAATTTGACTTCAAATAAACTACCCTTTAAAATAAAATTATTTCAATAAAAAATATTTTCTATGAAAGATAAACGGTAATAAAAGACAGACATGAAATTTTAAAAGATTTGATTAGATATGTAATGAGAAAAAATAAAACCTTTTGAAATTTTTAGTTGATTCGCTCCCGGCAGAGAAGAAATTGGATCTCTTCAGTAAATTTCTTTTAAGCTACAGAATTCTTAATCAAAATACTTATATATATTATATATTTTCTTATAATAAAAAGGTACTATGAACCACCATATGATAGATGAAATCGATAAAATAAGATTGATTTCTTTCTCATTTATAATTCAAGTCCATTCACTATACATTCAAAATATTATTGGTATATCTTTTAACTCGTAAATTATTGTTTGAGACTTTTCACTCCTGTGAACTTTTGTTGTTTGTTCTGTTGGTTATTAAATATTCTTTAATAAAGCTCATTATATAAAGTACCTGGAGCCACTGAACGATGCTCGGCAACTTTTTGCTTTTTTTAAAGGCTAGCTATATATTAATATTATTTTTAATTTAAAATTCTGATAAAAAGGTCGATTTTTATTTGGATTCATAAGTGAAACTTTTTTCTATTTATATATGTACTTTCCTAGAGGTGAAACGCAATTGGAATTAGGTGTTTGGAATTATGTGTAATTATTTTGGAATTCATTAGATAATGCCATCTATTGTATTCTACTTGGAAATGAAATTAGAAGTGGAAGTAGGTGTGCACAATATTAGGTCGCGGTTCACCCCTCGGTACTTTCTAATGAGTGGATGTCTACAAATTTTAATCCTCCACCCGGATTCGCGTGGTTCGGAGGGTGATGAGAGTTAGGGGAAGAGGAGAGGGTTGGCGGGGTGAATGATGATTGAAGGTGGGTCTATTAGGGCAGGGGTCGGCAACCTGCGGCTCGCGAGCCGCATGCGGCTTTTCAACGTCAAGATGCGGCTCTCCAGTTTTATGCACATATTAATAATTATATTATTTTATTTTCAAAACTCATAAAAAAATAGGGAAAAAAAGAGGGAAACCATTCACAGATGGTAAGTACATCAAAGATTGTTTCATACGCGGAGCTAGAGAACTGTTTCGTGATTTCAAAAACAAAATCATGAAGAAAATCAAAGATTTGTTATTATATGCTAAAACAGTACAAGATAGAACTGCTAAAATGTCTTCAAATGTAACACATATACAAGTAGAAGACATCCAACTGGGTTCTGCTTTATCACTTGCTATGGATTAGCCAGATTTAACCAAACTTTCAAAAGGCATGCAAGGCCAATTATCACATTGATGTAATTATCTATTATTGAAAAAGTATAGTTATTTTATTTGATTATTAATTTTATTATTCTATCAGAGCTAGCTAAAAATACTTTAATATGTTTTGTGCGAATGAATAAATATAATTTCATATTTAAAGCTATTTATTTTAAATCAAAAATCAAATTTATATACCTAATACTAATCAAATACCATAATATTGAAACAAAAATGTTAGTGGGTCTTTATAAACTGGGAAATTTTGTAAATTGTAACTTTTGGCACTTCCGTCTCAATAGGTTGCCGACCCCTGGTCCAGGGGTCAGTGGGAAGGATGGGGAATATACGAGCCTAGCAAGAGACTCGCCCCCTTATTATTCAACCTATAAAAAACTCATTTTGATAATAATTTAATATCCTAAAATAATGGACATTACTTATATGTTATATATCAAGCTCTGATCCATATTTTAGTAGCTAGAAAGGATTTTAATTTCAATATTTAAGAATTTTTTCTGGTTTTATGAAATTATAATTGGTTTAATATAAAGGGGACTGTCCACTATTAATGTGAAAATTTTTATCGAAATCCGAGTCATTAGCAAAATTAATTTATTTTTTATTCAAATTCTTATGGACGTAATGAAAAATATTTAAATTCTTATAACTCGAAAATCATTGATTTTAGAGATTTCATTCATAAAGGATTTTTTGCTAGAAATTTAATTACTTTAATAAAAGCCATTATACTAATTTTTGTACCTCAATGGGTTAGGCAGTAATGGTTAAATACTTATACGTGGTAAGAAATATTAACACTGCTCTATCGCTCTAGATATTTAACCCATGGCCCCCACATGAAATTTCATTGCCCCCTATAAAAATCGAAACTTTATTATTACGAGGCATCACTTATGTATTTCTCATTAAATTATTTCGTGACTTCCAAAATTTGTCAATTCTACTAAAAGTTAGTTGACCTCTATTTGGATTATCGAAATTGAAACCTTGTGGATAATCAGCTGCCCGGCTGCTCCTATCCCCCAGGAAAACTACCTAACTACGCAAATTCCCCCTAATTTTTTGGTTTGATTTCAAATAAAATCTAATCAGCTCTTAATCTTAATAAAACAACAACAACAATAAAAATGGGATTTATTCTAAAAGGCAGCTACAGTAGTAATGTGGTCATTTCAAGACAAGTCAAAGCCCAAAATTAGATGCTTTCAAACATTCCAAAGTTAGTTTAAATTAATTGATTTTAATATTCATGCTAATATTAAAATAAATAATTGATTGTGCATTTTTAATGCTATAATATATTACTTTATTTTATTGGAAAGATTTAGCAAGAAAAATAATAAAAAGTCTTTTTAGTTAATTTAATAATATTTATTTAAAATTTTTCAATAGTAATATTTAGGAACATAATTTGTCACCAGGGTTTAATATACATATCATTATCTGTTAACTAGAATAGAATCATCATTTATGAAAAAAATCATATAAAATTATATTTAAGATAAGTAATTGCCCAATTTGTATTCATCATCACTAATTCTATACAGCCAAAATTACATTAAAAATAAAGTAATAATAATATTACAATCAATTAATTTTAATATTTATATCCTTCTTGTTAGTTTATATATATATATATTATATATATAATTAGATCTGAAACGAACTGTGAAGAAAAAAATCTTTCATGACATTAAAATTAGTAAATAAATAATTAATACAAAAATTACATGACTTTAAAATTGAAAAACAAGAAGATTTGGTTTAAATGTACACACTATCTATTTTTCAATAAATTAAATAAATGATCGACCATTTGATTATAGTTTTACGAAAGAAGTTCTGAAAATATGGTCGAATAAGCGAAAAATAACAATTTATTATTAATTAATAGTCCTGATCATTCTGAAGTTTTTTCTTACGAAGTAAAGAGAAAATAGAAGAAATTTTTTGTAATTTTGTATAATAAAAAATATAATTACAATTTACATTATGTAGTTATTTTATAGTACAAAAATTCCAATCTTCAAATTTCTGAAAACTACCATGGTTTTAATTATTTTATAATTTTTTTTTTATTGAAATTTTCATAGTGATCTAAGAGATCCTTTATACTTTATAGGATCTCTAATGAAACACTTTCTAAATCATCAACCTGACAACCAAAGCTTGAGCTTTAAAAAGTTGTTTTAACAAACATATTGATAAAAAGGTGAACTAAGCAAAAATGATAGGGTTTTTTTAATATTGAGGCTGTATATAATTATTAATTATTAATATATTATTTTTATATATATATATGAGAAATCTATAAAACTTTCTTCAATTTAAACATTTTTCAGTCTATATATATACTTATTAAATAATTAATTTTTATACATCATATAAATATATACATGGATTTTTATGTTAACATGTTCCATTTTAAGTAGCTTTGGAAACAAATCTTTACTCAAATATTAACATTTTGATATTATACTTAGTTTGATTTTATTTCCATTATTATACAACAAATAAAAACGGTGTTTCTATATGTAGAAATGAAAATAATGTTTTTGGAAAGTGTATGACAACAATTTCCATTAATTGTATTTAGATTTTGATATTTGATTCATGTAGCTGCTTATTGTATAAAAAGTATAAGCAAGATAATCACTTTTTATGAAGAAATTCAAATTAAAAAAATGACTAGAATTAACATTAATTCAAATTAAAAAAAGTCAGTACAATTTGACCAACAATATTTAATATTTCTAATATATATATTAAAATGAATATTTAAAAAAAATATACCTATATAACAAAATAAAAACAATTCCACACCTTAATATACAAACAAAATTTATCAAATATATTTTCAAATGAATAAAATAATTAAATGAAAATTGTTTTAATATTGTAGATTTACGAATAGTTTACAAATAAGATTACAATATATACATTGCAGAAAATCTTTTCAACTCTCGGTAAAAATTTCACTTGTCAATGATGAATTCTACATTATTTTTAAATATAAATTATTATAAATTATGAAATGAGACAAACATATATAATTCTTTATATTACAATGAGAGTTATTTTTAATAAATTAATAAAATTTCTCTTTATATTTTTAAAAATATAGTAGGATATTTTTAATACCGGGCACCGGGGCATGGTTACTAAATAGCAATAATAACCAAAGGTTAGGACCTGTGGTTCTGAGGACAGGGCCGGATTTAGGATCTATGGGCCCCTAGGCTGGACCTACCGGGAATTTTTTTTAAATTAACCTTAAAAACCGCATTTTTAGCAATTATCCAATTAAAAACTTAAAAATAAACCCGTATGACTCTTTATTGAAACCTTGTTAAATATAGGTATAAATAAAAAAAAAGTAGACCATTTGTGGTGCAGGCCCATAGGGTAGCCTGTGCTTAAATCGAACTTGTCTGAGGGGCCCCAACAGAGGAAAAGGGAAGAGAAAATTTGATATTTTTGCTAATGGGACCACAGCTCTTTTTATTAGGTGGCTATAATCTGTTTCTTATTTTTACCATTATTAGCAATTACAAATTTATTGAAATGCTTTTATGTATGTATCAATGTGAGGGAATCTTTTAACGTAATTTTTACCACCTTCAAGGCGTCTGATTAATTTAATATTTGCATACGTATTAAGAACCGATGACAATACAATAATTTTAAACAATCGAGATGGAAAATTAACAGGGGGAGGGCAAAATTTGGAAATTATATCCCCCTTAGGTCCAAATTCAACCGAAATGTGTATACATTATTTGTCGGCCTCCAGAAGGGTAAAAATACAAAAATTAACAAAAGTGAGAAAATATACTAGACTCTTGACAAATTTAGTTTTAGTAACGCGTGGAATTGTACCCATTTTAAGACTAAAAAGTAAAAAAATAAATTATAGTTTAAAAAACTAAATAACACGCTTTTTTGTTAGTAATCCACTAAAAAGTATAAAATAATATACCTGATAACGTTTTTATGTCCAATAACTCTTAAGTCAAAAGCGTGGGGCGAAATTAATTAAAACTACCTACAGGCTTCTCAAAAAAGAGCCCCAAGCTTTTTGATTTAGTTATTGGACATCAAAAAGTTTTTAGGTACATTATTTTTTACTTTTTAGTGCATTACTGACAAAAGCGTGTTTTTTTTAGTTTTTTTTTTAACTATAATTTATTGTTTTTATTTACCTGCATGTCAAGTTCTTCTAATAAATTGTTTAAATTTATTTTTTATCTTTGTATTTTTAAATTAAATATTTTTTATCCGTGAAAATTGAATCTGATACAAGAGTTCATTAATGATATATATAAATTATTATTAATATTTTTTTTATGGAAAAGTTGCAAAGATATTACTCCTAGAAGGTAATGAACTTGGAAGACAGACTCTTGTATCTCTTAAAATAAAGGAATATGAAGAGGCTAGGATAAGGATGAATTGTGGACCCAAATTTTGAAAGATTGAAAAACATGGAGGCAGTAAAGGAATTTTAGTATTTAAAAGTCGTAGGAATAAACGATTTAACGAACAAGTTGATTCGATTTTTTCCAATTTAACCCTAGGTGGATGAACTGAATCCCGTAATCCTAAGGATGATTTGAGGGAAATTACACTGCTCGACAAAAACTAAACAAAAATTTGTCCCCGTAAACCTAACAATGTATTCCAGTAGAGTTTTATACAGTGATTATCATGTAATTTCCCGATTTTTTACAACATGTCAGAGTTTTGAGATATTATCGGTCAAAATGACGAAAAATGGCATTTTGACCTATTTTCGACTCCCATTAAATATTAAACACCAATATTTGAAATCAAAATATTTTGTTGAAATAATTGAAAACAGCTTCCTCTTTGATTTTCAAATTGCCACTTGAATTTAGCTCAATTAGAACTCGAGTTATAGCTAAAAGACTAAGACCATATGTTTTATCCATGTTTTTTTATCCTTTATAATCACGTAGTTTTAGTTTTTTCAGCTATAACTCGAGTTCTAATTGAGACTAAATTCAAGTTGTAATTTAAAAATCAAAGAGGAAGCTGTTTTCTATTACGTCAATAAAATATTTTGAATTCAAATATTGCTGTTTATATCTGTGGGACTCGAAAATAGGTCAAAATGGCATTTTTCTTCGTTTTGACCGATAATATCTCAAAATTCTGACGAGTTGTAAAAAATCAGGAAATTACATGATAATCAGCGAATAAAACTCTACTGGAATCCATTGTTATGTTTGAGGGGAAACATTTTTGTTGATCAGTGTTATTGATTTTTCATAAGAACACATCCCAAGACAATTTTTAAAATAAGGGAAAAACAGAAACGCTTCTACGAAAGAACAGCGAATCGAAGGATGTTGTATTTATATCGTACATGAATCAAATATCATTTTTTTTACTTAAAAAATATGGAACTTGGATCTTTGGTCCTCAAGTTAGTCTATAGGGTGATTGGACTCCTGGCTATTCTCATTGCTATGCTGATTGGTCGTGTGGTCGCTTTGGTTGCTTGGGGAGCTGCCACCGCTTCCAGCCATCGAAACTGACACACTCGACGATGGCCCATTGTTAATGGGCTCTGCAGGAATCAGACCCTCCTTCATTCGTTTTTTCTGTTTCATCCGTCTATTCTGGAACCAGATCTTCACTTGGGTTTCGTTTAACTGAAGCGCAGACGCGATTTCTATTCGTCTAGCGCGCGTAAGGTACTTGTTGAAATGAAACTCTTTTTCGAGCTCGGTTAGTTGCTTGTTAGTGAAATTGGTGCGCCCGGTGTTGTTGAGGCCATTGGGACAGCCAAGAGAGGTGAGTAGACTTGCAGGGGCTGTGGTGACAACCCCGTGGCTACTGACAGGACTACTGGCCAGACCAGGAGGTCCAGCACCCAAGCCCGAACCGTTGATCGGCAATCCAGCTGCAACAGCCGCTGCCGCGCCCGGGTAGCCCACTGTCACGTACTCGGAGCCGGGCGGCGCTTTTGGAGCTGAAATAAACACAAATAAAAAAACAAATTAAAAACTTCATCTTCAATTCGAAATTGTATTAATAATATGAGATTTTATTAAATAATTAAAAATAAATTATTTTAATTGAATGTAATGGAAGGCATCCCAGAGGTAAGTAGTGAGGAAAGAAAAAATTAACACATTTCAAATATCGTGTAATTTATTGGAATCCTTCCTTCTTTCCTTTCAAACCGACGTTTCGGAGGATTTTTCCCTCCTTCTTCAGGGTTTCAAAGGATCAATGAATGAAACAAATAAAATGTTTCCTTCTTCTCTCCACAGTAGTGTTTAAAACTTTCTTCTTTTTTATCAAAGGTATAGAAAAACAATTTTATTTCCTCCTTTTCTCTGGGCTGCCTTCCATTACATTCAATTAAAATTTCTACCAGTTCGTCTCTCTCCAGAGAAAATTTCGTTGCAAATAAATTATTTTGATTATTGATGTCCATCGATTCAATAAATAAGTTGTTGTAAGGAAATAAGAACAATAGCGTATACAAATAATTTTTATTTTTTGCCAACGTTTCGTCAACTTTGTTGACTTCCTCGAGGCTCAAACAATTAACTTCTTTGCATATTTGTCATTTTATTAATATTCATTCTTAGCAAACACATAAAGGCCGCAGTCATCGAACAGATTGAAAATATTTTCCTATTTAAGATTTAAATTCGATGAATGGCCTATATGTGTTTGCTAAGAATGAATATTAATAAAATGACAAATATGCAGAGAAGTTAATTTGTTTGAGCCCTGAGAAAGTCAACAAAGTTGACGAAACGTTGGCAAAAAATAAAAATTATTTGCATAAACTATTGTCCTTATTTCCCTACAACAACTTATTAATTAAAAATAAAGTTAAAACAAATCATCAATATAGGTTTTCAACTTCAAATTCGGACTTTTCCATATCAAATTCAGGATTTTAAAAATCAAATGCGGACATTTCCATATCAAATTTAGGATTTAAAAATTAAAATCAGACTTTTTCAAATCAAATTTAGGATTTATTAATAAACAGTTGAAATATAGAAAAAAGTTATAGTTAAGAAAAAGTTTTAATTTAATTTAAGTTTTAAGAAAAATCGAGGGGTGAACCGCGATTGGAATTAGGTGTACACCGTCTTTGGAATTATGTGGAATTATTTTGAAATTCATTAGATAATGCCCCTTCATCTATTGTCTTCTACTTGGAAATGAAAGTGGAAGTGGAAGTAGGTGTACACGATATTAGATCACGGTTCATCCCTCGAGAAAAACATTTTCAGGTAAAAAGATAAAATTTGATGCATTCTAATAAATTTGTGTACCAATTTTCAGCTCATCAACTAAAAACTTTCAAGATTAGAATTTTGAAATCTCAAGAAACGTTTTCAGGTAAAACGCTAAAATTTGAAGCCTTCTAAGATATTTGCGTATCAATTTTCAGCTCATCAACTCAACGAATTTGAAGTTAAAAACATATATCTTTCATCAGTTTTTTAATTTATTCTAGAAGTAGAATGTAATAATATCTACTAATTTTTTATTTTTTAAAATTAACATTTAGAAAAACGCTTATCATCCTAGCAAGGTAAGAATTTCCATTACAGAATACATTTGGAAAATTTTTCATCTTCGATAAAATTTAATATGTACTTATATTTTTCAAAAAACAAAAAATACAATATTCAATTCTTCAATTCAATGGAAATTTGTCCTTTGTTGTAATCAAACTTATTTCATCTTAAATAAAAAAAATATAATATAATTAACACAATTTATTTAAGTAAAAATTATGTATAAAAATATCAGCCTTCCAAATGTAGGTCTTTCGAAGATTGCTTTAAATATCATAGACTGATAAAGTAGGTAATAAGGATATTCTAACACGTCATCCGTGACACGGATGGGAAGAAAACTTGAGCTGATGCAGCCGATAAATAAATAGAATTATAATATCTTGACTGAGAAATGACAAACTTTTTTCCCAACTAGTGTAGTGAACCTAGAGAAAATATCAGTCAAAATATCTCCTGAAATAACAACATCATCACTTAAAAACCTGGTTCAATTGATTGGACTCTCTTCAGTGCAGCTACATCATAAATGGGGATTGCCCTAATGGTTGCCAACATTGTACGAGAAGCTGGCAAGTGAAGGAAAAAAATTTAGGCAAATCAAATGAGGAGCCAGGTAAGCATACATTAAAATTAATTTGAAAATTTACAAACAATCATCAAAATATTTGTATATCAATAGGTCTGCCCTTCCTCGGGAATTGAGCTCAAGGTTCTAAAATCGCTAACCAAATAATTGGCTATTTTTGATGGGAAACTTTCCTAGTATATAAGACTAGCTAAGAAATTTAATTTCAAGTCATCTGACAATTATTGCAAAGTTCCACTGGCGACTGAATATCACACCTTATTATACTATATATATTTATCTAGATTAATTTGTAACAACGCTTAGAGAAATTTCTCTAAAAAAATTACCCTCTTGCCTAGAATCGAACCGACGAACTCTTGAACTATGGGCATCAGCTCTAACCACTAGACCAATGTCACATTAATATATATATCTTGATTTCTTTTACTAAAACTATATATTTTTGATTTAGACTTTGTGTCTAGATAATATTGTATTCATTTGAACTCGAATGAAAATGAAAAAACACCAATAGATTTTAAATTAAGAAACATTAAATATATATTAATTAACGAGGCAAATTTGAAATATAATTTAAACTGATGGCTCCAATCGATTTTCATTAACCAGGCAAATTTGAAATATATATATTCGAATTTTGAAATGAAAGACTCCACATTCATTTTAAATTAAGAAACATTAAATGTATTGATAATTGTTCCTCCCCCCCCCCGCCACTCAAAAATTAAAGATGCAAAACTTTTATGAGACGATGTATTTTCGGTAGTTTATGGGTATACATTTGGAGTGTGGTTTTTTAAGAAGAATAACATTTATGGACCGAGACGCTGCCCGCTAGGGCACCAGCCCGGAGGGCCGAGCTTCGAGGCGTGCCGAAGGCACGCACGAAAAGCTCGTTAGATAATAATAATATAAACCTCAGCTTATTAACTACCGTTGAAGAGCTCTCCATATAAAATAATTCGATATTTTCCTGATTTTATGTATTTTTCATCTAGAACTGTAATTAGATCTTTATATTCGAAATAAAAATATTTAGATACCAAAACGTATTTTCAGCTACATAGCTTCCGTTTTCAATTTGTTGTGGGTATCGAAATCTAAAAAAACAGACAGAAAAAAATTATGTTTGAAAATGAGTTCTTTTCACATTTCTAAACACGAAATGAAGGAAAAGCGAAATTTTTTTCAAAAATCGGCACGGTCTATTATATACCTATCATATTGTATGATATGGCCTAACAATATTAATATCATCAACGGGAAAATGATGTTTTCCGCATTTTTGACCCGGAAGCTTTCAAACTAGAGATCCCAAAATCTAATCAGTTATTCACATTGAAAATAACAACAGTTTGGTACGAGAACGATCTTATTACGACTTTCCGTTCTTGAATTATTGTGGGACATCGGAATATCCAGACGACATACATACACAAATACAAACAAAAAACATAAATGATGAAAATGGTTTTCTCCATGTTTCAGTCACTCAATAATTTTTTACTTTACCATACAGGGTATGGTCAAGTATTGTAATCGTGCATGGAAAAAGTGTTTTTTTGCTTCGTTTTTTCAAAATATCTAAAAAACGGCTGAATTAATTTTGATTAAAAAATTAGGCGAAACCATGGCAATTCGGTCTACAAAAAAGGCCTAATAGGTGAACATCGAAAAAATTATTTTTTCGAGATGATAACTGTTATGTCAAAATGTCTGTTAGTACGTTCGTTATGAATTTTTTGTGGGGGCTCTAGCTCAAAAACTAGTGTGAATATCAAAACAAAATTTCAGATGTAGTTTTGGTGCATTGAGATTAAGAGCTGATTAGATTTTGGTTGAAATCGGACCCAAAATTGAGGGGGGGATAAAAATTAAAATTATAAGATTTTCAAACTAAAAAAATGAAAAATGAAATATACTATAATATGAACTTATAATAACGGAAAGATTATTATTTTTTTCTGAGGCAAAAAGTGTGGGGGGGGGGGGGAGGGTCGAAAAATGAAAATCTATGCACTCGGATCAAACTCAACCAAATATTGTATACATAATCAGTCCATATGGTCGGTTGGTTTTTTTACTTATAGACTTCAGAGTGTCCACTGGTTATCTATACAATATTTGGTTGAGTTTGGTCCAAGGGCCTAGATTTTCATATTTTGACCCTACATCCATAAATGATTATAAAGGATTTTATTAAATATAAGAGAAGGGCCAGGCGTATGGTAAAGTCATGTGGATGAATAGATCAGTTTATTTTGCATGAATTCAGTATTTGGGTGTACCGAGTAATAAGAAAAATGAATTTAATAGATCGGTTACTCAGAGATCGTATCAAATAAGTAATATTTATTTATTTATTTATAGCCTTTTTTGGTTTCTTACATAAAATATACAATATATATATAGTTAATTGGTTATTGTACCAGGTCCCTTAGGGCATAGGCCTCTTCCAAATTCGTTCACTTCTTGCCACTCTGCACCAGTAAGTACATTTTCGAAAAATAAAATTTGAATATTTTACAATATTAAGATTTTCAAAATTTTTAAAGACAAATAAGTGCATTTTCGAAAAATAAAATTTGAATATTTTACATTTTTGAGATTTTCAAAATTTTTAAAGACAAATAAGTGCATTTTCGAAAAATAAAATTTGAATATTTTACAATATTAAGATTTTCAAAGCTTTTAAAGACAAATAAGTGCATTTTCGAAAAAATAAAATTTGAATATTTTACATAAGGAATAAGTAATATAGGTAATATATTTTATTACAATTCCTTTCAGGAATATTCAATAATAGCCGCATATTTGTGTTTATTCCATGAATAAATGCAAAATGAAAAACAATTTCTCGTCAGATGTCAAATAAGTTAACAGCGGTTGAAGTAAAATAAAAGAGGACTTGGGTGTTAAGCTTAGCGCTAAGCCTAGGTGTTGGAAGGTATACGGTACGCAAGCAAGATGGATTGCTGGGCCTCCAGGTCTTCCAATCTGTCTTGTTACGCCATGGGCTAATTGTCACCTCTGGCAAAGTTTGGCCCTTGCATAGCGTTGGAACGTACAACTAATTGGCGAAGGCGTCGTCCTATGTCCGCCATTTGACCAATGGGGAAAAGCCAATGAAACTTTAGCGATGCCGAAATTTTCCAACTTCTTTTGCATTGACTGATATTAAACACATTTTCATCTTTACTATTCAATGTTTTCAGGCGCCGCTAACGAAGTGATTAGACTGATCGAGTTTGGAACCATTCAGAAAAATGATCACCTGTAAAATCTTTTCAAGGCATCTCAACAAAGGCTAATACGGGAAACCACCTTTACAAAAAGAAAAGAAAGAAAAAATTAATATAGAGAAAATCTCCATCATAACCCCGCAAGAGGGGGTCCAAGTGCACTTGTAAGGCCCGGATGTGACATGTTTTTTTAAGGGGGTATGTTAGAAAAAAATACTAATGGTGACCAACTTTTTACACTTCAATAAAAAAACACATACTTATTCCATAATAAGAGGCCCGAAATTAGGTGCGGGGGCCATGTTCTCTCTCCATAGTAATCGCCAACTCTGGTAAGAAGATTATTTATGATGAATCGAGAAAAGAAGGTCGTAGTTCATTCTGGTGTCAAAAATTTTCTATTTCCAAAACGAAGAAAATTTATCCAGACCATATTAAGGGCCGTCCATAAATTAAGTCATACAAATTTCAAAATTTTTAGACCCTCTCCCCCTGTGTCATATTCTATCACATTTTCATTGAGATTGCCTGTATTGTGACGTCACACTATCACTTTTGTACCTTATAATTTAATAATTGTAGAAAAAGGGTCTATTTATTTGAAAAAAAAATTCAGGTTGGAATAATAATAACCTTAAATCTAAAAAATATATTTAATTCAACTTTTGTGGCATCACAATTTTTAAGATCATAAATTTAGATTGAAAAGTTTTTGTTTTGCCGAGATTAGCAGAGTTGTTGATTCATAAAGAGAAACAAAGAGGTTGTCCTCTGCTTGATGCAAATAAACATACACAGAGATGATATATCTGTATATATATATATATATTATTTATTTGTTTGAGACTATAGTTTCGAAGACATGGTCTTCATCATCAGTCTTTTTTAATTATAAATATTGTTTTTCATGGAGTCAATATCCATACGGTATTGACTCAATGAAAAACAATATTTATAATTAAAAAAGACTGATGATGAAGACCAAGTCTTCGAAACTATAGTCTCAAACAAATAAATAATATATATATACAGATATATCATCTCGATATATATGTGTGTATGTTTATTTGCATCAAGCAGAGGATAACCTCTTTGTTTCTCTTCATAAATTTAGAATTAGGTGTCTTAAAACATTTTGAGTCAAATTGAGTGACTTTTTCATTAATTATCTTTGAGGACCTTTTCACATTCTTAATTAACCTAATTATTCACAGGTCAAAGAAATGCTAAATTTGAGTCCTCAAACTAAAATATATTAGTCTATTGGTACTCTGGTACTCGAATAGTGTCGTCTTTGTCGAAAACGTGCTCCTTCATGGTCAAAATGGGGGAAAATCGAAAAAAGTACGAGTTTTTGGGATATTCAAAAGTGATCCCGGGGGCTGTTTTTTAGCAGGCGCTAGTATCGGTTCTACTCAACTTAAATAGATCAAATTTTTATCATTTTACGCGTAAATTAAAGAGCTTTAATTTATCTAAAAAATATCTTTTTGATTTGATAAGCCGATTTAGAGTTATTCAAGAAAAACTGAAAAAACTCCGAAATTTTCTCATTTTGAGGCACGTAGAACAATTTCCACAACACAGATTTGGGTGAAAACTTAGGGTAGTAATATTGGAGTACCAATAAAGGTATTCCAGCAACAAAATCTTTACCGGGAATTATTTCCTGTTAAAATCGTGCCTGGACTATTATTCAATTTAAAATTTGAATTTTTATTTAAATCACACATAATTAATTATAATTATTTATTGAAACAAATAAATACAATATCAATAAATAATTATAATTAATTATGTGTGATTTAAATAAAAATTCAAATTTTAATCAAATTAATCACAAAAATAAATGCTTCAAAAGCTTCATATATATATTAGAATAGCCCAGATTAATTTGCAGCAACGCTAACGTAATGCTGCCGACAGGGGGCGCTGATGTCTTCGGCAAATTTGAAATATAATTGTAATTTGAACTCGAATTTTGAAATGAAAGACTCCAATTGATTTTATTTTAAGAAACATTAAATATATTGATAATTATTCCTCCCACCCCCTAACTACTCAAAAATTAAATATTCAATTCGCTTTTCTTTGCGCACAGAAGAAGAAATTAATCACATCTTATTTGATTTATATTTTATATATTATTTGTTTATTTTTTAATAATTTGCCACTTTTTTATAATTTTTTAAAAATCTAAATTTTGTTATTCTTTTTTTTTGATTTTTACAAAATTGAACGACTTAAGACATGACTTGAGGTGAATTGAGTGGAAATTGAACGACTTAAGACAGGCATTCCCGAGTTTCTCATGGCAATACTGGAGCAGCCTGTCATACAAACAACACCTGATCTCTTTTAAATATTTGGAGCCTTATATCGATTATCGATCCCAAATTTAAAAAAATGATATAATATAATTCTCCTCCACACGATCCCACTTATTTAAATAAATCTATTTCCACACAAAAAATATCACACTACTGTAGATTATAGACAAAAAAAAATACTTCCAGATTCATATCTAGAGCTTCATTTCTGTAGCTGTGTCAGGACGAAAATGAGGCGAAACTTTTAAGAGAATATGTATTTTCGGGAGTTTACAGGTATACATTTGGAGTGTTGTTTTTTAAAAGGAATAAAATTTTTGGACCGAGACGCCGCCCGCCAGGGCACCAGCCCGGAGGGCCGAGCGTCGAGGGTGTGCCGAAGGCACGCACGAAAAGCTCGTTACTAATATTATTCAGTTATAAAATTTTATTATCACTTTTATCCCTTGAAATATTTTCGTCATTAACACTAAATAAAGGAAAATTATTTTCGTAAATTTGAGAGGAATTCGATTTGATATAACGAGGGGTAAGAGAGAGAGAGAGAGAGAGAGAGAGGGTTCGGATTAATTAATGTCCCAGACAGGATGAATTTCGCACCCGTTGGGCGCTGTCAATTAGGGAGTCAGGGAGACATTGCTGTGACAAGGGTCAAACGCCAAATGACCAACTGCTAATACCCGGGAAAGCAATATCGGCCGGATTAATGCCAGCCAGCCTCAGGTTATTATTATTCGCGCATTTCCCATTTGTTCTAGCTATGCCATGTTGAAAGCACAGGTTTAAATTTGATCGCCCAAGATATATGGTACAATATCTGCTGGTTCTAGGATGAGTAACTATATAAAAAAATAAATTTTATAAAAAAAATAAAACCGACTTCAAAAAAATTAAATGCAACAAATAAAATAATAAGAACTCAAAAATCAAATAAAATGCACTAAAAGTTATAAAATAATTATCTAATTTAGTTGAACTAAACTACGAAATATTAACATGAAATCACTTTTTGAAGTCGGTGCCAAAAATATACATTTTATGATCGGATCTTATTTAGTACGTTTGGCGGGTAAGCTCGCTTATATAGTTTGTTTAGCACCGACTTCAAAAAGTGATTTCATGTAAATATTTCGTCGTTTAGTTGTAACTAAATTAGATAATTATTTTATACCTTTTAGTTCATTTTATTTTATTTTTGAGTTCTTATTATTATATTTTATTGCATTAAATTTTTTTTTTTTTATAAAAATTATTTTTATTTTTCTCTTTTTAGTGATGTTATTAATAGTGGCTTAATATAATACCTTTCATACATCTCTTAAGAGAAAGCGTCTGGCGAATGAATCAGAAAATGATAATAAAATTCAATTCATAAATATAGAAATTCTCTCGAAACGTTTGCGGGTTTTAAATGAATGTTTTAAGTTTTTTTTATAAAAGATTTTATTTATTATAATTTCGATTATTTACTCATAAGAATTGGAGATTTACGTTATTTCATCATTGATCATGACCACATTAATATGGGACCACTCCTAAGGTACCCCCGGGGGTGAACCACGACCTAATATCGAGTACACCTACTTCCACTTTCATTTCCAACTAGAAGACAATAGATGATGGGGCATTATCTAATGAATTTCAAAATAATTCCACATAATTCCAAAGAGGTGTACACCTAATTCCAATCGCGGTTCACCCCTCGGGTACCCCTTTTCTAATAAAAAAAGAATCACAGAAATCGGTCCACGTGGCAAAAAGTTCACACTGAACATACATAAAATAAATAAATAAATAAATAGTTAGGTATCTTGAGTATCTTGGAGCTATACTGATTCACAGGCAGAAAGAATCATTAAAACGGTTCATAAACAAAGAAGTTATGCCTGAACAAACATAACAAAAAAGGTCCAATACCAATGAAAAAAAAACGGGACCAATCGGAAATTATATTGAATCCAATGCAATAAAATCATCAAAATCGGTTCACAATTGACGAAGATATCAGGTAAAACTTTTTGTGTGGATTGTCGCGAAAGCACTTCCTTAACACGGTTTCAACAAAGAGTCATGCACGTTTATTTTTAAGTTTTTAATTGGATAATTAGTGAAAATGCCAGTTTATGTAGGTTAAGTAAAAAAAAATATTTTCCCCGGTAGGGGCCGGGGCACAATTCCAGCCTATGGGCCCATATATTATAATAAATTCGGTCCTGTGGACCGACTATTCACCCGCTTCGAATACAAAAAGAGGGTATAAAAAATATGACTTCGAATGGCGAAAATGAGCTGAAATTCTGCACAAAAGTTTGTATTAATAAACTGCATCTCTGTGTCTATGTAGTTTGAATTTTCCCTAACGAAAATTTTGCCAAATCACTAACATTTGCAGAAAGCGTATACTTTTGAAGACGTTTTCATTTTTTCCTCCAGGCTTTAAATAATTCCCCATTTAAATGCATATAACATTTAGAACTTCTCTTGAGGGTTTATGAAACTACATTCTATTTGGACATTTTTACCAAAATATGTAATTAATATATTAAATAATATACACTCGACACTCCATAATTATTTAACTGAAGTTTGTTATATCTTATTCTGAACAATGGTGAATGACTAAATAAAATAATCTCTTGTATTGTACGACTTGATGCGATGCGGGTTTCTAGACTTGTGATTAAGGCTCTCTCTGTTCATTCCCCCATCTGGCTTTGTAGGGAAAGATTCTCGCCTTGGCCATCCATCCATCAGTCGACGAAGCTGTTCAACAGACGGATGGACAATCGCCTCTCCGGCCCTTTTGGCCATTTTATTTGCAACTCTCCGCGCTCATATAGATCGACACCGGCTGCTTAGTCCTCAAACACAACAAGGGATCAGCCCCTGAGTAGAGAACCCAAGAAAATTAATATAATTTATTCCCCCTAGATGTACCATGGAATCACATCAATCCTAAAAATTCGACAGCTTATTCCGAATTCCCTTCATCCAAAAGAATATTTAGGGAAAATACATTTATTAAATTGGAGGAAAAAGGTATGCTTTCTGAAAATTTTAGTGATTTAGAAATTTTTCGTTTTTATTAATAGTTTGAGAAATAATATGAAATTTATAAATATGAACTTGTGTGCTAAATTTCAGCTCAATAACTAACACCTTCTATATGTCCCCATGTAATAATAGTCCAGTCAAATTGCACTCAAATGGGCTCCTATTGGGAAAGTTTTGCGGTAGTTCTGATTTTTTGCATAGATATGTTTTTTGGGGCGGTGAATCCAAATCTGAGGTCTCCACCAAAATTTCGTGAGGCAACATTGTAGAAAATGCAAAAAAAGGTGAAAATTTCAATTTTTTGACGGCTTTTTGCTTATAGCTCGGAAACTATCAACTTTTCGTAAATACTTTTTTTTGCAAAATGAAAGTTCATAAAATTTCCTATAAATTTCATTTTTAGGTTTTTTTCTCTGACCAACCGTTCGGGCTCAAGCGCAAAATCCAAGTTTTCGACCTCGGCAGCCACCCTTGCATTTTTTTCGATATTTTCCCATTTTGACCATGAAGGAGCACGTTTTCGATATAAACCACTGTATACATTTTTAAACTAGATTAAATTTGTTACAATTCAAATAATTGGATAAATTGCAATCCGTGCCGTAACGAGGTTGAAGTTTTGAAAAACTGCAATTTTTTGCAAATTTTTCCTTCATAAAATGAAATCCACTCATCCTAGAAACTTGATTCCTATCTCATTCTCTAGGAAAATTTATTGAATTGAACGTTTACTTGGACCACTTTTTTGATACAACTCTTAGATTTATAGATATCCAGCATTTTCCATTTTTTACAATGTTGCGTCATGAAATTTTGGTGGGAGACCTCAGATTTGGATTCAGCGCTTTCTTGATAAAAACACAATTTGACTGGCCTATAAGTGACTTTGTGGCCCGATAAAAAATCGCAAACTTACAAACTATAAGTTCCAATGATATTATTAAAAATACACTAATTTTAACTTTCTATTAATTTACGAGTAAATAATTTTTGAATTCAACACGTTATTTAGCATAGAGAGGTATTCGTAAAATGATTCTTAAATAATTTTATTTATTTAATCAACAATTTTCAAGTATGAAGCACGCAAAGTATGAAGCTAGATCCAAAATATTTGATGAGCCTTTTGAGAACTCCTGTGAATCAAATATCGCCTGATTAATGTCTCAAAAATCACGACAAACATCTCACTAATTTCATGTCACTGACTTGTCTTTCACTTTTATAATAAAAAAATTCATAAAGTAACTATAAAGCTTAAATTACTTAAATATGATAACTATATATATTCTAGGTTTTTTGCTCATCAGCTATCATTAGCGTTAGTGTATTTTATGTGAAGCTTAAAACAATTAGTATTCTTCCAATGTGACTCATAGTGAAGCTAAACGTTTGAACACCACTGTTTTAAAGCAAGAAAACCAAAAATCTGTAATTATGTAATTTTTATTTTCCTTCTTGTTCGGCACATGCGAGTAATGTTACGATATTTTTCAATTAAAACCGTTAAAAAAATAATTATAAAATTATTAAACTAGTGCAGGGGCCGGGAACCTTTCGGAAACGAAGAGCCATTTCAACAAATAAGGTACAAAAAATAAAATTTAGGGAGCCGCAATTTTAATTTTTAAATTTTAAAAAATTAACCTATTTACATTCACATATTATATAGATTTTGTTTTTTTGTGGGTAGAAGAAATAAAACGACATTTTTTTCTATTATTTTTTTATTTTATTAATGTAAATGTAATTACAGTTATTTATTTTAATTTTAATTTTACATTCAATGCGATTTTGGACTTGTATTTTATTAGCCGTTTTAGTCAAATTTGGAGTGTACTTGGTGCATTTTAGAAGCATTTATGCTTTTAAAATTGCATCCATTAGTCTGCTTCTATGTTTGTATTTAATGTAGTTCATTATAGAGAAAAATTGTTCACAATTGTATGTGGATCCAAATAAGGTCAAAATTCCATAAGCTAATTTCCTGAATAATTAGCTGGAAAAGAGTTCCAGTATTTAAACCCCGTATAGAAATAAATAGATTTTCGAAATATGTTATTTATATATTTTTTAAAATATATTAAAAATATAAAATTTTTGTATTAAATTTATATAAAGTTTATGTATTCTATATATTCTTAAAATACAATTATTTTTATGTCGCTCTAGTATAAATTTTATATAAATTTAACACAAAAATTTTATATTTTTAATATATTTTCAAAAATATATAAAAAACATATTTCGAAAATCTATTTATTTCCATACGGGAATATAATGTCCTGTGGAGTTTCCTCCATAGTTGTCTTATTTTTTTCAACTTGTGCTACCATTTCCTGAAGTTTTTGCATTCAGATATTTTTATTTTGAATTTCCAGAATTTTCCTTTGTAGATCTTCAATATATATTCCAGGAAAAGTTTTGATGTCTATTAATTTTAAATCACACTTCAGCGGATGTAATATAAATTTCATCTCCTGATCTTTTCTAAAATCTTGAAATCTATTTGAAAAAGAAATTAAAATAAAATTAATCATTTCAACGAATATTTTGCAATCAATTTTTTTAAACTCAATCTATAATTTCATAGATTTCTCAAAAATACGGCTGCTACAGTAGATTTTTCTTAAAAATTTAAGAGCCGCACATATTTCCGCAAAGAGCCGCAGGTTTCCTCACCCTTGAACTAGTGTGTTCAATGTCACATCGATTTATCCGGTGGGCAGGCAAAGCGGCCCTAGAAGTGAATTCATTCACAATTATCTGTTGATGTCAACGACAAATTATAACTTTAGAAAAAGACAAGCACTGTTAAAGGAGACAAGGAGGAAGTGGTTACTTATACAAGCTGCCTTCGGTGACCATTTTAAACTCTGAAGAAGGAGATAGGATCTTCCGAAGGGTCGGATTCTAAGTGAATGTAAATGATGTTCCAATAAAAAAAAGTTATTCGGAATTTGCAATTTTCATTATTCTTGGGCCGTATTTTCATCAATTCTCCATTAAATTCTACCCAGAAGTGGTGTTTTAACTTTTTCTATAATTTACAAACAATTTTTTAATATAATATATTATTTAGATTTTAGAAAAAAAAACTGTTTTCAAAAAAATTAAATTCAACAACTAAAATAATAAGAACTCAAAAATAAAATAAAATGAACTAAAAGGTATAAAATAATTATCTTATTTAGTTACAACTAAACGATGAAATTGTTACATGAAATCACTTTTTGAAGTCGGTGCCAAACATATACATTTTATGAATCGCACTCGACGGATACTTAGTACGTGGAAGGTAATGAAGACTGGCTTATATAGTTTGTTTGGCACCGACATCAAAATGTGATTTCATATAACAATTTCATCGTTTAGTTGTAACTAAATTAGATAATTATTTTATACCTTTTAGTATATTTTATTTTATTTTTGAGTTCTTATTATTTTAGTTGTTGCATTAAATTTTTTTGAAGTCGGTTTTATTTGTTTTTTCTAAAAATTATTTTTATTTTTCTCTTTTTAGAGATGTTATTAATAGTGGCTTATGATAATACCTTGCATGCATCTCGTAAGAGAAAGATTCGGAAGAAGGAATCAGAAATTGATAAATTTATTAAATCAATTATTTTACATGAATTTATGCATACAGAGATTACTTCTCCACCATCGAGTGTCCTTGATCATCTTTTAGTCCTTGTTTTTAATAAGAGGAAAAACTAATTAAAGAAAAAAAGCTCTTTTTCGATAATTATTTCAATAAAGATAAGAGTAAATAAATATTTTATTTAATATGGATTTACTATGAGTTAAGATACTAGGTCACTTATTTCACATTAAAATTTAATGTGAAATAAGTGACCCAGTATCCTTAACTCATAGTAAATCCATATTAAATAAAATATTTATTTACTCTTATCTTTATTAAAGATGTTTCACCTAGCACCAACACCACAATCTCTACTGATTAATTATTTCAATTCCATTATTCTCTCCTCTTCCCGATCATCAGAAATTGATAATAAAATTCAATTCATAAATAGAGAAATTATCTCGAAACGTTAGAGGGTTTTAAATTAACATTTTAAGAATGTTTTTTTATACAAGATTTTATTTATTATAATTTCGATTATTTGCACAAGAATTGGAGATTTCACCAAATTAATATGGCACCACCCCTAAGGTACCCTCTTTCCAATAAAAGAAGAGTCATTGAAATCGGTCCATAATCAAAGAAGTTATGCGTGAACATACATAACAAAAAAGGTCCAATACTAATGAAAAAAACGGGATCAATCGGGTACTGGACTGTACCCAATGCAAAAAATACCATCGAAATCGGTCCACATGGTAAAGAGAAATAAATGTTCAAACACAAAAAAATAAAAAATAAAACATACATTCCGTTGAATTGATAACCTCCTCCTTTTTTCAAAGTCGGTTAAAAAAATAACATACCATATGTTAAAAGAAAGAAAATTATAAATACCTACTATGTCTATTTATAATAAAAAGTTCTTAGTTCTTCCAGCCAGTCTCTAAAAGAAAGTTCTTTTTTATGGTAATTTATTAGATTTATAAAGTAAAAAAAGACGACTTTCCATTACAAATAAAATGCTTTCTTGTAATGGAAATCCGTACCTTGTTGGGGATCAGCTTTTTTCGCTGTTGTTTTAGAAAGTTTATTCTGACACCATCATGCTTTTATGTATTCCTATTACGGAAAAATGATTAGATTTTGAGTTTCTTATAGCTTCAGAATTTCAAAAATGCAGAAAATTTCTTTTTTGAGATATTTGTCTGCTTTAAAATTATTGGATAAAAAATACTTGGTAGATTTCACATTAAGATATAAAAATAAAACGAATTTATTTTTGGAGAGTCTTTAATCTCGATATATAAATTTCGGGTGGCTAATCCATCTTCAGAAGCAACAGAAAGTAACTGACGATGGGTTAGCCACCCGAAATATATATATCGAGATTAAAGACTCTACAAAAATAAATTCGTTTTATTTTTATATCTTAATGTGAAACCTACCAAGTATTTTTTATCCAATAATTTTAAAAAATGTTTCACCAAGTACCAACACCAAATTCCTTAAAAACTTTTGTTTGCTTTGTTTTGATAAAATACTTTTGCATCCATTTCATAATTTGGTTTTACCATACAATATTAATTTTTAATTCTAGTGTTTATTTTTCTAAAACATAATGTATTAACTTAAAAAAAAATAATAATAATTCAATCATTAAGGTCGGTGAATGGGGATGTCGGAGTCGGTGCGACATCATTACGATCGGTGCGCGTTCAAATTACAATTTCAAAATACAAATAAGTACAAAGTACATAGATGAATTCAATTCTTTTATAAAACAAATCAATTTAATCGATTAGTTAAATATCAATGTTTGCATTTCTTGAAAATTAGTTCCTTTTCAATGAAAATTTTATACTCAAAAAATATAGTACCTTAGGTATTAAAACTTAAATTTATATAAGTAATACACCTAAATGCAAATAGGCTTATTCTCAGTAGCCCTAGCGGAAATCGGTTTATAAAAATTTAAAAAACACAATTACAAATTATTAAGTTTATTAATCCAGTTAAAATTATTTATTAAATTATTTTAAAAATATTTTTATTCAAAGTTCTAATTTTTACCACCAGACCAAAATACATATTTGAATGAGTGACTCATTTTATTAACCTACCCTAGTATCTGATTTATTTGTATGTAAAATTTCATTAATTTCTGTATAATTGTTTAAGCAAACGAGACCGATTAGAATACTTTACCCATGCTTCGCATTAGATAAAGTGAAAAAGGTCTCTATTATATATGTTGCAGTAAAAACCCGTTTTTAGTAAGAACGGGTTCATACTAGTTAAAACGCGTTTCACTGAATACCTTTGTGGCAACTAGAATTTACTGATGTTGGTTGAGTTTGGTTCAAAGGTCTAGAATCTTCATTTTTGACCTTCCGCCTCATCTTGGGTGTTTATTTTCAAAAATTTTTAAACGAAAATGTCAAATATTACATCTTCTACAACTTTGCTTCTAATTTTTGACATTGTCGTTTAAAAATAAACACCCAAAATGAGGCGGAAGGTCTTAAATGCAGATTCTAAACCTTTGAACCAAACTCAACCAACACCCATATAGGATATGCCAGGCTTGAACGAAGGGGCCAATCTTGGGCCCGTCCTGGGCAACCGAGGCTCTGCCTTATCAGTATTGGCCTACATTCGGGTCAGTGTGGGGCAGCCGAGGCATCAGTAAATTCTAGTTGACACAAAGGTATTCAGTGAAACGCGTTTTAACTAGTAGGAACGAGTTCTTTCTAAAAACAAGTTTTTACTGCAACATATATAATATATACTATATATATATATATATATAAAAGGATAAGGATATTCATTAGACACAAAATTAGACTTTTACCCTTTTACACGCACTCCGACTATATCTACGATATATTGATATATTATGTTTTAAAGTTGTTATTAAATTCAAATCAAATCACGTGTCTCGAGAAACGCCTCGAAAGGATGAATGAAATCTGATCGACACGTGCGAATATATTTTCACGGCGTGATATGATGGCTTATAATGGACTGACTAATTAAAGTAAAGAAAATTTTGAAAAATTTAAGAAACTTTTTAAATTTTAAAATATAAAATACTAGGTAGGTAGGTTTCTTTACTTTATTTAAAATGTTTTACCAAGAACTCACACCATTCTTCCTTAACAAAAGACTGACTAATTGACTAGAAGAATCTCACAGATAATGTACGGCGGAAATGTCACAACAGCTTACAATTTTTTTGATATTTAACTAGCGATTAGATATAAAAATCATAATAATCAAAGTAATTTTAATATAATTATATTTTCAATGATAAGACTACAAGAATTCACAAAATAAGTCTTAAGCTTAGTTTATACCGAGGGGTGAACCGCGACCTAATATGCTGTACACCTACTTACACTTGTACTTCCAAATATTTCCAAGTACTTCTAAATATTTCCAAGTATTCCAAATATTTCCAAGTAATTCCAAATATTTCCAAGTACTTCCAAATTTTACCAAGTACTTCCAAATATTCCCAATTGCTTTCAAATATTCCCAAGTACTTTCAAATATTTACAAGTACTTCCAAATGTTTCCAAGTACTTCCAAATATTTCCAGGTACTTCCAAATATTTCCAAGTACTTCCAAAATACTTCTAAAGAGGTGTACACCTACTTCCAATCGCGGATCACCCCTCGGCTTATACCAAGAGTACGCGAACTAAATTTAAAAAAATAGTGGGCACCAAGCTTACACCAGCCGTCCCAAGTGGATTTTAAAATACGAATATGATTCAGTTTAATAAGAAACTTAGTATTTTCCTTTTAAAATTAGCAGATTATTTTATACAGCGTTATCTAAGCATTACATACCAATAAATGCACTAGGTAATTAATTTTCGATCACAAAGTTAATATATTAAAAATTAGAATCTCAACAAATGAAAAAAATACAATGGACTGATAAACATGAAAGCTTTCGAATGCCTACCCCTCCCTTATGTCGTGAAATTTTTAATAAGTTTCCAATTGATCCAGAAGCACCGCCATTTTGAGGATGTCTTCTTCCCTTCGCCATGCCACTCCACTTGAGCCTCCCTTTTCGCCCTATTTGGTGCCCCCATCCAAAGGCAGCCGCCCCAATTCCATTATCCGAAAAAACTCCGGGAGGATGACACGAGAAGTGACTTATAGAATTATCTGGCTTTACACAAGATCACGTTGCATATTAAATTGCCCGTCGCCGATGGCGAAATGGCTCGGTGATATTCATGACAGAAAAAAAGAGGGGATAATGCGATCAGGGCTTCTTTTTCAACCGAGGAGGGTTGAGTCGAGCACTTCGATCACGATAATTTAATTTTCCAGTCAATCATATATTATCTATTATTTTTTCTTTAAAGCTAGCTACTAATTATTTTAATTAAATTTGAAATTTTCTCAATAAACTAACGCTCCAAACGATTGCAATGTGAAATTAAGGAATGATTTTAGATATAACTATGAATTCTATTTATTTAGAAGAGATGTGACCCCTATGGTGATTGTAGCCAATCGCTCGTATACTAGTACATATCTGACGATTAGTTACTAGAAAATCATAAGATGGTGTCATCTATTAAATACGATGGAATGGAATATTTTTAATTATATGTCAGAGGGGTTGTTTTTCACCACCTCGGGAATCGAACTCGAGTGCCAGTAACAGCAATCCGGGCCATCTGGATCACCTGCAGGATGCGAACCTCTCTGACATATGTAAACGCGTAAAATATTTTACTCAAAGATTGTTATCTTAATTTGTAAAATTTCGCAATATAGTGATTCTAAATTTAAACATATAGCCATGCCATATAATTTAAATAAAGGTCGTTGAGTGTTTCGAATTTTGAAGAGATTCAAAATTCGGATTGCTGTTACTGGTACTCGGGTTCGATTCCCGACGGGGTGAAAAACAACCCATCTGACATATAATTTAAAATATTCCATTCCATCGTATTTAATAGATGACACCATCTTATGATTTTCTAGTAAATTTGAATCTATTACCATCGGCAAATTGAAATCTTTCAGACGATTAGTTAATTTAACAGACAGCCAAAGATATCCGCGGCGGAGAAATTGCGGTACTAAATTAAATGCCAAAAGTTAGGAGCAATTATTAATTTCTTAAGTGAAGTTGTAAATAGGTAAATCAGATATCCGATTCTTGAGCATTACTACCATTTAATGAAAATGTATGATTTTTCACCGTTTTCGATAGTTGCATTCTCTCTAAACGAAATCAACAAAAAGAAGAGGAAGTCAGATATAATTAATAACTCCCCCTTCAAATTACAACACGAGCAAGAAAAAAAAAGTAATCAATTATAAATGAACCAGAGATAACATTCAAAATATTCAATAAATTTATCAAAAAAGATGCAAGAATCTCTGTCTAAGCGATACTGCATTTATTGGTATGTAATGTTTAGATAACGCTGTATAAAATAATCTGCTAATATTAAAAGGAAAATACTAGGTTTCTTATCAAACTGAATCATATTAGTATTTTATAGACTTTCAAAATCCACTTGGGACTGCTGGTGTAAGCTTGGTGTCAACTATTTTTTTAGATTTAGTTTGCGTACTCTTGGTATAAACTAAGCTTAAGACTTATTTTGTGAATTCTTGTAGTCTTATCATTAAAAATATAATTAAATTAAAATTACTTTGATTATTATTCATTTATTAACAAAGAATGGAAGACACGATTTGACAAGAATAAAGTGTGAAGTAAGTCAAGACCAACCTAGGATTCTGTAGAAAGAAGGAAAATAAAAAAAAATCAACTGGTGTGGGCACGCGACTTTCACATTAGTTTCTGCCTTATTTGAAATCATCGTGCTAACTTTCTTAATTCAAATTATTTTAATTTGGGTTTCCCCCCAAGCCTTTTTGAGAAAACAAGAAAAAGACAAAATTACAAAATACAAAAATCTTCAAGTAAACACGTACATACTTCCGTTTCTTCGATTTTAGTTGAAATCTTCTTCTAGCCTCTAGATAGCTTAAGTTTCAAATTCCATAGGTTTTCGACTTATGGTAGAAGAAATATGAATGATTAAAATATTTATTTTGTGACACTCCTAATTTACACCCACTTCCTTTATTTCAATCGGATTAAAATTTATACACGGCTAATAACTTAATACACCTGATAAGTACACCAATTAAAAAAAAATTGTTATATAGCCGTTTTTGAGAAAATCACAAAAAAAACGAAAAAATATTTCATGTAAATGCCAACTTTCAGTGTTCCGATTTTATCCAAAAGCTTGTGGTACTCCTTCTAGCCTATATCGAGCTTATATTTCGAATTTTGTAGCCCTGAGACTAGTATACCAGTATACATACATACATACTGAGGGGGTACATACATACATACGTTCACACGGACCAATGGATTTTTGGGACCTTTTGGCCTCTGATTTTATGTTCTAAATTCGGCTTAAAACTATTAAGGGGGTCCTTTCGCTCCAGTTGAGTCAAAAGAAGTGTGGTATTAAAATACAAATGAAAAATAATAAAATTCAAAAATAAATAGTATGAAAGCCGTAAATGTTTGAAATAAAAACAATTATAAAAAATAATTAAATACAAAAGTTAGTTTGATTTATTGAAATCAGCTGATAATAACTCTTGTATGATTTGGCAATGGGTTGTATTAATACTGTTTATGTTTACATCCAAACAGCATTTATGTGATTTTTATAATAAATATCTCAATAAATTCGACTGTCAATGATATATAGTATTTTATTGCAAAAAAAGAAACCTGCATGTTTCAAAAAGGTAATTTTTAGTTTTTTTTAACATTATCTATTCAACTAATAGTAGTATAATTCAAGAGAGTGTCAAGATCTTAATTTTTCATAAGACTGAGAAAATGTTTACATTTAAAAAAATTTTATTTTCAAAAATTTGGACACTAATGTTATTATATTCTATTTAACATTGGCGACGAAAGGACCCCCTTAAGGGTATCGATTCCTTCCACATAGTTAAATTGGCATTTTTCACCTTGGAAATGAAGGCCTCATAGTGTCACGACTCCGGCAGGAGATCGCAATAATTCACATTAATATAATATAATAATAAATAATAATTTTTTTGCAACGAAATTTTCTCTGGAGAGAGACGGACTGGTAGAAATTTTAATTGAAAGTAATGGAAGGCAGCCCAGAGGTAGTGAGGAAAGAAAAAATTAACACATATAAAATAAGGTGTAATTTATTGGAATCCTTCCTCCTTTCCTTTCAAACCAACGTTTCGGAGGATTTTCCCTCCTTCTTCAGGGTTTCAAAGGGTCAATGAATGAAACAAAATGTTTGCAAAACAGCAACGAAACGTATGGCATATTTAATCAAAACTTGTATTTAATTTAATTTAAAGTCTTGTCCAACTCCCTACGATTCCTTTAATTATTAATCATGGACACGAATAATGAAATATAATAATAATATAATTTAATATAATATAATAATAATATAATTTAATATAATATAATAATAATAATAATTTAATATAATTTATCGTTACATGATATAGAATATAATTATATCATCTGAAAGTAAAAATTATTTTAATTAGTCCGGCTTATACAATTATACCATGGTACATATAGTATATAAATGTATTTATTATTTATTCGATATTTATTTCGATGCAAGTCTTGACTGGTTTAGCCTCCCCTCTACCCCTGGGAGTCCGCTACCCCCTCCAACGATACGCCATTTCAGACACCAATTAGTAAGGCTCAACTCTCCGTCTTGACCGTGGTGTCGCTCCAGATTATTTCATCATTTTGTGCAATAAAATTTAGTTTTTTATTTAAATGTTATTTATTTAAATTTGTTATGGAAAGAGCAGTCGATTGACTGAAAGCCAATCAAATTAGATGGTAACTTATCCGAATTTTTATACAATTCTCTTTAAAATTCTATAACAGTTTGAAATTGATTGCTTGTTACTTTTTAACCGACTTTGAGAAAAAAGGAGTAGGTTATCAATTCAACGGAATGCCAGTTTTTTTTTTTTTGTGTTTGAACATTTATTTCTCTTTACCATGTGGACCGATTTTGATGATTTTTTTGCCTTGGGTTCAGTATTGGTCCTGTGAAATTTCATTGGTATTGGACCTTTTTTGTTATGTATGTTAACGCATAACTTTTTTGTTTAATGACCTGTTTCGATGATTCTTTTTTTATTGGAAAGAGGATACCTTAGGGGTGGTCACATATTCATTTCGTCAAGTTCTGATGATGTTTGTACGTCGATTTCTATCCAAACGTACTAAGTAAAATCCAACGAGTGCGATTCATAAAACGTTAATGTTTGGCACCGACTTCAAAAATTAATTTCATGTAACAATTTCATCGTTTTGTTGTAACTAAATAAGAAAATTATTTTAAACCTTTTAGTTTTAATTTAATTTTATTTTTGAGTTCTTATTATTTTATTTGTTGCATCTAATTTTTTTGATGTTTTGGTTTTTTTTCTAAAAATTATTTAAAAGAAAAAAAAATCTACAAATTTAATCAGAATATTAACTCAGATTTCAAAATTTAAAGGTTTCTTGCCCCAACCACTTCTCGTAAAAAAATCATCAATTGACTCAATTGGAATTAAATAATCCTGTCTATTACAGCTTATTTTAGGAGATTGATTAACCATTTGAATTGAATATTTTTTATTTCAAAATACTAATTTTAGTTTTATTTTTCAGAACAAGAAATCACTAATTCACCATGGGAAGCGGTATCCCGTGACCATCTTGGTTTCTTCGAGCTTCACTTTAATGTAAGCTTCTAAATAATACTCTATATTGTTTTAATACAATTTTGGAGGTCTAATTTAGATTTAAAACTTGTACTGTCTTGAAATGTCCAAATTTTGACTCTAGCTAATTTATATTAGTTTTATTCCTATACATTTTCAAGTTAGAAATATATTTGAGTATTAATATATGTTGAGATTGATACAAAAATTAATTCTTTCTTAATTTTTTGAATTAATTAAATTGCAATTCTTTGTAATTATGTGTTAGTATTAGTGGATTGATAATAAAATCGATTCTAGATAATTGATAGGGATTCCTAGGAATGGCCAAGCCATGCGTTTCAGAACTTCTGATTTATACTCATTTTTAACTGACTTCAAATGTCATGTCTATGTTACCTGATATCTTCGCCAATCGTGAACCGATTTTGATGATTTTTTGGCATTGGGTTCAGTAAAGTTTCCGATTGGTTCCGTTTTTTACTAAAGATAATCGCGCAAGAAAAAAAGTGTTTTTTCCTTTTTTTTCTCAAAAATATCTCAAAAACGGCTGAAACTATTTTGATTAAAAAAAATTGAGCGAAACCATGACATTTCGCTCTACAAAAAAGCTCTAATAAGTAAACATCGAAAAAATTATATTTTTTGAGATAATAATTGTTTTGTCAAAATGTCTGTTAGTTAGTCTGGTTGTCTGGTTGCTGTAGTAGTATTCACGTAGTTTTGGTCCATTAAGAGCTGATTAGATTTTGGTGCATATCGAGCCAAAATTAAGGGGGGTGGAGGGGGGTTAAAAATAAAAAATCCAGGCCATTTGAGCAAACTCACCGAAATTTTGTATACATAATCAGTGGGCGCACAGTAAACTAAAAATGCAAAAACTAACCGCCCAAAAAGGGGGGGGGGAGAGGTATAGTCAAAAAATGAAAATATAGGCTCTTGTACCAAACTCAACCAAATATTGTATACATAACCAGTGGGACCCCAGAAGTCTAAAAATGGAAAAACTAACTCCCTCCCCTACACGATTATAAATAATTTGATTAAATATTAAATATAAGTGTGGGGCCAGGTTGTATGGTAAAGTCAAGTGGATGGCCACATCAGAACACGTCAGCTTATTTTCATTGGTATTGGACTTTTTTGTTGTTTGTTCACTCATTACTTCTTTGTTTATGAAACGAAAAAAAAAATAAAAGCGACTTCATAAAAAATTAAATGCAACAAATAAAATAATAAGAACTCAAAAAAAAAATAATAAAATGAACTAAAAGGTATAAAATAATTATCTAATTTAGTTACAACTAAACGTCGAAATATTAACATGAAATCATTTTTTGAAGTCGGTGCAAAACTATATAAGCGAGCGTACTCGCCAACCGATAAGTAAGATTCATCGAGTTTTTTTTTTTTTTTGGCTTTAGAGAACCATGCCCATACAGCCACGCAATTAATGAATCCATCGAGTTCGATTCATAAAATGTTTATGTTTGGCACCGACTTCAAAAAGTGATTTCATGTTGATATTTCGTCTTTTAGTTGTAACTAAATTAGATAATTATTTTATACCTTTTAGTGCATTTTATTTTATTTGTTGCATTTAATTTTTTTGGCGTCTGTTTTTTTTTTCTTAAAAATAATCTTTTACTGATAATTTTCTTTTTTTAAATAAAAGTTATTCTTATATTTTCTGTCTTAGAGAATCGAGTCCACCTAGAGAAATGCTTGCAAGATAAATGGAATTCAAAGCGGCATTTTATTCATTTGAGTGGCGGAATCGACCAGTGCAGACGCGGAGGAAGCCATTTTTCCAAGGTAAGAGCAAATCGACTAAACTCTAATTAATTTTAATACATCATTAATACATTATGTACGTACGTATAAGTCATATTAATATTCCGTCATATCATATATTATATTCAAAACAGTTAACTCTCAGCATGAATGGGAATTTCTTTTTTTTTTGAAGAAACAAAATCAAAATATTAATATTTTATTTTAACAAAATTATTCTCTTTTGATAAATTTAATTTACTTATGAATATTTTTATACAGAACAAATCATTTCTTGTTCTATTTCGATAAATTAAATATAATATAAAAATGAACTAATATATTTTTTCTTAAATATATGTTTTTTGATTTTTGTACGCTTAGAACAGTGGTCTTCAACCTGTGATTCACGGAACCACGAGTTCCGCTGTACAAAATAAAAATTGGAAAAAAATATATGTTTTTTTATCTAAAATAAAATAAAGATACATTTAGTTATATTTGAAAATTAATCAGAATCTTCGTGTGTGGGCTGTCGATTTATTCGCAGCATTCTTTAATGCGATTAATGGGTAAATTACATTAATTTTATGTTAACATTTTTTAATAAAAAAACAATTCTTTTCTTTAATTGTCTTTACATAAAGATTTGCTTAAAATTTGCTGATAATTAAAAGAAAGTGTCTTATATTAAGAGCCACTATTAAAAATGAAAAATGATTTGTTGTTAATTTTATTTATTTTCTTAGAAAGACTGGTAAGTGAAATAAGTTTAGCTTATAATGAAAGACAGTCCAAATTATTTAAATTTTTTATTCAAATTCTGACGTTTCGGAGACTTTTTCTCTCCTTCTGGGTATTGAATAGTTAATGATGGGTGAGTATAACTCGGCTTAAGTTGACTAAGTACACTTATGAAATAATGGTGCAAAGTATTGTAATATTGTTGTTATCACTGAAAAGAGAGACAAATGGGAGCCGAGTTATACCTACTCACCCATCAATAACTATTCAAAACCCTGAAGAAGGAAAGAAAAGGTCTCCGAAACGTCGGAATTTGAATAAAAAATTTAAATAATTTTGGACTGCCTTTCATTATAACCTACTTATAATTTTTAGTTTTTGAGAAAAAAATTCTTGAACATATAATAAGAAACAGCTCCTATCTACTAAAATATTAATTTGATCAATTTTTATATAATAAGCTTTCTTTTAGCATATTTTTTTGAATAATTCTGCTATATGTCTTTTTTCGATTGGATGATTATCCTTACAAATAGAAGTGTTAAGGTGAAAAATTTATTAAAAGTGCTGAAAATTGGTAGTCGTTAATTTTTTCGAAATGGCTATATTAAAAGGTATTTAATTTCAAACAAAAAAGCTTATATTGCACAAATCGCTGAGATCATTAGTTTAGTCGTTACAGGGCATTGAATATTTTCGAATCGAAATAATCATTGGTATCGAATCTGTCGAAAAGATTTTGTTTCGATATAATTTTTCAGAATAGACGCGTAAATTGTTTTACACCTATATACCGGGTGAATTTTTTTTATCTTGTGACAGTCTTATAACTCAAAAACAGTGCATTATATGGAAAAAAGTTTCAAATAAATGTTTATTTATATTGAGGGGGAAACTAAACTATGATATTGTTTGACGACCTTGAAAAAGCTTTCAAGGGCATTTGGAGGTCAATTTATATTTTTTAAATAAAATCCTATATGTTTCCGTACATATTCTGAATCTACAATAAAAACTGAACAACTTTTATTAGAACTACTTTTTATACATCAAATAAAATAAAATATTAAATCAATTAGATCTCAAAAAAATCTTAATAATTATTTTTAACAATTATTCAATTTAATTATCAAATAATAATGATTAAATAATTAATTATTAAATAAATATTTTTAAATCAAAAAGTCACAACAATGAAAATAAGTGTTTATCTTCTTCTTTAAGTGCTATATCAGGTCTCCCTGACGTTTTGCCTCCTCTCCACATTTACCTGTGCTGAGTGTGTTTAGCAGTTTTTATTCAGATATACGGTACCTACATTTTAACGCCGGTTCTGAACGGCTAGTTTGGAGAGGTTACTAGGCAATTATACTCTTGGTAGGTTACCATTGCTTTCCAAGAGGAGGCGAATCAACTTTTGTTTGAAACTTTTTTTCATATAATACACTGTTTTTCAGTTATGAGACTGTCTCAAGATAAAAAACTCACCCGGTATACTTATTTGATTAGGTCATTTGATGATTTTTCTCAAACTAGGTCTTTGTTTTTTTTTCCTTCAGTTCACCCGTCCTTTTATATTTCGTGAGGGTATATCACAAAACAATTTTGACACTGCCCAATGGATTTTTGTCGTACTGTGTCGCGTGATATTATACTTTTTTTTTTAAGACAATGCATTATTGCGTGCATGTGCATTCGTGCGTGATTCGCTTTAATTATATATGCTTCTATATACAGCAAGGTAATATTTCCACTCACAGTCTAATTGTTTTCGGTAATTTTTGGAATATTTTTAATAAAAATTCTAAGTATCGAATTGTGTTTATTAATATTGAGATCTAAAAATAATACATATTAAAAATCTTCATATCATTTCAAACACAAACATTTCTAAAGGAACTGGTAAAATTTCTCTAGCAAAGGTTACTTTATTTTTCGTCTCTTAGCTCTTTTCCCATAATAGTGTTAGCATAAAGGTAAAGAAAATCAGAAAAGCCAAATGCTTACTACTCATTTGAATAAAAAATGACAAACAAACTTGATTTTTGGATTCTCATGTAGGTATATAGGTATGGGAGTTTCAATGTTTCTTATGTCGTGCATCTGATTTTATTATCTTTTTGTATTATAATCTATTACAATTTTTTAAAATTTAATTAGTGGAAGAAATTGACATCAAGCTTTCAAACCCCTTACTTGCGTCAAAATTATTTAATTAATTAAAAATAATCTTTTTAACCGACTTCAAAAAAGGAGGAGGTTATCTATTCGACTGAATTTTTTTTTTGTTGTGCCTATGTTACCTCATATCTCCGCCAATTGTGAACAGATTTTGAAAAAAAATTTTGCATTGGGTTCAGTCTGCCTTCCGATTGGTCCCATTTTTTTTCATAGGTATTAGACCTTTTTTGTTAGGTTTGTTTAGGCCTAACTTCTTTGTTTATGAACCAATTTCGATGATTCTTTTTTTATTCGAAAGGGGGTATCTTAGGGATGGTGCACTATTAATTTGGTCAATTTCTGATGATATGATCACTATTAATAACATCACTAAAAAGAGAAATATAAAAATAATTTTTAAGAAAAAAATAAAACCGGCTTCAAAAAATTAAATGCAACAAATAAAATACACTAAAAGGTATAAAATAATTATTATCTTATTTAGTTACAACTAAACGACGAAATATTAACATGAAATTACTTTTTGATGTCGGTACCAAACAAACTATACCTATAAGTGAGCATACCCTCCAAACGTACTAAGATCCGTCGAGTGCGATTCATAAAAGGTATATGTTTGGCACCGACTTCAAAAAGTAATTTCATGTTAATATTTCGTCGTTTAGTTGTAACTAAATAAAATAATAATTATTTTATACCTTTTAGTGTATTTTATTTGTTGCATTTACTTTTTTAAAGACGGTTTTGTTTTTTTCTTAAATTTTTTTTTTTTTAAATTGAAAGTTTCTTTTTGCCGAGAGTGGCAGCATTTTTATAAAAAACTCACTTTCACCCATCAATTCCTATGAATCAATTGTAATAAATTGATGAAGATGACAAAGCCCTCGAAACTATAGTATAAATAATATAAAAAAATTATTTTTCTGGCAGAAGACACACTCTTTTATTGTCTCCTTTAATCTTTGGTACCTGGAACACCGAGCGATGCTCGGTAATTTTTCATTCATTCAATTAAAAGCGATATATTAATATTATTTTTAATTTTAAATTCAGGTAAAAAGTTCGATTTTTAATCGCAGCCAAAATAAAATAAAATTGAAATAAAACTTAATTTATATTTTTACCAACGTTTACACCCGCTATGGCCATCATCAAAATAACCTATCACTGGGACCAAAGTTTTGAATGTAATTGCAATTATTAAAAATAATAATAATATATACAATGTTTAATATTCGTTAAATAAATCATCTATTAAACGTTGAGGTAGATGTGATTTTGGATGGGTGGTCTGTGTATTGTTGTCGAAAGCAAATCCAAGCCGTGTTTCTTACTCCCACAGGAATACATCGTTCAATTCTCTAAGGAGATATCGCTGGTTTGAGTAAGCTTTTGTCTCCGTAGATCATAACAAGAACCCATTCAGGTAACAAGCATTTATTAGTTACGCTTAGGCAGTCGACAGATATAAGGTTAAATAATTTTTTCACTTAATTTTTACACGATTAAATAACATTTTAAAATCTTAAGATTTTAATCGGTTATAGATATTTTGACTCCTAACATACAATACACGGTCTACTTTTCATAAGTTATTGTCTAAAATCATCAAAAAAGCGAATACTAAATTAAGAAACATTTTATGATTCCACTATTTATTAAAATTTATCAAAAGGTCCACATCCCACTAGTTCAAAGTTAAGGACGTTCCCTAATATAGCTCAGATGAAATTCGCTATTTCCCCTACTCTCACATGCACAGAAAGGCAAAAATATTTTCACTTCGTCGTTTCTGGGATCTGGTAACATTGCATTATTACTAAATTATTGCTAAAAGAAAAAGAATAAAAAAAAAAAAACACTTAATGAAACAGCGTAATGCGAAATTTCAGATGAGAACAGTATAGTTAGGTTGAGAGAATTCGCTAAAATGCACCAGCTGCAGAAGTTTTTTAGATATGAAAAAAATGGATGATTTTAGTGCGTCATTGCCAAGACGCCATCTCTCACTTGCCATGCCATGAGAGAAAAAACGAAAACCATCAAAGTACCTAACTTTTAACATTTTTCATACAAAACGAATACCGCTTGATACAATTATTTTAACAGAAAAATATTTGTTATATCTTCAGTTAATGATTCTCAGTTTTTCAAAATAATATCAAGAAAATTACGATTGTTATTTAATGAAACAGTCGATTTAACATCAATTGGGATAGGGTTCGCGTGTTAAATATTCAAATTTCAAAGGTAAATATTTACAAATTTCGTACCGCAAGGACTATTGAAAAAATTTCTACGTATAAAGGACACTTATAAATATGTGTATTCAAAGTTGTAAAAGGATTACAAGAAAATAGATTTATTAGGGAACGACCTTAAGCAGCTCGGTCTTTCGGGAGAAGTTTGTCTACCAGACATGATCTCATGAACCTCAAAAGTTCAAGACTTCTAGAAGAAAAGTTAATTTGGCCAAAGAGCCTAAAATTTAAAATTTTGCCTTCTCCCTTTCTTGTAGAAATAATTTCGCAGAATCCTATGGAATATTTAAGCAAAATTTGGACCAGATCGTTCAAAACGCTTAGAATTTTAACTTATCCAGTGTTTGGACTGGACATTGATGAGATGAACTATCATTTCTTTTAATTCTCAACAAATAGTAACAGGAGGACCATTCTGTAGTAATATGAATATATGTTTATTCTATTCGGGTGCAGCCCGAATGTCAAAAATCCGACAGCCTAAAATCCCGACAAGCCAAAATTAAATTGTGTGGTTATGCAATTTATGAGAGTTTTTACTTCATTCAACATCATCTCATTGAAGAGCTTAATTGTATTATTTTTTTTTTATTTTTTTATTATTATATTTTTTTTAAATTAGAGAGTGCTGTATCAGATTTTCATGTTGAATTTTTTAAGAGAAGAAGCACAAAATTTAACAGAGAACTTCACAATTTTAAGCAATTTTTACTACGGGTTCAAAACTAAATATTTTAATGTGTTATACATTTTTCAAAATTAAATTCCTCTAAGACAGGACGTAGAGTGGGTCATTGAAATTTCTGGGAGGGGAGGGGTTGAACATTGTTGAATTTTAGAATTCATTTTTATTGGGGAGGGGGGGGTTACTAAATACTAATTATTTTATTTTTTAAATTTGTCTCTACCCCCCGGGGTCAGGTTTTAGCCGGATGCCTCGAGTCGGATTCGAACCCGGGTCCACTTGGTTTGCAGGCTGACACGCTAACCCCTAGCTTACCCGACTCTCCTTAGAATTCATTATATGCTTAAAATAAAAGCGGTCAATTCTTATAACTTCAACAAAAGATACTAGAAACCTATTCTAATTCTTTAGAACTGAATAAAATGGGAAGGTGGTACTTTTCATGATACTGGGGGTGAGGAGAGGGGCACCCCTGTCTAAGAGGTAGACAAAAATCAATTTTCTTCATATTTTTATCATGTTGAATTAATTCCAGAATATCTCGAAATGTTTGTATTTTTAAAATAAAGAACCAATTTGATTTTGGGCTTCAGGATTCAGAAATTCGGTTCAGAAATGCAAAAAATCAAACAATATGGAGACTGGAAAGTTATCAAACAATAAACTAAATGACATAAAATTTGACACATAAGTTTGTCTTAAAAAATTGCACTTTTCAACCTCAAGCTTCAACTTTGTAGATCAAACACTTCGCTCACAATAAATTACCAAAATTTTTAGGAAACATACCAGGTCTTGATAAAGTTTTCACTTTTTTTTTATTCAATTTAATTTAAATAAAATTTATGAAGTTCGACTTAAATTCCATAAGACGAACTATTTGCTTTTCATTCAATTTTCAGTTTTTAACCGACTTCAAAAAAGGAGGAGGTTCTCAATTCGTTTTTTTGTATCTATGTTACCTGATATCTTCGCCAATTGTGAACCGATTTTGATGATTTTTTTGCACTGAATCAGTATAATTTCCAATTGGCCCCGTTTTTTTTCATTGGTATTGAACCTTTTTTTGTTATGTTTGTTTAGGCATAACTTCTTTGTTTATGAACCGATTTTAATGATTCTTTCTGCGTTTGGATCAGTATAGCTCCAAGATAGTCAAGATAGCTAACTATTTATTTATTTTATGTATGTTCAGCGAGAATTTTTTGCCCCGTGGACCTATTTCGATTATTCTTTTTTTATTGGAAAGGGGGTACCTTAGGGGTGGTCCCATATTAATTTTGTCAAGTTCTGATGATATGACGAAATAAATCTCCAATTCTTATGAGCAAATAATCGAAATTATAATAAATAAAATCTTTTATAATTTTTTTTTTAAACATTCATTTAAAACCTGCAAACGTTTTGAGAGAATTTCTATATTTATGAATTGAATTTTATTATCATTTTCTGGGATGGAATTGAATGAGAGAAGATAGGAGGTGGACATTGATTCAATAATGGAATTGAAATAATTATCGGAAAAGAGGTTTTTTCTTTAATTAGTTTTTTCCTCTTATTAAAAATAAGGACTAAAAGATGATCAAGGACATTCGATGGTGGAGAAGTAATCTCCGGAGTCGAAGCTCAAAAACAATGTATGCATAAATTCATGAAAAAATAATTGGTTTATCATTTTCTGATTCATTTGTCCGACGCTTTCTCTTACGAAATGCATGCAAGGCATTATATTAAGTCACTATTAATAACATCACTAAAAACAGAAAAATAAAAATAATTTTTATGAAAAAAAAAATAAAATGCAACAAATAAAATAATAAAAACTCAAAAATCAAATATAATGCACTAAAAGGTATAAAATAATTATCCAATTTAGTTACAACTAAACGACGAAATATTAACAGGAAATCACTTTTTGAAGTCGGTGCTAAACAAACTATATAAGCGAGCTTACAAGACAAACGTACTAAGTAAGATCCGTAGAGTTCGATTCATAAAATATATATGTTTGCCACCGACTTCAAAAAATGATTTCATGTTTATATTTCGTCTGTTAGTTGTAACTAAATTAGATAATTATTTTATACCTTTTAGTGCATTTTATTTTATTTTTGAGTTCTTATTATTTTATTTGTTGCATTTAATTTTTTTGAAGTTGGTTTTATTTTTTTTTTACTAAAATTATATCTATCAGACTGTCTCTGAGGAAAAATATCTAAAATATGATCATCTATTTTAGAAATTTCTGTCTTTGAATAGATTTTGAAATTGAATGTTGAATTCAAATGAGTTGAATGCGATCATATTAATTAAATAGGTATGAATGAAGGAGAGGCGGAGGCTGCGTAGCTGATCTGCAGTTCGCATGCCGACAAGCTTTTCTCCAGGAAGCAGCCCATCCAGCCAATGGGCAGTGAGTGGCACGCAATTGCCCAATTGGGCAGCGTGTAAACACACGAGAGGCGCCGCGTTTCAATTAGTCCAGGATACGCCCACCACCCTCAAAAATACCCTCTGAAGGGCAAGGCCATGCATTGCACCGCCTGGCACCAATGGTTATTATCAAATGGAAAACAATCAAAAGGGAGAGATGGATTTGCTCTGGCAACAAGAAACAGAATCCACTCCACAGCTAAATTGGAAAGAATGCTGCTAGCATCCTTTGTAGTTCGCAAAATAGACAAGCCAGCACCAGCACGCTCGATCTCTTAAGGACGTTCCCTAATAAATCCACTTTCTTGCAATCCTTTTAAAACTTTGAATACACATATTTATAAGTGTACTTTATACGTAGAAATTTTTTTCAATAGTCCTTGCAGCACTAAATTTGTAAATATTGACCATTGAAATTTGGATATTTAACACGCGAACCCTATTCCGATTGATGTTAAAGCGACTGTTTCATTAAATAACAATTGTAATTTTCTTGAAATTATTTTGAAAAACTGAGAATCATTAACTGAAGATATAACAAATATTTTTCTGTTAAAACAATTGTATCAAGCGGTTTTAGTTTTGTATGAAAAATGTTAAAATTTAGGTACTTTAGAGCGTTTTCATTTTTCTCTCATGACATGGCAAGTGAGAGATGGCGATTTGGTCGTCGCACTAAAATCACTCAATTTTTCCATATCTAAAAAACTTCTGCAGCTGGTGCATTTGAGATTTTTAGCTAATTCTCTCAACCTAACTTCGCATTGAGCTGTTTCATGCAGTGTTTTTTTTTATTCTTTGTCTTTTAGGGCCGGTAGTAATGCACTGTTGCCAGAACCGATAATCGACGCAGTTAAAATATTTTTGCCTTTCTGCGCAATGGAGAGTAGTGGCGAACTGCTTTTGAGCTATATTAGGGAACGACCTCAAGCCCGCTGTACAGGAGGCTTTTTCCAATACCTGTTTTTGAGATGGGTGTTCTATGTTTGCAATTTGGAGGCCTGTCGGAATCGAAATGACGTCACTACTGGCTGTCTTTCTGGCTAGCTTACTTGATTTAAAACAGGGGTGTCCAACCTTTTTGCTTACATGGGCCACATTTGAAGAAAAAACAAATGTTTCGGGCCGCGGATAAAAGTCAAATATGAGTAGTAAATAATTTCTGAGCCATACCTTCTTTTTATTTCATCTTTGATATTTGTGAAGTGTACACATGTACAATTTTAGCCATGGATAGTTACACGCTAGAACAACGCATTAAAGTTACATTAAGTCCAGGATGATTAATTTCACATAATGGTGACTAAAATCGTGCGATTCAACCCCATTTGATTACTTTCTTTGGGGTTTTTTGATAAGTAAAGTCTATGTGAATAATCCAAAATCAATTGCACAGCTGAAAAACAACATTCGGGTCGAAACTGATAAACTTATTGCTGAAATGTGTGAACGCGTCCTTCAAAATTTAGGTTTTTCTATGAGAGCCTGTTTTTTTTTAAAAAAACATCTAGACTTGCTCCTAGTGGACATTTAAACAATGTTATTTTTCACATATAATTGTAAAGAGCCATATTTTTATAAAATTAAAAAACATCAAAAAATCTAAGTATTTACATGTTTTATTTTTAAAAAACATCTAGACGCGACTTTTGAAAGACCCTATATTATAATTCTATTGATATTCGTTATGCAAAAAAGATAGTTAATATTGTAGAAATGAGAACTTTATTATTTTTTTAGCTCATAGTGAGCTTCTAATTTTAATTTTATACTTGAAAATAGCTTCTGGTATAAGCAAATACATACCTAAATACTTAGAAAAAATGATATTATGTATTAGTATTTGTTTATATTTTTTCCTGACAAGATAATTAAATAAAAATTCTAATAAAGAGACAATTTTTAATTTCTTTTTTCGAAGGTCAACCAGATAGATAAGCTGTGAACTCCCTTAACCAGTGGCAAAAATTCTGCTCTCAAGGCGTCCGAACAATTGAATCACTTCTCACGAAACTATAACAATAATATTTGTTAATAATTTTGATTTATGTATTTAGTTTTTTTTTTTTTATTCAGCGCCGCCTATGAACTGTAGGGTATGCATTCTAATAGAACATATTGTTTAGAGGGTTGCATCAGCAGGCGCTTAAAATTTAAACATTTCTTTTTAAAACATATAAATACTTGAACTTTTTTCATCACCTAACATTAACAATATTTTGTAAAAACACTAACATTATGTATAAAATTCAGTTTTATTCAAAATCTAGGTATATATACCTATCTATATATATAAAATTAAGGTTTTGTCTGTACATTGCTCCAAATCGCATCCAATTTTGGATGTGCACGCTTCAAGCAAAGTTATCAAAGAAAACAACACCTTCAACAAAATTCCTATCTGTCTGTCTGTCTGTTTTTTTGACTGTCCGCGCTCATTTCTTACTACTTGGCATAAAATGGCTGGTGATATTCTTATGAAATTTCGTAATTGGATCAGATGTCTTCTAACTTAAAATCTGAGCTATAGAATATATTGATATTTTGACCCCAAAGTGACTTTTTGCCTGAGGGGATTTGGGGGGGGGGGGGGGGGGGCAAATGATAAAATAACACCTATACTATTAACTCTACGCCAAATTCTGTTAGAACCAAAGTTTTAGAGGATGTGATTTCTGACAACTTTTGTTACATATAATTTAATAAATATTAATTGTTTTTCTCATTAAAATAATAATTATAAAAAAAAATCGGTTAATTAATATTTTATAAAGTGAATATCTGAATTGGAAAAACATTTTTGAAATTAAATCAGCATATATTCAATGAATTGAGTGACAAAAAATAAATTTAAAATAATATGCATTAATTACCATATCAATAATTATTTATTAGTGATTATATAATTATATATTTCGAGTTGAAAACAAAAGTTGATCATCGCTTCATTGCAAAACTGACAATTGATGAGTAACAGAAATGAAATGAAATGAGATGAATTCTTTTAAATATGATTTATTGTTGATTAATTTTGGCTAACCAGAACAAATAATGGGGATACTTTTGTAAGTTATATTTAATATTAATTTTTTTTTTTTTTTTTTTAATTTTATACTATATACACTGTAGTGCAAAAAAGTGGAACACTTAGAAAAATTTAGTTTTTTCAAATGATTTTCAGAAAAAACATATTTTATTGAAACATTTAATACATTCTGTGATTGTAAAAATATTTATAAACATTTTTCGAGTGAATACAATTTAATTTAAACCCTTTAAAATTAAATTTATTTAAAGTATAGCATAAATTTTCAGGTTTGAAATCTGATCCCATTTATTGAATTGTATTAAATGAATGATTATCGTCTAATATCGAATTAAATTGAATATTTTAATTAGATATGGTACTATAATGTTTTTTTCATGAAAATAAATTTGTTAGAATATAAAGAAATTTTATTTCCTTTTTCCTAACGAAGACATTACATCTGTTTTCAAGGTTTTCAAGAGCCTCAAAAAACACCACAATTTATAATTATGAATATTTTAATGTTTATCAGTTCGATTTGACTATCTCATTTTTTAATTTAAATTCATTTGAAATATTGTCCAAGCATAATGCCTCTAAAGACCGAGGAAGTAGCTCAAGCTGTAGCTCTAATCAATGATAGAAGATCGTATCGGTATGTAGCTCAACGACTTAAGGTAGTTGTTTCGCATCAATACTATCAAAAAATTAATGCTAGAGTATATAGAACAGACAATAAGGATTCATAATTCATAAGCCCAAAACTTTTTGCTGTTTATTTACCACTACTAGCCAATCACGTGAGCTGGTTTGACAAGTCTGGGAACATTGTCCGAGCTTGAATATTTTTATCTTAGAAATGACAGATAAAACACATTATAAAGGAAGATTTATAAAACAAAATTTCTTAATAACTGATTGAAAGCTGTTGCGAAAATGGGTGAAGCGAAAAAACGTCAAGAAAGTACTAAAGTTAACCCACTTTTTAGGTTAAATAAATGCGTTGTTGCCAGCTTGTTTTTAGTGTAAATTTTTCATTATTTATTCATTATTATATGAGAAACTGTGTTGTAACTATATATTAAAATTTTCTTAAAAAATGTATTAGTTATTGTTTAACGTTGGTTTAGTTTTTTATAATAATGGTAAGAACGGTTTCTTAATTATAATTAAATATGTATGTAAACTTTCCGATATCCCGTATATAGTGCAAAATATATAGTAAGAGTCTGAAAAACACCATTTTTGGAATTTAATATCTCAGGAACTATATTGTTCATAAATTTCGTTTTGCCACCAATCGATCCAGAATGATTTACATAATTATCTGTCTAAATTTCAAAAAAATCTTAAGAAAACCCATATGGTGAAACAACTATCTTAAAGCATCGGTTAGAAGTATTCACAGGGCTGTAAAATGATATAGAGAAACTCTTGTGCCAGGAGAGCGGGATCTGGTCGAATTAGAGCTTCAAATGAGAGAGATGATCCATTCATACTATTGGAGATATTGAGGGATCGGCATTGTAGAGAAGTTCAAATTCAACAGCGCCTTCTACAAACTCGACAAGTCAACCTAAGTGTTCCACTTTTTTTGCACCACAGTGTATATATATTTTTTAATGCAGTTTCTTCTATATGTATTTAATATTTGTATTATTCAATGTATTGGTATGACCTAGTAGTCAAACCTAAATAAAATAAACTGCATCGGATCGTTGGTAAACTTTATCCAATGTACTATCTTATTCTAGGGTAAAGTACTTTAAAATATAATTTTACAACAAAACTTTATATGATCTTTTTTGTGGTCCTTAAGATACTTAATTGCAATATTAAATTTCATCAAAATTGGTTTAGCCATTTTCAAAATATTTAGAAAAAACTAAAAAAGTACTGAAATAAAGTACTAATGTTTCTGGGCCGATATGTACCAAAAACTAATCAGCGCTTCTTTTTATTAAAGTAATGGTAGGTTTTCAATTTCATTTCAATCGGTTCAAAGGTGTGAAAAAAATCGTGGACGAAAAAAACGATAACATCCATCCATCCGCACGCACTTCCTGAAAAAATCGCACTTTTTGACCTCTGGGCGAGACCCCATGTAATTTTTGGCAAAACCGCCACTTGTTAAAATTCAACCTAATTGAATACTACAATTTGTGATTTTAATTGAGACCATGGGTTCCGTAGTCTTTACCTGAGGACCCTTTGAAATCGCGCTTGCTACGAGACCGATTACAATACTTTACCCATGCTTCGCATTGGATAAAGTAATAAAATTTCTAGAGAAATCAAAACGAGCGGGTTGCCTTCCTACCGGGCTTACCGATAAATTCTTAAATTAAAATATATATATAATGTACATAGGAATATTTGTTAAGAACATTGTGATGTGAAACATTTTCATAATATATATTTATATAGGTATTCAGATAAATTAAAAAAAAATATTTAGGTAGATAATAAAACTTGATATATTTAATAAAGTCACATTTTTGCCACGAGATAAATATCATATAATACTAATTATCTATCAATTCGAATTTATAATTAAAGTAATATTTATACATCTTAATAAAATGAGAAAGCAATATGATTGAATAATATACCTGTTTAATTGTGTATACAATATATATAATTAATTAAATAATAATCTATTCTTAAAATACTTTATATAAGTCAATCTGTAAACCAGACATAAATATACTTCAAAAAGTAAATATCGAGCAAGATTATCAACATTTTCTTGATAATAAGAGATAAATAATTAATAACTAGTGATTTGTTAAAACAGTTAATATATTAGAAAAAGGAAAAAAAAACAGTGAAAATTTCCTCTGATTGATGTATGTACTGTTTTAAAATACTACTTATATAATATTAAAATTAATTATTACTGACACTAGGTAGGTATTAATGTAGAAGGGTTGTAAATAGAATGGAAAAATAGTAAGTAATTAGGTAAATTTCGATAAATATAAAAATGCAATAAACACTTGTTACAATAGAGGTGACTAATTATAGGTAACCCTATTTATGTAATTTTGCAGTTAAGTTTAATTGGTTACAGACCCTGAAGAAGTTTTCGAGATAATTGATTTTAAAAAGTACTGTTTTTTGTATTTACTAGTATTTTCTTTTATTTTTCAATTGTTTTTTTTATAGAAACCACGGAAACCGTAGTATCACCGTGGTTCCGTGTGGCGCCGCTATCTGACGACGGATTCTTTTAGAACTAGACAAAATAAGAAGGAAAGTAAAAATAAAATTTTAAACCGGGTCGTATATCTTCATTTCGGGCTGGTTTTTAGGCGATTAGGTTGACGTTAGTCAGGCCGAAATGAAGATAAACGACCCGAACCGAGCCGAACTGAATATATCTTAACCGAACCGGCAACGACTTTTACATATTCGAATTTTTTTGGGCATTTACTAATTATTTTTTAATTAATATTCATTTTCTAAAAGAATCCGTCGTCAGTACCGGAGCCAAACGGAACCCGTGATACCATGGTTTCTGTGGTTTCTATAAAAAAACAATTGAAAAATAAAATAAAATAAATCAAAAAAAGAGTGTTTTTTTAAACTTATAACTTGAAAACTAAGCGAAATCTCGAAAAATGGTATTCTTCATTTTCGTCTTATTTTGGTGAGTACTTTAAGAATCCATCGTCATATCGCGGCGCCACAGTTACCGTAGAATTACCATTTATTTTGTTTTATATTGATATTATTGTACTTTTTATGCTCATTACAGCTCATTAGAACTGAAGATGGCATTATCTGATTAAAGCCGAAACTTTTTTCTACCATTGGGAGTTTTTATTCGACAGAGGCTTCCTTTACTGGCTGAATTCCTCTATTTCCTAATTTATAAAAAGATAGATATAATTTTCTCTTTTTTTTGAACCTTGGACTACTTCATCAAAATCCATTCAATATAATATAATTAAATTGGTTTTATTTCATGATTCGTTTTCATTTAGAAATGTATCAAAAACATCCATTTTATAACTTGAAGCATGCCATTGAAATTATGGATTTTTGGTAGCAACTTTATTCGAATTCACACACATAAATGACGTATCGGCTTCTTGTTAGGTAGCTATCATCATGTGAATCTAGTGAGAATAAATTAGATAAGACAAAAGGAAGAACATAAGATAAGATATACCTATAATACAGAAGAGAAAAACAGAAATGTAAATATGTACCTATCTAGTCAAAAATCACCGATCATTTTCTAATTAGAATGCAAGTCAGTGATGAATTAATATTTTTGACAGATGGAAGACTTAAAACATCTAACCATGAGAGGGAAGAGCTAGAGGAAGGGATAGGATACATATACATATATACAACTGCCTCGTCATGCAACTGGTTTTGCAATGCAACTACCGACTGACAAATGCTACTCAACATCATCAAACCTTCCTTATTTGTGTATCTCACGACACAACTATGATCTGAAAAGAATATCTTCAGCATGTAAGATTAAATTAAATAAATCCGATTGAAAATTTGTTTCATATTTTTTTTAAACTTATTTCATATGGAAATCTGAGAGAGCTGAGCGATAATTAAATTTCCTCTTTTCGAATATCCATGGATGTATCTTGATATCGTTTGACACCCGCCATCGTGGCCAATGGGTTCCTGTGACTATCAGACACCCGAATCGCGATTGAGTCATTCTCTCTGCCAGTTACAAGCTACAAGAGCCCTGCACCAAGAATGTCTTGTCAGGAATGTTGCGGCAAACCAAGCAAGCTACATCCAAGATCTGCCTCGGGCATAGAGATGAAATAACAAGGCCACGAAATTATGAACTATTAGAAAATGTTCTATTCCACGAAAGAGATAAAAAAACATTTCCAGGCTCATCCTATCTCCCTTTTAAAGTTCCTATACTTTCAAGCGAAGAATTCCACTGATACTTTATTTATTCTATTTCATATAAAATTCTATTTGGATTGTATTTTGTTCGTTATAATAATAATAGATTAAGGGTCGGCTTGTACACCTCCCCCTAAATATGACTAGAGATCAACTTAATCTTAGAATTTCGGTAATTTTTAGCTCTAACTTTAGAGGATTGCACACATATCTAAGCTGGTTGATTTAGCTAACGTCGTAGATAACCGACAGTTTGACTGGAGTTGGACAATCTGAATCTAATGTAGGTAAAGCCTGCCTACCGGAAGGCCCTAGTATTGAATTGACCATTGATCATGGTGTTTATGACTGAAACTTGAAGAAAGAAAATTATCGACCCTGATTATTTCTGTCTGCCTGTCTGTCTTGATTCAGATACTCAGGATAACTCAAGAACGGAAAGATCGTTCTGATGCTAAATTGTTTTTATTTCCAATATAAAGAACTGATTAGATTATGGGTTCTCTAGCAGTACTGCCACGAGCTTTTATTGGAATGTTATATTTATTTTAGTAAAATGTACTGTAATGGGTTGAAAAATCGAACTACTTTATTTAAACTAAATAATCTCTTAAAACTTAATAAATACCCGCTGCAGAACTACCATTATCTAATTCTACTAATCCTAAAAACGAATCACATACTTTTTTGGTTTCGGATGAATAATATCTTAACAATATAGCTAAACATTCTTTAGTAGACAAGTCCGTTGTTTCGTCTATGATTATTGAGAAAAATGTTGGGTTGACAAGAGATACAATTTTTTTCGTAACATATGGTCCTATTTTTTCATTTATTATTTTTGTACTTTTCGTTCTAATTACTTTATATTGATATTTTGAAGCTTATATTTTTTAGGACTGTAATGTATCATAAATGTAGGTACTACCTTTGAGATATTTTATGGAATGCACTAAAAACTAAATTATTTTAATGCTTTTCGAGCAAAAATGTACTGTAAATAATACATTTATACTGTAACGACAGCACTGCTCTCTAGATTTAGAACTTACTGTTCAAAAATGCAGGAAACATAATTTTTTCTCAAGATATTTAAAATAATTAATAAATTTTTAATACCTTAATATAATAAAGTTTATTACTAGGCCAGCTCTGAGTGGCAAGCGCGCACCGAGTTTTGAAATATTTTATACGTTTTCCTTCAATTTTTTGATTTTAAATGTTGGCGTTAAGACAGATTTCTATTATAATTTCAATTATATAATTCGGTTCGTTAATTTATTTATCTAGTAAATAATTAAGGCCCTTGACATAGTTCAATACTTTTCCTCTCTCATGGTTATCGTGGTAAGGAGTTGTGGGTTTTATTCAAAAGGTCGCGGGTCCAATTCAAGTAGGAGGTGCTTAAGATTTTAAATAAAATATGATCTTGATAAATCTTAAAAACATATTATGTATATCTACTAGTAAGAAATGTAATGGGAACAAACTAAATTTATTTTAAAACCCACCTGAAAAAATTCTGAAATTTGAAGTGCCTATGGCTGTAATCTTTTCTAGCCTAGGCCTAAATCTAGTTAGTAGTGCTTAATTACTTCACAGATCACCTGTCTTATATTCACGAACAAATCACTGGTAAATACTTTTTTTTTCTATAAAATATAGAAAGCTTAAATAATAATATAGTTCTTTCACAAATGCAAAAATTCAAGAAGTCTTCGAAACTTGGAATATAAGTCATTAAAAGCATAATAAACACACTGTTAAAATTTGAAAACCACACATTTACCACACCAAACATGAAATAATTGCAAATATAAATGACATTTTTTAGATATGGTAGATTGGGAAAGGGTGGGAAAATGATCATTATTTTTTTTTTTCATTGTAGGACTTTCACCATCTTAATGAAAAACTAATATTTGTTAGAATAATATATTAGAAGAAACTAAAAAAAAAAAATGAAATTATTTACCTAGTAGTTTTGATAAAAAATAAAAAAAAAACAACATATTTGTGCGATTATTTTTAGTGCAGGGGATATAAGGCCAATGTCTTGGAAACGATCCATTCATAAAGAGGATAAGTAGTGTGAGAAGTACAGTCACGTTAAAAAAACATAACCTAAAATTTTAGAACCGTTCATATGTAATAGAGTGGTTACGAGCATAAAACTTTTTGTGTGGATTGTCGCGAAAAAACTACTTTAATAACTCAATATTTAATAGAAATAAAATATAGTTATTATAAAATTATTTTTAACATGCTATTCTTAAATATTGAAATATAATTTCACATTTTAGGAATTAACTAAAAGAGTTTTATTTATAATTTGTATTTCTCTTAAAATATAGGGTTATTAGCTTTTTAGTTTTTATGATGAGAAATCCTATTCATCAGTTTACATGTTGATAAAAATATTATCAATAGATAGCAAATGATGATTTGAAATTAATATAGGCTGATATTACACAATGCCAGAGTGTATTTTAGTAAAGTTTTAAATATCAAGAAAATTATTAATCTTCAGGAGATTATCCTAAAAGTCAATCAGAAAGAATATCCTTCTTTAATTGTTAATTTGATCAATCTTCAATGACGTCGGAGGTGGTGGACGGGGGGGGGGGGCGAGGGGTGAACCGCGTTTGGAATTAGGTGTACACCGTCTTTGGAATTATGTGGAATTATTTTGTAATTCATTGGATAATGCCCTTTAATCTATTGTCTTCTAATTGGAAATGAAAGTGGAAGTGGAAGTAGATGTACAAGATATTAGGTCGTGGTTCACCCCTCAGGGGCGACGTTAGAGTTAACGCCACTGTAAATCTATTTAGGTCGAAAAATAGATTTCCTCTAATTCTTACAAATTTTAATAAGATTCAAGTCAATTATTTGTCTAGTGTTTGAAGAAACATTGTTTTCTTTTCACTTACTTTATTAATTAATTATTAAAAATTAATTAACTTACTTTATTAATTAATTCTTTTCACTAATTACACTGCCCAACATTGAAAATCTTTCGGGTTCAAAAATATCTGATTCTTATGTATTACCAGCTGCTGAATTCAAAAATCTCCATAAAAATTACCGATTAGCTCTTGTTTTGGAGATATTATCGGCCAAAACGACGAAAAAGGCCATTTTGACCTATTTTTGAGTCCCATTAGATATTAAACAGCAATATTTGAAATCACGATATTTTGTTGACGTAATAGAAAACAGCTTCCTCTTTGATTTTCTAAATTATGACTTGTTTTTAGCTCAATTAGAACTTGAGTTATAACAAAAAACCAAATGTGATTATAAAGGATAAAAACATATTATCTTAGTTTTTTAGTTATAACTCGAGTTCTAATTGAGCTACAAACAAGTGGTAATTTGAAAATCAAAGAGGAAGCTGTTTACGTCAACAAAATATTTTGATTTCAAATATTTCTATTTAATATCTAATGGGACTCGAAAATAGGTTAAAATGGCCTTTTTCGTAATTTGACTGATAATATTTCAAAATTCTGACCTGTTGTTATAAATCAGGAAATTCCATAATAATCAGTTTAATTTTTGTTGAGCAGTGTTATTATTTATCTGTTTTTATGGAATGGTTTTCGGCATTTTGACAAATATATAACAAGTATCTCCAGAAGATAATAAAATATGATAGACATTTAGATTCCAAAAACAAAATATAGAATATTCAAGGGGTGGGCTAGAAAAAAAAACTTGAAGAAGAGAAGCTCGTGATGGAAAAACGTATCTTTAAAACCCCCTTCAGACCCCGTGCACATTGTAATATACATTAGATTTATAAATTTTTCCTGTTTCTAATATGTAGTCTACAAGTCTTTGCACCGATTGTACATGTTTATACACATGTTAACTTCACTAAAATAAATTAATGCTACTATCCAACAACTCATTTTATAACTACATCATTTGAATTTATTTTAAATGGTTATATAAAAAAAAAAAAATTTTCCTTTCCATTTTAATTCGGGTGTGAGGGGGGGGGGGGGGTTAAGGAGCATGGATCTAAAGCTAGATCTTTTTTAAAATTTTGTACTTAATCCGTTTTAGCTCTCCCATTAACGTAAATTTTGATCTTTTAAGGTAATTGTTTCGCGACAATACTAGCAAAAAGTTAATGCTAGAGTATATAGAACAGACAAAAAGGATTTATAATTCATAAGCCCAAAACTTTTTGCTGTTTATGTACCGATTCTAGCCAATTTCATGCTCGTTTGACAAATCTGGCACTATTGTAAGAGATTGAATATTTTTATATTAAAATGACAGATAAAATACATTTTAAAAGTTAAAAAATTTCTATAAAAATCGTTTTGTTATTTTTTAACAAATGTAATCAACGCTTACGTTACGCCTTATGAAAATTATAATTTTGAAAAAATCTAGCGCATGCGCGGTTTATACATCTTTCGCTGGTTAAATAAATGCCCTGTTGCCAAATTGTTTTTAGTGTACATTTTTTTATATATATTTTTCATTATTTATTCATTATTATCTCAGAAACTCTGTTGTAACTATGAATCAAAATGGTCTTAAAATATGTAGGTATTGGTTATGGTTTAATGATGGTTCAGTTTTTTATAAAAATGGTAACAAGGGTTTCTTAATTTTAATTAAATATGTATGTAAATTTTACGATATCCCGTATAGTGCAATGTATAAGAGTCTGAAAAACTCTATTTTTGAAATTTAATATCTCCGGAACTATATTGTTCATAAATTTCGTTTTGCCACCAATCGATGCAGAAGTATTTAAATAATAATCTGACTAAATTTCAAAAAATCCTAAGAAAACCCATTTGGCGGAACAATTATCATAAATATTTTCAAAATTGAAATTCTTTTACTTTTCTTGCTTCTTTGTACATCTTTGTACATTGTATTTCCCTTCAGTTATTTTACCTTTCATAAAAGAACTCTCTAGAGAAATCACAACGTATTTCAATCCAAACCGCAACGAATTAAAACTAGGAATACCTGAAAAATAAAATTTTGTACCACAATGGACAACATTTCATTTTCACCAAAGTTGCTGCTTTTGAAATGACTTGGCATTTTCATATCTTCTCCAATTGTATAGCTTTTTTTCATGTTTCGCAATAAAAAATCGTCTGGATTGCGGGTTAGTGTAAAAACCGAGTCCTCAAAATACGTTTGTTTGTCCACCTGGGAATCGGCTCATCAGCGTGGGCGCCCCTCATTAGTTCCTGGCCGGCCTAGACTAGAGGCACTTGAACACTCGCTCTGAAAAACTTATCTCTACTCTATACATGGATTGGCCAACATTGCTTCACTTACTTTGGATTATCATGAGAAGATAACCAATAGCCACTTCAAGAGTTTCCAGGTTAAGCAGATGTTTGTTTGTCAGAATACAATAAAAAATCTATCGCTCTGATTTGAAGTCAATTTTTTCTTCAAAGGTGGATTTTTTCGAAATGGATTACTAATTGTTATAATCGAATATAAGCTATTTTTAATTTATTAATTATTTATGGTTTATTAAAATTAGAAATAATGGTTTCTCCTTTTTTTGTTATAATTATGAATAATGCTTTCTCTTTTTTTTAGGGTTCCAGAAAGCGTCGGGCGAATGAATAAGAAAATGATAATAAAATTCAATTCATAAATATAGAAATTCACTAGAAACGTTTGCGGGTTTTAAATAAATGTTTTAAGATTTTATTTTATAAAAGATTATATTTATTATAATTTTGATTATTTACTCATAAGAATTGGATATTTACGTTATTTCGTGATTGATCATATCATCAGAACTTGACCAAATTAATATTGGACCACCCCTAAGGTACTCCCTTTCCAATAAAAAAAGAATCATCGAAATCGGTCCACGTGGCAAAAAGAACTCGATGAACATACATAAAATAAATAAATAGGTATCTTGACTATCTTGGAGTTATACTGATCCAAACGCAGAAAGAATCATCAAAATCGGTTCATAAACAAAGAAGTTATGGCTGAACAAATAACTCTTTTTTTTAGGGTTCCGTACAATGATCACTTGGGATACTAATACTGTCACCACAATGTCTATCTGTTTGTCTGCCAGAGCATTGTAACTAGTAAATAAAATAAAATAATAACTTGAAACTTAGAAGTTATATGGTATATGCATTCTTTTTCCCGCAAATCAAAATCCTAATAAAATTTTGAACGAATGAGTATTTTGGGGAGGTCTAATTTTATCTGGAGTAAAAATTAAAAAAATAAAATTATAATAGATTGTGAGTTATATGCCTTTAAGTAGAAATAGGTCTAATAAAAAAAAACATATTTAAATTGATGGTATGAGAGAAGTGCAAAATTTTTAGGTGATTTTTGTACTAGCTCAATTTCTGCTAATCATCTCAATATAACATATAAATATGAGAAACGACGCAGCGTTGTAGGCGGTTGAATTTGGCAAATTTGCCTCTGTATTTTTCTCTAATAACATTGAATACAGACGAAAAATGGGTTTTTCGAATTATTGTGTAGTGAATTGTAAAAATACAAAGAAAAATAGTGATTCTAAATTTTATAGATTTCCAACTGCTAGACATAAATTAATTCAAAGGCAAAAAATAATCTAATTTCAATGATAAAAAAACTCAGACTTTGCTACTTATAATCTATTCCTTTAAAACAACTTTTTGAAAAATTTGATTTTTTATTCGCTATATTATAATTTAGCTCATTTTCTTTTGTAATTACTCCACGTAACTCTTTTAATTAATTAATTAAAATATCAATTAAATCTTTTACATTTAATACATGCCCGGATTTAACTAATGTTTTTCCTTTTGGCACAGTTTCAGGTTGAAATTATATAGAGTGATTTATCCTCCGAAAACTAGTTTTAATTACTATTTCCATTCTGTTTATTAAAGTTTCAATGTCATATCTCCAAAAGCATTTGTGAACATTTGTGAATTGCACTGATGAAACAGCTTATCTGAGAAAGAAAATCAATTCCATAAGTTTAAAAATGATTCACACAATAATGACTGTTACTTGTCACAATTTTCTTCATAAATTCATAAATTCAAGTTTTTATTTACTTTGTTTAAGACACCAAAAATAACCTCAAATATACCTCGAACGATTAAAATCTAATAATATTGATAGTTACTTACGTATATATTTTTTTTATTCAATCATGGTAATCAATAATTCTCATTACATGTCAAATAACGTTCACAAAGTAGCTTAAATAATTTCTTCACTAGTTTATAACATTTATCATATACAAATAGTCCAAGCTAAATGAGGCAAAAGTACCTATTTAGAACCACCAGACGGCGATACCAGTCATGCACCCAGCCAATAGAACCATTGGTATGCGAGCCCGACTGGCATTTGTTCGGGTTATTTTATTTTGTCTAAGTATTAGTTCTGCTATCTTTATTGTATTTCCTGTGCTAAATAAGACAATCAAGACAGATGCTTAGCGAAAAGAGGAATCACCCCAAGTAGACAGATGATACTCTCTTAGATTATTATTATAATATGTTAAAGTTAAAAAAGTCAGAATTTTAAAAAAATAAATTTATATTGCTTAATTTATATAACAAGAATCTTGATGAAATAATCGGCGATTGAAAGCGAAGAGAGGAAATGAAAAAAAGAACCTGCCAGTCTTTTCTGGTTGGTCGCTCCGGCTGTCACCAAAGAGCATGTTGCTGTCTTTTCGAAAAAGAGGGCTAACCCGGGCGGCGCCGACACGACTCAGGAATCCTCCGTATTTCGCAACTCACATTGGAAAATAATTAACGAAATCCAAAATTTTTTTGTTCTTTTAGAAATAAAGATATTTAGTGAATTTTCTGAAAATTAGATGACTTCTAGTGCGTCTATTATTCAAATTTCCTAAAACCTTCAATTCTTCAAGACCCTACTCCACAAATACCTTCCACACCAATATTACTTCTGAAAATTCCTTTCATCTTTTTTTTCAAGATTGCAAGAGCTAAATCTTGATGGTTCTTAAACCTTTTCATTTAAAATAAACTGCAACGGATCGTTGCTAAACTTTATCTAAATTCATTTCAAATATTAATATGTTTTTCTTTATTATTAATCAGATATAACTTGCAATTTGCAGTTCATGTTGACTTTAATTCAAAAATAATGATCGATTCTCATTTAATACACGAGGAATAACCATTCTACATTGGATTTTTGACGTTTCGGTTATTATTATAGTAACCATTGCTGATGACATGGAGGAATCGACTTAAAATCAAAAATAGCCTTCGTTTCTCAACTAATACTAAATGAAAAAATCGCACTTGTTGGCCTCTCGACGAGACCCCATGTAATTTTTGACAAAACCGTCACGTGCTATAATTCAACCTAATTGAATACTTACTACAATTTATGACTTTAATTGAGACCATGGGTTCCGTAGTCTTTACCTGAGGACCCTTTGCTAGGCTTTGAATAAAGTAATAAGAAAAGTCAGGATTTCCTTTAATTTATATTTAATTAATATACATACATAGTAAACAATTTTATTCGACTTAGTAATTTTACTTAAGTTTTTTCAGCAAAGGTTTTTCAGATTTTCGATGAGACTGCCACCCTCAAAAACTCATTATTTTCTGAAGAAGGATTTATCAATCACGAAAATGCTTATGAGAAAAAACTTAATCAAGTGAATTTACCAATAAAATTTATGGAAAAAATGAAAACTTTTTTAAGACTTGGATTGTTATCCTCAAATTTTTTGATTTGGTAATTATTTTTCAGCAAATAGTTTGAACTAGAAAATTAAAACTGGCATAATAGTACAGATTATTAATATGGTACAAACATGTATTCCAAATTTCAAGTTTAGTAGTTACACCCGTTTAGGCCTCCATTAGAGAACTCAATTTTTCCTGATTTTTGCAATTCTAAAGATTATATAAAGCCAAAATCCAAGGAGATTTTTGCTTAACAAAAGAAATAGGGGAGCCGTACTTAGGGACACAATTTGGTTTTCATTTTTTTGTATTCTTTCAAACGGAGGTTTTTTAAATTTTCCCAGATATAATTCTTCATTAATATTTTAGGTTATATAAATTTTTTTCTCAGCTCAGGCTTTAATAGTTTACTAGTCAGAATTTTTTTTTTTTAATTTCTAACCTGTCCCTAGGTACATCACTCAGATGTACCTAGGGACTTGCTATGATGTACCTAAGGACAGTATACCTACATTTTAGCACCACAACGATATTTCTACGACTTTCTTAAGTTATTGTGAATATCGAAATATAGACAGAAAAAATTATGCTTGAAAATGATTGTTCTCCATTTTGAAACACGATAAAAAATGAGTCCATTTACTATATATTAATTTTTTAATAATTAACCGCATTTACCGTCTTGAACAAAAGAAAACTAATTTTATGTAGTTTTTATTTTCACTTATATCATTATCATTATATTATGATAATTGTGGAAGTATTGTATACATCTTTCGAGGTCTTCGCACTTTGATGGCTTCTATCTCCAAGGATTGGTGTATAAATTCTTTTAGTTTGTCACTTCTAGATGAAAGTAAACGATACCCTTAAAGGTTAGAAATCGAATTAGGGAAAAATGTGCTTTGTGGCCCCCAGAGTCCAAAAAATGACAAAAAATTCATTGGCCGGTGTGTGTCAATGTTGATCTATGTGTATACTTCTTCCTTAACAATGGTCGCAGATCAATGAAATTCGAAACCTAGCTACAGATAAGCCAGAAAAAGTAAATGAACCTTTTGGTTGAAATCAGAAAATCGGAAGTACCTATTTATTATATTTATTCATCAATTATTTAAAATACATTGCGGAGCGAAAAAATCGAGCCACCAATAAAAACTTTATTAAATATCAAATTATTTATAAAATTTTTACAAATAACTATATTATTTGTTCTATTAACTCTTAAACTTACATATTCAATAAATATTGTTGACAATTTTTGAATTTTATAAAAAAAATAAGTAAAATTAAATCAAAAGATACAATTACAAATTATCATAATTTCTCAATATTATTTTAAATTTAAATAAAGTTTAATAAAATATCAAATTCCATTTGAAATATCAATCAAATGAATCATTTTGAATTAAGCATTATTGATAGAAAGTTAAAATATACAAAATGGATATTTCTGAAGTTCAAGCAGTTCAAATTGTGTGCCTAATTAATCAAGGGTTAAGTCAATGACAAGTGGCAAATATACTTTCAATAAGCAATAATTTCAATAATGTATGGTTATTTGTAAAAAAATTGAAATTGTTTTCTATTTAAAAAGTTTTTATTGGTGGGTCGATTTTTTTAGCACCCTAGTGTACTTAGGAAAAGTTTTTTTATTAAAAATAATTTATATGCATCTTGTTATCATCCATGTTGAAAATTTGTCATTGTGGATGGTTATTGGGTACTTGGATTTGAAATAAATTAGAAGTTACATTTTCAAAATGTTGCAACTTCTAATTTATTTCAAGTCCAAGTAGCCAATAACCATCCACAACGATAAAATATATTTTTCTACTCCATGTGAAAGCAGTCTCTCATTCTCTTCTCCGAAGCAAGTAGCAAAACATCGAACGGAGTCTGCACGTCCAATGCTTATAATGGATTTGCCCCTGGGGATTGTATTATGTGCCTGAAGCAGCCTTAGCTGGGGATCATATCAGTCATGTTCCCTCTTCTCACTAGCCAAAGAGAGATTGCTCGGACCGCAATTATGCCCCTGTTCAAAAAATGTTTAAAATCCTCTAATCCGCTTTGAAAAGTTGTCGAAAGGCGAGTGACCCTTTGAGCAAATAAAGATACGGATACGGGGGATACAAATACAGATGCCTGGCATGAAGGTTACGTCATCTGTTGAACAGTTCTCTGGTTGCAGAGAGGGAGCAAGCAACCAAGTTCATAATATTTACTCAGATCGCTAAAATGAATCTAATGTTTTATTTGGAAAACCATTAATTTTGTTGACAGAAGCACACAATATAAGCTTTCGGAATTCTATGCAAAAAACACGATTGAACTAATGTAAAAAACATAATACGACAATTCAAGAGTAATCACGCAAAACAATACCTAATAAATAAATATGGAAAAAATTTGAATTTTTATTTAAATCACACATAATTAATTATAATTATTTATTGAATACAAACAAATAATATACGATCTTTCAAAAGATGTTTTTTTAAAAATAAAACATGTAAGTACTTTGATTTTTTTGATGTTTTTTATTTTTATAAAAATATGTCTCGAGGTTCGACAATCCACACAAAAAGTTTTAGCCTCGTAACCACTCTCTAAATATGAACGGAACTAAAATTTTAGGCTATGTTTTTTTAACGTGACTGTCCACTCACAGTACGAAATCTCTATATGGATACATACATACTAGCCGGATCGTTTCCAACCCTTTGTGCTTATATCCCCTCCACTAAAAATAATCGCCCAAATATGTTTTTTTTTTATTTACGTGGTAAATAATTTCAATTTTTTTTAAGTTACTCCGAATATATTATTCTTACAAATATTAATTTTTCATCAAGATGGTGAAAGTCCTTTAATGAAAAAATAAATAAAATAATGATCATATTCCCACCCTTTCCCTATCTACCCTATGTTAAAAATGTCATTTTTAATTGCAATTATTTCATGTTTGTTGTGTTAAATCGTCTTCAAATTTTAACAGTATGTGTATTATGATTTTAATGACTTATATTCCAAGTTTCAAAGACTTCTTGAAATTTTGCATTTGTGAACGATCTAACTACCTTAACAATTATATGTGAAAAATTACATCATTTAAATGTCCACCACGAGCAAGTCTACAGGCTCTCATACAAACACCAAAATAATGAAGGACGCGTTCACACATTTCAGCTTCAAGTTTATAATTAAGAATTTATAATTTCAGCAGAAGACACTATTTTATTGTCTCCTTCAATTTATAAAAATACTGCTACTCTCGGCAAAAAACTTTCAACTTAATCAAGTTTATCAATTTCGACCCGAATGTTGTTTTTCAGCTGTGCAATTGTTGTTGGCTGATTCACATAGAATTTACTTTTCAAAAAACCCCAAATGAAGTAATCTAATGGGGTTGAATCGCACGATCTAGGTGTCCAGTATAGGTCACCATTACGTGAAACTAATCGTCCTGGAAACTTAGACCGCAATAGCTCAATGTAACTTTAATAACTTTAATGCGTTGTTCTAGCGTGTAACTATCCATGGTTAAAATTGTACATGTGTCCTCATCATAAATGTCAAAGATGAAATAAAAAGAAGGTAGCGTTCAGAAATTATTTACTACTGACACCTAGGCGTGAATTTTGAAAGACCCTTTACAATATAACTATGACGTTTTGATCGACTTATTCTGCTATCGTTCTCAAGTATGAGAACCCACTCCGATTATAGGTAGTTGATACTTGAGAACGATCGCAGATAAGTCGATCGATAAGACGTAGTTATTACCTATTTGTATTATTTGTTTGTGTTCAATAAATAATTATAATTAATTATGTGTGATTTAAATAAAAATTCAAATTTGAATCAAATTAATCACAAAAATAAATGCTTCAACAGCTTCATTACTAAATAAAAGGAAAGGCGGATTAATAACAAAAAACATTTATTTCAAGAACAAATGTCCATTCTAAATATGACTTTAAGAGTTGGTCGTTTGAATTTAATTTTACTTAAATTATAGATTCCTATTGTAAACTTTCACTAAAGCCGGTTAGTGTATGACGAGGGGTGAACCACGATCTAATATCGTGTACACCTACTTCCACCTCCACTTTCATTTCCAAATAGAAGACAGATTAAGGGGCATTATCTAATGAATTCCAAAATAATTCCACATAATTCCAAAGACGGTGTAGGTACACCTGATTCCAATCGCGGTTCACTCCTCGGTGTATGAGGCGTTATCACTCACGTTATCACGAGTATCTGTATATGGTAGTCTCGTTGATCCTGTAGCCCTCAACTTTACCTTCTGAGCTCCAAATGACCTTAAAAAAACATTGTGTCTTTGTAAAAACAACTATGTAAATAACCGCGAGAATTTAAATAAAAAAATGAATTAAATTCAGATAGTTAATTCAACATATCTTAAGAATTATTAATTAAAAAAAATGGAGGAATTGAGCCAGCAACCTCTCTGATTAGCCCAGATCGCGATAACTAAATTTATTAATATATAAAAATAAATTAAATAAATAAATAAATAAATAACCAAAACGGTAGAAATGGCTTCCGAGGGTCCATAGATGAAATGTTGTACTTCAGTTCTTAATAAATATTTTTTAAGTAACAACTCCTAATTAGAGCCTTGTTAATCTAAACGGTAGGCAATTAAAGATTGTACGATTTTCTGCTAAGAGGGTTAAAGGATCTCGGAAACGGTGTTCAATATTTAAGTCAAAAGACAGTGGCGGATTTAGGTTCGACAGAGCCCTAGGCTCTGTCCAATATGGGACTACTTTTGCTTTAGATATTGTAGTAATTATTATAATCAAACATCTAATTTACGAATATTAAAAATATTTTATTTCAAGGTGTATTTTAATTTAGATATTATAATAAATTAATTGAATATAATGGAAGGCAGCCCAGGGGTAGTGAGGAAAGAAAAAATTAACACATATCAAATAAGGTGTAATTTATTGGAATCCTTCCCCCTTTCCTTTCAAATCGACATTTCGGAGGATTCTTCCCTCTTTCTTCAGGTTTTCAAGGGGTCAATGAAGGAAATAAATAAATGCTTCCTTCCTCTCTCCACAGCAGTGTTCAAAACATTTTGCTGTGAAGAGAGCATTTTATTTGTTTCCTTCATTGACCCCTTGAAACCCTGAAGAAGGAAGGAAGAATCCTCCGAAACGTCGGTTTGAAAGGAAAGGAGGAAGGATTCCAATAAATTACTCCTTATTTGATATGTGTTAATTTTTTCTTTCCTCACTACCCCTGGGCTGCCTTCCATTACATTCAATTAAAAGTTCTACCAGTCCGTCTCTATCCAGAGAAAATTTCGTTGCAAAACAATAATAATAATTTTTTTAAAATTAAAGAATAGATACATTTTTTAAGACTATCTACCACGGATGAAGATGAAGTACTACATGTATGCCTTCGAAAAATGTGGATTCAGTAAATACAATTTTCACAATGTTTATTGATATAAAGCATTTTCATTTACATCTTCCATTTTAAATAAACATATTACCATTCTTCAATTTTTTCAACCGCGAGCTGTTTAGAAAAATTTTAATCCTTTAGGAATTGAATTCTTTCTAAGATGAAATTGAAATTCTCCAAAGTAGACGATTGTTTTTATGTCCTAGTCATGTCACTGTCCAAGATATTTGTTTTTTTTTCCCCCAGCTTGACTAGCTGGTATTTGAGTTGGTGTCCCCGGTTAATAAATCATAGAAAATCGAGATGTCCCTGTTTGGCGCTAAGACCCCGATGAGTCTGCAGGACTGGCGCCATCCGAACAGTCCTCTTAGCTTAGGACCTCATTTGCAACGTTCCCATCGATGCACATACAACTTTTCTCTCTGGTGTTTTAAGAAAGGCAGGTTAAAATAAAAACAAATAAAAAATTACAAGGTGTATACTATCCAAAGTTAATCTAAATCCTGAAGTAGTAGAAATAAAAAAGCATTTTATTAAATAGTTTAATAATCATTTTTATTAACTCTTCTACTTTTTTTGGTAAAATATTTTTCATTTAAATTAATTAATTTAGGAAAATTATTTAAATGTATGATTACATCAACATTTTATGCATAAATTTTTGAATTATGAAAAAATTAAAAAAAATGATATACCCAAGGGCGGATCCAGGAATTTTTTATGGGGGGGGGGGAGAATGTATATAAGGTGCCCGATGTATATAAGATCTGTCGTATATAAGTCAGAGAAGTCCCCCGCCCCCCAACACACACATAGAACTTTATTTTCAATTTAATTTTTTTTTTTTTAAATTTTTTTTACAAATTTCATATCTCATATTTTAAGTTCATTAAAATAAAAAAAAAAAAATCTCTGTCGATTTGGCCGCCGTTTTTTGGCCTCTGCGTGCGACGCGGATGTTGCACTCCCGCCAGGCACGGGCCTGTATGGGGGCCTCTCCGCCCCCCCCCTGGATCCGCCCTTGGATATGCTGTGTAATAATTATTATTATTATAAGGGTAGGTTTCTTACAATATATATATATCGAAATTTTTTACTATTATAAGGGTTGGTATTCTTTACAATATAAGGGTAGGTATTCTTTACAATATATATATATATCGAAATTAATATATCTGTATATATATTATTTATTTGTTTGAGAATATAGTTTCTAAGTCTTGGTCTTCATCATCAGTCTTTTTTAATTATAAATATTATTTTTAATGGGGTCAATACCGTATGGATATTGAAAATTTTCGATCTTTTCTTAGCTGGGAACCAGTTAAAATTAGTTAAAAAACTTATTATCAAAATATAACAAATAATAAAATAGCATCGCACGTAGACAGATTAGTAAAATTTTTCTTTTCTTCATTATTAATTAATTATAGCATTTAACCTAGAAATTAAAAAAAATTTCAAAATGTAAAAAAAGATCCAAATGGCCATCCCATAACTTGACCATACACCTGATCTCCCCTCGGTCAATTTAGGAAGGTGATTTTTGCATTGAGAGTTCACTAAGGCTCTGCTCTAAGAGGCAAGTCTGCTCTAAGAACATCATTAAGGGAATAAATAAATAAATAAACAAATAAAATAAAGGTTAACTGTATAAGTACTAATTAAAAGAATTTATTTTGCAGAGAGAAGTAGAGATGTTGAATCATAAAGAGAAATCAATGAGGACGTCCGGTCCTTGATGCAAATAAACATATACTAAGTATATATATAAATATCTGTTATTTCTCATGAGTTCAAATACCCGATTGGATGTTTTCGTTTTGTTATGCAAGCTGGTCACACAGAGTCTGATTCAGAGAATGGGTTGAAATTTGTAACCCCCCTCCCCTAATTTATGGGCCGATTTCAACGAAAATTTTATAAGCTCTTAATCTTTAATATAAAATATATAAATATAAAATTTTTGATACCTTTATTAAAGCGTACACAAAATTTGGTAACACGCGCAGTCACTAACAGACATATTGCGATAATAATTAATACTTACCTGTTAAAAATGAATTTTTAGATTTTCCTATAGGAGTCAATAAATATTATAGATCGAAGTGCCGGCAATCGCTCAATTTTTATTTCAAAATAATTTAAACTGCTTTTGAGATATATATATCGAAAATATAAAGCAAAAAACACTTTTTTCATCCACGACCAGATCACTTCACCATATTTCCCGTATCGTAAAATATAATAAAAATGTGTAAATATCTAACAGTAAAACTATTTAAAAATATTTTCAAAATAACTACTAAATATGTATAACAATCATGCAAAGATAAATTAATTATTATGATTCTAAAATAAATGTCTTATCATCTTATTTTTAATACAAATGACGGTCTACAAATGTAATTAGAAAAAATCAAATCAATATTTATTCTATTTATCTTATTTATTTACTAATAACGTTATGTCTTCTTATCAATAATTGGAGATTTAATTACCGTATAAATTAATTAATAATTATTAGCGCATTAAGTGTAAAAAATCAGTGTTTTTGTAGGGCGTGTGCCACTTGTAGCCAAGACGGTCAGATAACACTCATTTTACCTAGGATTAAATAAACACTATTTTTACTTTATCCAACTAGAGACCGATTCCTATGAAGAGTATATTTTGTTTGCAGTCACATACGACCCAGAGATCAATTATCTATCCGAATCATGCATTAGATACTGTGGGTTAAATTTTAAATCCGCATATTTTTGCATATTTGAGTAATATTGCATAAAATTGCATATTTTTGAAGGATATTACATAAAATTGCATATTTCGCGCTAAATACGGAGGTTTTAAAAATTATTTTTCGAGAAAGAATGAAAATAAAAATAATTTTTAAGAAAAAATAAAACCGACTTCAAAAAAATTAAATGCAACAAATAAAATACACTAAAAGGTATAAAATAATTATTATCTTATTTAGTTACAGCTAAACTATGAAAAAAAAATCAGTCGAATAGAGAACCTCCTTTTTGAAGCTGGTTAAAAAGATACCATAAAACAGGAGGACACTAATTTAAATTCGAATAAAACTGAAATAGGCCTCAACGACAAGAGTGTTGGACTACGAAATAGGAAGTTGGATTACAAAGTGATGTAAAACAAGCTACAAAACAACCCATTCATTTTTCTTATTATTCAGTTGTACTAGATAGGTACTATATTCTACATGAAAATGACGAAAAGTTTGCAATATTTTCTGCCAAAGTAAAAGTGGGGGGCTTAAGCTCCATTAAATTTGCTCCCCAGTACATCTGTGGATGTGGACCGCTCTTGGATCATGTTCGTGTGTGTAGATAAGTGTATGTAAATTATTAGAGCCGGTTGTGCAATTTTTTACGCAATAAAGGTACATATTTGACACTTGGTGTCTATAGCTTACTTTATCATTTTATTTTTTTCATAACACTCCTTCAAAAATATATTCTTTATGTCTTCAATTTTCATTTTTTAGTGCATAAAAAATTTATTTTGCCATCTTTTACTGCATATATTTGAATATTTCAACGTATTCTGCACATTTTATGGCATATATTGGCAGTTTTTACTGGATAAAAATCCGGTCTCTATCCATAACATATAGGATGAGCCTGAAGTATTGTTTTCGGTCAGTTGTTGAGGGCAACTTTAAAGTGTCTTAAAGTAATAAGTTTTGGCTTGTTTGTCTACATTCTTTAATTCAATATTTTTAAAACTGATGATTTTGCCAAAAATAAATCAAGATCTTGGCCAGAGTCGAAAAGTATACGATTTTTTCATCAAGGTGTGTGTGTAAGTATGGAGAGTTTTTCACAATTTTTCACAACATTAACCTAGTGAAAGAATCACAACTTTATTATTATTTTATTTTGATTAGTTTTTGTACATATTGGTTCACAATCATTAGAGGATTTAGTTATTAAAAAGCTATAATTTTTTTCTAAATTGGCCTAATTAATCTTTATCAAATATAATATTGATATCTTATACGTTGAGACTCCAAAAAGGTTATACATTTTTTTTTTTGTAAAATTACATTTCAAAGTAAGCTAGTCTTTTAATTAAAAATGTTTAAATATAGATCATAAACAATGGCGTGGATATTTAAAATTTCAAACATTTATAGTATTTACATAAAATTTCAGGAGGATCTTTAATAATTTTCAAATTATTATCCGTTATTTCAAATATTTCTATAAAAAACATTTTTTTTGTTTTGAAAAGTATTTTGGTTCTCGAAATGAAATAAAATTGTTGCCAGTTTCAAAGGGAAATTAAAATGAATGTTTTTTTTCGAAAAGGGTGCTGATAGAAGGTTTTTTTTTTTTTTTTTAATGATATTGACAGAAGAAGGAGATACACCAGAAGGTGGATCCCCTAAAGGCCTGTATGGGCTGGCCCCTCCATCGTGAAAAGAATAGAGTAGAAGGAAAAGAAGTCGGATCAGCTGAGCCAATCTCAGAAACTTAGATACAATTCAATATCCAATTTACTAAGGTTTTAGGGGCTTCGAGCAGTGGTAAATTCTCCCCGCGATAAATTCGGTTAAATTTATCTCCCACTTAAACTTTCAAGTCCCTGCCGGGTATATCTTCCAGTTCTAGCATGTCAAAGACAAGTTCAGACGAGTTTTAGTCAAATAAAAATTGTTCTCGCTGAGGAACTATTAAAATAGTAATAATACAAAAGGAATAAATAAAGATGATCCGAGAATCTTTAAACTAATCCATTTCTAACAACATTCAATATATAAGATCGAAAATAA
>JALMQS010000085.1:17244473-17584077 GCA_024734495.1 Forficula auricularia
GTGTATGTAAATTATTAGAGCCGGTTGTGCAATTTTTTACGCAATAAAGGTACATATTTGACACTTGGTGTCTATAGCTATTTTATCATTTTATTTTTTTCATAACACTCCTTCAAAAATATATTCTTTTGTCTTCACTTTCATTTTTTAGTGCATAAAAAATTTATTTTGCCATCTTTTACTGCATATATTTGAATATTTCAATGGTTCTGCACATTTTATATATTGGCAGTTTTTACTGGATAAAAATCCGGTCTCTATCCATAACATATAGGATGAGCCTGAAGTATTGTTTTCGGTCAGCTGTTGAGGGCAACTTTAAAGTGTCTTAAAGTAATAAGTTTTGGCTTGTTTGTCTACATTCTTTTAATTCACATTTTTAAAACTGATGATTTTGCCAAAAATAAATCAAGATCTTGGCCAGAGTCGAAAAAGTATACGATTTTTTCATCTAAGGTGTGTGTATGTAAGTATGGAGAGTTTTTCACAATTTTTCACAACATTAACCTAGTGAAATGAAATCACAAATTTATTATTATTTTATTTTGATTAGTTTTTGTATATATTGGTTCACAATCATTAGAGGATTTTAGTTATTAAAGTTATAATTTTTTTCTAAATTGGCCTAATCTTTATCAAATATAATGTTGATATCTTATACGTTGAGACTCCAAAAAAGGTTTTAAATTTTTTTTGTAAAATTACATTTTAAAGTAAGCTAGTCATCTTTTAATTAGAATGTTTAAATAACAGTGGCGTGGATATTTAAAATTTCAAACATTTAGAGTATTTTCATAAAATTTCAGGAGGATCTTTAATAATTTTCAAATTATTATCCGTTATTTCAAATATTTCTATAAAAAACATTTTTTTTGTTTTGATAAGTATTTTGGTTCTCGAAATGAAATAAAATTGTTGCATAGTTTCAAAGGGAAATTAAAATGAATGTTTTTTTTCGAAAAGGGTGCTGATAGTTTTTTTTTTTTAATGATATTGATGTGAGAAGGAGATACACCAGAAGGTGGATCCCCTAAAGGCCTGTATGGCCTGGCCCCTCCATCGTGAAAAGAACCGAGTAGAAGGAAAAGAAGCCGGGATCACGAGCCAATCTCAGAAACTTAGATACAATTCAATATCCAATTTACTAAGGTTTTAGGGGATTCGAGCAGTGGTAAATTCTCCCCGCGATAAATTCGGTTAAATTTATCTCCCACTTAAACTTTCAAGTCCCTGCCGGGTATATCTTCCAGTTCTAGCATGTCAAAGACAAGTTCCGACGAGTTTTAGTCAAATAAAAATTGTTCTCGCTGAGGAACTATTAAAATAGTAATAATACAAAAAAGGAATAAATAAAGATGATCCGAGAATCTTTAAACTAATCCATTTCTAACAACATTCAATATATAAGATCGAACATAACTAAGAGTGCAATAAACAAGTCATAGCTTGCTTATAGCAATAGAATTAGGAGAAAATTAAGATTTTCTTATAGGACAGGCTAATTCATTGTGGAAGATGGTCGATTTCCATCTCAGGTACTGTGGAGTTTAAGTCACAAGAATTAATTTCTGAGACCTATCCTCACTCACATAAAGCAGTATCCGTTTGGGGCAAAGATTCCAAAATATATTTTTAAAAAATCTAATGTTAAATTTGTAAAATGATGCCATATTCGATGAAATTTGCAAAAAAAAGCGAAGATTAAACTATATTTTCAATAAATGAAGGGCACTTTTTTGGATTGCATCCCCTGGTTGAAAAGTCACCAAAGGCCACTGATCATAACTATTTAAAATACATATCAATTTTTTAAATATTTTAAGGCCTTATGGATAAAGTTTGCAATCACTCTTGCTACTTTTTTATTGTCATTGCCCAACAAATGATTCTGTAATTAAGTAGTACTAGAAATCTTGTATTTGTGAAAAAATTTAAAATTGATATTTTTAGAGACGCTTATATTTCAAAGTCCCCTGAGTTCATTTAGAAAATATCGGCATAGGCTTGTGTGAGTAACCAAAATGCAGCTAGACCGTGTTGACTCAATAATGATTAAATTTTGAATTTAAAGAATTTTATGAATGAATAAATTGAGTTATAGGCTAGTTTGATTTTAAGAGTTGTTCCAGGGCAAATAAATTTTGAGAAATTCAAATAAATTCTCCACAAAATGTGTTATTTAAAATGAGTTTACTTTTTTGAAAATTAATATTTTTCCCCCTTGAAATTCTCAACCAAGTTGATAAGGGTCCCCCTTTCTATGCACTACCCCTCTAAAAGAGGCTTCAAAATTTATTTTTTTTCGAGATATTCAAACCAAAATATATATTTCAAATTCTCAACAAAATGTGTTATTTAAAATGAGTTTAATTTTTTAAAAATTAATATATTTTTCCTTTGAAATTCTCAAGCAAGATGATAAGGGTCCCCCTTTTGTATGCACTACCGGTCGAAAAGAGGCTTCAAAAATTAATTTTTTTCTAGATATTCAAACGAAAATATATATTTCAACGTCTCTATAAAATGTACTATTTAAATTGAGTTTACTTTTTTGAAAATTAATATTTTTTTCTCCTTGAAATTCTCAAGCAAGTTGATAACCTCCTTTCTAAAAGAGGCTTCAAAAATTAATTTTTTTCGAGATATTCAAACGAAAATATATATTTCAAACTACCAATAAAATGTACTATTTAAAATGAGTTTTCTTTTTTTACTCCACCCATAATTTCCTTTAAGTATATAGATATGTAGATTGTAGACTTGTACCTCGGGTCGGTTCATTGATACTATTGATGTAGTGATAGACATATTTGTTTCTTCATAAAATCGATCCAATTCATAAATAAAAAAAAAATCGATTGAAATATTTTAATCAGGGGGCACGGCAGTGCCCCAGCCAAGTTCGATTCGAGCGAGGATGTGTGCACTGCCAGACTACCCTTTACAGGAAACAACTCAGGCCATTTTGACACCTCTGTAACATCGTAATGGAAACCTCTACATGGCTGAAATTTTTTTCCAGAATACTGGTCCATTAGCTTAACTAAATTACAAAATTTCATATTTCTACTGTTTATACCATCCAAGTTACAAGAATAAGAATTTTCGTCACTCACTCACTCACTGACTGACTCACTCACTCATCAAAATTCTAGAGTACTTCCGCTAACCCTAGAATGCCGAAATTTGGCAGACAGGTAGAGTTTGGGGTACAATTAATGGGAAAAATCAAAAAATCGAAACTTTCCCTTCTTCAAGACCTAAAATGAAGGGGTGAAAGTTATAGACTTAATTAACATATACTAAAAATTCAATGAACCTAGAATGCTGAAATTCGGCATACTGGTATAGGTTGACACATTAATAAAGGAGGAATTTGAAAAATCGAAACTTTTCCTTCTTCAAGGCCCGAAATGAAGGGGTGAAAGTTATAGGCTTAATTAACATATACTAAAAATTCAATGAACCTAGAATGCTGAAATTTGGTATACTGGTAAAGCTTGACACATTAATAAAGGACGAAATTGAAAAATCGAAACTTTTCCTTCTTCAGGGCTCGAAATGAAGGGGTTAAATTTATAGGATGAATCCAACTTACAAAAAGAAGTGAAATCTCTTCAAAAACACTTGTGTAAAAAAAGGCCAAGTTCGATTAATAAAATCCGTTTGCCAAAAAAAATAGTAAGATCTAATGTGCTGCCAAGTTCAACATCATCAATTTATTAAATGAGTCAGAATATATTAGTAACTTCAATTAAAACGCATGTTTTTCATTTCACATGTCCCTCTATATTTTTTATTGATTTCACATTTTTAGTTGAAATTATTTTCATAAAACTTGGCTTTTACTCATTATTATGTATGTCACGAATTACTAGTTACCATATCATGGGATCTTAATAAGAGGGGAGTGGTGGAGGCCCTATCAAACAATAATAATAATAATTTAATGCGTAAAAGCCACGTTTTAGGAAAATAATTTCAACTAAAAATGTGAAATCAATAAAAAATATAGAGGGACATGTGAAATGAAAAACATGCGTTTTAATTGAAGTTACTAATATATTCTCGACTCATTTAATAAATTGATGATGTTGAACTTGGCAGCACATTAGATCTCACTACTTTTTTTGGCCTAATTTCTAGGCGAGCAGATAGGAACCTTCCGGACATTTCCTTTGATTCGAGCTCATTGGAATTCCGTAATAAAATATCAATGTTAGGTGTCACCTTAGGTTCTGACCTCTCTTGGAATGACCATATTATCTCAGTAGCAAAAGCTGCAGCATGTAAGCTTGGCTTTCTTTTCCGAACCAAACGATTTTTCACCCCCACTCAACTCCTTATATTATACAAGGCTCAAATTCGCCCCTGTCTTGAATATTGCTCGCATTTGTGGAGAGGAGCCTCCAAGTATTCTCTTAATACCTTAGATGCAATTCAGAGGCGAGCTATCAGACTGATAGGCGATCCTACATTAACTGACACTCTCGACTCCCTAGCCCATCGTAGATCTGTCTCCGCCCTATCCCTTTTTTATAGATATTACCATGGCTTTTGTTCTGACGAAATAAAATCGATAATCCCTATAATTTTCTAAAATTCAACACCCCTACGCGCTTAAACTAGATACTAATCGAACAAACGCATTCGCCAATTCATTTATCCCTATGACATCTAGAGACTGGAATTCTCTTCCCCCGACCGTCTTTCCAGCTACTTATAACCTTCAAACTTTCAAGACCAGCATCCACAGATACCTTCGACCTCTACCCAATCCCTAAATCTCCCCTTATCTTCACGTTACAAGGGTCCACCACGGACTTCAGAGGTTGTACCTTCTTGGTGCAACTTCTTCTTGTATCAATATCATTATAAAAAACAAACAAAAAAAAACGGATTTTATTAATCCTTGGTCTTTTTTTACACAAGTGTTTTTGTTGAGATTAGACTGTTCCGAAGAAGACAACTAAAGTCTCAAATATATACAAATATTTATTTATTTATTTACGTATAGGTAACTTGCACTTTTTTATTTATATTTATTCCTTATAAAGAAAGAAATCTTCTTTTTAATGATTTTATTTTATTTTATATAATCTAAACTAGAACAATCTTCAGTATCTTATAATCTCAATATATAAACAAATAAAATAATAAGGAAACGTCGAATAAGTCCTTATTTAACCAACGAGCGAAATCTCAATTAGATTGTATGAAAATATAAATAAAAAGCTTATCAATGAAAATTAAATATTTAAAAATATTGATTAGGCTTGTTTTTCTCAAATTGAATGCACCAATTATCTATTAACATGTAAAATAGACATTTTACATTGTTTTTAATATAGCTAAATAAGAATAATGTTCAAGTAAACATTTAATTAAAGCTATTTAATAGGCTAATCGATTAATTGATCGATTATTTAATAATCACCTATAGGCGAAAACGAATGAGGTGGCTTCACTGTAAGGATCATTAGACACCAAGGGCTATATTAAATTGACGGAATAGATTAATAGATTAGCTAGCCTATCTTAATCGAGGAAAAATTAATAGTTTTGTAACCCGCCACCCAGCTATTTATTATACTTTCATTAATTTTCAAAGCACGACATAGAATTTGGACATTGTTTCCAAATTAAAATGGTTATAGGAACTCTATTTTTTGTAACTAGTGTAATTATTTCTTTCCAGAGGTGGATTTTTATTTTTTTAGTTGTATAGAATAGGAGTAAGTTGGAAATTGACTTTTTAAAATCATCTAATTTTAATTTTTGAATTATAGTTGGAACCGAGGGGTGAACCGCGACCTAAAATCGTGTACACCTACTTCCACTGCCACTTTCATTTCCAAGTAGAAGACAATAGATAAAGAGGCATTATCTAATGAATCAAATTTAGGGAACGCGGTGTTGGTTTATAGTGGAACATTGTTAAAATTAAATTAGGTTGGAGTTGGTGGTGTTTCATAAGGAGAAAAATTATAATACAAAGATTTTTTTAGTTTACTCATAAAAAAATCTTTGTATTTTAATTTTTCTCCTTCTGAAACACCACCAACTCCAACCTAATTTAATATTATCTAATGAATTCCAAAATAATTCCACATAATTCTAAAGGCGTGTACACCTAATTCCAATCGAGATTCACCCCTCGGTTGGAAGTACATATGATAGTTTTTATAGTTAAAGTGCAGGTCTCAATGATAATTCACGATTAGTGATCTACAAAGCCCAAGATATGTTTCAAAAGCTTGTTCTGTTAGTGGAAGCGATATCTCAAATGTTAAAGATATATTTGGAATTTAAAACTTAAGTTAATCTTCAAATATCAGAGCAAGATTTTGAATCAAATCGGCCAACAGGACAACTTCGCGAGTTCTTAGGTTTTTCGTTGTTATCGGAAAAACAGCAATATTTTTTTTTTTTAATTTTATGAAGATCAGAATTCTTTGTTGTCTAAAATTTTTGGTCTGAAAATTGTTTTTATTTTTTAAAAAACAATTCAAAAGATTTTCAGTATTTACAAACATTTCCATGATCTTTATCGACTTTAGGGATCTTACGTCACGACTTCAGCGCCAACTGGCGACGAAAATGTAAGCTTTGGGGGATGATTTTTTAAACGTCCAAGACACAGAGACGGCCCCCTAGGCTCCGTGCACTCTTTTATCTATGATATATATAGTATACTATAATACAATATTTGCCCTAATTCTCCCAAATTATTTGAATAGATTAACACAAGAGAGCGTTACCTTCGGCAGTAGTGCTGACTCTATGTTTAAATCACGGTCCCTATATAGTTTTTATAAAAATCTTATCTCTGTGGAAATAGTTATATAAGTTGTGAAATATTTAGAAACCTAAAAGTCATCAGATTTCTGATATCTCATTTTTTAATGTGTCTCTTTTAAAATCAAAATACAAATAAATAAATTGAATTCTAATTAATTTAACATTGAATGTTACTTTTATATTTTATTCTAATGTCGGTTTGTCATTAGTGCGGCGAAAGTGCAAGTCATATGGTATGCACTAAACATGCCAAAATATTTTTTTCCATGTTCGCTATTTCATTTCCATTGTCATCTCAAATGAACTTTACACGTTGGACTATTTATTTTAAGATACTGTTTATACAAGCACCTTGGCTGATAGCAGCCATGGACATCTTCAGATTGATAAGAAAGGTGATAAAATCATAAGAGACTGTTGATTAGCCATGTTTTACCTTACGTAATTTCTAACCATGATTGCAAATACAAGAGAATTGATTTAAGATAAAAAGTACAAATATTGCTTTCAATATCTTTTTAAATATCCAGCAAGCGATTGATAAATATGTTGTTTTTTATTAATTTTTTCCTATAATGATTGGTGTACTTATACTAGTCAATTATATATATTTTAAAATAATCCCAAATTTGAAATGGATATTCTTTTTAAATTAGAAAAGAATGGAGAAAATTATAAAGCTTAACAAAGAAGAGACATGATTTCTATTATATTAATACCAGCTGCGAAGCCCACTTTCGGCTGGCATCTTGCTGGCCAGGGGCCTATTCCACCTTAACTCCGTAGTGCAGTGGTTCCTAATTTAGGGGCATTTACCCCCATGGGGGTAAAATACCAACTTGAAGGGGGTAATCAGACTATTTAATATTAGGATTCAATTTTTGCGCTACGGGGTGGGGCCAGGGAGGGTAGGTATTTTTTAACAAGGGGTAAAGTCACATGGCATGAAACTGAAAAGGCTAGGAACCACTGCCGTGGTAGGTTTTAAAATAATAATTTAAATTCCCTAATTTTACTAAATTTTATTTGTCATGAACTATTAGTGGTTTTTAAAATAATAATTTAAATGCTCTAATTTTATTAAATTTTATTTGTCAAAAACTATTGGTGGGATTTAAAATTCAAAAAATCACGACGGCCTCGGTCATCACGAAAGCCGATTATAATAAGTATCTAGAATAAATAGTAGGGTGCTCCTTATTTTTGATATTATCGAATATATTCGCAGACAGGGGCTCATATGGTTCTAAATAAATAAAAAAAAATATCCCCCAAGTGTCTATCTCAATTTTAACCTAATGCTACACAGTGATTAAGTTTCCCATCTAAATAACATGGGGTTTTTGGCATTGAACGATCAATTTTTTTATTCCGGCCAAAGTAATTAGTCAAAAAATTTGAAACTCTGTAAACTTTGTCCTTATGATAGTAGCTATCCTTCAGAATTTTTACAGATTTTTAGCTATTACAATTTTGGAGTTACAGCTAGATAAAATGCTGCTATATCTTAGTATTAGTAAGTTATATACTCCAAAATTATAATAGCTTAAAATCTGTAAAAATTCTGAGGGATAGCTACTATTATAAGGATAAAGTATACAGAGTTTCAAATTTTTTGAACCATTACTTTGGCCGAAATAAAAAATTGATTGTTCAATACCAAAAACCCTATGTTATTTTAGATGGGAAACTAGGTTAAAATTGAGAAAGAGACTTGAAACATGGGGGATATTTATTTAAAACCATATAAGCCCCTTTCCGCGTAAATATTCGAAAATATCCAAAATAAGGAGCACCCTAATAAATACCATAGATATAGATATTTAATCCCAAAGGGTTTTTTCAATAAGCCAGATAGAATTTGATTGGATTAGTTTTACCCAGATAATAAAGGATATGGGATATGGGGGTTTTAGAGAAGTGAAAGAGACGAAATCAATTTTAGGACTGTACCTAAACTATAAATATTTTTTATTAATGGGTCTTATATCTGTTTTTTGTGACTTAGACCTGCGTGCCTAGTATCACAAACTTAGGCTTGTTTAAAAAAGTATGCGGTCTTTTAATATTAATTAATTTGACCGAAATATTTATAAATCCTATTTATATCAAAAATTTTTAATCATATTAAATTTCTATTAAAGTATATTTCCGCACAAAATGTATTTTTTATTTTGTTTTTTTGAAAAAAAACAAAATATAAAATTAAATATTGGTACAATAATTGTAAATTCAACACTATAATTATTATAGTGTTCATTTTAGTATTGATAGATTTCTTTATAGAAATCAATCGATTGAAATGTTTAATTCAATCATATCTTTCAGGAAAAATAATTATTAATAAAAATTCGTTTGAAAAAGTGACATTTTTGGAATATTAAAAATTTCAAGGGATAGTTTTTTTAAGGAATAATTCTATAAGAATAGACATAATAAAAGCATACAATTTATTATAGGTATTTGAATTTTTAAAATTGTAAGAAAAAGTGAAAACTCATTAAAGACTCGATACGCTTTTGCAAATTTTGCAGGTGGTGGAAGGGAAGTGAGCCAGGGATTAAAGCCCATATGGTAATAAATTTAAATATAATAAACGTATTTATTTATTGGTACAGATGCTTGTTTGTTTATGACTTGTCTTAAGCGAAAGCGTGAAACTCTAAAAAAAAAATTATCCAAAAAATAGATTTTCTGTATTTTTGAACCAAAAGTTGTGAAGTTTGAAAGCTCGAATTTTAATGAATTCTTCATTTGGATACCCGAATAAACTTTCTACGACTTTCCGTTCATTTTTTAAGTATCCTTGGTATCGAAAACATAAAAAAATAAGCTGACGTGTTCTGATGTGGCCATCCACTTGACTTTACCATACAACCTGGCACCTCACTTATATTTAATATTTAATAAAATTATTTATAATCATGTAGGGGAGGGGGTTAGTTTTTCCATTTTTAGACTCCTGGGGGCCCACTGATTATGTATACAAAATTTGGTTGAGTTTGGTACAAGGGCCTAGATTTTGATTTTTTGACCCTACACCCCCCATTTTGGGCGGTTATTTTTGAATTTTTAGACATCGGTGGGTCCACTGATTATGTATACAAAATTTGGTTGAGTTTGGTAAATGGCCAAGATTTTAATTTTTTGACCATCCCCCCCACCCCCTCCCCCATTTTGGGCGGTTAGTTTTTGCATTTTTAGACTTCTGGGGGTCCACTGATTATGTATACAAAATTTGGTTGAGTTTGCTCAAACGGCCTAGATTTTTAATTTTTAACCCCCCTCCATCCCCCCTTAATTTTGGGTCTATATGCACCAAAATCTAATCAGCTCTTAATCTCAATGGACCAAAACTACCTGTGAAATTTGGTTTCGATATTCACACTAGTTTTTGAGCTAGCTCGTCCACAAAAATTTGGTAACGCACAGACTAACGGACAACCAGACAGACTAGCTAACTAACAGACATTTTGACAAAACAATTATTATCTCAAAAAATATAATTTTTTCGATGTTCACTTATTAGAGATTTTTTGTAGAGCAAAATGCCATGGTTTCGCTCAATTTTTTAACCAAAATAATTTCAGCCGTTTTTGAGATATTTCGAAAAAAAAGGAAGAAAACCACTTTTTTCATGCACGATTACAATACTTGACCATATGGTAAAGTAATATAATGGTTGTAAATAATTATTTTCCTCGGTTCATACATTTTTAAACACAATAATCAAAACAATTAGGGGTAAAAAAATTGCACAGGGTTTTTTAAGGGGAAAATGTTTAGGGGGTTTTTAGGATTTTTTAGAGGGTTAAAATTGTTAAAAATGTAGTACTTTTATTTGTCCCAGCATTGAGGGGCCCCAGTGGTTTGATTTTTCCCCAGGGCCCGTATCAGCTCTCCACGGGTCTTTGCTTATACCATATCGTATTTAATAAGGATTCTGAGTACCATATTTAAGATTTCACCGTAAAGTAAATTATTTGATACCTGATATACTTTTTCAATTTAAGTTTTTTCAGTCGATGTCAAAGATGAAAAAATACTTTTCTAAATTATCTTATTTGAAAAGACGATAAAGATAATTAATTATACATTGTGAATTATGAAACAAATAAATAATATATGGATGGCTAAAAAATCGTTAATCCTGAAGATAAAAATGTATTATTGATTTTATACTTTTGGGATTTCATTAATAATAAAAAGCATCTTGATGATATTCGTCTAACCAAATATCCTTTTTCATTATTTCATTTAATGCTTGTACAAGCATATAGGTACTTTTTTTGGTAAGTTTTTATATCACATTCTTGTGTTTTCGAATAATTAAGTGAGATAAAATAAAACGGCAATTGGAGAAATATCTACCTACATTTTTACTTTACAATACAGGGTATGGTCAAGTATTGTAATCGTGCATGAAAAAAGTGGTTTTTTCCTTCTTTTTTTCTAAATATCTCAAAAACGGCTAAAACTATTTTGATTAAAAAAATTGAGCTAAACCATGGCATTTCGCTCTACAAAAAAATCTTTAATAAGTGAACATCGAAAAAATTATATTTTTCAGGATAATTGTTTTGTCTAAATGTCTGTTATTTGGTCTGTCTGTTAGTCTGGTTGTTAGTCTGTGATTTACCAAATTTTTGTGGACGATCTAGCTCAAGGACTAGTGTGAATATCGAAACCAAATTTCAAACGTAGTTTTGGTTCATTGAGATTAAGATCTGATTAGATTTTGGTGCATATCGACCCAAAATTAAGAGGGCGGGTTAAAAATTAAAAATCTAGGCCGTTTGAGCAAACTGAACCAAATTTTGTATACATAATCAGTGGATCACCAGAAGTTTAAAAATGCAAAACCTAACCTCACAAAATGGGGGGGGGGGGGGGCAAAAATGAAAATCTTGGCCATTTACCTTTAAAATATTGTTAATTTTATCTTCCAATTTCACTTTTGCATAGTTTCCTATTTTTAATTTTACATTTATATTTAATTTAAGTTTGTTTTCAAATTCCCATTTCGGTATTCATATTATTATTTTTATTTCAATCTCTCATTTTCCAACTTTTAATTATTATTAAACATAGGTCCTTGGATGGGGAGGTTTCGCTCGAAGTCGAAATTTAATAAATGTAATTTTTACATCTATTGTATGTTTTTTGTAAATTTTTTTTAAAATTATTTAGTTATTTATTTATTATTTCAATCTCTGATTATGTATCTTTATTTTTATACTTAGATATGTTTCGATTTTTGTTTCTATATTGTCAAAAATCTTGTAAAACAAAAATATTTAAATTTATCTTATACTCTAAGAGGATTTCTATTCTCCGAGTATTAATAAAAAATTTTAATTCTAAAATACAAAAGAGCGCGGATAAGAATCATCTCTCTTTCTTTAGAACTATGGTGTTTTGCAAGGATGGCTGAAACAGGTTAGAAGTGGCATCCAATTACAAGTCGAGGCCTGTTTCAGACAATTAGAGATGAATTTCTTAATTTCTATTATTCTAGGAATGGCCTTTTGCACTCGGACCAAAAAGATACTCGTTATATAGAGAGAGAATATTCAATTGGACTTCATTAAAATACAGACAAAAATATACAAAAGAAATTACTTGTTTCGGCCCTAACTAGCAAACGTATCGAGTCTTGAAAAAGTTTTTACTTTGTTTTCTTTTCTTTTTATATTTAATCGCAAACACTGAATTTTTTACAAATAACCGGGACAAAATGACAAACTGACCGGGGTACCTGAACCATACCTTTAAACTGTGACGTATGGTAAGCCTATATATACATATATGGTATTTTTGAATTTACTTTAAAACCTACTAGTAGTTTGTTACAAATAATTATACATATATTATAATTTAGAAATATTAATTATGTGATAGGGGAGATTGGACTGGGATTGAATAATGGAATTGGAATAATTATCGGAAAAGAGGGTTTTTTCCTCTTATTAAAAACAAGGACTAAAAAGATGATCAAGGACACTCGATGGTGGAGAAGTAATCTCCGGAGTCGAAGCTAAAATACAATGTATACATTAATTCATGTAAAATAATTGGTTTAATAAAATTTATAAATTTATAATAATTATGTCATGTTAATTAAATCAAAAACAATAGTATTTCAAGAAATGAAATGAAAATTTACAATTTAGTTATCATTCATTCAAGTGAGCTCCAATCCTAACTAAAACATGTATTTTATTATATTTAAATTATTAGAACGGCTGCAATTCTAACTGGCTTCGATAGTGCCCCTCCCCAATCATCTGCATAATTTACATTTACATCATTTATAAACTAATAATGAACTATGAAAGAGAATTCACTCTGTCTTGAGTTCAAGTTTAGTTTACAAATACCCCCCATCCAATTTTCAATCTATCCCGACTTAACGACTTGCACGGGGCACACCAAAACAGCCAAGCATTTACTAAATAAACGATTTTGGTGATCGGATTGTGTGAATTGTGAGGTGAACTCGGATCCAAGGTGAAGTCGAAAAGGACAGAGTGGACCATGAGAATTCGCTTAAAGCTATTTTGAATTAAAAGTCCACTGTTAATGTTTATCATTTAGTACGTCGTATAATGAAATATTTTTAAAGTTCTCTCAACAACAAACATTCAAATAAAATATTAAGTGTCTTTATTTATGAGGAAATGTTTCTAACTGAAGACAAGATCTGCTAAATGAGTGATTAATAACAAACTAAGTTTATTTTCAACCATTTGTTTACCGGATCTTAGGCCGCTGTGTATGACTTCGGGCTCCGCTGGCTGCATATATACAAGAATATTTCGTAATTTAATACAATATATATAGTATTGATATCTATAATTTTAATGAAATAAATAAATACTTTCTTTTCTTCTTCTAATATCGCAGAAATATCACATTTAAAAACGAATTTAAAATATGATTATTATTGAAAATTTATGTACATCTGAAATGAATTGCTGCTAATAAATCAAGATTAATAGAAAAGTTAGTATTGTTTGTTAATTACGAGAATCAATTACAATATTAAACAAAAGAATATATACATATTAATGAAGTTTTTGTAAAAATTGTATTCTTAACAAAAATTAAAAGAAATATAAAATTAATGAAATAAAATTTTATCTTTCATATATTTTATAGAATATTTTAGATATTTGATGTAAAAATAAATACTCAAGTACTATTCTTTTATACACTTGTAGCAGAAGGCTTCTTTTGCTCTCACTTAAGCAGTTGGGGGTAATTTTGATCATTATTAGGTTGCTCGATGTTGAAAATCTCATCAGTGAAAGAATATGTTTAAATCAATCATCAGGGACCATCCGATGGGGATATTTTTCCAAACATTTCTGCTTTATCGTTTATGGTCGTGATCGAACTTCAAATTCCCGGCTTCCTGTAACAATATTTCGAACATAGTTATCGCATATTCCGAGGTCCTTTAGCATCTTTCCCAGCGGTTTCCCGGATTGTCATCGTGGATCTTGTTAATGTTGTCCATGTCGTTGCAGTAGCCGAACAACCACTTCAATAGCCGGATACTGACTGAGGATTTGGCTCGTCACAGGCCAGCTCCTTGAGGCAAATGCCTGGACGGTCAGTACGTGCCTCGTCTGAGGCTGCCTCGGCCCGATCTATCGTTTGTCGGTTTTTTGAATGCTCAAAGGCGCCTCGGGTCGTTTCCTGCGTTCACTCAGGACAGTTCTGCGGAAAACGCCCGAGGCAGCCTCGAGAGGCTGCTCGCTCAGTCAGTATCCGGCTATTGAAGATCCGATGTCCACAATCCTTTGACTACGTCATAGACTTTGCATGAATCCACTTGTTTTTACAGTGTCGGAAGCATTCATTCATGACTTTTATAATTCAATAATAACAGAATACTTTAATTGACCGTTCATTTAAGGCTAACCGAAAAATAATAAGCCAGAAAAATGCACGAGGTTGACCTCATACAGAGGGGTTTCGTACCTTATAACTCCCAAAATACTTGCAATATCAAATTTATTCTTATTTATCGTTGACAAGGAGAGAATGAGTGAATATGCGAAATTTTTACATTCTTTTAAGTTAAGCCGTTTCTAAACGCCGACGGGTACAAAAATCGCCACAGACACTTTGGAGCTCTCACACAGCATCATTTTAAATTGAAATAAATAAAAAAAAATAATATTAATAAATAAAACAAATTCTATTAAAAAAAAAAATCTTTTCACAATTTATTTTTTTTGACCCCACAAAAACCCGGCCCTCCCTAATATAAATATTTTATTAAAATTTTGATACGATTTTTGATTTATGCGTGAAAATGAATATGTAAACTTCTAAATTTCAAGGTTGTATCTTATTTAGTTTACGAGCTACAATGCTCTGAGAGACCTCTAGACAGACAGACATTGTAGAGACACCAGGAGGGTCTCGATTTACTTTTTAAACGGTATTCTAAAATAACAGAAAATTTGACTAGAAATGCAATGAAAGTAACAAAATGAGTGAAAATCCTAAAAAATGAGTCAAAGCAAGAAAAGAGAGAGATAATAAACTCCATGTCACATTTAAACCAGCAAAAAAATACTTTTCATTTATTTTTGAAAAATATAGGTTATCTTCAACAGTGTCAATGTTTTTCCAAATAATAATTTTTAAATATATAAAACATAAATAATATATATGTATATATGCTTATTCTAACAAATTCGATGATAAGAAAACATTTTTTCTTGAAACGTCTTCAGTTCTATTATATTAATTTTAATTATTTCATTATAAAATAATTAGCTTGAATTTTACGGTAATTTCTTTAAATAATTCAATTATGAATTTTATATTATGCAGATTATAGATCTAGACTACAATAGATTCCTTCTCAAGTACTACATGGTCTCTTGTGAAGAAGACCTAATTTTGCTTTATCATGCAACACGTCATTTCATTAAAGAGCAGATTATCGAGTTAATCATTAAGAAAAAAAATTACCTATGCTAAAGAATGTTTTTATCTATTGATATTCAATAAATATATTAAGATCAGGAATATTATGATACATTTTATTAACGAATGAATAGACTAGTTGTTTTTATATCATTTATGCACAAACAAACATTATTTTATGAGATCCAATTGCAAAATGAGAGGTGAAAAATCAGAAATTAACAAAATATAGTTCGAAAGATATTTTCGAATTAGTCTATACATGCACTGGCCAACACACATTTTCTTGGCTAAAATTTTGGACCAATTTCTAGGATTATTTGACATGCTGATTGTAAAAATAACTCTAGTTTTTGAGTTACATTAGAATAAATCTTCGAAAAGATGATAATTTTTGAGTGGTATTAATTCAGAACAGCAATACGTGAAATCAAAATACAGTAAACTCTTGATTATATGCGGGAGTGAGTGGATGGGGCCCCCCGCGGATAAGCAAATTATGCGGATAATATCCAAATAGTTCGGATACAACACAAATCAACACGAATAAAATTTTCTTATTTATTTCTAAAAATGCCTAGAATATAGAGAAAACTCATTTTGGGTGACATCAATGTGTAAGTATTTGTAGTGAGTTTATTTTGGTATCACAACTGCGAAAAGTGATTAGATTTTGTATTAAATAACTTCGGAGCTTCCATTTGAAAATCAATGAAAATTAGAAAAAATTGTATCATTTGTAAAATGTAGTCTTCCTAGATTAGCAGAATTTGTCGATTTCCTCAATTTTTTTTGGAAGATGTTTACTAGAGAACATGAGGTAGGTTCCACTTTCTTTCCTCAGTGGGTCAAAGTTCAGCTACTTTCATTTTATCATAATATACGATGATACATGAAAGCAACAATTTACGGTAAGCCATACCAATAGTCAATGTTATGTTATGCAGTGTAAGCACTACACCAGAGATGACAATAATGGTCCTGGGCTTTAAGATAATTATTCTACTCCCACAATCGAATCATACATAAAAATGTTAGAGCACCTTGAAAAAAATCATAAACTCTAAATTTCGGAGATTTTATTTACGAAACTATTTTTTGAGTTTATAAAAATAATCATTTAAGCCTAATTTAAAATAACAACCTATACTAAATTTATTTATAGGTCAAGATTAGTGAAATTAATTTTTTTTAAATCTATAGGGAAGACCGGGGCTGGTTGTCACAAGTCTCAGTTCTCGATCACTATTGCTTCTTAGTGGTCTAAACTCACAGCACGATCACAATATTCTGAGTAAGGTGCATACTGTATATGTCGCAGTAAAAACCCGTTATTATTAAGAACGGGTTCTTACTATAATAATAAAAAATTGGGCAAAATTGCAAGGTGGGTTTCACAAAAACAAAAAAATGAAATGAAACAAAAATGAGTTTAGAATTTGATATATTTCGGGTTGTCAGCCCATCATCAGGAGTCAGAGAAAATTTCTCTTACTAGTTAAAACGCATTTCGCTGAATACCTTTGTGGCAACTAGAATTTACTGATGGTGGTTGAGTTTGGTCCAAAGGTCTAGATTCTTTATTTTTGACCTTTTCAAAATTTTGCTGGGTATATATTTTTATAAATATATTTTATGAAATATTAAATAATAATATTTGTAATATTAATTATTTTACCGAGAGTAGGTAACACTTAAAGTACTCAACTAAAACCTTTTTAACTAGGTTTAAATAAGGATAAGTTAATCATAAATATGATCAATAATAATATATATCTATGTTTCTATTTGTCTAAACTTAGGTTTATAAATTTTGCATATTCCCATAGCTATAAATTATTTATTGTAATAATTATATTTTTGTATATAAACCGATTATGAGGTGAGAGTCATGATTCGAGGTCGATGAGCTTTTTGTATTATTATTTTTAATTTTTAAAGAGTTAGGTGTCGGCTCAAAGTGAACCATTTTTAATAAAAATTAAGTAAAAGTTTCAAGGTAGGTTTCAAAAAATAAAACAAATATACATATATGTTTTGAGTTTTATCTCGATATATATTTCGGGTTACGAGCCCATCATCAGCAGTTAACATAAAAAACTCAAAACATACATTTATATTTATTTTGTGAAACCTACCTTGAAACTCTTACTTTTTTTATTATTATTATTTTTGTTCTTGGCTATTCATTAACTTTTTATTTTCTTGTATTCTTGAAAGAATAAATCGACGAACGTTCAGGATGTGTATTATCACAGCCGAAGGTGAGCTTAAGGACGTTTCCTAATATAGCTTAGATGCAGTTCGCTCTTTCCCCTACTCTCACATGCGCAGAAAGGGAAAAATATTTTCACTGTGTCGTTTCTTCGATCTGGAAACATTGCATTCTTACCGACGCTAAAAGACAAAGAATAAAAAAAAAACACTTCATGAAACAGCTCAATGCTAAATTCCAGATGAGAACAGTATAGCTAGGTTGAGAGAATTAGCTAAAAATCTCAAATGCACCAGCTGCAGAAGTTTTTTAGATATGGAAAAATTGAGTGATTTTAGTGCGACGTTGCCAAGTCGCCATCTCTCACTTGCCATGCCATGAGAGAAAAAATGAAAACCATCAAAAGTACCTAACTTTTAACATTTTTCATACAAAACGAATACCGCTTGATACAATTATTTTAACAGAAACATATTTGTTATATCTTCAGTTAATGATTCTCAGTTTTTCAAAATAATTTCAAGAAAATTACGATTGTTATTTAATGAAACAGTCGCTTTAACATCAATCGCAATAAGATTCGTGTGTTAAATATGCAAATTTCAATGGTCAATATAATAATAATAATAATTCTTTATTAGCTATTTTAGCTATCTATCATACAATTAAACAAATATATGTAATTTGTTTTTAAATAATACATTCAATTTTGAGATACAAAGATAAAGATAATTAATACATTCTAAAATTATAACAATTTATAATAAACATATAAATGTATAACACACCACACATGACAATAAACAAATGAACACATGTACATAAATACTAATATTAATAATAACAAAAATTCAAATTAATCCCACATTAAAAAAAAAAAAACAAAAATCACAATTTTGATACTATGAGATAACGAATATAACAAAAATAACAATAATAATCTTTATTAGCCACTCTCTGCTATATTCATACAATTAACAAATATATATATATCTTTAACTAATACATTCAATTTTGAGAAACAAATGATAGACATAATTCTAAAATATAACATATAATAATAAACATACAGATATATAATACACAATACATGACAATAAGTAACTATACACATACACATATGAGACAAGACCAAGGAGTGGATTACTGCATTTAAATAAATAATAAATAATGGGACACACACATATACATATATATTTATAAATATATTTACAATAATACATATATAATACACAACATATACCTACATATCCACCCTTGCAACAAGGAATATACTGTTTATAAATACTAATTGACGAGATGATTTTTTACTCTTGTTGTGACAAAAGTAATAGTCTCATCTCTCTTTTGAATGCAACTAGGTTCTTAAGTTTTTTTATATGTTCGGGTAAGTTATTGTATGCTCTTAAGCCCTTATAAAATACATTATTCATTGTACTTGTTTTATTAACTCTACTCAAGTAGAAATCATTTCTCTGTCTTGTCCCGTATGAATGTGTGGGATTCGTTTAATCTAATATGTCCATCAGATATTCCGGTGCTAATTGATTTTTAATTTTATAAATAAATACCATAACCTGCATTTCTATACCATTCTTCACATCAAGCCACTCCAATGTATCAAGCATTGATTTGACCTTTGTAAATTTATTGCACTTTAATATATTCCTCATGGCTTTGTTTTGTAGTTTCTGTAGACGCTCGCATGCTTTACAGAACATATATAATATTGTAGGGCAGTACATGAAGTGGGGCAAGATAGTAGTTTTATATACTAGTGATGCCGTATAAGAGGAAAGACATATAGCTATTCTGCCGAGTACACCTACTTTTTTTGTTATTTTATTTATTATATAATTTGCATGATCCCTGAACATTAGTCCGTCGTCAATTATGATGCCGAGATATTTTATTCTGTCAACTTGCTCTAAATTCCTATTTCCAATTTTTAAAGCATTATTTTTGCAATGTCTAAGTTTATTGTTCTTTGTGATCAGCATATATTTTGATTTTTCAGCATTTAGGCTTAATTTATTGTAATTTAACCAGTCATGTACATCCTATTTACATATTTACAAATTCAGTGCCGCAAGGGCTATTGAAAAAAATTTCTACGTATAAAGAACACTTATAAATATGTGTATTCAAAGTTTTAAAAGGATTGCAAGAAAATCGATTTATTAGGGAACGTCCTTAAAGTTAGAAATAGGAAAAGAAGAATGGAACTACGAAAGTAAAATAAAATTTGTTCGCTTAAATTCGTCAATCTCTCTCTAATGTGAGTTTGAAAAAAAAATTAATGATAATAATTCTTTAAAAAATTCTCAAAATATCAAATCTGGATCAAGCATTATCGTGACGTAAACAAGCTAATTAAGTTTTTCTATCCACACTCTTGATCAATTTACAACGAAGATAATATACTCCATTAACAAACAAGATTGATTTTTAATTTTATATTAATATCTAATTAACTGTATACTTGAACACGATCATTATTAACTCATCCCGAATGGGATTGTACCTATATTTATTTTCAAGTTTAAACAGTGTTAAAAATCGTCCTTGAAATTGAATTTGATCCATTATTCAAAGGCAATTTATAAGTGATTTAAAATCATATTCACTGTAACTCAATCATTTTCCCTTCAACTGTTTTTTAAACTGCTTGCCCTTTAGCCAAACACTCACCCCTTAAATAAAAGGGTTGTACCAAAAGGGTGATGGCTACCCACAGCCGTGACACCCTTGTGAGATTGTACTTTAAACGCATCGCTACTCCCTCTTTTCTAGTTAATGGATTCACTTTTCCTATCTGAAGAATAAAGCAAATACAATTAAACTTCGTTTTTTAAGAAAATTGAATAATTCTAAAGAAATTAATGAAGGTATAAATTAGATGTTTAAATATGAGGCGTTCAAAAGCAGAGTGGATCACCCTAAAATCTCATTTTCGCTGATAAACCTCTATAATCAATGTTTTTGATAAAACTAAATAGATAGAGTGGTCCAAACTTAGTTTTTAAACGTCCTTCTACATTACAGCATAGGTATCACTTTTGCCTCAAACATTAACTTCTATTTTGCTGGATTTCTTATAAAAAAACAAAATTGAGATGGTCCACTATGCTTTTGAATTCCTCGTATAAGCTCTTGAAATCCGAAGCATTTTTTAATAATGAAAACGAAGATGGCAAGATGTATAAGTCAAGATTGACACTCTCGCCCGACAAGGAAGGGATAATATTCAAGGAATGGATCTAAGTCCAATGTATTGTGTTGCAGGGTTTTGAAGTATTGAAAGTTGGAAAAATTCGGAATCAAGAAAGAAATTCCACCACCTAGAAATCATACACTGAGGAAACATTCCCAACCGAATACCTACTCTTGTTGCTTGGATGATGAGCGAAAATATAAGGTTTTTTTGTAAATGTAATAGGTATTCAAGTACTTTTAATTAGGGTGTCAAATTCACAAAATTCAAGTAAGGGATATACCCTTAGTATTAGTTGATGTCACTGATCTAATACATTTTTCGTCAGCTGAGAATTGGATTTATCTAAGTTCACATATTCTTATTTTGAGAAATTGAAGTTCAAAGTTTTCAGATCCATTGTTTTTAAAGAGTTTTAGAAGATACACAACTAATACTACTAAGGGACCAAATGGAGTTGGTTCATTTTGTAAAAAGAAAGTCTTGTACATTAATAGTTAAAATTTTACAATTAATTTTGTTCACTCCAATTTTGTATCAACTGCTTGCAAGTTTCTCGATTCTAGGTAGAATTCGGTTTTATCATCTCTTACTTTACCATTGGATTATACACAAAAGGCTATTTGAAAGCTACCATTTGTGTTCGCGAAGCATGAGGCCCAAGTTCAAGCCTCTTTCACTGCAAAAATGTAACCTATTAAATGAAGTTCCTAAACTAAGTCTGAAACACACCCCAACACACTTGAAGGATATACTAAAAATTTAAGTCAGTATATATGGTAAATACCACACTTATTTTGACAAGCATTGTGATACTTCACTCTATAATTTGAAAACCGAGACTTAAGAGTCGACACGTTGTACGTTCTGATGAGAATATCTTGTCAAAAATATGCCTAATTTAGTTTCAATTTAAAACCTTTCAACTTACAAGTATTCATACTTAACCAAAAATGTAAAAAATATATTCTATCATGTTTCATTAAACTTAGAGCAAGATTCCAATAACTTCACCAAAGTTGTGTCTAATTAACACTACATATTTGTAAAAAAAATTTGTTTTTGATTTTATAATCTACAGGAAAAAATATTTTCCTTACTTATTTCTTGATTTTAAAAATGTTCTTATAACGATAATAATAAAATACAATTGAGAGATAATATAAGTATATAAATTGAAAAAAATGTCAGGACATATAGCCCCTTAAAAACTTTTAGTGATTTGGCAATCTTTTTGATAGTGAACATTTTGAGCAAGAAGTTCAAAGAAATACGGGTATACATTTCTTTAAAGACGTTCCCTAATAAATCGATTTTCTTGTAATCGTTTTAAAACTTTGAATACACATATTAATAAGTGTCCTTTATACGTAAAATTTTTTTTCAATAGTCCTTGCGGCATTAAATTGATAAATATTGACCATTGAAATTTGCATATTTAACACGCGAACCCTATCCCGATTGATGTTAAAGCGAATGTTTCATTAAATAGCAATCGTAATTTTCTTGAAATTATTTTGAAAAACTGAGAATCATTAACTGAAGATTATAACAAATATTTTCCTGTTAAAATAATTGTATCAAGCGATATTCGTTTTGTATCAAAAATGTTAAAAGTTAGGTACTTTTGATGGTTTTCATTTTTTCTTTCATGGCATGGCAATTGAGAGATGTCGACTTGGCAACGTCACACTAAAAACACGTTTTTCCATATCTAAAAAACTTCCGAAGCTGGTGCATTTGACATTTTTAGCTAATTCTCTCAGCCTAACTATACTGTTCTCATCTGGAATTTTGCATTGAGCTGTTTCATCAAGTGTTTTTTTTATTCTTTGTCTTTTAGCGTCGGTAAGAATGCAATGTTGCCAGATCCAAGAAACGACGCAGTGAAAATATTTTTGCCTTTCTGAGCATGTGAGAGTAGAGGAAAGAGCTAACTGCATCTGCGCTATATTAGGAAACGTCCTTAAGTGCCAAATTTTAGCTCATTTCCTCTATTGTATGGTACATATTTGGAACTTAAATAATTCTAGAGTTGTTTTAATTTTAGGGTCCCTTTTATTTCAACATGAATTTTTCTTATATTTTTTGCATTTTTTTTAACAAGAAGTTATGATTCTAACCAAATACATATTTTATTTTGGAAATACAAACATTTTGCCACCAAATGAACTTTTTATGACTTTCTATTCTTGAGTTATCGTGAGTATTGGGACTGCCAGACAAAAAGATTTAAAGACTGACAGACAAAAAAAAAATTCTCCAAATTTTAGACGTTTAAACATAACGAGCCCTCCAAATTGAAAATTTTATAGTGAATTCAATACTTCGGCCTGTCCGCCAGGCCGAGTGTACCGAGTAGGTAATAAAATTATTTACAAAAAATATTTTCTTAATAAAAACATCGACCAAATTGTAGACAAAAACATGTCGAGCATTCTCTAGTAATCTACAAAGAGGGACTAGAATAAAATATTCGAGCTTCAAGGGAGCAGTTCTATAAATTGGCTGGTATGTCAAAATTGTATTTTCAAAAGATTTTTAATTGACCTATGTTCGAATTCTCTCTTATTTTGTTATTTTATTAAATGTAGGCATGTTGATTTTTTATGTAAAAATTTTAATTTAATTTCAAGGTAAATATTTGAAACTTAAATAATCTAGAGTTGTTTTAATTCTGGCATTGAAAATCCAATGCCAGGTGCCGAAGCTAATCGTGTCTACATAATTATAATAAATACTGCCAACTTGATATTTTACTCAGTACGCTTCACTTGTTGGGAGTCCGTCTATTGAATTCATTCATTTTTTTTTATTTTTTATACTTTTTCCTGTTTAAAAATGTCTGAAACATGAGAAAAATCCATTTTAAGCATAATTTTTTGTGCTTGATTGTTTAAATTTCGAATCACGATTACTCAAAATGAAAAGCAGAAAAAAGTTTGTTTTGATGCCGAACAGCCGAAACGTTTGTATTTTCATTGCAAACAACTGAACAGAATGGACGCTCACCCTGATTTATAATATGAAAATACGAGGGACTTCGCCCTGATTTAGAATTTCCAGATGGAAAATATGAGGGACTTTGACTATATAAACAATAAAATGACAAAAATATCACACTGATATTGCATTATTAAGGAAAAATGAAATGAAAAATTGCATAAATTCAAAAATTTTGACGACAGCCTATTAAGTCTTGAAAAAGTCAATTTTCTAATAAACATTTTATATCGAGTAGTGAAGGATATTAAATATATTTTTTGATTTTTATAGAGAAAAGTTTGTGGAATTTAACAAAATGAAATATTTTTAATTTTTATATAATTTTTCATTTAATAAGGAAAGAATTTAAGTAAACAAAAACACTTGACATGGTTACCAAAGAAGAAGGAGGCTTGAGGAGACCGAAAAGGGGTATCTTAGGGTCGTAGCATGAAGATATATAGCCTACAACCTTAATGAATAATGCAAAAAGAATTTTTCAAATCGGATTAGTATTTACTGAGATTAGCCTCAACAAACCAACAGACCAACAAATCAACATACAAACTCTCCAGCTTTATATATTAGTATAGATAGATTAAAAAATATAAATAATAATATTACTTAAATCAGGGCTGTCCAACCCGTGTCCCGCGGGTCACATGCGGCCCAGCACTGCAATGAGGTGGCTTAACATAAAATCATAAATTTAGTTAAAACATTGACATTTATATGTAAAGATATATTTATTCCGTTTTTTGAAATATGAATGTACATTTGTACAATACATGAAGATTTTTTCAAGAATAAAATTCACTAAAAGCATAATTATAAACTCAACTATATAGGTAAGATAAAAAAATAATGAAATTTCGAAAAAATTCTTCTTCTTCTCATATATTCATTTTCTAAAATATTTATTATTTCAGTAATTTATATGCTACGGCACTAACCAAGTATATATAGTTATCATTCTATTACAAGGAGACAATAAGAAATTGAGGTTTACTAGAACAATCACAATTTATTGAAAATTTCTATCTTGGACTAAAACTTGTCAGGACTTGTCTTTTAGATCTTTGCACGTTCTTACATGTCAATAGATAATAGATAGTCAGGGGTTATTATATCCATGACCTTTTTAAAAAATAAATCATCATTCCTCATATCCTTCTTTAATACCATTCGACTTAAACCAGGGCTGTCCAACCCGTGGCCCAATATAAAGTCATAAAATTCATGAAAACATTGAGATTTATATGTAGATACTGGAAAACATACAAAAATTTGGACTGATAATTTTTTTTCTCTAAAATAAGAAATCCGAAAATCTACTGTGAAGTTTTTGAAAAATAAAAGTGTGCTAATTTTAAATTTTGAATCTGGAACTAGATTTCAAGATTTCTGAAAAAATATTCATCATTTTGGTCTATTTTCGACTCCATTTTCATTAGAAATAAAATTTCTACTTGCAAACTTTCTGATTGAGTGTTCAAGAACAACAATTAGATACCGATCTGAAAGAAAATTGGAATATTGTCTCTTTATTAGAATTTTATATTAATTATCTAGCCAGGAAAACTATATACAAATACTAATACATAATATCACTTTTAGTAAGTATGTAGGTATGTATTTACATATATACGAGAAGCTATTTTCAACTATAAAATTTACGAAAAAATAAAAGAGTGTGTCTTCTGCTGGAATTATAAATTTTATTTATTTATAAAGAGACTATAGTTTCGAGGGCGTTGCCCTCTTCATCAGTCTATTTCAATGGATTCACATGGATTAATTTATAACAACTATAGTCTCTTTATAAATAAATAAAATTTATAATTCCAGCAGAAGACACACTCTTTTATTGTCTCCTTCAATAAAGTTCTTATTTCTACATTAATTACTATCTTTTTGAATAACTAATATCAATAGAATTATAATATTTCATCCGCGATCCGAGACAATTTTTTTTCTTCAAATGTGGCTCGTGTAAGCCAAAAGGTTGGACACCCCTGATTTAAATTAAAACTATCAGAATATATTTATAGTACCATATAGAATGAAGAAGCATCATACCTTAGAGGAAAATTTTATGTTTCAATCTTGATTTTACTCAGCCATAAATTTAATTGATTGGGAATTTACTAATTATAGATTTCTATTGATTATCTAATCTGTGTATAAATGGCAAAATGCAAAAGTTGGGAGCTCTCATTCCTGTTGGCCACTGAGCCCGAAAAATTAATGTTTTCGGATGCTTTAAAGTAAGCTTGTAGTGAAGTGGTTTCGAAAAGTGAACAAGCTGCCCCCCTTCTGTCTGTCAAAGTGAGGTTTTGCTAATGATGCTTGAAAAGTACCTCGGGTGCCGCATTCAATGAGCCGCTGCTCGGAGGAGATTTCATTCTGAAAGCAGCTCTTGAAAAGCCAATCCAATCCCCTTGTCAAAGGAGGGAAAGAAAAACATTTGCATATGGTCGACCCCGCCCATTTTTTATATTCTATCCGTTACACAAAGAAATCATTTCCGTATCTACGCTTAAACAAATATTTTCGTTAAGGTAATTTCATATGATTAAGAAAATTACTTGATAAAAATTGGTGAAACAAGACAAGACCGATATGCATTTTCCAAATTTTGGTGAATTGATAATTTTTTATTTGTATTGGTTCGGGCTAGATACTTGACACAAAGATGAATAAACGTAGAAACTTTTCTGACAAATTTCAGCTCGGTAGCTATATACCCGGGGGGTGAACCGCGATTGGAATTAGGTCTACAGGTCTTTGGAATTATGTGTAATTATTTTGGAATTCATTAGATAATGCCCTTTCTTCTATTGTCTTCTACTTGGAAATGAAAGTGGAAGTGGAAGTAGGTGTACACGATATTAGCTCGCGGTTCACCCCTTGTATATACCTATAAATTAAAGGAGACCATAAAAGAGTGTCTTCTGCTGGAAAAATACATTTTTAAATTTATTTATCGTTATTGCCTTTAATTTATAAAAATTCTCCTACTCTCTGCAAAAAGAAACTTTCAATTTATATACCTATACTCGAACGGTGAACCGCGACCTAAAATCGCGTACACCGACTACTTCCACTTCCACTTTCATTTCCAATTAGAAGACAAAAGATGACAATAGATTATCTAATGAATTCCAAAGTAATTCCAAATAATTCCAAAGACGGTGTACACCTAATTCCAATCGCGGTTCAGCCCTCGCCTATACCTAACGTTTCAATGTTTTTTTTATGATTTTCTGTATTATTTATCTGAAAGTTCTGAAGCTAGAATATTTCTATAGTACACGAGTATACTCACAAAAAGTGAATTCACTATTCTGATCACCCGTCGAGTTTCGCTCGCAGAGGGTAGGATAATTAGGTAGATATATTAATATTCTAGAAAGCGAATTATTTAATTTCCTTATATTTATATACGTAACTTTATATTTGAAATCTAATAAAATTTAATACACATTCTTTTTATAAAATGCTTTATAAACTAGACTGAACCCAATGCAAAAAAATAATCAAAATCGGTTCACAATTGGCGAAGATATCAGGTAACATAGACACAAACAAAAAATTAGTCGAATTGAGAACCTCCTCCTTTTTTGAAGTCGGTTAAAAAGTACAAAATAATGTAATACTTAATCATCAAGCGTGGGGCACTTTGTCGAAATTAATTAAAAGTTTCTGCGCCCCACGCTTTTTGATTAAATATTACATTATTTTGTACATTTTAGAACCATGTTTTTTAGTTTTTTTTTAAATATAATTTTTTTACTTTAATTTTAATTCAATTATTTTTCCAATGGTCTAACAGTTGGCCAGACAGAAAGACATTGAAACAACACTATAATAAGATTTAAGGTTTTAATTTTTAAACAGAATCCTAAAAATGGGTTTAATTCATTTCAGTAAAGGGGTGTGTTATACATATATAATATACTTTAATTTTTTAATTTATTTTGACTTATAAATAATAATAGTTATTTCAGTGAGTTGATGGAGATATTATCCAAGGTGGGATGCACAGGTTCAATAAAACTTGCAGTTTCGGCCTAAATTTTATTGGGCCATCCTCAGTTATTGGAAATCAAACACATATTGTAATAAACGAGTATATCAATCAACTCACTGCAATTTCTTCATTGCCACGAGTTCTAACAAGAATAATAATAGTTATTTTAAGATTAAACAAATATTCCAAAATTTGGATACTCAGGTAAATTACTCAGCACTCATGGGGGGCAGGCTTTAACTTTCTTTATTGAATTTACTCATTTTATTTTATTTTATTTTATAGTTTGTTTTCGTCTTTCTCATTGTGTATAAACATGTCTGAAGAGTAGAGAAAAATAATTTTGAAATTTTGATCTGTGTAACTGTCTGTGTTTGTCTGGATTCCAATAATCATGATAACTCAAGGACGACAAAGCCTTAGAAAGTTGGTACTGGGGACAAAATATTTAAATATCCAATGCAGAGAATTGATTAGATTTTGGACTCTAGCTTCAGAACTTTCTATTCAATAAAACAGAAAAAAAAATTTGGAATGAATTAATTGATATTTTAAGGCTATGTTATGGGATGAAAAAAGAATTAACAATGAAGTCGGTTAAAAATAGGTGTTTTTTCAATTTAATAATTAATTGTTTTGTTTATGTTAAAAACCCCTAATAGCTCATTACAAACAATATTAAATATTAAAATTAAAAAATTAAATTATGACGATTGATATTGGAGAGAAAAATCCGACGAAAATTGGAAATCATTATTGATTGATGGATTGATCTATATATCGAAGATCCTGAGAGGATCAAGATGGCAAAGAGGTTTTTTATTTCATTAATTTTTTCATCTTAAGGACTAAATAGATTATCGCAAGTTCAAGAAGATCAAGGAGATTCGATAGTGAGGAAGTAATTTCCGAAGTCGAAGCCTCAAATTCAATGTAAACTTTATTTCATGTAATACAATTGGTTCAATAAATTTATTATTATTATTAAATTATGACATAGGTGATTAATTAAATCAAAAAATGAATTTTTTAATACTTTATTATAAGTATATTTAACATTTTTGTAAAACAGTTCTAACTCTAGCTGGATGCATTAGGAGTTCATTCATTCCTCCCTCCGATGGCCAAAAAGTACCAAGTTATGAAAAAGTTTTTACTTTTTCAAATTATATTTTAATTTAAATATGTTTTGAATATCTATATACAATATACCTATATATTATTGTTCCACGTTAGATTTAAATTTCTAAAAAAAATATACCTACTTATGTATCAATTACTAAAAAAGAAAACACCTTTGAATACAATTTATGATCAAGAATTATACTACTATTTCAATAAAACAAAACATTCAATGTTTTAAATGAAAATAATAAATTAAATGAGAATAATAATGTATAAAAATAATAAAACTTGAATTATTTAATTATTATTTACATATAGAGCAGCGATTCTTGAACTGTAGTTCACGGACCGATTGGGGTCCTTGAAGAGTATATTCACGGGTCCTCAAGGCAAACAAAATTTTATATTACTTCATTATAAAATATACTAATTGATATAGAAGCACCATTCAGGCATATACTGGAAATTTGAACCAAAAATTATTGTAAGTAAAATTGTATTAATAAACCTAAAACCTACTAATAGATATATAATAATTGTTAGGAATCCAACAAAATGCACATCAAGACAAAGGGGTCCTCGAAATCACAAAGTTTAAGAACTGCAGAAATAGAGGATGTTTTCTTTATTTTTATAGGGAATTTTTAGATATACATACACAAGTGTGGGTATATCTAAAAAATATAAAACAGTTTATAATAGCTTTCTTTGAATGAAAAGTATATAGGTACTTTATATTCTTCTTACATATATTTTACATTGAGTGGGTGTTTTTTTTTTAATTATGATTTTTGATTAAATTCTATATTATTAGGTTTTTAAAAGTCAAATGTTTTTAGATTAATGTGTTCTATGTTTCAACAAGTGAGTGATATTAGGTTACAAAAATCGACCGAACTAAATAAATTCCTTAAACAAAAAAATTGTATCGATTTACTTGAGAGGGTTAATCTATTATATCCAAAAGTGGTTAATTAGCAACAGAAAGTGTGTTATAATTTATAATAAAATAATAGTAAATTACACTCTTGGTCATTAAAGAAAAACTTTATATAAATTAAAAAAAAAATGTATTTATGCAATTTATAATTTTTTATCTGAGATGACAAGTATATTTCATAGTTAAGGTAATATGATCAGATAGAAATTGTTAATTAGGGGTTCGAAAAAGATATATGTGGCCTTTCGTGTATTAAAATTTTACAAGACGGCACCGATTCAGAGATATAAAATTTTTAATTTGAGTTTTACTCAAGAGTGAATGGAAGCCAACCAACATCTTTTCTCTTCAAAATAATTTTTAATACATACTCTGGTTTTATAAAGTTCAAAAATCTTAAATAATTTCTAGATTTGTAAAATTAGCATTAAGAATTATTTAATAAATTGAGAGAATATTGATGAAGCAGTCCAAAATTAAAAAAACAAAAGATAATTTAAACTATCTTTTTATTCATAAAACTACTACGTTTCGGAAGTTTATTCCTTCCTTGTACAGTGTTTTGAAAAGTCATTGAAGGAAATCCAATGTGACATTCCCCTCTGACTCCTCTCTAAGTGGCAGTAACAATATTATTTAGTATTTCATTCTCAGCAGAATTATTAGTGTAGGTACTACGTGTTCTCGAAACGTCGGTTTATAAATAAAAAGATGTTTAAGTTATCTTCTTTTTTTTTTGTAATTTTGAACTGCTTCAATTCACTTCAGTCCGTCTCCAAAAATTACTTCAATCTTATTTAATAAATTATTTGACCTGCGCGATTCATTTGGTTAAAAATTCAAAATTAAAAACTATGAATTGAATTATAAAAAAAATAAATAAAACCGACTTCAAAAAAATTAAATGCAACAAATAAAATAATAATAACTCAAAAAGTTCTCGCTGAACATACATAAAATAAATAAATAAATAAATAGTTAGATATCTTGACTATCTTGGAGCTATACTGATCAAAACGCAGAAAGAATCATTAAAATCAGTTCATAAACAATGAAGTTATGCCTGAACAAAGATAACAAAAAAGGTCCAATACCAATGAAAAACAAATGGGACAAATCGGAAACCATACTGAACCCAATGCAAAAAATCATCAAAATTGGTTCACAATTAGCGAAGAAATCGAATAACATAGATACAAAAAAAAATTCAGTCGAATTGATAACCTCCTCCTTTTTTTGAAGTCGGTTAAAAAGTAAATGATCTAAAGACAAAAATAACTATCCTTTAATAGAAAAAAACGTCAAATAAGAGAAATGCTATTCCATCTTAGAGCTCTCTCGACAGGAGAGAAACACGTAGCCTAATTGGTAAAGACACTCTTGGGCTATAGGTACAAGCGAGATCGCAAGTCGAATCCTGTCTCCCCTGTCCGGTGTTCAATTTCATTTTCTCCTTTTTTCAAAAATAATAATATATTTGTAGAATTAACAGTCAGAATTATTTAATGAATTATTTGACTTGCACGGTTAATTTTCTTATGAGACGATATATAAGAATAAATTAACACGACTAATACGCAGTATTATCTGTGAAACCGTATCGGGGTATTCTAATTCTCGACAAAAATATCTAATCTAGACGATATCAAACTAAACTTCTTCTTGATAAAGTATAAATAAGATTCTTATAATTTATTGACTTTGCACGATCGCAATCTTAAAACTTGGATTTCTATATTATAGAATAAGTTTGGGAAGATTGGTCTATATTATATTAATTAACGATAAATTATCTTTCTTATTTCAATTTTTTTTTGTAATTTTTGAGTCTTTTTGAATTAATATCTAAAATGGTTAAAATAATAATTTTTAATTTATTGATAAATTACTTAATTTTTAGTTAATTTTGAGAGAATATTACAAAGTAACTTTTGGGTAATCAAATAAAATATATAAGATGAATTTTATACAAAATTTATTGACAACAATTTTGGTTGTTTTAAGTGGAACATTTTTTTAACAAATTTAATTAGAATTATGTTTTAGTTAACAAAAGGAATTTTATTGATTTTGAAGGAGAGTGTGTCTTCTGCTGGAATTATACACTTTTAACTTATTTATAACGATACATTTATAATTCCAGCAGAAGACACACTCTTGTATTGTCTCCTTCAATTTATAAAAATTCTGCTACTCTCGGCAAAAAGAAACTTTCAATTTAATTTATTGATTTTAATGCTCTATAATAGAAATTTTTTTGGTTTACACCTAGACGTAATTATACCAAAGAAACGAATTTAAAAGATCATAATTGTTTTAATCAACTTTTATTTAAATATTTTAATTTTAATTCGGAAATGACAAAAGTATACTTGAAATTATAAAACTATATAATTTATTAGAAGAAATTTTCTCTTCGAAGAGAGACGGACTGGTAAGAAATTTTCATTGATAAGTATTTTATTCGAGATGATTTTTTTCCACTATCCTTGAGCTGCCTTTCCATCACTTATCAATTATAAAACTATATTTAAGAATTGAAATTTCAAATGCTAAATATGACATTATTTAGTGATAGCGGAGTACAAGTTTAATTAATGTAATTAAATTTAAACACATATAAAATTTTTTATTTCTCAATAATTTTGTCTCGATCTCAATTTTTATATTCTCCAGATAAAATATAAGTACCTATTGTAAAGAAAATAATTATTTTTTAAAATTTTTAGATAGATCTAGTTTTTTATAATACTTATATTTTATCAAGATTTTTCCATTCTACCTTATATATTTTAAATAAATTTAAAGTTTTTTAGGGGTAATTAATTATCAACTAAATGCTTTTAAATCTTTCTATTCAAACTTTATTTTTACAAATTTTCCCAAAATAGTGAATTTTCACTTTAGGTATTTAAAGCAATCCTCGGTAAAATTCAGTTCGATGATAAAGAAGTCAATTTTGTGGTTGTTTTCATATGAAAATGCTAGTAGTGGTCTGAGTTATGTCGTGCGTCACCCCAGCTTAAATGTCCAGTGATAAAAACTTTATTTCTTTGAGAATGAATATAATATATATCGTGCCGACAATTCCTTTAACGTTCGTGATGTGGGAAGCGTAAACTTCTCGACTTTGTGAGGCGGTTTTATTTCTCTGAAACGAAACAGTAACTCAATAATATCCACAGAAATTAATTATATAGGCCTGGATTTTGTTGGTCACCTAGAAAGGGAAATTTATAGCCAGGATTTATTGACTCGTACCGACGTGGACTCGAAAACTGTCTGCAGTTATTCGTCGGTGCTAATCTAGTCCTCACGGCAATGCAAATGATGTTGATTGGCCTGTTATGTTACTTCATACTATTAAACAAACAAGCTCACAACCATTATCAAGGGTAAGAATCGCTCTCGAAAGTATTATTACCTGAACCGATTCAAAAAGTTGAAATCATTTTAAAGAAATAGGTATAAAATGCTCTCCAACTAATTTTAATAAAAAAGATGAATGAAACAATCGAGGTGAGAGTGCTCGAGGCAAGAGAGCATTTCAAACTTAATCGGTAATTAAGACCAGTCATTAATAACATGCTCAGACAGGGTCTATTAATTAATCAGTCAGACAAGTTTCTCTCTTCCCAAATTTATAAAAAATCTACTTAAACGAGAAGGCAATTATTTTTCGTTACAAACATGTCAATGTTGTATGTAGATCAAATATTTTCTGACACCCCTTTCCAAAAAATACTCTTTTTCTAAATGACAGTATCTTATCTTGGCATTTAAAACTTAATTAGAATGAATTCAAGCGTATATGACTTGGATAATGAATTCGGTGACAGGTAAAAAAGGGAATTAATTCATGAATGAGATAATAGAAATTAAATTTGCATATTTTGTACGTGAAATTTGCATTCTTGACAATTGAAGTCTTGATATTTATTTATTAACCTGAATTAAATAAAAATAAAAAGAATAACAATTTTACCTGCTGGTTTTGGCACGTTTCTCTTGACCTGCATCCATTTGTAGGTGGGAACTAAGGAGGGTTGCTGTTGTGGCTGCTGCTGTTGCGACTGTTGCTGTTGGGGCTGCGGAGGAGGGCTGGGCTGGTGATGGTGGGTTCCAATAGCATGGTAATGGTGTGTCGAAGCTGGGTGCACCGAGTGGTGGTTTGACTGGTAAGCAGCGGCGTGCTCCGCTGTTACCGCCTGCAGATGACTGTGGTGGTGCGTCACATGGTAACTGTCATTGTATGTCTGGTGAATCGGATCGAAACCTGTACCAGTAGCACTGTTTACTCCAGCTCCACTATTATAAACATCGTGATAAACACCTGGGGTTGAATAGTCCAAGTTCGTATAACTGAGTCCGTTATCCGTATTTATGATAGCTGTGTCTACAGCGGCAGCAGCCGCCGCACAGGCAGCCGCTGTCTCGATGTCGCCGTAAAATTGATTGTTCGATGGTTTTGTAACAATGTCTTGGTATTCCTCATATTCGCAATATCGGGAATTATAATGGTGTTGATTTTGTTGATGATAAGCGGGAGGTAATTCGTGGGGGTAACCACCGTTATTCGGGTCGGTGGGGGTTACTCCAACCTGATGTGCGACGTGGTAAGTGGCCGGCTGCTGTGCTCCATAGCCAGGCTCTGTTTTAGTATTACACATTCCATACATGCCCATGTTCATCATCATGTTGAAGATGCGTTTAGCGGTGGTTCGTACCTGCATGTGTCACATGCCGACGGCAAACGGCCAACTGCCAGGTCGTGCGGCTGTCCGCCCAAAACAAGGGGAGGTCTTGGTCCAGAGCGCGCAGCAGCCGGCCCCTCGGAGCTCAGCCAATGGCGGCGCGCAGCCAGGGAGCGACGCACGCCATTGGCTCCCCACCACCCCGCACTCCAAGCTATTGCCAAAACTCACCACGCCTTACTACCGGGCAAAATTGCCCGCAACTCGAGTTTGACACCATCGAAACAGTTCTATTAGACACATAATACCCATCTATTTCATCGAAATTAAAAAGCTTTTCACACTATTATTTAAATACTAGCCATTGATTTATCTTTTCTTTTTTTTTCCACGTGAGTCCATTTGCCATAACTTTTGAAACAAATTTCACCCGATTCTAAACTTGAGAATTTTCTATTTTAGATATTTAAAAAAATTTGTAAAAATTTATTTTTACAGAATTCAGTGATTAATTTTATTCTTTTTTTTTTTTTTTTTTTACTTTTTATTTACACCCAATTTTAAGAGGAATTTAAAATCCCCCACCTAGACTTATATAGGATTTTTTTTATTTTTTATTTTTTATTTTTTTTATTTAAGGAGGTTCTTTCACGACAATCCACACAAAAAGTTTCAGCCTCGTAACCACTCTATAAATATGAACGGAACTAAAATTTTAGGTTATGTTTTTTTAACGTGACTGTACCACTCACACTACAAAATCTCTATATGGATACACACATACTTGCCGGATCGTTTCCAAGCCATTGCTCTTATATCCCCTCGCCCAAATATGTTTTTTTGTTTTTTATCAAAACCAAAAGGTAAATAATTTCAATTTTTTTTTTAAGTTACTCCGAATATATTATTCTAACAAATATTAGTTTTTCATCATGCTAGTGAAAGTCCCTCAATGAAAAAAATAATATAATGATGATAACCCCACCCTATCCCTATCTACCCCATCTAAAAATGTTATTTTTAATTGCAATTATTTCATGTTTGGTGTGATAAATCGTTTTCAAATTTTAACAGTGTGTGTATTATTCTTTTAATGACTTATATTCTAAGTTTCAAAGACTTATTGAATTTTTGCATTTTGAAAGAACTACCTTAAAATTATTTAATATTGACGATTGGAAACCGTATTTATATTAGGAACAAAATATAATTTTTAAAATCATATGTATCTACGGTACCTATCTATACAGTAAATACTTTTTATGAATGTAAGAAAATTAGCTACGCTTCCATTTATTTACTTATTTTTTTTTTTAGCATTTATTCAAGAAGAATTAAAAGAAGAGTTCTTCTATCTTCTTAAAATTATACTCTTGTTCTTCAGAGAATACAATCAAACACCTGAGTAAATATAATAATTATATTTTTATTTATTGACTCTAAGTTTCATTTTCATTTTTGTTTTATATACTTCTAATGGTTAAAATTAATTTAAAAATGAATTTATGTGACATTTTAACATCAAATAATAGCCATATGGTCTTAATACCTACATATATTATTACCAGTAAAATTCGAAAAATAACTATTTTGTATCTAATGTATCTATATACTTATATTTGATTTTTCTCTAGGATGATGATTTTGAAAACTATTTGCATAAGATAGGAAATCAAATCAAATTTCTTTTATGTATACCTACCTACATAACATTTCGGTAGGGGCAGATTTTTGTAACAGCTAAATTATCATTGCATCTATGATCGCTAGAAAATAAAAGCTGAAATCGTTATATCTTAAATATAAAATTTTAATAACAAACAGCATTTGAAATAATTTAAATTAATATTCGAAAAAATCTTCCAGATTTTAACAAATTAAAAATAAATCTATCTACCTATACCTATATAGCTACCTATACTGTTCAGACGTAGAGATAATAATATATTTATACATTATATCCTGTCTGACTGTGGATGAGGGCCCACCCTATAGAAAACTTGGGGCTCACTCGAGAAACCCCCAAAAAATATTTGAAATTATTTATATTTAGACGAAATAAAATAAAGAATGGTGTTATTTAGGCATATTCTAAAAAATAATTTTTAATATGCCTATGTCATCTAAGGTAATATTTCTAGGATTTTCATGTCTCTCAAGTATATTTAAATTATTATATTTGAATTTTGGTTTCTTTAAAGATTTTCGTGAAAATATTACAAGAAATATATACCTACCTATAATATAAGGAAATGTTTTTTTTATTTTTACATTATCAATGAGAGTGCTTTTATGACTTGCTTTAGAAATGTCCTATATATTGAAAGATTCCATTTATTTGTATTTGATTTGCTATTCGAGAGCGCTAAGGAGTTATTTTCTAATTCCTACAAATCGGAGAATGTGAACTCGTAAATATTTGCGATCGAGAATTCAATTGTATGGTCATATTATGACAAATATAACTAATAATGTTAACACTACTTTACATGTCTAAACATTTGATTACTATCTAGACTTTAATAATAAACAAAGGAGAAACTTTAGGTACACAAAAGAGAAGTTTGAATGATTAATCTTTAACGCTACCCTTACATCTTTCTATATAGAGCTCTTGTAATGTTAATTCACAGATGTTAAATAGCCAGACCAGAATTGAATCTCAAAATTCCCTACTTTATTTGATCAGAAAAAGGGAGTCGGATTGCATTGTTGTTTTGATGTAGGTGCAGGAGCATGCGACCAAGTTCAGGTCTCGCTAACTACAGAATAAACATTTGTCCGGGTAAATTTTGGTTCCCCCACTAAGATAACTAACACACAATAAAATTTTCAAAGTACATACCCTACTACGACTAGAGTTACCGAAAAAAAAATGATCAGAAAGCGTAAAATCTTCAATGATGTCAGAAATTTGTAAACAAATCTTTCTTACTTCTGGCTTTTCATTGACGTACCTCTTAAGAGGACAAACCAATGAAAAGTCAGCTTAAGCCTATGTGTGAGTGTCCCTTTTCGTGGAAAAACCAATCACAAGTTTCTTTGTTAACACGCTTTCAGCGCTCAAATGGAAAGTTGATGAAGTCATACAAGACTCGAACCCCAACATTAAAAGTTTCTTCTGAAAGTAAACAAACTAGATTGGGGTGTTTCTTCCCCTTGAGAAAGATTGAGGTGGTCAAATAAATTAAATTAAAAAATTAATTAATATTTTTTTAATATTAAAACGACACAAGTAAAATACAAACCGATATGGATGCGTTCATCATAATTCATCTTGGTATCGAAATGCATGGTTAGCTTTTAGAAGGTGGACCCTCGAAATATACACCTACACACTTTGATTACTTGATCGATTCTAGCTACATTGAAAATAATAATAAAAATATGTGATCTGGCTATCTCATGATTTTACCATACACCTGTCTTCCCCCGGTCATTTAATGTGGTTCGATAAAGTCTTCAAGGTTATCCCTACAAAATTTAATTCAAATTAGGCAAAGGATAATCCATCAAGCAGAAGACAACAAAGGATAAACATTTTTGAAAACGCTCCTCCCATAATTTTTGGTCTGATTTCAACCAAAATTTAATCAGCTCTTAATCTCAATATAAAATATCTAAATAAAAAAAAATAGTTTTGATATCTTCTTTAATTAGTATGTACAGAAAATTTGGAAACACGTATACCATCTAACGAAGTAACTAACCCACTAACTAGCAGATATTTTGACAAAATAAATAATGTTTCTAAAAATATTATATATAGATTTTATGATATTCACTTCACAAGGGTTTATTTTAGACCAAAACGCCATTAATCTACTCAACTTTTTTGATTAGAATAATTTTAGCTGATTTTGAGTAGGGCTTGACACGAGACGAGACGAGACGAGAAAATATCGTCTCGGTCTCGTCTCGTCAGGGCTAGTCTCGTTTGGTCTCGTTTGGTCTCTTTTGGTCTCGTTTGTTCTCTTTTATTTTATTAAAAGTAAAAATATTAAAAACACGTGTTTTTTCATTAAATTTCCCTTGTATTGAATAGTCTAATTGTTAAAAAATATATGAGTTAAAAATAGATTATCATTGTAAAATTGTAAAAATTGTGGATCGCGGAGAGTCCTTGACCAAATATTTTACAATATTTATTATCAATAAATTTATAAATATATTTTAATTTGTTCAATACAATATTCTATTTAACCACACAAAAATGGTTACGAGATCACGAGACTAGACACGAGACTCGTGGTATCGTCTCAGTATCGTCTCGTTTTTGTTAAAGCGGTATCGTCTCGGTCTCGTCTCGTAAAAACGAGACGAGACGAGACGAGACGAGACGAGACTAAGTCTCTTCTCGTGCCAAGCCCTAGCTTTTGTGATATTTCGAAAATACGAAGCAGGAAGCAAAAAAATGGTAAAGTATAAAATATGTCGATTTAATTAGAAATTTTTTTCCATATATGTCAGATAGGTTTCGTATTTAAGGACAACCTCAATGGCCCTGCTAATTTTTTAGCATTTGGATTCTAATATTTCCGAGGTAGTAAGAAAATCCCTTTGCTCATTTGATGAAAATTATTCAAAACAACTCGCATCATGTGATTCCCAAAGTGGGGGTCACGCAAAAAATACTTGGGGGGTCGCATAAAAATTGATGACGGTTCAATTTTTTTTTCACATATTTTTTAAATTTAAAATATGTTTATTCAACTTAATTAAGTTAATGTCGAAACATTTACATAGAATTTTTGTTCAAAGATGTACCAAAGATAAATTATTAATTTTTATTGATACTAAAATAAATTCTGCTATTAATAAAAATAACGAGTATTTCCATGGAAGTATACAAAAAATCAACTCCACAATTTAAATTAAACCCCTCACTCCCGGATGTTTTTTATACACAAATCCATTCTTCGGGCGGTCTTTTGAAATTTTTAAGTGCAAAAGGGGGCCCAAGAGCAAAAAGTTTGAGAAAGACTGATTTTAGAGGATACTTTTGTAATTTATCCCCCACCTCCCAAAAAAAACAATTTTTTAGATCATTATAATATTAATTCAATAATGAAGGATGTAATGTCAAAGCACAGGCCATAAGTTCGAAAAAGTATTGAAATCTAGGGTGCAGCCATCAGGAATAATTAAGTTGAGAAAATATATTAGTATGTACTTTCAATTAAAATGAATTTCTTTCAATTTTGAATGACAATCTAGATTTATGATTCTAAATTTTCAATCTAAATCATTTTCATGGCTGTTACGAATTATGCCGTTAGAGTAAATTAATTAAATTAGCGACCAATTATGTTTCATGAAAATATTTAGATTAAAAATGATTTATTAATTATATTGATGAATTTATCTTGGTTGCACACTAGATTTCACTACTTTTCGAACTTGGCCTCATTTTTTAAAGAATGTTTTTGGTGTGATTTCTCTTCTTTTTGTAAGCTAATATGTAGCTTTGATTTTTATTTATTTATTTATTTTTTTGAGGGGGATTAATTTACTCTACAAATTCCACATCTTCATTTTAGAGGGTTAAGGCTAGTAAAGTTTTCGTGATTAATTTTCACTTTTATTAATCATTCAAACCCTACAAAATTGCTAAATTTTAAAAATGATGAAAATTTACACAACTTCTTATTTGAAAGGGAGAAAATCAGGATTTTTCGATTTTTCCTTTATTAGCACCCCCGAGGGGCGAACCGCGATTAGAATTATGTGTACATGTCTTTGAAATTATGTGGAATTATTTTGAAATTCAATAGACAATGCCCCTTCATCTATTGTCTTCTACTTGGATATGAAAGTGGAAGTGGAAGTAGGTGTACACGATATTAGGTAGCGGTTCACCCCTCGAGCACCCCTAACTCTACGATTATGCCAAATTATAGCATCCTATAGTCATTACATATAAAATAGATGCAAATTCACCCTACAATCCCTGACCCCTTTATTTTAGGGGTTGAAAGTGAGAAAGCTTGGGTTTTTGGAATTTGACTTTTATTTGTGATTCAAACTCTACCCCTCAGCCCTCTAATCTTGTCTTTATTTATTTGCTTTTAACAGCTATACCAAGTTTACTTATACCATCTTTATTTCTCTATTTTGTTCGAATCATTCTCTCTTTTTCTTTTGGTTAATCTAGTATTCAATACTATATCTCTTTATTTGTTTTTGTTTTTTTCTAAACATACCCCTAGTTTCATTTTTTCTTGTTTAATTCTTATTAGATTAGATATTGAGCAAACATTATGTAGAACACATTTTCTCATATGTTGCAAATCCGTGTGTGCTTATTAAATATTAATTAATTAAGTTTTACGCGCGTCTACTACAAAGGCCTGTGGCGTTTATTAAATAGTATATGTCCCTTAATTGCTATAATTTGTATCCTGATTGAAATTAAAGGAGCGAAGTGTATTTGAATTTTTTGACTTTCTCGTTATTAACCATTAGCCATTTTACGATGCTATATATTATTTAATTTTTCTCAATTATGTAGGGATAAGATTAAAGTCGGATTGCAGGGAGTGGTAGTATTTTAAAATTCATGAAGAGAAACAAAGAAGTTGTCTTCTCCTTATATATCCTTATGTATATATCAAATATATATATGATGTATATATATATTTTATTTGTTTGAGATCATAGTTTCGAAGGCTTGGCCTCCATCATCAGTCTTTTTTTAATTAAAATATTATTTTTCATGGGGCCAGTATGCCTAACTTGCTTCTCGGCTTAGTAAGAAGAACCATTTTCAATATCCACGCAATACTAATTTTATTGTAAATAATAGTGAATTTAATTAAAAATGTTTGCTAAATAAAAATATTTTCATAAAAAAAATAAAACCAACTTCAAAAACTTAAATGCAACAAATAAAATAATAATAACTTAAAAATAAAATAAAATCCACTAAAAGATATAAAATAATTATCTTATTTAGTTACAACTAAACGACGAAATATTAAAATGAAATTACTTTTTGAAGTCGGTGCCAAACAAACTAAACCTATAAGCGAGCCTACCCGTCAAACGTACTAAGTAAGATCAGTTAAGTGCGATTCCTAAAATGTATATGTTTGGCACCGACTTCAAAAAGTAATTTCATGTTAATATTTCGTCGTTTAGTTGTAACTAAATAAGATAATTATTTTATACCTTTTAGTGGATTTTGTTTTATTTTTAAGTTATTATTATTTTATTTGTTGCATTTAAGTTTTTTGAAGTCGGTTTTATTTTTTTTTTATAAAAATTATTTTTATTTTTCTCTTTTTAGTGATGTTATTTAATAGTGGTTATAAGATTTTTTTCATAAAAGATTTTATTTATCATAATTTCGATTATTTGCTCATAAAAATTGGAGATTTACGTTATTTCGTTGTTGATCATATCATCAAAACTTGACCAAATTAATATGGCACCATCCCTAAGATACCCCCTTTCCAATAAAAAAAGAATCATCGAAATCGGTTCATTAACAACGAAGTTAGGTCTGAACAAACCTAACAAAAAAGGTCTAATACCAATAAAAAAACGGGACCAATCGGAAGCTAGACTGAACCCAATACAAAAAAAATTTCAAAATTGGTTCGCAATTGGTAACATAGACACAAAAAAAAATTCAGTCAAATCCTCCTTTTTCGAAGTCGGTTAAAAAAGTAGAGGTGATGGTGTTAATTTAAAGTCTTGTGACCTACACACCACATGTTTTCCAATATTTTTGATTTTAGATATATTATCATATTCAAGCGAAAGAACTATAATTACATATTTTCGTATAAACTACCCTTTAATAATAATGTACTGCATCTGCTTTCCTGAAAGGCCCATTTCCAAATTGACACTTGGCTATGTTTAAAAATTACTCTAAATGCTAAATGGATAGTTAATTTAGAAGATAACATCTGAGATGATTTCTCTCCAAGATACCTGCATATTAAATGTTGACTGTCGCTGGCGATAAAGGGGAGTTAATAATTTTTTTGTCACTCTCACTCGCTTAGTCATTTATAAAATTTCTCCTATGTAGGTGAAATCGATTACTCCCTTTTTTATTAATAATATTTTAAATCAACGACATGCACGCGGATAGAGAAATGAAAAAATACTTTAGTATATTTAGGGCCAATTATTCAAATGGCTCTTTTCACTTAAGTTTAGATTATTCAAAGAGGAAGTAATTTGGTTATCATCAGGGAAGAAGATTTCACGTCTCATCACTCAAATGTGGGATATAAAAATCGGACATCCGGCGATTTCGAGACAGAATGACAGCAGCAAGTCGCATTTAACATATCAACTCAACAAGAAACCTACTTGCGAGAGAATTTACTGTTACCAGTTAATTAATTGAAATGTTTTCCCAAAAGAGATTAAAAATAAGTTTTCACCAACAAATATTTTATCATGCTATTAAGAAACCTAAATTATTCATTAAAATAGCACAGACAAATTAGGTAACGAATATATAGTTAAAGGAATGTGTATTCTCAAAGAGAAACAAAGAGATTGTCCTCTGCTTGATGCAAATAAACATACACACATATATGTCAAAATTATATATCTGTATATATATATATTTTATTTGTTTAAGACTATAGTTTCGAAGACTTGGTCTTCATCATCAGTCTTTTTTAATTATAAATATTGTTTTTCATGGAGTCAATACCGTATTGATATTGAAAATTTTCAATCTTTACTTAGCTGGGAGCCAGTTAAACTATAGTCTCAAACAAATAAATAATATATATATATATATACAGATATATAATTTCGATATATATGTGTGTATGTTTATTTGCATCAAGCAGAAGAAAATCTCTTTGTTTCTCTTTGTGAATCAACAACTCTGCTACTCTCGGCTAAACAAAAACTTTTCAATTTAATGTCTATTCTGCTGGAAAATGAATTTTTTATTTATTATATTATATTATAAATAAATAAAAAATATATTTTTCCAGCAGAATACACACTCTTTTATTGCCTCCTTTAATTTATAAAAATTCTGCTACTATCGGCAAAAATAACCTTTCAATTGAATATATCGTACATAACTATAGTAGTGGTTATTTATATATGATTTGATAATTTTAAGGGAATCTTTCAATGAAAATGATAGTTAAGATAGGAATAGAAAGAGAAAATTTGAGCCTTTTTCAAGGAATGAAAAACTTGCTGCTGAATTTATTTAACTGATGAAATTTTTATCCAGAAAACTTGTTTTGATGCCTAATACTTTTAATTAAATTTTTTGTCGCTATTGAAAAAATTTCTTTTGACATTTTTCCGAATTCCTCCTAAAAAAAATAATAATAAAAAAATAAATAATTACGAAAAAATAATCTGTTCTTCCCATGTTTTAACCTGGTTTTCATTTGGAAGTTCTAAAGCTATTAAACCCATAATACCTAATTAGTTCTTACAATTAGGTAATTTTGAACTTTTCGATACATTTATACACACAAACTCACAAAAAAAAATTTATACAAAAATGTGTTTTCTCAAAGTTTCAAAATTTTTTAGCAATAAATAAGGAAAATGTATAAGAGAAGTTATAAAGAAAAATAAAATAAAAAAATAAGATCGGGTGATTGGATGAATGAGGAAAAGATCAATTTGACATGCTTAAAACTTAAGTTCAAATTAGACAAAGACCTAAGAAAGAAGAAAGAGAATATATAAAAAGTAAAATAGAGGGGTTTGATAAAATTTCAAGAAACTCTTGAAGGGGTCGACGGTCAAAGAAGTTTCGCGACCTTAAAGATTAAGAATTATTATTAATTATTATTATTAATTATTAATTAACCTTAAGACCTACTTTAAAGTAGCCTCATATTAAATTTCAATCTTTATTAGAGGAGAAATTGTAATATCTTAAAATGAAACTAGGGTTTTTTTGTTTTGTTTTTTAAGTCTTCTATTTTTCCACTACTACAGGAACGTATTAATAAATTTCATAGAGATTTTAATTTTAGGCATCTTTTGTATTTACATCTTATTTTAAAATTAATAAGGAAAAATCTATTGCCAAATGATTATTTACTTTGCGGTAGAGCCTGAAGAGGTGACGAATGGATTTCTTATATTCAGGCGTATGTTGCGTACAAGGCTAGAATTTTTAACTAAATCTGACACATTGGGGGAGGTTTCTGCCGCCCCTTAGTGACTGGGCTATCGTTCTGCCTTTCGTATAAAATAGTTATTGGGAATGTGTTGAAATCAAATTTAACCATTTTAAAATGACTTGATTTTACAATAGTTTTGACATCTTCCGTGGTGATTTATCCCTAAAAACGACTGGATTCGGCGAGTAAGAATTTCACTTTCGGGGTGTGTGCTGATCACACTACAGTATGGGATATGTTATTGGCATTCTGAAATAATCGTCCAAAACATTCATTAGCTCTCGGTCTATTAAAGACTATAGATTTTTTCCTTCAAAAATATGACGGTGATCTGAAAATTGAGAAAAATTCTAAATATAGTGATTACATGGACAATTAGATGAAATAAATCAATAATTTAATTACTCATCGATTTTGTGGAAACTTACAATAAATGGAGTCCTGTTGAATTTAAGAAACAGACAGAAAAAGCCAAATAGCCGAATACTATTGAATTTCAGCCAAATTAGCTAACCATCAGATTGATATTATTTATTTATTTACCCATTAAACCCATTCTTATAGATTAAGCAATGACAAAATATAGTATATATTTACATAGAGTTAGACTTTAATAGCTTATTTAATAATAATTATAACAGGAATATAAAAAGTAGATCTTGATAACCTTTAGATATGTGTGCGACTTACTAACTTTAGGGCGAAAATGACCGCAATCTAACCTCTATTTCGACTCTAAAGCCAAGTTTAACAGAATTTATACAAATCACTTCTTAGAAAAGAAACAGTTTCTTCTTCCTTATCTATTGAATTTGATAATTGATCAACTATTATTGGTTTAACCTGAGGTTCCCAAACTTTTCCGAGTCGCGGCGACTTTTTTCAAATAAAATTTTTCCATGTCGCCCCACTAAGTAAAAGTAGGTATGTCTAATCGTAAGAGATAAAAATAAATAACAAATCAATTTTTCTCCCCTCAATTTTTTTTCTAGTTATGGCAAATGTCTTGTTTCACTTAATTATAAAACTTCGCGGCGCACCTGTGAAGAGGCCGCGGCACACAGTTTGAGAACCTCTGGTTTAAATTCAGACCAAATTATATTATATACCTTTTAAAACTTCACATTGGGACTATGGACTTTCAAAATAGGATTCAATTAATTAAATTTCAAAAGAAGGACTAGTCGCAATTAAAAATTGTCTATTCCAATTTCGAAAGTGTATAGTCCCAATGTGAAAATTTCAAAGGTGTAGACATGAATTTGAGTTTTAATAAATGTACTCATTTGATTACTTCCTATCTGAATTTTTTTTTTATTAACTCTTAGTGAGTGCAGCAATCTGCCTAAAAAGGCAATAAAAGCGTTTTTTATGATAAATACAAAATAATTAAAAATTCACTGACAAATATTTATTTTTTAAAAAAATTGGAAAAATGTTGATGAGAGGCGACCTTATCAAATTGTTCCCTTTTTTCAAGAGTACAAAAAGAAACATTTTTCGAGTTTCTTTGGCGAAATTAATATTTCCTATATCTATATAAAATAGTCTACTAGAAATAAGTATAATCCCTTCGAAATTCAAATATTTATTTTTTTAAAAAAATTGTAAAAATATTGATAAAGGGGGATCCTTATCAAATTGTTCCTTTTTTCAAGGGTACAAAAAGAAACATTTTTTGAGTTTCTTTGACGAAATTAATATTTCCTATATCTATATAAAATACTCTACTTGAAATAAGTATAATCCCTAGGAAATTCAAATATTTATTTTTTAAAAAATTGGATGAATGGGACCCTTATCAAATTGTTCCTTTTTTCAAGGGTACAAAAAGAAACTTTTTTGAGTTTATATTTCCTATACCTATATTAAATACTCTACTAGAAATAAGTATAATCCCTCCGAAATTCAAATATTTTTTTTTTAAATTTGGAAAAATGTTGATAATGCGGGACCCTTATCAAATTGTTCGTTTTTTCAAGGGTACAAAAAGAAACTTTTTTCGAGTTTCTTTGACGAAGTTAATATTTCCTATATCTATATAAAATACTCTACTAGAAATAAGTATAATCCCTTCGAAATTCAAATATTTATTCTTTAAAAAAATTGGAAAAATGTTGATAAGGCTGGACCTTTATCAAATTGTTCTTTTTTTCAAGGGTACAAAAAGAAAGGGACCTCTCTTATAAAATCTTATTATAGTTCATGGATTTCAATGTCCTCAGTCTTCACCATCTGAGTTCTAAAGTCAGGTCGGATGCCATCATATTTGAAAATAATTCCCTATTTATAATTAAAATTATAATAATATTTTATTTATTTGAATATTTCTAAAATTTATTCTCTTTTCTTCGATATATATAATATGTATGATGGAAGGGGAAACGATTAAGATTTTTATGAATTGTGAATCCCATGTTTCAAGCCGCTTTGAAGTAAGTTCTCGGTGAAGTGTTAACTGTTAACAGTTAGCCTCACCTCTCGCAAAGGGCTCATTAGGACACCAGTGCGGGTGATCGAACACCCACACATACCCTAGCCCTTTGTCGCTTTGGATAGCGTGATTCACGCAGAAACACTCACGACTATATGCACATATACAAGGATATATAAAACCACCCCGAATCCCACGTGTACACACGCAGACACGTGGGAGGGGATTCAATATATCTAGGTGGCCATGACCATTAAAAAATTGCTGCTTATAATGACATTTGATCACAAACAAAAATAAAAATAAAATAAAAACAGGTCACATATTTTTCTAAAAATATTCTGATTCCATTAAAATAAAAAATTCCACAATTAATAATTATTATATTTCCTGATTAGTTCTTTTTTATTTTTTTATATTTCTGTTAGTATTATTTATGTTATAAAGAATAGGGAATACTGAAACCTGGGGACTCTTACTGTATGTTATTTTTATTTAAATGTAATAATCTGTACGTGTAGTTTAGTGTAAATTAGTTTAGTTAGGCGACTGTGGCTCAGTGGATAGAGTGTCGGGTCGCTGACTAGATGTATGCTGGTTCGAGACCGAACTTGGGCAGATATTTGCAGTCGCCTCCTCTTGGAAAGCAATGGCAACCTATCAAGAGTATAATTGCCTATTAAACCTCCCCAAACTAGCCGTTCGGAACCGGCGTTAAAAAGTAGGTCCCGTATATCTGTATAAAACAACTAAACACACTCAGCACAGGTATATGTGGAGAGGTGCCGACGCCCCTTTCGGGTATGGCACTATAAGGGCCGGTTGTATGCCGCAAAGTAAATGCTTTTTACCATCTACCATTTGTTAGTGGTAAAAAGCATTTACTTTGCGACATACAACCGGCCCTAAGAAGAAGAAGTCTAGTTAGTAGTTATACTTCGATAACTTTTTCAAATGAGCCAGGCTTTAACTCGAGTCTCCTGGTCAGGAATTTCGAAAAAGACTTTCGACCCCGGCTCACACTACCCCTGTATTTAAATTACTAAGATATGTATTGATGAAGAGTTTTTTGACCCCAATAAGAGGTGCGGGTGTGAATTAGACCTTCTCAAAATCGGACAGGTCTGACTGAGTGTCTGGATCATGTCTTTGATGATATTAACTTCAAAAATAATGAGTAATGAAATTATGAAGATTTGTAGGTATTTTCTTCCAAATGTTCTTGACCTTGATTTTGTTGGTAAATTTCAGTAATACTGCAACATATAGGCAAATAAACCAAGAACAGTAACTGAATTGAATGAAAAAATGATTCAATATTTTAACACCCCCCCCCCCATTTCGGGTAGAAAGTTTGTACATTTCTAGTTTTCTGGAGGCCTACAGATTAATGTATACAAGTTTTGGTTGAGTTTCGTTCCAAGCGCTAGAATTCTCATTTTTTGAACCTCCCTCAATTGGGTGTTTTTTTTTGAATTTCTTTAAACAAAAGTTGTCAGAAATCACATCCTACTCTACAACTTTGCTTATAACAGAATTTGCAGTAAAATTAATAATTTAGGAGTTATTTGATAATTTATATTAATGGCCCCCGACCACAAACCCCATTTTGTCGTCATAATATCAACATTTTTCTATAGCTATCATATAAGTTAGAAGACAAGATCCAAATATGAAATTTTATCAAAATACCTCTAGCTGTTTTTATGACAACTGGGAGCAAAATTTACGCGGACACCAGAAAAAGACACGACAGTAATTTCGTTGAGGTGGTTTTCTTTCATAATTTTACTTGAAACGTGTACATCCAAAATTTGGGGCGATATGGAGCAATGTACAGACAAAACCTTAATTTTATGTGGTCCATGGATGCTGTGGATGTGGGACATTTCTAAAATTTCAAACATTTAGAGTATTTTCATAAATAAAGGTCGATTTCAAAATTTCAGGAGGATCTTTAAATTTTCAAATTATTATCCGTTATTTCAAATATTTTTACATTATTTGTATAGGAAAGTATATTGGTTCTCGAAATGAAATAAAATTGTTGCATAGTTTCAAGGGGTAATTAAAATGAAGGATTTTGTCTAAAAGAGTGCGGATAGAAGGTTAGAAATCCCTGCGTGGTATATTTCCAGTTCAAGCATGTCAAAGACAAGTTCAGACGAGTTTTAGTCGAATAAAATTGTTCTCGCTGATGAACTATTAAAATAGTAATAATACAAAAAAAGGAATAAATAAAGATGATTCGGGAATCTTTGGACTAATCCATTTCATAACTCTCAATATATAAGATCGGAAATAACTAAGAGGGCTATAGACAAGTCATAGCTTGCTTATAGCAATAGAATTAGGAGAATTTTAATATTTTCTTATATAGGACGGGCTGATTCATTGTGGAAGATGGTCGATTTCAATCTCATAGATTGTGGAGTATAATTTCTAACTCCTACCCCCACTCACACAAAGAAGTATCCGTTTGGGGCGAAGGTCCCAAAATATATTTTTAAAAAATCTAATGTTAAATTTGAAAAAATAACGATGCCGTATTCGATGAAATTTAAAAAAAGCGAAGATTAAAATAAAATTTCAAAAATGAACGATACTTTTTTGGCCAGCATCCCCTGGTTGAAAAGTCATCAACCGCCACTGATATACATATAGTTTATATATTTAAAATGTTAATGTTCCATGAGCCACCCACCCTCTGACCCAACTATCGCATTCTTTACTATGAATAATTGACGAAGTTGTTTGATGTCCTTCGATTGAAGGAAATTTGATCCTCCCTGGTGCCCTTTCGAAATGGTATAATTTTAGTTTCTGTGTTGCCAGGAAGTGAGGTAGGGTTGGGTCAGGGATCAATCAACCCTCTTAGGTTAACCTTCGGGTTATAAGTAGGAAGAATAATTTTAAAGATTCGATAGGTCTCTGAATGTTAATTAATATAAATAAATATTGTTTCGAACTCCTCACCACAAAAATTCCACCCCTATAAGTAATTCAATTCAAAAAAATCTCAGATTAGGATATCCCCTTTAGATAGGAAACATAATTATAATATAGGGAAGAAGTGATAGAAAAAAGATAAAAGTTTAATGTAGAAAACTTAGATCTGGACTAAGAAAAATATTCAAATATTTTTCTTATGCATTCCTCTAGGGTTCAAATTTACTTAATTTGTTATTTAGAGCAGTGTTCTTCAACCTTTGTCATCCCGCAGAACCCTTTTTTGAGATAGATTTTTTATGGAACACTTCGTCCAATAGCAGAGCCAGATTTGATTTTAGGGGGGTGTCTTATTAATTGCATATTACATGTTATGAACAAGGTGCGTCTCTGCCTTTGTTATAAAAACTTTTTATACATATAAGATATAAATTTGCATTTATTCAAACAAAAGATAAATATTCCATATAAAATATAAAGTATTTGTATTATCCTTTTAATTTTAGTATTGACTCGCGGAACCGCTAAAGCGTTTGAGTGGAACCCTAAGGTTGAAGTACACTGATTTAGGCCAAAGGTAACACTAATGGTCTTTTAACAAAGACAGAATTGCTTTAAATATAAAATAATTGAATTAAAGAATTTTAATTAATTAAATTTATTTTAAAATATAATAATATTATAATTATACTGGGGTCAGGTTGGGAGAGTCGTTATAGAGCATGCCTTCATGCGGGTTGAAGCCCGACTCGCTGCAAATTTTTGACCGGCTATACGCTATAATCTGATCCCTACACTAATTTACACACACTCCCACAAACAAACACGAATACAAATGGTCAAAATGGGCTATAGTTCCCATAAAAAAATTATAATTATATTAAAATATGCTGAAAAAATGATAAATTTACTTTCGAAAGGAACAAGAGACCTTACTCTTACTGGTGTGCAGAACTTTTCTGCCTTATAAATGTGGTCCCCACTTCAAAAAAAGTTTGAAGAACACTGATTTAGGAAATTTAGTCCATATATATTCCATGAAAAAATTACTCGATATTCGGTAAAAATAACTCAAATCTTCCTATTAAGCAAACTTATCATTCTGATTAAATTAACGATGTATCTTCTGCTTAAATAACTCAAAATACGCGTATTTATAATATTCTTATTTATTTGAGATTCCAGTTTCTTAAGCCTTGATTTTATATTAATCCGAGGGGTGACCCGCGATTGGAAGTAGGTGTACACCTCTTTGGAAGTATTTTGGAAGTACTTGGAAATATTTGGAAGTACCTGGAAATATTTGGAAGTACTTGGAAATATTTGGAGGTACTTGGAAATATTTGAAAGCACTTGGGAATATTTGGAAGTACTTGGGAATATTTGGAAGTACTTGGAAATATTTGGAAGTACTTGGAAATATTTGGAATTACTTGGAAATATTTGGAAGTATAAGTGGAAGTAGGTGTACAGCATATTAGGTCGCGGTTCATCCCTCGTATTAATCAAAAGACATTTTTTGGAAATAATACTATAAATTAGACAATTTAGCTTCTCTCGGCTAATTACTATTTTCTAATTTACATTCAATTAGTTTTATATTTAGGTATATGTATAATAAAAGTATAAATTGTGCCATCTTTGAAAAATATAAAATAAAATAATTTCATAAATAAAAAAAAGGTAACTGTTTTATCGAAATCGGACAGAGTTAAATTTTTTAACCACCAATTAATATCTCTGAAATAAATTTTTTCGATATTCATTATATAAAATTTTATTCTAAAAGTTAACGCTGTGAATTCATTCAATTTGTTTTATCAAAATAGTTTTTGAAATATTTCGCGAAAATACACTTTAAAAAAAGAAAAACCCTATTGTCATGCATGATTACAATATTTCACTATACCCTATATGCTAAATTAAAAATTGAATATCATGAAACTAAAAAAGGTTATTATTAGCCAGAAGAGTAGGAGGCTAATTTGGGTTAGTTGATAGGGTGAATTTATTTCCGGTCTTTGACACCTGACAGCTGCCGATAAGAGTGAAAATTAAAAGGGGAGACATTTGAGGTAATGCGCTCTTTTTAAATCAAAAACCTTTTACAGAATAATTTACGGTTGAATGACATTCCCTAAATACAAACATTTATGATATAGACAAGCTGCTGCCCGGGAGTTCACTTTGGGAGAAAACTTGGGCATGAGGGCTTTTTAAAGAAAATGTTTTTAAGAATAATAGATTCGCCAACGCTATGTGTAGTTTTCAATATACATTTTTAGAATTCTCTATCAAAAATTCGATTTTTTTTCTAATGAAATTGAATGCAAGGATGGCCCTGCGCCAGGAAGATGAATCAGCCCCTCGGAATCTCGAAAGACCCTTCCTTGCCTTACTGAAGAGAAGAAGAAATTGATCAATTAAAAGTGTGGAGGCGTAAGTGTTTGTGCACCAGGATTTTGAAGGTTGCAGGGTATAAGTGTCAGGAAAGACAGAGGCCAGGAGAGAGTTCCAGTTCCTTGGCGTCATGGGACAAAAGTATTGGTGAAAGAAGTGGCCCGGCACTTTTCCAATTTAACCGATCTCTAGCAAGCACAGATTTTCATTACAGCATCCAATTTGTTTTCAGTTATGAACATCATTTCAATAAAATCCGCCTATTCGGAGGATCTTTCCTCCTTCTTTAGGATTTAAAAGTGTTAATGAAGCAAGCTAATAACTACTTCCTTCTTGTCTCCTTTAACCGTGCTTATGTTTGTCTTTGGTGTGAATTTGAAATTGACATTAACAGATAATTATGTATTAGCATATGAATTAGTTCGGTACTTTTCGAATTTATTCGCAAAGGGGAGTTTTGGGAGTTGGTGAATCGAGTGATATGCGCAATATAGGCTTTAGCAGAAGGGGGAATTATCGTTTTTAATTCATCGGAGCACATACCCTGATACTACATATAAAATAAGGAAAGCATAGAAACGGTTCTTCGATGGGCCAGAAAATTCGGTAAGAGTGTCGGGTTGTCATTATCCAGATAACACACTCGCTCTAGAAGATGTCTTCTTCAGATCTTTTTCTGATCTTATATTTTAACTAGCTGACGCCCGGGGCTTCGACCCGTCGTCACCTAGCCCCTGGCTGTGAGCGTCTATATCTATATTATACCTATATAAAATAAGAATAAAACAATATATTAAAAAAAATGATAAATGATTATATATATTAATATTAATATATAAATATATAACAAAAAAAAATTATAAATATTAATAATAAATTATTAATTATAAATTATAAATATTATATAATTAAATATTAATATATAACATTATATATATATTAATTATTATATTGCTTACCTGTCAAAATTAATTTGATCAAAAATTTAAATATATTTAAAAAATAATAATAGTTTTGAAAATAAATTGAAAATGCAAATAATTATAGAATAGGTATTAAAACAGTAAATGAATTATATATTACTTGTCAAAATTGTTCCCTTAACCAAAAATAATATTGACAGTTGAAAGATTTCCAAAAAGCTATTATCGGCCATCTTGTTTGTTTGCTTTTACCCCCCCAGAGAGGCGCTGGCGTTGTTTCCTCGAAAAAAATATTTTTTACATGCCACAGGTGTGATATCTATAAAAACACTATATATAAAAACACTCGTGTATTTGAATGGAATGTTGTGTGAAAATTTCAAAGAAATCGGTCAAGAACTTTCGGAGATCCTTCAACGTATCACTTAAGCGTAACAGTACATTTTTATTTATATCTTAATATTATTTTCAAAGATGACTTAAAAATGACTAATTTCAACTAATCAGAAGGATATTGAAACGTTGTATTTTGTGTTTGGGGCCTGATCTGGGATGGTAGGTAGGGATGTCATTGAGATTACTATTTCGAACCGAATCGGGTCAGCCAGGAGCCTTGATTGGTGACGATCAAATTTATAATGTAATTGTTATAGCTAAGATGTCGCCTAAACAATATGGCAAAACCTCTTTAAGAATTTTTATTTTATCGAACTTAGTTCACGGAATTGAAAATGAAATTGATTGGATTATGGAATTGAAATAATTATCGGAAAAGAGGTTTTTTTTATTTAATTAGTTTTTTCCTCTTATTAAAAACAAGGACTAAAGAGATGATCAAGGACAGTCGATGGTGGAGAAGTAATCTCGGAATCGAGGCTCAAAAACAATGTATGCATAAATTCATGTAAAATAATTGGTTTAATAAATTTATCGAACTTAGTTCACTTTTATAATCAATTTTAAATAATTGAACCGCGTATGTTTAAATAATTTCCATGACTTTTAGCCTGCAAATTTTGCATTTCAATAAACCATTTAATTATTATTTTTTAATTGAAAAGGATTCTAAATTTCATTTTTCCTTTTCAATGATAAAATAATAATGAAATGATCTATCGAACTGCAGAATTTGCAGGCTAAGTCATGGAAATTATTTAAACTTACGCGGCCCAATTATTTTAAACTCTAAGAATGTTCTATAATCTTAAATACATCTTTGAGATTAAACATTTAGGGGTAAAATACCAATTAAATATAAATATAATAATAGTCTGATAGTTCGGTTCTGAATTCCAATCAAGGTATCAAGAGAAAGTTTGGAGGCCCTCTTCTTAAATGAGAACCCTATTTGTGACTGAGACTGATTTGATTTCTTTTCGGCGTCGTCGTCGTTGAGTATACAGTCCTGAGACTGGTTTGATGCAACAATCCGATCTCCACTCGACTCTGTCCATCCTTAAGCTGTTTAACCTCTGCACTAGAGTCCCATATCTCCAATTATTTGGTTGAAATATTCTAATCTGAGGTCTTACCTTCCCCTTTCTTTCCCACCTCCCCCTGCAAGATAGCCCTAAGCAGTCCCCCATGTCTCAGTGCTGTGCCCCATCATCTGACCGCTTCTCTTCTTCAGACTCTTCCACAATGGATCTTCTTTCTCCGATAATTTTCAAGAACTTCTTCATTGTGATTTATCCATCCATTGATATTCATCATTCTTCTGTAGGCATAACATTTCGATTATCTATTTGGGTGGTGTTTACGTTTGAACTGTGACGAAACGATTAATTACGCCATATTTACTATTTAATTCAGAGAAAATTAAAAAAAAGAGGAATCCTGAAGAAGAAATACTAGTGCTATAAAATAAAACCGACTTCAAAAAAATTAAATGGAACAAATAAAATAATAATAACTCAAAAATAAAATAAAATACACTAAAAGGTATAAAATAATTATCTAATTTAGTTACAAATAAACGACGAAATATTAACACGAAATCACTTTTTGAAGTCGGTGCCAAAACATATACATTTTATGAATCGAACTCGACAGATCTTACTTAGTACGTTTGGCGCGTACGCTCGCTTATATAGTTTGTTTATCACCGACTTCAAAAAGTGATTTCATGTTAATATTTCGTCGTTTATTTGTAACTAAATTAGATAATTATTTTAAACCTTTTAGTGTATTTTATTTTATTTTTGAGTTCTTATTATTTTATTTGTTGTTTTTTTTAAAGTCGGTTTTATTTTTTTTATTAAAATTATTTTTATTTTTCTCTTTTAGTGATGTTATTAATAGTGACTTAATATAATACTTTGCATGCATCTCGTAAGAAAGCGTTGGCGAATGAATCAGAAAATGATAATAAAATTCAATTCATAAATATAGAAATTCTCTCGAAACGTTTGCGGGTTTTAAATGAATATTTTAAGATTTTTTTTTATAAAAGATTTTATTTATTATAATTTTGATTATTTTCTCATAAGAATTGGAGATTTACGTTATTTCGCCCTTTATCATATCATCAGAACCTGACCAAATTAATATGGGACCAACCTTAAGGTACCCCTTTCTAATAAAAAAAATCATCGAAAACGGTCCACGTTGCAAAAAGTTCTCGCTGAACATACATAAAATAAATAAATAAATAATTAGGTGTCTTGACTATCTTAGAGGTATACTGATCAAAACGCAGAAAAAATCATTTAAATCGGTTTATAAACAAAGAAGTTATGCCTGAACAAACATAACAAAAAAGGTCCAATACCAATGAAAAAAAAAACGGGACCAATCGGAAACTATAGTAAACCTAATGCAAAAAAATCATCAAAATCGGTTTACAATTGGAGAAGATATCAGGTAATATAGACAGAGAAAAAAATCAGAAGAATTGAGAACCTCCTCCTTTTTGAAGCCGGTTAAAAATACCACAATACTTAAAATGCACAGAGTGCACAAATTTTCTGCACACCCATAATATATTCAGGCTTAGAGAGTTAATTTTTATGAACAACTAGCTTCAAGGCCCGCCTTCGGCGGGCCTTTTTGCTAGCCGGGGGGCTTCGCCCCCTGGACCCCCACGTGGCTGCTTTATTGATGTTTTATTAGTAACAGAGAATAAATATAATTGTTTTATTATAAAGTCTTAAATAGACATAATTTGTGATTCTATTTAACTGCAATATACACTCATAACAAATAAGATGAAACAAATATTTAAAATGTATTAAAAATCTCTATTTATAAAAAATTCTCTTATTCTCAAGCTTGAGTTGTTTATCATAAAAGAATTTAGTCTTATTGATTTTAAGTCGATTTTTCCACGTTTTCAGTAGAGCTTGCCATTAATAGTCAAAACATCAAAAATGGAATGCAATAAGGTTATTCCTCTACTATTAGATAAGAATCGATCGTTATTTTTGATTTTAAGTCCATTCCTCCATGTCTTCAGCAATGGTTACCAATAATAATCGAAGGGTCAAAAATCTAATGTAGAATTGTTATTCCTCAAGTATTAGATAAGAATCGATTGGTATTTTTGATTTTAAGTCGATTCCTCCATGTCTTCACCAATGGCTACCAATAAAAACCGAAACGTCAAAAATCGAATGTAGAATGGTTATTCCTCGACTGTTAAATGAGAATCGATCATTATTTTTGAAATAAAGTCAACATCAGGCGCGGATCCAGACCTCTGATTTGGGGGGGGGGGCGGTCGCCGGTATATAAGATCTACTTTTGATCTCGGAAGTGTGTCGCAGTCGAATTGTCCAAGCGGGGGGTGGGGGGGCGGCCAGAGACGCCCCCCACATAGAACTTTATTTTCTTCAATTTTAAAATTTAATGTTATATAACAAAAAAAGATTAAATAAACATATAAAAATTGTTGATCTCCAATGCTTTGGGGGGGGGCGGTCGCCCCATCGCCCCTGGATTTGCGCATGGTTAACATGAACTGCAAATAGCAAGTGATATCTGATTAATAATGAAGGAATAAACATATTAATATTTCAAATGAATTTGGATAAAGTTTAGCAACGATCCGTTGCAGTTTATTTAATTAAATAACAATTTTTGAGTTCGTCAATTAAATTGTCAAATTAATATTTGTGGGATTTAAAATTCATTGTAATTAAGTACCTTGAGGACCACAAAAAAGGTCATATATAGTTTTTTGTAAAATTATATTTTAAAGTACTTTATTTTAGAATAAGATAGTACATTGGATAAAGTTTAACAACGATCCGTTGGAGTTTATTTTTTAATTTTTGTTTTTAAATGTACTTTAAAAAAATAGATAGTTTTTTTAAATCTGTGTTGCATTATTAAATTCCTCTTCAACGATAATGTGGTTAGATCTCTTTTCTCTATGCTATTAAAAATAAATGACATCTCAAAAATGTGACAGATAGGGCTGCCAACACAAAGTTAGTTTGCTAGTTTAGTTATTTTATTGTTTGGCAAGCTAGGTTGGCTAAACCCATTTTGTTTTAGTATTTCGTGAATTTTCCAATTTTCCGGGCAACTTTTCCAATTTTTTTTTACGTATTAACCTGAATTGGACTATTACGAACATTTTAAAAAAAAATTAGCCAAATCGGTCCAGGCATTTGAGAGATCCGCGCTTACAAAGAAAAAGAAATTCATTTTTATTATATAGATTAAGGATAAAAAAATTAGTTAAGAACAACATGGTGATTTTCGTATTTTTGATCCGACAAAAAGGGACTAATAAAAATGACACTAATCAAAGTGTTGACTTCCATTCTCGACCAGGGCTAAGAAAATTAAAACTTGATTTCTCGTCTTTCTAGTCGTTTCTCTGTTGATATTCTCCACTTGACTAGAATTGTCTCTCTTGTCGTTTATCGAGCCTCCTAAGTAAACGCACCCAAAAATATAAAAAGAAAAATTAAGAGTTTAACAAAGGACATTCGAAGTTCAGAAATGTAAAGTTAATTTTTCAATTTTCATAAGTTTTGTCAATTTTTCTTTCATATTGTAAAAAAGAAAAAAAAACAATTATGAACTTGTCAAAATATTTCCAATATCTTTTTCATATGTCCATTGATGTTTAAGAAGTGGAACCAAAAGAACAGAAGTCATGCCCAGGTGCCAGGGTTCTAACCTTTGAATGTTTTTGTTCCCATTTTCAGTGAGCAAGAACAAAAAAATAATTTTATATTTAGTAAAATTAAAATTTCATGAAAACAAGATTTTTATTTACTTACTTTCAGGTCTATGTTTAAAACAGTAGATAGAATAATGAACATTTGTAAAATTAATCATATTAATAGATAATTTAATATTTCCTTTCATTTTTTTTTTAATTTTCTTAAATAGAAGTGTGAAAATTTTGATAAATAATTTATTTGAAAATTTTTTATAAAAAATAAAACCGACCTCAAAAAAATTAAATTCAATAAATAAAATAATAAAAACTCAAAAATCAAATAAAATGCACTAAATGGTATAAAATAATTATCTAATTTAGTTACAACTAAATGATGAAATTTTTAGATGAAATCACTTTTTGAAGTCAGATTTTTTTATGATAATGATGAGAGAAGGAGTTACACCAAAAAGGTGCAACCCCTAAAGGCCTGGGTTGGCCCCTCCATCGTGAAAAGAAGAAGAAATAAATTTATGGGTTGGGCGGGGGTCGAAGGTATCTGTGGATACGGGTCTTAAATAGCTGAAGGTTATAAGTCGCGGGAAAGATGGTGGCAGGGAGCGAGTTCCAGTCTCTGGAGGTCATAGGGATAAAAGAGTTGGCGAAAGCGCTTGTTCGACTTTTATCCAATTTGACAGCAGTGGTGCTGAGCGTTTGAAAACCGCGTGTTTCTCGTAAAGAGGGCATTAGGGGGGATAATTGATTTTAGCTCGACTGAACAGACACCGTGATAGTATCTGTAGTACAGGGAAAGGGCAGAAACGGTTCTTGGGCTAACGGAGCTAGGGAGTCAAGTGAGTTGGTTAGAGCCGGGTCTCCTATTAGTTTAATTGCTCGCTTCTGAATTGCATCCAGTGTAGCAAGAGAATGCTTGGAGGCACCCTCCACAGATGAGAGCCATATTCGAGACAGGGACGAATTTGAACCTTATACAGTATAAGAAGTTAACTTGGAGTATAATAGCGTCTAGACCTAAATAGGAGACCAAGCTTGCGCGCTGCAGCTTTAGCAGTGGTTGAGATATGGTCATTCCATGAAAGGTCAGACCCTAGAGTTACGCCTAGCATTGAAATTTTATCCCTGAATTCTAGTGAGTTTGTGCTAGTGAGTACCAAACAATGTCCAAATGCGAATCTAAAAAGTACATTTTCAAGGTCATATTGTATCCCATTAACTGATAACACTTCAACAAGTTCTTAACAAGTTCCTTGTAGTTGTCAGCTATCACATTTCCAAAAATTACATCTAACTTGTCTGAAAGCGTATTTCTATCCCACGGATTTGCGGCCTAATAAATATGCCTTCTTTTAACTTCTCTACTATCACTGAGTTTAGGAAATGTTTTTCTCAAATACTCAAAACACTCGCCGAGTGTATCCAAAGCCTAAACAAAATTTTTCATCAGTCCTAACTTTCTATGCAAGGGTATAGTAACAAAATCGCCTCGCTGTTATACTCCCAGTCAACTTCTTATATTGTATAATGCTCAAATTCGTCCCTGTCTCGAATATGGCTCTCATCTCTGGAGGGGTGCCTCCAAGCATTCTCTTACTACACTGGATGCAATTCAGAAGCGAGCAATTAAACTAATAGGAGACCCGGCTCTAACCAACTCACTCGACTCCCTAGCTCACCGAAGAACCGTTTCCCCTCCTAATGCCCTCTTTACGAGAAACACGCGGTTTTCTAACGCTCAGCACCCCTTCGCTGTCAAATTGGATAAAAGTCGAACAAGCGCTTTCGCCAAGCCTTTTATCCCTATGACCTCAGAGACTGGAACTCGCTCCCTGTCACCATCTTTCCCGCGACTTATAACCTTCAGCTATTTAAGACCCGTATCCACAGATACCTTCCACCCCCGCCCAACCCATAAAATTATTTCTTCTTCTTTTCACGATGGAGGGGCCAACCCAGGCCTTTAGGGGTTGCACCTTTTTGGTGTAACTCCGTCTCTCATCATTATCATAAAAAATTCTGTTTTTCTCAAGTTAGTAATAGCTAGCTATCTTTGCCACTTTATTTTTAACCGACTTCATTATTTATTAAGTAGCTATATTAATATAGCTATTTAATTGAAGGAGACAATAAAAGTAGTGTCTTCTGCTGGAATTATAAATTTTATTTATTTATAACGAGACCATAGTTTCGTTATAAATAAATAAAATTTATAATTCCAGCAGAAGACACTCTTTTATTGTCTCCTTCAATATATAAAAATTCTGCTACTCTCGGCAAAAACTTTCAATTTAATAGCTATTTAATATTAGTAGTTTTAATTGCAGTTAAAACACATGAAGCTATTAAACAAATGAGAAATCTAAAGACAAAGTATCTTTACGTTAGTTCAACATACACCAGTACTGTAGAAATATTAGATATGTATTTGAAAATTTGAATTTTACACATATAGGAATTATTAATATAAAAGTCGCCATTTCATATCATTAATACGTTTTGAATTATATGAATTCCAATGAGGCCTGGATAGACTTTCAAAAAAAAAAAAAAGAAAGTCTAAGTTAAGCCGGGTGCGGATACCTGAAACCATACAACTATAAAACTATAAAATGTAAGTGTTCCGCAAAAAATCAAGGTGATTGAGAAAAACGGATTCGATATTCGTTATTAGCACATCTGAATACATAAAGATCACTTAGTTTTATTTAAAGGAAAATTTCATTGTTTATCGGTGTAATTAAAGGAATCGTAGGGAGTTGGACATGACTTTAAATTAAATACAAAGTTTTTTATTCAAATAGCCCAAACGTTTTGTTGCTTGTTCGCAACTTCATCAGTGGCTGAAATAGCGAAACAAAGCCGTTAGAAATCTTTTATTAATCAATTATTTCATTTTTACAAAAGTACAATGGTTAGTTTTTCTCTCACCTCATTTATTAAACTTATTTGTCTGGAGTTTTGACTAAGAGAAAAACCATTTTCAAACAGTATCCTTACAAATCACTCAATTTTATCAATAATATAAAACATAAACCTTTTAAAACAATATAATTGTTTCCTGTCAAAATAATTAAAGAATCAAATTGAACAAAGAATTTTTTTATATTTAGAAGTTTCGAACCAGCAAGAACGTTTGGCCTATTTGAATAAAAAACTTTGTATTTCCTTTATTCCTTTAATCATTTATAGTATTTTAAGTAGTTTCATTGAATTTGAATAAAACAACCCTTCCGCTGCCTAATATATAAAGAGAAATTTATTAAAAATTGTATGACATGCATTCATTAATAATTTTAATTAATTTCATTGCTGGTTTGTTATAAAAGAGTGTTGTATACTTTTTACTTTATCCAATGCGAAGCATGGGGAAAGTATTGTAATGGGTCTCGCGGCAAGCGCCACTTCCAAGGGTCCTCAGGTAAAGACTACGGAACCTATGGACTCAATTAAAGTAACAAATTGTAGTATTCAATTAGGTTCAAGCTTGAGTTGTTTACCATAAAAGAATTTAGTCTTTTTTTATTTTAAGTCGATTCTTCCACGTTTTCATTAGAGGTTGCCATTAATAGTCAAAACATCAAAAATGGAATGCAATAAGGTTATTCCTCTACGTATTAGATAAGAATCGATCGTTATTTTTGATTTTAAGTCCATTCCTCCATGTCTTCAGCAATGGTTACCAATAATAATCGAAGCGTCAAAAATCTAATGTAGAATTATTATTCCTCAAGTAATAGATGAGAATCAATCGCTATTTTTGATTTTAAGTCGATTCCTCCATGTCTTCAGCAATGATTACCAATAATAACCGAAATGTCAAAAATCCAATGGAGAATTGTTATTCCTCGACTGTTAAATGAGAATCGATCATTATTTTTGAATTAAAGTCAACATGAACTGCAAATTGCAAGTGATATCTGATTAATAATAAAGGAATAAACATATTAATATTTCAAATGAATTTGGATAAAGTTTAGTCAACGGTCCGTTGCAGTTTATTTCTATTCATAAAACATATTTCATTGTTAAAAATTACCCTTTAAAAGTTATTTTGTTTTCAATTTTCTTTTCTTTTTCACTTTCTTTTTTTCACTCTCTTTTATTTCTAGAGACAAGAGGTGTGATATTTGTTAAAAATATTTGTTCCATCCCTGGGGAGCATCCTTCAGGTGGGTTCGCAAGAGGAGCGTGTGTATCTGCCAAGCAGACAAGTCAAGAGCCACCTACCTCGCTAAATGCATATTTATGTCAATGGCATTTCTGTTGGTCTATTGAGGCATTGAACGCACAAACCCCTGAGAATCCGTCCTGTCCATCCGGCCGTCTGTCACGTTCCAGGTGAGTCTCTGTGTGTGTGTGTGAGGTAGAAGGTAGAAGGGTGCGTGTGCTGTGTGTGGGAGAGAGGGATGTCAAAAGACAACAGAAAAGAACAGATAATATGATGATCCTGAATGAGAGGACGAAACGGGAGGGCAAATGAAACAGACAGCACGACGAGTGTATCAATGACAAAGGGGATCTTGACACTAAGATTCTCTGACAGGGTCCGGGGACAGCGTGTCCCCCACGACATGAAACCTCCTTCACTTTTAATTGGGCCCTCAGACTCGTTAATTCTCAAATTATCCCACTACTTCCAGCAGCCCTGAAAGGGTTAATTTGTGTTCAATGTCTCAGCCTTTCAATAAGTTTTTATTTTATCCATGCGAATCAGATAAATTATTGTAATTGGTCTCGCGCCAAGTGGTACTTTAAGGACGTTCTCTAATAAATCGATTTTCTTGTAATCCTTTTAAAAATTTGAATACACATATTTATAAGTGTCCTTTATACGTAGAAATTTTTTTCAATAGTCCTTGCGGAACTAAATTTATAAATATTGACCATTGAAATTTGCATATTTAACACGCGAACCCTATCCCGATTGATGTTAAAGCGACTGTTTCATTAAATAACAATCGTAATTTTCTTGATATTATTTTGAAAAACTGAGAATCATTAACTGAAGATATAACAAATATTTTCCTGTTAAAATAATTGTATCAAGCGGTATTCGTTTTGTATGAAAAATGTTAAAAGTTAGGTACTTTTGATGGTTTTCATTTTTTCTCATCATGGCATGGCAATTGAGAGATAATGACTTGGCAACGTCGCACTAAAATCACTCAATTTTTTCCATTCAAAAAAATGTTTTAAATGAATGATTGTTTCCGACACTAAGAAAATTCTTGAAAAACATATCATGTCTCTCTACCACACGGAAGCTCTGCAGCAGAACGTATATTTTCTGCATTAAATTTAACCAAACAAAAAAATAGAAATTAAATTTAACCATAGAAATCTGTAATAATTTATTAACCATAACATTATTATCCAAAACCATTTATTAACTAAAGAAATGCTTAAAAATACTAGTTATCATGAATGCCAACCTCCTCATGATCTTTTTAGGAGTTTAAATAATTAAGCAGATAAATTTATTTTGTTTTGCGGAATGCATATCTACTTTTTTTAAATAATAAAGTGGCTCGATTTTTTAACTCATTACAGTATATTTTACTAAAATTGAATAGTACATTCGAATAAAAGCTGGCGGCAGCACTGCAAACAACCCGACAATATCCGAATTATTTATATTACTAATTCTGATATTAAAACTACATAAATATTCAAATTTTCAAACACACCTAAATAACTCCCCTCTCAAAATTTGAATCAAAATAAAATTCATACACTTTAATTTACGACAAACACACTGAATCAGAAATAATTTATTAGAGTTGTTTTTAAAATAACCTCCTCCTTTTTTTCAAAGTCGGTTAAAAATGATGAAAAATATAAAATACATTTGAAATAATTCGACTTTTCCGGATGGCCGATTTGAATTAAACCCTTGCTGTGAAATCTCTCAAGTTTCAAATTTCGTTTCATTGATATCATCTAGCCTTTTCGTGATAATCGCGACCATAGGACAACACACATACTGACATACATTTCAAATTCCAATGATTTAATATTGGATCTAGGAGATCCTGAAACTTTTATTTCCGGTAAAAACTCAGATTCAAATTTATGAGGCTATAATTTACGGTGACCATACGTCCTTTATTTAAGAGGACAGTCCTTTATTTCACTGCTCTGTCCTCTAACATTATTTATTTTCTAAAATAGGCGTTCTGTCTCATTTTGTAAAGAGCTATCAGACTTGTAGGCGGTCCCTCATTAACTGACACTCTCGACCCCCTAGCCCATCGTAGATCTGTCTCCGCCCTTTCCCTTTTTGTATAGATATTACCATGGCTTTTGTTCTGACGAAATAAAATCGATAATCCCACCAAAGGCTTCATTTGCGCGAAATACACGATTCAACACCCCTACTCGCTTAAACTGGATACTATTCAAACAAACGCATTCGCCAATTCATTTATCCCTATAACATCTAGAGACTGGAACTCTCTTCCTCCGATCGTCTTTCCAGCAAATTATAACCTTCAATCTTTCAAGACCAGCATCCACAGATAACTTCGACTCCTACCCAATCCCTAAATCTCTTCTTATCTTCACGATACAAGGGTCCACCGCGGACTACAGAGTTGTACCTTCTTGATGCAACTTCTTCTTGTATCAATATCATTATAAAAAAAAGTCGACTCATATAACTATTTATTCGGGTTGTTCGAATCATGATAATACTAAATTGTGCACGATTATGGTCAGATATTTTTTACCCAATTGCGGTGTCAGAGTAAAAGTTTTGAATATAAATAATCTTTCTGGAGAAACTTCAGATATATTAACAAATTGCATCAAGGAATCACTGTCAAAATTTGAAATTACTAATAAATTACTCGTTTTGTGTGCTGACAATACCAACAGCAATTTTGGTGGTTCCCAGAGAAAGGGAAAGAATAATGTTTTATTTAAAATGCAACAATCAAGTAAACATAAATTGATAGGCGTGTAATTGTGCTCTTCCCACATATTGAACAATTGCAAAGTATCAAAATTAATGTTATTTAAATTTTTACAATGTGTGTTTATGTGTAGGGGAGACCAGGGTCACATTTTCCATAGGAGCACGTTTTCCAACTCGCTTTTGTTTTTAAATAAGTAGTTAAATGACCCAGGCCGGCCAACTGGCTGAATTAGCAACCCAGCATCCATCATCTACGAAAGTTTTAGTTTAGTAGTTGCTGCTACATCGTCGACAGAGCTGTTTTCTTAATTTTTTCAACGAGGAGTAAATTTTCAGTTCTTTATTAAAACTTAAAATAAACGAACTAGCATTTAACTTATTGTTTTGACATTGCATGTACTAAGGGTTTCTTTCTTCAGATAGATATGCGTTTGTTTTGAAAATAACTTACTTCCGCTACTACGTGTGGGTAGTGTCAAAGTTCCAAAATGGCGACGGATCATGTTTTCCAAAAGCATACGGGGCATGTTATATTATTATGCCTTTTTAGTTTCCAATAAAAAATACTATATTAAGTAACAAGCAAGGTTTATTACCTGTGTTTTACCATTTAAAGTATAGTTGGAACATTTGCCCAGATACATTTTTAGCAGGCTGGGAAACCTTTCCCCATATACGGGGCATATTTTCCAACTTCACATTCATGATCAGACTTAACCATTTGCTTTTTTTTTACTTAGGGAAAGTGGTGTAGGTTTTAGGTGAAACATGATATTAATTAATAAATTCACTGTGAAACTAAACACACTTTACTTGATTAATTAACCATTTGCTGTCAAAAACTATATTAACTTTTTTGAAAAATAATTGTGCTTGTTGTAGGTAAGGTATAGGGAATGCAATGATATCCTGTTTACTTCAAAAAGATAAAAAATAAAATGTATAAAAATAAAATTATAAAAAGTTGGAAAACTTTCACCGGTCTCCCCTAATAATTAGGATTGTTTAAAATTTTAATGTATGCATTACTATTTTCGTGATAAATGTTATAAACTTATGAATTTTATAAGATATTTTTTTATTATCTTCGATATGTCCTTTATTCCCCCCCCCCCAAATATGGTCACCGTAGCTATATATTGCGATAATTCCACATAGTTACTAGGTTAGTGAAGGTAGTTATCTCAAAGTCATTCAGCGATTCGTCCTCACATCTCCAAATGAATTCTAATTAACTAACTTATTTGTAACATATCAAAAATATTGACTGGTGGTTGATTAGCATAAAAAGCAACAGCGCACCTGTGCTTTAATTTAAATGTTGGGGCCGTGTTCGTTTGAGAATATGTTAAATGTACATGAAAGTGGCATTAAAAAAAACTGAAAACATTTCACTAACATAAAATAAACTTAATAAAATTCTTGAAATGAGGCGACTCTTCGATGATACAATCTTCAGGCTTTGAAATGAGAACTATCAATAAATTCTCTAATAATTGTCAAAGAAATAAATAATCAACTTTGACAAAATATAAAAACATCTTGTTATTATGATTAGATAAGAAAATGTCAATTAAATAAAAAGTTTTTTTTTTTAATTAAATTATTCATATTTTGAAATTTTTAATCTTTATTAAATCTTTTATGAACTTTAGTAGGCTAAAGAAGTCAAAAAATTAAAATTAGGATTGACATTTAAAAGTACCAATAGGACATATACAAATAACACAATAATTTACTTATAATAAAACACATAAGAATATATTCAAGATCAATAAAATTAAAATTGATTTACAAAATTAAATACATTATATTTTAAATTAATCCCCTTTTCAATGTCTTATATCTTATGCGAATTTATTAATTTTTAGCTCAACTTTAATATAAATTAATAAAGTTGTTATAGGGAAATAAGGACAATAGCTTATGCAAATAATGTTTATTTTTTGCCAACGTTTCGTTTCGTTTGTTGACTCCCTTAGGGCCCAAATAAATTAACTTTCTTGAATATTTGTCATTTATCAATATTCCTTCTTAAATATAAATAAATATATAAATAATATTGATAAAATGAAAAATATACAAGGAAGTTAATTTATTTGAGCCCTGAGAAGTCAACAAAGTTGACGAAACGTTGGCAAAAATAAACATTATTTGCATAAGCCATTGTCCTTATTTCCCTACAGCAACTTTATTAATTTAATCGATGGACATAAATAATCAAAATAATTTAATATAAAATTAACTTTAATGGCTATATTATACCTATTATACTAGTCGCTGGAAAATGAATGGATGTTAAGATTTTTATTGGATATATTGGTTTTTATGGTGCTATGTAATATATTTGATGTATTTATATGGTTGTTTTGATGATATGTGTGTATTTATTATATAAAAATGTAAATTGTAATTGAGATAATTCCCGTATATTCAATAAAATCCGCCTCCCTGGTGTAATGGTCAGAATAACTGGCTGGCAACCCGCAGGTCTCGGGCTCGATTCCCGGGCTATACCCAGACATTTTTTCTTTAAGTATAGGGTCTAGTAATAAAAATTAAGTGGGAGATAAATTTAAACTAATTTATCGCGCGGAGAATTTACCACTGCTCGAAGGCCCTAAAAACTTAGTAAATTGGACTATATCTAACTTTCTGAGATTTGGCTCGTGATCCCGGCTTCTTTCCTTCTACTCTGTTCTTTTCACGATGGAGGGGCCAGCCCATACATAGCCTTTAGGGGACGGACCTTCTGGTGTATCTCCTTCCTCACATCAATATCATTAAAAAAAAAAATTATGTCTAGAAATTTCCTTGGGAAATTCGTGAGGTTTATTTAGCCCATGACGAAATTATAATTTTGATTGAAATAAAAAAAAAAATAAAAAGAAAAAAACATTATTTAAATTTTTGAGGAACTCCAGCTACCTCGTGGGCTAAATAAACCTCACGAATTTCCCAAGGAGATTTCTACTCATAAAATTAACAATTTAAACATTATTGGTGCGATTTTGAAGTTTCATGATTATTAGTTATTGATATATACACTCTGCTAATGTGAAAAAGATATACCTAATAATAATACACATCTTATATGAACTATGTTTACAACTATTTATATAGGTTTATAATTGAAGGAGACAATAAAAGAGTGTGTCTTCTGCTGGAATTATTATAATTCATAAATTAATTCCTGTGAATACATTGTAATAGACTGATGAAGAGGGCAAAAGCCCTCGAAACTATAGTCTCGTTATAAATAAATAAAATTTATAATTCCAGCAGAAGACACACTCTTTTATTGTCTCCTTCAATATATAAAAATTCTGCTACTCTCGGCAAAAACTTTCAATTTAGGTTTATAATATTATATCTAATTTAGATACATTGTCACCGTGCCCATTAATCTCTAGAGTTAAGAAACATGTGAAGAGGTTTTTCATGCAGAGTGATCGAGAGGTAATCCGGGTCTCAAAGTGGGGTCTTATTGAGGCTCCTCCCAGGTTATGAAAATAAATACATTTTTTTTTATATAAATATTATTAATGTTTATGGCGAAGCTGATTGGTTCCACTGTGAACTGGCAGTCGATGATTCCGTGAAAGATTACGGCAGGGTTGGAAAAATTGTGAGGTTTTTCGGAATGATATTTATTTACCAGATGTGTAGTAAAAATTTTTCTTTAATTGAGATTGGTGTGAAATCAATTTTTAATGTGTGTTGTGATGGTGGACATACATATGATATGTTTCGGTTTTTTACAGAGAAAACCTTCTTCAGCACCTACGATGACAATTCATAAATTGCATTAGTGTTGGCCAAAGGCAAGTAACATGTTTTAAACAAATAATAGAATATAAAATACATAAGAGCCTGAGAAAACCACAGGGCTCCCTTTGACAAAAATAAGAAGGTGTAATTTACAAAATAGATTGCCCTTGGAATTTTAATAAATTTTATATTTTAAAAAAATTCTCCACAAATCCCCTTTCAAGGGCAGTCTATTTTATAGAAGACAATAGATGAAGGAACATTAGCTAATGAATTCCAAAATAATTCCAAATATTTCCAAAGACGGTGTACAGCTAATTCCAATCGGGGTTCATCACTGGGTATTTTCATTATGTTCCAAAATGTGAGCAATTGGTGGGTGATACGACTTTTTTTATTATTATTTTCGGAATCAGCACATCAAATAAGCCAGGAATTAGTTAAAATTATTGAAAAAGTTTTTTCATCGTTGGCCTGTGATATTTTTTTCTCATTTATTTATTGGCATCGGGTAAAAGCCCGTTTTGCCAGCCAATATATTCCCATTAACTCTAAAAAAAAATAATAAATAAATGGCCTGTGATATTATTCTGAAAAGCCTCCAACCCTGATGTAAAAATTATTAAATTATAAAATAAAAAAGAAAGATATTCTTTGAGCCCCGAGCCTCCTCCAATTTATTATTAAATTTGCAGCCTAGTCGTTCTTCTGCATCTGATGTTCGAACTTCCTCGGGCTGCTTTCAGGTAAGAACTTGGTTTGTGGTTCACACGCATCATCTGACAGGAGTGGAGTCCAATGATGGTCCCGAGTCCAAGCGAAGAGATAACTCGTTAACGAGGAAAGGTGCTGGGATAGTCAGATCGAGTCAATCGACCATCTTGACAGACCCAATGGGCCCAAAACATCAGACCCCGTGGGCATCCAACAGCTTTTTGTAAACAGAGAATCCCTCTTGGGATTGTTAGACGTTCATTAGCATGATAACTATAAAGTCAACAAACCGGAGAAATGAATGAATGAATGGAGCTGAAGTTTGGAGGGGGACAACAAGTCCTGCCACTCGGGATCAATGCTCCTTTCTGCATTCATTCAATAATGTCCAAATTGACATTTCAAATTTTACTATTTATTTTTTTCATAAATAATAAATGTAAAACATAAATAAATACGAATAAGTGCTTATTATAAAGTGTACTTGATAGATGTATCATAACAACACTTAGCCGAAACATTTTTACTGCTCCTAAAAAGAACTATAAAAAATTAAACCCTTTTAGTGATACTTTATTGTATATCTACCCATCCTCTTTGTTATAGGGCAACTATTAAACTATTAAACACTTGAAATTTGGCTAGACTTTGGAGTTTGATGATTCGCACATAATCAGTGACGAATTGGGGGAAAAAATCGGCCCTGGCATTCATATTATAATTATTTAACTTAAAATGTTAATAAATTAAATTAAATTAAATTTTTTAATTATACATGCTCACAAGGAAACGTTCATCATCAGTTCACCACTAGTAATAATATATTAATTCTCAACATTTTCATTAGCAAATTTAAATAAGTGTGAGTCGGATTGCATACGCAGGGTTACGTATTTTATAAGACTATTTAAAATATTTGAATTGTATTTTTTAAATTAAAATATTTGAAATACAAGCGAGCTGAATTTTTCATGTATTTTAATCAGATAGTGTTTTTTATTCTGATAAAAAAAATCACAGAGCCCAACGAGTCAAGCGAATAGCTTTTTGAAATTTTATTAAAACGAATATCTATAATTTTTATTTTAACGCCCCATCGCTGGCTATCACAAATTCTTCCTAACTTTGGATATCATTTGAATTAAAAAGAAAAGCAGTGGAATGAATGTCTTTTCCAATTTGAAATTGAGAGAGTTCAAGTTTCCGATAGAAATAGATTTAAATTTTTAAGAAAATCACAAGAGGGTTACATCTATTAGATCCGATGGAACGAATTATTTTTAATTATGTCAGAGGGGTTTATTTTTTTACAATTTCGAGAATCGTATCCTCAGTATGTCGATCAGTCTTGCTTTATTGTAAATAGTTTATTATATTTAAATTTATTAGTGGAACAGCTTCACAGTTTCTTAAGTGAGCTGGCTAATTTACTTTTCCTTCGATTATAGCTGCCACATTTACAGAGAGCGTACTGAGATTTGAAAAAGTTTTCACCATTTTCCTTAAAATATTATTGAAATTAATATATTCGACAAGTAGAATTAACGTAGCTTAAAAATTATTATAAATGTTTAAAATATATTTTCAAAAGGTTATAGTTATTAGGATTTCAATGCCTTGTAGATTATTTAATCTAATTAATTAATATTGTCTTAAATATGTGTAATTTGGCATGGTCATTTGCGCCTTCTCTCCCCTCCCCCTCCTTGTACTAGCTAGTCCTTTGCAAATTTTTTACTTACTCCCGCCCCTCTGCTGGCCCTCAGCGGACGCCACACGGCAGTAGATCGGTGCGCTACCCACGTGTCCAATTGCCTCCTATTAAACATTCAACTCATCTGACTATTTCCGGTAAATATCACAATCTAATTAGCTCCAAATTAACCATCTATCCTTCTTACTAAGTGGAAATAATTATATTGAAAAAAAGAATCAATAATTTCTTGAGATGTTGGCTCTAATATTCAATTCAAGCAAAATAATGTATAATATCTATATTTATTGCTTTAATATGTCTGAAACATCTCAAGCATTATTTTTTTGTTTGCCAAATCATGTGTGTCTGTATTCAACTCAAGAACGAAAAGTTCTTTCTTGACGCATATAGTGAATATTTTTTATACTGAGAATTGAGTAGATTTTGATCTCTCTAGTTTTATAGAACTTATAGTTCAAAAATGCAAAAAAAATATATTTTTTTAAAAATTATTTAATTTAGATTTTATGTCGATTTAATAATATACGCATAAATGAACAATTTATATTTAAGTTTATTATTAATTTCTAGGAGCGTCTCTAGCCTACCTAGTCTTGAAAATGTTTTTACTTTTTTTATTAATTAAAAAATGTGCTGGTGAGCTAATCATTAATTACAATTTGATTAAGAAAAATGACTAACAAGCGCGTGGATAGTATTAATAATAATAATAATAATCTCTCTTTCTTGCTATGATCGACAAGGATGACGAATGCAAGTTCAGACTTGTTTCAGATCATTAGAGATTAATTTCTTAATTTCTATTATTCTAGGAATGACCTTTTGCCTTTGGAATTTCGACCAAAACGATGCTCGTTATAAAACGATTGTTTCTTTTTAAATCCCGAAAATCAACATTTCAATAAATCTTTATTTAATATGCTTAAAGCTAAAACTTTTTAATGATTATACTAAGTCAACTAGGCATGATAGAAATAAATCTTTAACATTCTAAAATTTTTGAAAATATTTAATAAATAGACAAAGCTTTTAATTTTTTTATTTTTTTCACTCAAATCTAATTTCTCATATAAAATATACTAATTACATGCTTTAATCAAAAGTCTTTATATAACGAAATTTCGCTTTACTTTATATATTTAATTATTATTCATTTTAGTTGGAATTAAAATGTTTTCAGATTAGAATAATTTTCTTTCTCATATAGTATGGTTTTTACGAGTAAAAGATTTAAACCTTTTGTCTTCTTATTTTAAAATTGATAATATTTGATAAAATAGTATTTTTGCAATTATTAATTTTTTTATTCTTTTAATATTAATTTCTTAAGAATTTGATAATCATTATCAATATCGGAAAGAAAATGTTTTCATCAGAGTATAGAATTATTCTAGAAGCGCTTTTTTACTTGAAATATAAAATTATCGATTTCAGGGAATTCGAACCGGTCTCTGTTTACACACACACACACACACAGAAACACACATTCTTAATTTCTTCCAAAATATCAAATTATATATTCATTTTTTTAGAATCTTTACTTTCCAACTGATTTAATATAGTAAAAAACATAAAACAAAAAAACTTAGATATAGGTACGCATTAGGTACTTATTCGAAACTCGTCTTAAATAATTTCAAGGGTATAATTATTTGATTTTAAATAAATAAAAATAGATTTAAATTTTATTTTTAAAATATCATCATGGCTTTAAATTTTTAACACTCACGGATCGTCTATTCTTTCATTTTAAATGTGTTAAATTGATACATTTTTGTAGAATATTCTATATCTACAGATACAAGTGTATTTATTAATTGGGTTTTATTTTTTTTTCTAGTAAAGTGTCGACTCGAGTGCTGGATTTATTTCTCCCTACGTAGTCCACTGCGAGGAGGCTCCTTAATTCGACCCACGAGGTATGTATCTAGATATTTAACATACTAATTGAATTTTCTAATTAAGTTTTCCTATATGATCTAATCAGCGCTTCTTAAACATTTTTATTCGCGACTCCAGATTATACACGTATATCTATATGGAATTAACAAACATTTATACTAGTAAATCATAAATCAATTTATTTTAAAGCTAATAAATTGTTAAATATACCTATTATAATTATTATATAATTTATTAAAACTACAAATTAAAATGAAATACTAATCTCAACAGTAAATTTTACGTACTAAACAAGGATACCATTTTGGAACTACAAACTGAATCGTTACAACAAGCTCTAAACAACTATTACAAACTCCGCCTCAAGTATTCGACTGCCAACAAAAATATCTTCTTCAACAAAACCTGCCTGTCCAAAAATTTGACTCCAAGATACGTCCAGATCAAGATTAAAACCAAATCAACGCTCGCTTCAAAAATCATCGAGAAATCAACAAAAAATTGGGTAAGATTAGAATTAAATAAATGGTACAATATCAGGGATACACTCAAACTGTATTTATACAATACCCACACTCGGCTTACAAATTTATTACACCCTTGTGAATTTGATACAGTAGACTCTCAAGTAAGAGATAGGATAGATAGTATAATGAAAATAAAAACCGACAAAATTAATAAAAAGTTACAAAATTTAGAAAAACATAGGAATCAACAAAAAGAAAAAAATTTCAAAAATAATCCTACTAACCCAAAATTCCAATTCAACGATAGAATAAAAAACTATTCAAACACCGTTTTCACAGAAACCGAAAAGAACGTCCTGAATAAAGGTCTAAAACATTGCGTAGAAAAACCAATTAGACAAAACGAAATAGAGGACATCGCTATTAATATGGCAGCATCGTTAATAAAAAATAGGGAAAATGACACTAACAAAACAATTTGTGCTAAAATCCTAGGACAAGAAATAGAAAAAAATAGGAACAAAATCAATTATTCGGAAAATAAAACAATAAAATCACTAAAATCAAAAATTAAGGAAAACAATTTAACAGTAGTAAAAAGTGACAAAGGAAATTCAATAGTTATACTAGATCAAAAAATTTATAAAGAGAAAACCGAAACCTTCTTGAAAACACAAAATTTCAATCAAATTAAAAACCCAGTAAATAAATATAACAAATTAGTTAGGGACAAAATTAAAAATTCCAAAATTTTAAACGAAAAAACCAAAATGTCGTTAATAGAAAAGAACCCAAAGTGTCCTAGATTGTATTCCCTTCCGAAAATTCATAAATCGGAAAAACTAGACGAAATACCAATTAGACCTGTAGTAAGCTACTCAGGAGCGTGTGTAACAAAATTAGCCAAAAGTCTAAATAAAATCTTCAAAGAAAAAACTAATTTTCAACCAGATCACTCAATTTTAAATTCATTAGACTTAATAAATAAAATTAAAAACATAGATATCCCCAATAACGCAAAATTAATCTCTTTAGATATCATAAGTTTATTTACAAACGTTCCCCCTTCAGAAACAAAAGACCTAGTTGACCAGATAATTTATACATGTCCAAATTTGAACATAAAAGAAAAAACAGACCTAAGTGATTTGATGGAGTTATGTCTAAATCACAATTTTTTCCAATACAACGATAAATTTTATGAACAAAAAAATGGCTTAGCAATCGGAAACCCTCTGTCACCATTATTTTCAGAAATTTTTCTAAAACATTTCGAAAAACAATTTTTAAATATAAAGTGCGAATTCTCTCAATATATCAAATATTATTATAGATATGTTGACGATGTGATTGTCTTATGGACAGGGACTGAAAGAATTCTCAATAAATTCATAAAACATATAAATTCATTACATGAAAAAATCAAATTTACCGTAGAAAAAGAAAAAGAAAAAACATTAAATTATTTAGACCTTAAAATTAAAATTGAAAAAAATAAACACACATTCGAAATTTATAGGAAAGATACATCTACAGATACCGTAATTCACAACATGGCTTGTCGACCAATGTCACATAAATTGGCAGCATTCCATTCAATGATCCACCGTTTAAATAGTATCCCATTAAAGAAAGAGCATTTTTTAACAGAACTAGAGATAATCAAAGAAATAGCTATAAATAATGGTTATGAAAGCAATTTAATAGATCAAATATTAAAAGGTAAAATTCAAAAATCAAATTTAAATTTAATCTATTCACAAAATTCCCAAATTAACGATCTGCCAAAACTAATATTACCATATTATGGTAAGATGTCCGAAAAAATAAAACATAAATTAAAATCTTTAGGGTACGCGACAATCTTTAGATCACCATATACATTAGGAAGTGAATTAAGTCAAATTAAAGATAAAATTCCGAAAAATGAAAAATCCGGTGTATATAAATTGACATGCCAAGATTGCAATGCAACTTATATAGGAAAAACGGAAAGAAATTTATCCATTAGGATCAATGAACACAAGAGAGCCTACAAATTAAAATATGAAAATTATGCATTTGCAGAGCATTTAAATGCTCACAATCATAGTTTTCCAGATCAATCCAAAATTAAATTGATCAAAGAAGTCAATGACCCCTTAATTCTTTCTTTAAAAGAATCCATTGAAATTTTAAAATCCTTGGAAAAAAGCCCAATTGAATCTTTAAATGAAAAACTAGAAATTATCAATGACCCTTTTTTAAAAACATTCCATTCATTCAGGTAAAACTCATTAGAAAATGCCTAAACAAAAGAGCAACCCAGATATTGAGCCAGTTATATTCTAATCTCCCAAGAAGAAACATGAAGAAAAAGACATTATATATTTTTCAAAATTTTCTATGTATAAATCTTAATTTGTAACTAATTTGAAATATTTGTGATAGACTGATGATGAAGGCAATGCCTTCGAAACTATAGTCTCTAGAAATAATTAAAAATTATTTTATTTAAAAAACAGAAGACTCTCTCATTTTATTTTATTTTTAACCTAAAATAAAAACAATTCTGTTACCATCGACAGTGAAATCTTTTTATTCAACTAATAAGAAATACTAATCAAATAAATGTACTTGTTTCTTATTAGAAAATGAATTACATCTTGGTTGAATATTTAATACTCTGTGGGAATTAGAGCATCTCTAACATTTTCCAAATTTGATTGATATTTTTTATTTTATAATTCCGAGAACGTCATTTGGCATAAATATGTAGTACAAAATGGCAAAAATATATTTCAATAATTGAAAATTATGCCCCTAATCCCAAGCCAAAATTCATTCGGTTATGTACTTCGATTAATTTTTTTTTAATTAATTTATGGTCATTCCCTATTATAATTTTTTTCATTGCCATTGACTTTTTATGTTTTTGCGACCCCCAAAATTTAGTTACATTACCCAAAATGGGGTCGCAACCCATAAGCTTAAGAAGTACTGCAATATAGAATCAATTTACAAATTTTCAATAAGAATATTAATAATAATGATAAAATACGTACCAACAAAATAAAAAAATAATCTTATTTTCTGAAGCTTTTGGCATACTGGTTTTGAAAATTGAATTGGTTTAGACGATATCAGCTCTAGTTTTTAAAATACATCTAATCAAATATCCAAAAAATACGATTTTTTGCCTATATTATGGGCATATTGATTCAAAACAGCACTACATTTCAAACTATTCATCACACTTCACCCCAAATACATATACAACATGTTCACTTTCAAATCATCCATCCATAATCGGGTATTAAGAGCTGACGGCAGACTAATCCATATTCCAAATCATCGTACTGATATCGCCACCAGATCCTTTGTCGTCAGCTCGGCTCGGTTGTGGAATACATTGCCAATAAATATCCGAACATCGCTTTCAACATCATCTTTTCATCGCTCACTCAGGGTGCATCTTCTCGGGGGGGCTGGGTTGGAGTAATGTGTCACTGGACTATTCGCCTGCTTGTGCTGACTCTAGGTTGCTCACTGGGTTGGGAGAGTCTTGCTCATTTAAATCTTACTATATACCTGTATTCTTTCTGTTTATCATTTAAATATTATATATGTTCTGTTTGCTTACTTAAATGTTACTATTTGTATATATTCTTTCTGTTTCTGCTCTACGAGGTAGCCACCTCAGAGCATTGTTTTAAATAAATAAATAAAATAAATAAATACATGAAATCGAAATATTTAGTTTTATTAATTTAAATGAAGCTTCATCGATCAATTACAATTAACGCCTGTTTTTAGCTCAATGAAAATTTGATTTATAAGTAATAACAAACAAACCTAAAACTATATTTTTTGATTGAGAAAAAATCATGAAAATGTAGTTATAATTTTTTTAAATTATTATTATTATTATTATATTCGAATTCTGATTAAGTTAAAAACATGTGTTATATTGGAAATGATCGACAAAGTTTTTTTCAATATAAATAAAACTAATATTTTGATTTCAAGTAGGTACTACTTTTCTGAAAAAGATACACCTTTAAAATAGGAAAAATTACATTTTCGAAGATTTGACCAAATATAAATCAAATTGAAGAAAAAAGTGAAACTTTTTCAAGACTCGGTAACATGATTGCAGTTTCGCTGAATGTAATTAATTTATTAAAGGTTAATTCAAAACACACCTGTTCGATTTTTTTACAATAGAAACGGATCAAACTCTCTGAATGGCTGTATTCAAATACCACAGGTTAACTTAAGAAGAAAAGTCGTTGAATGTTCGTTCTTGTGCTAAAATATTTGTATTTCTATAGAATACATGGGAAAAAGTGACTAGATTTTGGTAAAAATTAAAGGAGGAGGGTTTTTTTTTAATCTGGACATTTTGTCTGATTTCGACTAAATTTTGCCCAGTCAGCCTTAGGAAACTATAATGCAAAAATCAATTTACTAAAATGAGCAAGATGAGAGGGAAGGTTAATGATAAAGTCATGAGATGGCCACATCACATATTTTATAGTTTTTAAGGAATTTGGTGTTGGTACTTGGTGAAACATTTATTAAAATTATTGGATAAAAAATACTTGGTAGGTTTCACATTAAGACTTTACTTTAGCTTCACATATATTTATAGTTTATAAGGTAAATTTAAAAGAATTAATCGTTATTTTACCTATACTAATATAGAAAAATATACTTACTATATTTATTAAATATTAATCTACGCAGTTTGAAAATTTTACTTAATTTTTCAATTTTTAATAGAAATTCTATTCTGTTTTATTTGCCATGGTGATTCGTCCATCCCTGTCTTCATGTCTTCTTCATTTCTCTTCTCGGCTTCATTCTACTCGTCACTTGAATCTGCACATCATAGCTTCGCATTCAATATAAGTACAAACTAATCTTTTTTTAAAAGCATGGCGTTTAATTTATTAAATGGGGATCAAATACTTTAAAAAATTACGGATTTTTTAGCAATAGGATGTTTTTTCATTCAGCTCCTACCCTACAACTTTTAATTTTAGTTTAGAGAATTTATTAATAAAAACCAAATAAATAAAATTAAATTCATTTTATAAATTCATAGTAAAAATGATTCAATTTTTCTTTTTTTCAATACATATTTTAATTAAAATTTTAAATTAGTAAATTAGTAATTTTTAATGATTAAAATGACATCCTAATAAATTATTTTATTCGAAATTTCTCGTGGGTATTGTATTTGGCCTTTTCACCACTTCATCATTAAAATGATTAATTTAGTAAACTTTTCTAAATTTTTGCATAGAATTCAGTCTAATTATTTCTTTTGGACTATTTTTTAAATTGTGATTTTTATTAGGAATTAAATTCAGATGGGATAGCAAATGGTAGATTTACAGCCTTCCCTTCAACCGTTATTGGATGGATCAACTGTTCCAAAGGATCAAAAGGGGATGGATCTTCTCAGGTCGGATTTATCTTCACAAAGATACTCTCCTTAGAATTGGTAGTTTTATGAGTCTAAGATTATCGAATGTTGTTTTATTAGTCGTTAGGGCTTCCAGGCTCATCGCCTCTCCCACCGTGAGATCCACTACAAAACCACTATAAATGATTGCATGATATAATTTTTAAGATTTATTATAAGCTCAAAAAGAAGTTAAAAATTAGCAATAGTTGTAAGAGGGTGAGAGAGATACGCCATGTCACGCATGCTAATCTGTTTTCGAGATGTTTCTAGAGACAACCGTCGTCTACGAGAACAGAGAGATGGCTTCTAGGGCTTCAGTATGGGCCGTTGCAATTATTCAAGGTGAATATTACACTTAAAATTTTTTCAATTTTATTGAAGAGATTGAGGTTGTCATCTGCTTGATTCAAATTAATATATATCTATATAAATAATTACAAATCTTTTATAAAAAACAATCTTCAAACGTTTCAGACAGCCAATATTTAAAATTTAGAATTTACAAGCATAAATATTCATTTAGAAAAAATTTCCGAATGTACCATGCTATTAGCTAGCTATTCAAATAACCTGGGACACAATTCTGACTTTTCTAATCCCAAAATTTTAGATAAAGAACGGAATTTAGAAAAGAGATTAATTTTAGAAAGGATCTAAATTTTAAACAGCAAAAATTAACAAAAGGTCTGATATGGACCGTTTTTCTAATATTCATCAAAATTTTTAAGGAAACATAATTTTTCGTAATTATATACTTATATTTTATATTTATTCAAAGTAGGTAATTTAATCACCAAGACAATTTGTATTATTCTACTTTTTAAAATATTTATTTGTTTAGTGTTGCTTTACATACATTTCATATACTTGTATTATTTAATGGAAAAGAATTTAAAAATATAAATTCATGTTTATGAAAATTTTATGATTTTAATTTTTTGATATTCGGCCGTTCTATACGGTCGTACATTTCCGATTTGCGACTAAATTCGCCGGAACAGTTTTGAAATGCTAGTGCTTTACGCGAAAATCCCGAAAAAATTTGCAATCTTTTTCTTCAAAAGTTAAGTTCATTTAAATTCGCCCCCATTACGTCTGTGGATGTGGAGAGCTCCTTTTAATCGTATAAATCAATTTTAAGTGACCGTAGACATAATAACCTGAAGATAATTTAGAAGAATACTTGTTATAAACATAAATTATTCACAATTACATACAAATTTTAATTATTTTTGAGATCCTTTGTTAATGATTTCTTTATTAGTTTATTATCTGTACGTCAATAAGAAAAGATTGTTAATTTAAAGAATAAAAGCAATACAATCGTGTCTGTTAAATAAAACTCCCCCCCCCCCCATATTTTTTGTGTTTACATTTTTGAAAAATGATTATATTTATTATATTGATTTTATTCAAGTGCTCCAATTATTTCTTTGTTTTGCTTTGATTTTTTTAATATATTAAATGCAATGAAGATTTTGTGCAATAAAAGTACATATTTGACACTTGGTGTCTATAGATTACTTTATCATTTTATTCTTTTCATAGTACTCCTTCAAATATATAGTCTTTTTGTCTTTATTTTTAATTTTTTAGTGAATAAAAAAAATTATATTGCCATCTTTTAATATGCATATCTTTGCATATTTCAACGTATTCTGCATATTACTTGCATATTTAAGCATTTTTAACTGCATATTTTGGCAATTTTACTGCATAAAAATCCGGTCTCTACTTATAAACTTATAATTGATAAAATTTGTTTGCTACTTACTGATATTTCACTTTAGTAGTAATAGTAATAGCATCTTTCCATACCATTCTTTCTGTTTATTTACAAGTCTAGGTACTTTTACAAACCCCCAAAAACTTCTCTTATTCTTTCTATATATATTAAAAAAAAATTCTCATTATTTTATCTCCTTTTTCCTCCACCACTTCTCTTCCAAAATAAACTTTTACCTGTACATATTTCTAATTTTGTATTCAGTTTTCTATTTTAACTCCTGTCCCGAAAAATATGTATCAACGAGATAAAACTCAAAATATATATTTGTTTTATTTTGTGAAACCTACCTTGAAATTCTACTTACTCTTATTATATATAAAAGCATAAAATGAAAATATATAGTAATTTTTTAGGTTTTTAAAATAATATTTTTAAAATTCGTGCTTGCTCAAAAATATTTTTATTCTGATAAATGTAACATATTGAGTATTTATAAAAATTAAATTAATGTTGTAAGGGTAAGATGTCAAGTATGATGTTCCAAACAATTCCATTCTACTGGAAAATATTGAATTTCTACACTTGAATTTCACTTGAAAAAAAATCTAATTTTATCTCCTTTTTCCTCCACCTATTTTGCTTCAACTCAAAAAAGATGACAGGCGTGTTTTATAGACCTTGATTTTTATAAACCATAAGGCATCTAAAACCTTGACAGTGAGATAGCTTTGGCTCAACCAAATTTAACATCATCGAACATATTCTTATGGGAATTTCGGAAAATTAAAGTCTATTCACGGCGCATTCAAGTGGCATAGCTAAGATCCCACAGGACATCCTGCAGCTAAAATAAAACCCATGGAAATCTAATGATGTTTGAGTGTGGGTTCAATGAAAAGAGAACCAAAAAATTGTTCTTTGGCATAAAAAACAAAATATACTTTCCCATAAGTTACAACTCTATTGATGAAAGACAAAAGAGCATGAAGAAATACGAGATGGTGATCTGTGATATTATATAACTACGAGCTTTTAGTGCGTGCCTTCGGCACGCCCTTGTAGCTCGGACCTCCGGGCTGGTGTCCTGGCGGGCTGCGTCTCGGTTCAAAAATTTTTATTCCTCTTAAAAAACCACACTCCAAATATATACCTGTAAACTCCCAAAAATATATAGTCTCTTGAAAGTTTCGCCTCATTTTCGTCCTGACACAGCTACAGAAATGAGGCTCTCGATATGAATCTGGAAGTATTTTTTTTCTATAATCTACAGACTACAGCATTGTGATATTTTTTGTGTGGAAATAGATTTATTTAAATAAGTGGGATCGTATGATGAGGAGAATTATATTATATCATTTTTTTAAAATTTGGGATCGATAATCGATATAAGGCTCCAAATATTTAAAAGAGATCAGGTGTTGTTTGTATGACAGGCTGCTCCCTCCAGTATTGCCATGAGAAACTCGGGCATGCGTGTCTTAAGTCGTTCAATTTTGTAAAAATCAAAAAATAAGAATAACAAAATTTAGATTTTTAAAAAATTATTAAAAAGTGGCAAATTATTGTAAAAATCAAAAAATAAGAATAAAAGAAAATTAGATTTTTAAAAAATTATAAAAAAGTGACAAATTTTTAAAAATAAACAAATAATATATAAAATATAAATCAAATAAGATGTGATTAATTTCCTTTTCTGTGCGCAAAGAAAAGCGAATTGAATATTTAATTTTTGAGTGGTGATGAGGGGGGAGGAATAATTATCAATATATTTAATGTTTCTTAATTTAAAATCAATTGGAGTCTTTCATTTCGAAATTCGAGTTCAAATTAGAATTATATTTCAAATTTGCCGCAAATATACCCTCGGCATCAGCGCTCCCTGTCGGCAGCATTACGTTAGCGTTGCTGCAAATTAATCTGGGCTATTATATATAGTATTGTGAGACTCCTTAATGTTATATTCGAATGGTAGGTTTTTGCAATTCATTAAAAATCATTCTAATGTTTTACAGTTTTATATTTATTCATTAATTAGACTTATATGTAATTGTGATTTACTGATGATTATGTCTCTATTTTTGTGCCACTTTACCGTCCAGGAGACAGGTAAATTTATAATAAATATAGTCATCATGTTTCAAAATTGTTATGAAAAATTTCGAAAAATAACTAAATAAATAATACTTGATGTAAAATTCTGAACCCCGAGAAGTCAAGAGCCCTGTATAGGCCCATGTCTTTGAGTAAACTCATCACAGTTTTATTCTTAAGAATATTTTAAAAACCGTCAGCTGTTTATGCTCCACCATTTAGAAGATTTTATAATAAAAAAATAAGTAAAATTTCAAGGTAGGTTTCACAAAAAATAAAACAAATATATAAAACTAAAGATTTGAGAATCTTTTTTTGAAAAATAGTTGGAATGTTTTTCAGACAGGTTTTTTGTCTCGAGGGTGTGAGCTGACTGCCCGGAAAACATGTTAGTTTTCAGGTTCGACTCCTGAGGGGATGAATCACCTCTGATATCGCAATTTAATAATATTTCTACTAAAATCTTAGAATTTGTTCTAAAGATTAAATTCTTTCTCTTTTAAAAATACATTGGTTAATCTGAGCCGAGCTGATTTTCAAATAAAAAGATGCTCATATCTTTAGTTTTATATTTAAATAAGAGGACTTGTATGAAAAAGTTGTTTTCATTTTAAGCTAAATTTTTTAGTTTCCGTTATAGAAGAATGGAGTAAAAAATTTCTGTGCTTATATAATATATTGCGATTCACAGAGAGGTTTTTGTCTCGAGGGTGTGAGCTGACTGCCCTGAAAGCATGTTAGTTCTCAGGATCGACTCCTGAGGGGATGAATCCACTCTGATGTCGCAATTTAATCATATTTCTACTAAAATCTTAGAATTTGTCCTAAAGATTGAATTCTTTCTCTTTTAAAATACATTGGTTAATCTGACCCGAGCTGATTTTCAAATAAAAATATGCTCATATCTTTAGTTTGATACGAGGGGTGATCCGCGATTGGAAGTAGGTGTACACCTCTTTGGAAGTATTTTGGAAGTACTTGGAAATATTTGGAAGTACTTGGAAATATTTGGAAGTGTTTGGAAATATTTGGAAGTGTTTGGAAATATTTGGAAGTGTTTGGAAATATTTGGAAGTGCTTGGAAATATTTGGAAATACTTGGAAATATTTGGAAGTACTTGGAAATATTTGGAATTACTTGGAAATATTTGGGATTGCTTGGAAATATTTTGAAGTACTTGGAAATATTTGGAAGTACAAGTGGAAGTAGGTGTACAACATATTAGGTCGCGGTTCACCCCTCGGTTTTATATTTAAATAAGAGGACTTGTACGAAAAAGTTTTTTTTTCATTTTAAGGTAAATTTTTTAGTTTCCTTATAAAAGAATGGAGTAAAAAATTTCTGTGCTAATATAATATATTGCGATTCGAGAGAGGTTTTTTGTCTCGAGGGTGTGAGCTGACTGCCCGGAAAGCATGTTAGTTCTCAGATTCGACTCCTGAGGGGATGAATCCCCTCTGATATCGCAATTTAATAATATTTCTACTAAAATCTTAGAATTTGTCCTAAAGATTCTTTTGCTTTTAAAACAAATATATGTTTGAAGTTTTTATCTCGATATATATATTTCGGGTTTTGATCCGCATCATCAGGAGTTAACATAGAAAATTGAACCGACACCTACCTCTTTAAAAATTATAGCAGATTTTATTTTTGGAGCAAATCCTCACAAGGAACAAATTTCTTTTTTTTATTTTCACTTAGATTTATAATACCTACCTGCATTTTCTAGCAAATCTCTTCGGCATGCCTGTCAGCTCGTATCTATATATAAAATACTCTATTATTTTAATATATATAAAAAGAGAAGGTGATGTTTCATTCATAAACAACGCACAGCCTAAACCGCTTGACCTAGAAAGATGAAATTTGGAGTGTACTAGTATATTCTTTCAACGATTTATGGGTGTGATAGGAAGGGATTTTTTGAAATTCGACCCCTATCTCCTCGAGTTTTTAAGTTTTAGCATTCAAATTTGGTACATAGGTTTATTAATGCTAAATCTCGGGAAGTTTTTATTTTTTAGTAAATTTAACCCCTGAACTGAAAAATGGGGATTTTTTGTGGTCTAAAACACAAAAGGCTTTGTATCTTTCTTGCCCTTGGACCTAACTCAACCAAATTTTGTATACATAGCCACTAGAAGGCTAGAAATGTAAAAACTAACCACCCAAAATGGAGAGGGGGGTCAAACAATGAAAATTCTTGCCCTTTGACCAAACTCAACCAAATTTTTTATACATAATCTGTGGGCCACTAGAAGGCTAGAAATGAGAAAACTAACCACCCAAAAGGGGGGGGGGGGGTCAAAAAATAAAAATTCTTGCTCTTGAAGCAAACTCAACCAAATTTTGTATAAATAATCTGTGGGCCTCTAGGAAGCTAGAAATGCAAAAAATGGGTGCAGGGGGATTGTGCGGGTTTGGATGCGGGGGTGGAATGCAGGGGTGGGGTCTGGGGTGAGGGTGGAATGGGTGGGAAGGGTAAGTAGTGGGGTGCAGGGTGGGCGCGGAGAGGTGGAATGAGGTTGGGGGTGCGGGGAGGGTGGGGGAGGCGTAGCCCTTTGAGCAACAAGAGGGCCGCCAAAGCGGAGGCGTCGCAGCTTGTAATTAAATATAAATTCACGTGAATTAAACATTTATTTTTCCAACAAAATCAAAAATATTTCATAAGGGGGGGGGGGGGGGGACGCTTTGTAAAAGATTTTCCTCTCGAGATAGTGTGGAAAATATAAAGATTTTTTCAGATATAATAGAGCAAAATTAGATTTTCTTATATATAGTATATAATGCTCTATTATAATTAAGTATAATTTCACTGGAATTAAGCTTTTATTTTTTCAACAAAATGCAAATCTATCCCATAAGGGGACCGTTTGTAAAATTTTCCTCTCGAGACATGGTGGAAAATATAAATATATATTTGACTCTCTTCTTGAGTCTTGAGAAATACCTTTAGGTCCTGTAATTAGATTTTGCATTACCATTACCTGAAAATACATTTAACAACAAAAATAAATTTATTTTTGGGAATTCGAATAAAAACTAGATACAAAGCAAAAAAAATCCGTGAGTTGTCGTGACGCTCGATGGAGAGAAACACTCCTTCTTATGCTGTCGTTAAAACGATAGGTATATTTGATTATAGGGAAAGGGGAGTGGAAAGAGGGAGATTGAAGCACACCTAAATTCATATATATTTTGTTCTATATAAAAAACAGTAGTACGAAGGAACAGATTATAATTTGGATGATTTGTTTTCAGTTAAGATGATGCGTGGGGAATAGAATATTAATTGAATTTCCCATCTTCTTATAGGAAATTCAATTAATTTACAAAAAAATTGAAAAAAATTCAATTTATATTCTATTTATAAGTGGTACATTTTCCCTCGTCCCACTACATCGCCTCCCATTCCTTTTGAACATAAATATTTGTGCTGACGTCTTTATGTCAAACATTATTACTTATATATTTAAAGTCAATATTATTTCAGTAAAAGTTATATCACATTTAAGAAATCACAACTTTTTCTTAATAAAAAGTTTTATCAAAGCAATGCCTATTAAAATATTCAAAAGAAAAGTGCCATCATTAAAGTTAAACTTCCGTTTTTTTTTCTATTCAAAGTTTATTGTACTATCTCCCCTAGCCAATTTATACTTATATGGAATTGTTATCTTGCTGATCAAAAGCAAACAGTCACTTAACAATCAAAAGTACACAAATATACACACAGAGTTCAAAAATAAAAAAATTCTATAAATTTTGCTAATTGTTTATTGAAATTTTTCTAAATTTAGGGATTTTCAGAAGGAGCTCGAAGTGCGGGTCATTAATTTTGAATAAAAATAAGTAAAAAAGAAACAACTAATTGGATAAAATTTGCCTAAATGATTAGGTACCTTAATTTTGCCAATTCTACAATAACTGTGGTGCCGCGATCTGTCGATTGGATTCTGTATAGTAGGTACTCACCAAAATAAGACGAAAATGAAGAATACCATTTTTCGAGATTTTGCTTAGTTTTCGAGATATCGAGTTTAAAATAAACAGTTTTTTTTATTTTTCAATGTGTTTTTATAGAAACCACGGAAACAGTAGTACCACGGGTTCCGTGTGGCGGCGCTATCTGACGACGGATTAGCAACGCTACTGTGGTTCAAATCAAAAATTGAATATTCATTAAAAAATAATTAGTAAATGACCAAAAAAATTCGAACATGTAAAAGTCGTCACCGGTTCGGTTAATATATATTCAGTTCGGCTCGTATTTGGGTGGCCCCAACGTCAACCTAATCGCCTAAAATCCAGGCCGAAATGAAGATATTCGAGGCCGAACTCGACCCGAATTGAATAAATCTTAACCGAACCTTTCAAAGTTTGTTTCGGGGAACCCATTTTCTAATCGAACCGAGATAATGAATAGAACCGAATCTATGAATAAGTTCTAAAAGTGAAAATTGCTAACGCCCACTGCTCACTTGAAACAATTTGAGACATCACAGTCCATAAACTCAATTTCAGTTCAAATTTGTAGTTTAAAATTTTATTTTATTTCCGACTTAGTTACAACTAAACGACGAAATATTAAATTGAAATTACTTTTTGAAGTCGGTGCCAAACATATACCTTTTATGAATCGCACTCGACGAATCTTACTTAGTACGTTTGGAGGGTATGCTCGCTTATAGGTATAGTTTGTTTGGTACCGACTTCAAAAAGTAATTTCATGTTAATATTTCGTCGTTTAGTTGTAACTAAATAAGATAATAATTATTTTATACCTTTTAGTGTATTTTATTTGTTGTATTTGACTAGTTCTAAAAGAATCCGTCGTCATATAGCGGCACCACACGTAACCCGTGATACTACGGTTTTGGTGGTTTCTATAAAAAAAACAATTATAAATTAAAAAAAAACTGATTTTTAAACTCGATATCTCGAAAACTAACAGAAATCTCGAAAAATGGTATTCTTCATTTCCGTCTTATTTTGGTGAGTACTATAAGAATCCAATGTTAGATCGCGGCGCCACAGTTACCGTAGAATCCCCTTAATTTTAAATTAATTTGAAAGCAGATTTCAGAATTTTAAAAATTATCAGGAGTTGATAAAATTGATGTATTGATTAAATTGTAATTTATAATTAATAAACATGAAAGCTTTTCCCTGGAAACTCTATTGGGGCACTAACTATAAATGAAGCTCCTGGAAATTTAAAATAAAAGTATCTAAGTACACAAACTTCAGAAAATGGTATCACAAGCTGAAGAACAGGTAACTATGAAACACAACAGGGCATCATATTACTCTCGATATTACTACATAAAATCAAAATGTGAATAAATTGGCTGAGAATAAAATAGTTCATAAGTCCCACTTATAAATTTCAATATTAATTAAATACTTAGTAATGTTGATAATTTGATTGGCTATTATTAGAACTATTAGTTTTCTTTTGAAATATAAATTTATTGTAAATCTAATCTTCGATTTACGAGACTCATCAAAAATAGTACATGAAAATTTAAGGGTAAACCGCAATCTTAATATTAAAATCCATATCTCATATTGGAAATTCTCATTTTTTTTTGGCCTCGTTAAACTGAACTATATAAATAAAGTTTTTCCACATTTCTTTCATCGTATTAAACCTAAACCGTGCAATTCAAGCACCATGTAAAACTGTTAATTGATGGTTAGATCTATTTTATTGAATATAACTTCTAATTAAAATTTAATTATAATATTTTTATTTAAAAATACCTAAATTGTTTTCATAAAATTCTGATTTTTCTTCACTATTTTATAGAATTATTTTCTTTTCACATTGATATATTTCAGAAAAAATGGAAATCATTTTATATTCGATCAAATACTATAAGACAATTACTTTTTTACTAACCCTTATTATATAATACTGTTGGTCAATTATTATTTTACCACATTTCAGTAAATGTCCTTCCTCTAAAATCTATAGGTGGTAACTTTTGAGTTAGACTATATTGAATAGGGGAGAATGATCTTCTGAACAATAGTGAAGAGGAGGAGGATGGAGTAAACAAGGTTGAAATACACTGATCTTAAAATTCTAGCGAAAAACTGAGTTAGGGTATATTTGATTTGTTTCCGAATTGACCACTAAGGGATATTGTATCTTTGAAAATGGTCTATTTCACGTAAATTACGGAGAATTTATGACTTCATCTCATTAGAACAAATTCCACTTTAGTATCTATAAAATAGGAAATGACGAAAACGGTTCTACAATAAACTAAGATATGAGGAACCTAGACTAAGCCAAATCTATTAATGTTATGATTTGTTTCGGAATTGCATCAATAGTGGTAAGAAAATAGTTGTAGATCTTACACAAGTACATGACATGAACGTTCAGGCCTTGTATTGTACTTGCTTCTAGTGCCGGATTTAAGAGTATGCCCCCTATAGGCTAAAGTCCATTTGCCGCCCCCTCTATAGTTCATAGTTGCTTAACATGCTGTGAATTTGTATTATGTTATAGTTTTAGAAAGTCTATGTAGAAGGACTAAAACATATTTTTACTTTTAACACTAGAACGCCCGAAGCCGTCAATTTGACGGTTTTCACATTTCATTTCTCTTTCATTTCGTTACTATTTAAGTTAGAACTTTGAAACTCGCTGACTTTTAATCATTTTTGAATAGCTTTCTAATAAAAAAATAGCACCCTATGAATTTTTATTTAGGAGAAAATTATGGATTTACCAAGAACGCCCAGAAGCCGTCAATTTGACGGTAACACTTTTTTACCCCAATTTTTATATTTTAAATTAATTTTTCAAGTACGAATAATTCCCATTCTTTTTTTGGAACATTTGCATCCTTTTTGACCCTCGGATTATTTTTTGTTCTGCCTTTTTTTTCAATTTACAATCTTCCTTGAAAAACTTGGGGTAAAATAAAAAAATTATGTTTCTTTATGTCAATTTTTTTATCTTTTGATGATTCACTTTATTATTTTACAACATTTCGAGGGAACCTACTGTTTTGAAATCCATATATATATGTCGAGCCCCTAGTCTTAGAACTGAAGAAAATAGAACTGTAAATATATGTAATATATGTAAAAAATTTGTTTGTGGCAAATGTAGTGCAAAAGTACTAAATATATGTATCAATTGCAACGAAAAATAATAATAAATATGGTGTACATTTAATATAGAACTACTGGTTTTGTTAATGATAATACTCCATAAATATAGCATGTTAATTTTTCATTTTATATCATAATGATTATTAAAAAATTAAAATGTAATATATTAATATGTATTTTTAATATATAAATTGATAATAGAATTATATTTATTATTAGAAAAAATAAAAAAAATATTAAATAAAAGGAAACAGAATGATTTTATTTAGTTTGAGTGTTGAAAAATGCAAGTCGTCAAATTGACGGCATCCGGGCGTTCTAGGGGATCTGAAAGTCCGGGCGTTCTAGTGTTAAGTAACATGCATTCTTAAATTCGTACGGAAAATATTATTAAAGTCTTGAAATACTTCATTTTAACTTTTGAATAAATTGCCAAACTGCCGCCCCTGAAAATTTGCCGCTCTAGGCTGCATCCTATTTAGCCTGTTTAGAAATACGGCCCTGCGTGCTTCAAGATGGACGCTGAAGGTTTTGTTAGAGAAGTAATGAAGTCAATATATATATATTTCTCATTGTATTTGCAAAGTAGTAAAAGAAATTCTTTCAAGATTATCTTAATTGATCCCTTGCATTTCTTATATGGTAAAGCTTCAATGTATTTGATTCAAAAGAAATCCCTGGACAATTTTCTTAATTGATGCAGACAAAAAATCTGAAAAGGGTACTAAGAATAATTTATTCATATATACTGATTGTCAATACTGTTAAAAATAAATAAAAAAAAATAAAACAAAATTATTAACCTGAATAGGGGTGATTCGTGGATATAGGATAAAGCAGGGGTCCCCAAACTTTTTTAGAATAACATATTAAACGGACATTATATTAATAATACGCTATTATATGACATTAATATTTAATATAGTGAATATTTGTGAATTAATTCTGTAGTAGCCAAGCGAGCCGTAGTTTGGGGACCACTGGGATTAAAGTATGCAAAATATTTTTATTAAAAAATGAACATTATAAAGAATAAATAATAAGTCAAATGAAGACCGAATTAAATATTATATCCTCATTTGTCATATTATATTAAACTGAATATGAAATAATAACAATATTATTGAATTTGTTATTTTTATTTATTTATATTCTAAATTTAATTTATTTTTGACAATTAAAAATAATTCAATTTACGTTTACACCGAAAACATTGTTTTATAATGTTGAGTTTATTATCACATAAAATTTTTTTGTATTATTCAAAGGAATATCTATTAATATGATTTTCTTTCCTAATTCGGAATTTTTGTATATATATATATATATATATATATATATATACATATATATATATATATATATATATATATATACATATATATACTTACATAATATATATATTCAAAAAAAAGATAATCATTTTACATATTTCGGACTTTCTTGATAGACGTCTTTTGATTCTTAGATCTGTCGAAACATAAATTAGTGTTCTAGAGAGACTCATGCTGGTAATTGGTACTGTGTCTAGAGATACAATTGTTGGAGGACCTGTAACAGAAAGATAACTTTACTCATTTCTTATATCATATTATCTAGTTTAAAAGAAAATAATAAATATAATTATAGTAATAGAACTTATTTTCTAAAAGCGCTCAAGTGTAAGACTCGATCGCATTTAGGGTCTAAAAAGGGACGGATACACTGAAAACGCATCGACACATAGGGGAGCAGTTTTTTGGTAGCATTAATCTATAGCAGCGGTACTTTAACCTTTTTAAGACCGCGAACCAAATTTGAGAAATTTGTTTATCTTGCAACCCCCCACCCCAAAAAAAAAATTGACAAATTTTTTAAATTACTTTTTGTAGATCATACCGTACTTAAGAAATTTTCTTCAATTTTACAATGATGACCCTTTTTTTTATCTCATATATTATATATATATTTTTTAATTAAGATAATAAATAAGGGTACTTTTTTATCCAAGGAAAATTTAATGAAAAAGTACGGGTTTTTTCATATTTTTATTTTTAATAGTATTGTATAAATTAAAATATATTTTTAAACTTATTGTAAATAAATATAGTATGTAAAATATTTGGTTAACGACACTGCGTGACCTCAAAATTGGGTTGCGACCCATAGGTTAAGAACCACTGGTCTATAGTAGGAGAAATCTGCGAGTTAACTAGTGGTTTTCTCATGAAACGAGGTAAACAGTCTATGGATTTCTTAAATTTATAGACAAACTTAAAACTCTATAAGATATATTGGTTACACATTCATTCCATGAGAGTGTTTGATCGAATATTAGGCCTAAGTTTTTAACACTTTGAGAAAACTGAAAAGCATTGTCATTTAACATTTAAGAAAAGAAATAAAAATAGAGAAGATAATAGGTAAAAAGTACAGTGACTCTATGGGGACAGTGGCGACACGTAGGGTCATCCGCCATTTTTGGTCTTATTTTGAATTGAAGAATATTAGGAAATTTAAGAAAATTAATATATAAACACATTCTTTACACATATTAAAAATTATTTAATTAAAAATAAAAGGTAATAATAATAATATTATGTTAGATTTCTTAATATTCTTCAATTTAAAAATAAGACTAAAAATGGCGGATGACCCTACGTGTCGCCACTGTACCTATAGAGTCACTGTATGTAAAAGGATAGAAAGAAGAAACAAAAAATCAAAAGGTTATGGTTATTATTATTATTATTATGGTTAATGTATTTACTAATTCAATTCAATGTAAATAATCAAAATGCTCTATTGCTGTAATAGTACAGTGGGTGGGCAAATTATTATACTCATTTGAAAAATTATATCTTTCATAGGTTTTTAAGGGTTTAGCTTACTATTAAACTCATAATATCGTTTCAATTGTTATCTTTATAGGTTTATTAGCTTAGGACAATACAAATTCAATAATACAAATACAATTCAAAATACAATTTCAATATTTAGTGAATCCTCCCTTTCGAGCAATCACATTTTGTATGCGCTGCGGCATATGCTGGCAATGCATTTTTTGGCTATTTCTTGAAGTGCAGGTGTATTGTGCCATGCTTTAATAATATTTTCTATCAAGTCCCTTTCGTTAGTAATTATTTTATGTTTGTAAATTTCTTTTTTTAGGGCCGCCCATACATTATCGATCGGGTTGAGGTCAGTTCAAAAGAGTTATTAGACTAAATCAGTGGTCCTTTTTAAGCCGCGACCCAAATTTGAGAAATATGTTTATGTTGCGACCCAAAAAACAATTTTTTTCACACCTTTTTTTAGATCATTCTTAAACAATTTTCTTCCATTTTCCATCACTTTTACCAATTAAGATATAAAGAAAATTTAATGTAAAAGTACGTGTTTTAAAATATTTTTTAACGTCACTGCGCGACCCAAAGAATATGTTAGCTACCCAATTTTGGGTCGTCGACCCATAGGTTAAGAACCACTGGACTAGATTACTACTAGATTTTTGAAAAGTTTCAATAAAATAAATCTACTTGATAAAAAACAGCAAAGCGTTTTGGGCTTATGAATTATGAATTTTTATTGTCTGTTCTATATACTCTAGCATTAAATTTTTGCTAGTAAGAAACTGCGAAACAACTACCTTAAGGTAGTTGTTCCGCCAAATGCTTTTTCTTAGGATTTTTTTGAAATTTATACAAATTATTATTTAAATAGTTCTGCATCGATTGGTGGCAAAACGAAATTTATGAACAATACAGTTCCGGAGATATTAAATTTCAAAAATCGAGTTTTTCAGGCTCTTTAACATTGCGCCATACGGGATATCGAAAAATTTACATACATATTCAATTATAATTAAGAAACCCTTCTTAAGATTTTTATAAAAAACTAAACCAACATTAAACAATAACCAATACATATTTAAAACAATTTTGATTCCATAGTTACAACACAGTTTCTGAGATAATAAGGAATAAATAATGAAAAGTGTATAAAAAATCATTTAGACTAGAAAATAAACTGGCAACAGCGCATTTATTTAACCAGCGAAAGATGCATGCGCTAGATTTTTTCAAAATTATAATTTTCATAAGGTGTAACGTAGGCGTTGATTACATTTGTTAAAAAATAAAACGATTTTTATAGAATTTTAAAATGTATTTTATCTGTCATTTTAATATACTATATTATAATATTCAATCTCTTACAATGGTGCCAAATTTGCCAAACGAGCACGGGATTGGCTAGAATTGGTACATAAACAGCAAAAAGCTTTGGGCTTATGAACTATGAATCCTTATTGTCTGTTCTATATACTCTAACATTAACTTTTTTCTAGTATTGTCGCGAAACAACTACCTTAATAGGATTTTAAAAATCTTTCAGCGATATCCTAACCCATTGGTAGTGCTCGATTTTTTTATTGTCATCAGCTCTAGTTTTACGTTTGTGAAGGTGTCTCATATTTTTTACCTAATTTAAAAAAATTATAGAATCATGAATTCCAATTCAATATCTAATGGTAGATAATTATATAATTTTTTAAAATATTTTCTAGAATACTTTTTTCAAAAGTGTTAAACGTAATAATTATAAAATTTTAAAATAGGTAAACTTTTGAGTTGTAACACTATTCTGATGATATTTTTTATTTTGCTGAATACCTTTTGATTTACGTATTACACTAGTAATCTTTATATAGCTCTATTATTTTTGAATGCAATTTACATGAAATATTTTGCTATAGATTAATTAGTCATTACAGTTTGAATAATAATTAATTAAATCCTAAACGTTTCAGAAACACCAGCTGTGGATTCAATTACAAAACATGGTTTAATTCCCAATAGACTAGTACTAGTATCTAAATTTCGTCATATAGAGTAACATTTTGAATTTCAACGTTTCATCATTAGCAGTAATAATCGTTATTGCTTTGAGCCTTTGCTCCCACTAGCCCAACCATTATTTTTTACTAATAAAGAGAAGCAATAGAGAATATGTAGTATCTATTATACATTCGTCTCCATAACTTCTAGAAAGTGGAATTTTTTCACTACCTCGGTCTTACCCGAATCCCACAAGTACTTTCAAATCCAGTCCGACCCGTGAATATTCTCTTTTTTTTCAAGAACGCTTATTGAAAGAGTAGGAATCTAGATCAGAGGGTCGCCAAAACTCCTTTGACCATCGCCACCTTCAAAAGTTTCTTGACTTTTTAACCGACTTCAAAAAAGGAGGAGGTTCTCTATTCGACTATTTTTTTTTGTGCCTATGTTACCTCATATCTCCGCCAATTGTGAACCGATTTTGAAAATTTTTTTGTATTGGGTTCAGTCTACCTTCCGATTGGTCCCATTTTTTTCATAGGTATTAGACCTGTTTTGTTAGGTTTGTTTAGGCCTAACTTCTTTGTTTATGAACCGATTTCGATGATTCTTGTTTTATTCGAAAGGGGGTATCTTAGGGATGGTGTCATATTAATTTGGTCAAGTTGTGATGATATGATCACTATTAATAACATCACTAAAAAGAGGAAAATAAAAATAATTTTTAAGAAAAAAATAAACGACTTTACACAAAAAAATAAAAATATAAAAATAATCTAGTTACAACTAAACGATGAAATATTAACATGAAATATTTTTGAAGTCGGTGCCAAACATATACCTTTTATGAATCGCAATCGACGGATCTTACTTAGTACGTTTGGAGGGTATGCTCCTTATAGGTATAGTTTGTTTGGTACCGACTTCAAAAAGTAATTTCATGTTAATATTTCACTGTTTAGTTGTAACTAAATAAGATACAATTATTTTATACCTTTTAGTGTATTTTATTTGTTGCATTTAATTTTTGAAGTCAGTTTTATTTTTTTCTTAATTATCGATCTTCTCTATTTTACTATAGCGCTAATTATAACAGTACAAACAAAAAAGACGGTTATGTGAATTTTTAGATTGTTTATTTTATTGAAAAGTTTTTATTTTGCTTTGCCGAGAGTAACAGAGTTGTTGATTCATAGAAAGAATCAAAGAGGTTGTCCTCTGCTTGATGCAAATAAACATACACATATATAAAATTAGTTTTTTAATTCTATAAAACATTTTTTGTTTTGAAAAGTATATTGGTTCTCGAAAATGAAATAAAATTGTTGCATAGTTTCAAGGGGCAATTCAAATTAATGATTTTTCCGAAAAGGGTGCCGATAGAAGGTTTGAAGTCCCTACCTCGTATATTTTCTAGTTCAATCATGTCAAAGACAAGTTCAGACGAGTTTTAGTCGAATAAAAATTGTTCTCGCTGAGGAACTAAAATTGTTCTCGGTGAGGAAACTAAAATTGTTCTCGCTGAGAAACTAAAATTGTTCTCGCCGAGGAACTATTTAAATAGTAAAAATACAAAAAAAGTAATAAATAATGATAATTCGGGAATTTCTGCACTTTCAATATATAAAATCGGAAATATAAATAAGAGTGCTAGAGTCATAGCTTGCTTATAGCAATAGAATTAGGAAAAATTTAATATTTTCTTATTGGACAGACAGATTCATTGTGGAAGATGGTCGATTTCCATCTCAGGGATTGTGGAGTTTAAGTCATAAGATTTAATTTCTGACTCCTACCCTCACTCACACAAAGCAGTATCCGTTTGGCGCGAATGTTAAATTTGAAAAATAACGAAAATTATGCCGTATTCGATGAAATTGGCATCAAAAATCGAAGATTAAAATATCATTTCAAAATATGAGGGCACTTTTTTGGACAGCATCCCCTGGGTTGAAAAGTCACCAACCTGCCACTGCTGTGAAACATATTATGTTTAAAATTTTAGAGATAACCTAATAAACTAATCTTTCTTAATTTTTTTTTCATATTTTTTAATATAACTACATATATAATTTTAAATATTTTGAAAGATTTGGCCGCCTTTTTTTGGTTGTACATATATTATATAATATTGCATATAGCAATAAGTAAATTGTTTGTAACAGGATGATTTTTTAACTTCTAAACTAGCTCACGCAACAAATGCGAGCTTGGAGACCCCGGTCTTTATACTCAACACACAGTGCACGCGGGCACCTAAGCAAGGGTCCGCGAATGCATCACAAGGAGCCAAGGGCGGATCGAAGAATTTTTTATGGGGGGGGGGGGGGGGGGATGTATGTATAAGGTGCCCGATGGAGAGCAGATCTACTTTTTGGTCTCGGAAAGTGTGTCGCGATCGAATTGTCCAAGCGGGGGTTGGGGGGGGGGGGGTCAAAGACGCCCCCCCCCCCACACACACATAGAACTTGCATTTTCAATTTTAAAATTTAAAAAAAAAAAATGTTTTTTTTTTTTTTTAATTTTTTTACAAATTTCATATCTCATATTTTAAGTTCATTAAAATAAAAAAAAAATAAAAAAATTGCTAGAAATTCCCTGTCGATTTGGCTGCCGTTTTTTGGCCTCTGCGTGCGACGCACGTGTTACATTCCCGCCAGGCACGGGCCTGTATGGGGGAGGCGGTCGCCCCCCCCCCTGGATCCCGCCCTTGCAAGGAGCCCTAAAGACATAAAAGCATTTAATTTTTCCATCTCAATATAGGCACATAAAAGTGAATTCATTTCAAATAAAAATTGAGAATGAAATGACTCAATGAAAGAGAATTTAGCTAGTTTTCGAAATGTGAAAAATATTGGTGAAAAATATTAATAGCATTAAAATTTATACTCCTCAATTTTTCACATTTTACAAGCTCCTTGAAGTATTTAGAGATTTTCTGAATTCGTTTATAGTATTTTTCATAAAAATTCTTTCTGCTTTACAAACAAAGGTTGGCGAATTATTTTAAGTGTGCATTGCGGGAGCATTTGAATTAGAAATAAAAAGGAGAAAATGCCGATCCTGCATAGTAGTCCTCAGAAACAGCAACTTTACTTTTCAAACTTTTGTTTTATTTGTAGAACCTAAAATGAAATTGATTAAATTTTTCATAAATACGTGGTTTTTGTTATATAAAAATCAGATCTCTGGTTGAGTTCATATTTCAGGGTCTCAAATATGTAGATCCACCACTGTGGCCAACTAACTAAGTTAAACCGGAAATCTCATTTATATAGGTAGTAAATTATCAAGTAAAAGTTAGCTCTACTATCTTTAATTACTTTAGTTTGTGAAGTAGAATTTCACATAGAAAAATTCGCTCTAAAACAAATGCATTTGATATACATACAAAAAGCTTACAACACATCCATCCAGAAAAATTAAGTGCCCTTGTTCATTAGCTAGTCATTCAGCATGCTATTCTTTCTAAAAAGGTTGCCTATCTCTCTGCTCAAGACGCATAGATTTTATACCATCTGGCATACATACATCATTAAAAAATAATGATTCTCACTGTTGCCTTTTGGCTGGTTTAACCCAGACAACTAATTTCTGAAACGTACTACGAATTTAATGATCACTCAGTTTTCATGATTATATTTTAATTTTTGATATATTTATCTAATTGAAGTTATCTAGAGACACGGCAGTGTGTCAGCCAAGTTCGGAAAAACGTCAATGCACCGGCCATCTGTATATTTACACCCTCCATTTCGAGCTACTTTCGACCCCCCCCCCCCCCCCACCATAACTCAAAACTATTTGCCCTACACATTTGAACTTTAGCATATCTAGTAACCCCCAATGGAACACCTAGAATCCCAAATTCCACGAATAAAACTATTATAAATAGTTCTTGTGTTATTAAGGTCTGAAAAGTGCTATTTTTAACACTGACTGACTCACATATCAAAAACCTAGAGTACTTCCGCTGATCCTAGAATGCTGAAATTTGGCATACTGGTAGAGTTTGGGCTACAATTAAAGGAAAAAATCGAAAAAGTGAAACTTTTCCTTTTTCAGGACCTAAAATGAAGGGGTGAAATTTATTATAGGCTTAATTAACATATAGTGAAAATACAATCAAGCTAGAATGCTGAAATTTGGCATACTGGTAAAGCTTGGCACATTAATAAAGGAGGAAATTGAAAAACCGAAACTTTCCCTTCTTCGGGGCCCGAAATGAAGGGGTGAAATTTATGAAAAACCGACCAGGTTTTTAACAGATATTTTATGAGAAATATTTAATAATTATTAATATAAATGTTTAAATGTAATTATTTAGATAAATTAAAGGATAAAACTTTTCAAAAATTAATGATATCTGACCAAAAACATAAATGTGAAAAAGGGGCCAAGTTCGGTACAAACGGCTTCGCCGACAAAAGAGTTGAGATCTAAACGGGTACCAAGTTCCATAGCAGTTGCTTAAATCATAGCTATAGGGATGTACAACGTTCTTCAATTGATTTAAAAGAAAATTTGTTACGTTCTTTGATATTAAATTTATAACTTGGCAAGTTTTATATCCAACTAAATTGTTTGTAGTATAAAATAGAACAACTAGCAAAGCTAAATTTTAAGCTTGTATTAAATATCATCACGTTAAACGTAAGTTATTGACTATTATAACTTGCCAAGTTATAAATTTAATATCAAAGAACGTAACAAATTTTCTTTGAAATCAATTGAAGAACGTTGTACATTCCTATAGCTATGATTTAAGAAACTACTATGGAACTTGGTACCCGTTTAGATCTCAACTCTTGTCGGCGTAAGCCGTTTGTTCCGAACTTGGCCCCTTTTTCACATTTATGTATTTGGTCAGATAGTTATTTACATAATAAGACAGGAATATGCAACTTTACAGGACTAAGCCTGTTTTAGAGTCCTGTGAGTCCTGTGGAAACTCTTTGACATTTTCTTGGCGTATTAAGTACCTATTATTATTATTTATTGTTTTATTTACTAGGTACTTTCGGGAGGCAGCCAAAGCCTTGCCGGAATGACCAAAGTTGTGAATTCAATCAATTTTTGTTTTTTGTTTAGAAAATGTCTGAAAGCTGAAGACAAATAATTTTCAACCATGATTTTTTCTATCCGTAAATCTAGATTTCCATAACTACGATAAATCAAGAACGAAAAGTCCAGAAAGAAAGTTCTGATGCCAATATGGCTATGATTAGATTTGAATCATTCTAGCTTCAGAACTTAGGGTCGTGCGAAAATCTGAAAAAATCAAATAGCCTTATTCTGGGCTATCTAACGGTTGTAACTGATGAACCGAAATTTGGCACACATATTTATCTTAATAATCTGCACCTTTATGTTAGGTTTCAATATTCAAGCTCAAACTGATTGCTGATAAAATAAACTGACACGTTCTGATGTGGCTATCCACGTGACTTTCCTATACACCCTTGCAACTCACTTATAGGTTATTTAATATTTAATAAAATTATTTATAATCATGCAGGGGGGGGGTTAGTTTTTGCATTTTTAGACTTATGGGGCCCAACTGATTATGTATACAAAATTTGGTTGAATTTGGTTCATAGACATATATTTTCATTTTTTGGCCCTACACCTCTCCCATTTTGGGCGGATAGTTTTTGCATTTTTTATCCTTCTGGGGGTCCACTGATAATGTATACAAAATTTGGTTGAGTTTGCTCAAATGGCCTAGATTTTTAATTTTTAACCCCCTCTCTATCCCCCTTAATTTTGGGTCGATATGCACTAAAATTTAATCAGCTCTTAATCTCAATACACCAAAAATACGTGTGAAATTTGGTTTTGATATTCACACTAGTTTTTGAGCTAGCTCGTCCACAAAATTTGATAACGCAAAGACTAACACACTAACGGACTAACAGACATTTTAACAAAACAATTATTATCTCGAAAAATATAATTTTTTCGATGTTCACTTATTAGGGATTTTTTGTAGACCAAAATTTCATGGATTCGCTCATTTTTTTTAAATCTAAATAGTTTCAGCCGTTTTTGAAATATTTCAAAAAAATGAAGCAAAAAAACCACTTTTTTAATACACGATTACAATACTTGACCATACCCTGCATGGTAAAGTAAAAATTTACAAATTACTAATATACATATTGGACAGCGTGCCGAGTCTTGAATAAGTTGTCACTTTTTGTTTAAAATTAATTATCAACATTGACAAAGATATAACGTTAATTTTTTTATCTGATTTGAAGGATTGGTTTTCACCTTCGAATTTCGGCATCGCTTTTTTCATAAACAAATAAAAATATACTTTCAGCTGTTATCGTGCATTTCCATGATCAATGAAACAATCATGAACGATATTATACAACACCAGATGTTGGATTAAATAATTATATAATGATAACCACAATAAAGGAGAGAGAAATGAATGAAGAGAAGAGGAAAGTGAGAGGAGTGAATATAATAGGGATGTGCATGAGGGTAAAAGTGTTTGAATGTGAATATATATGTAAATATATACACATGAATAATCATATTCCGTGGGGAAAAAAACATTGAAATTAAAAACAGATCACCTGACCCTCAATAAAAAAAGAGGGAGAAAAGAGGAAAAAATTTCAATTGTGAAATGGAAATTATTGGAAAAATAACCTCGATTAAATATTGCCCTATATGTAAATATATCTAATAAATAAATATAATTTCCTGGATTCTGATGGAGTGACAGCCCAGGATAATTAAATAATCCTTCTGAATTCTAAACTTTGATAGAATGTTGCTTCAAACTTTTTATTTAACCATATGGTCAAATATTGTAATCGTGCATGAAAAAAGTGTTTTTTTTTTCCTTTTTTTCGAAATATCTCAAAAACGGCTGAAACTATTTTGATTAAAAAAGTTGAGCGAAACCATGCCATTTCGCTCTACAAAAAAGCCCTTATAAGTGAACATCGAAAAAATTATATTTTTTGAGATAATAATTGTTTTGTCAAAATGTCTGTTAGTCTGTCTGGTTGTCTGGTTGTTAGTTAGTTAGTCTGTGCGTTATCAAATTTTTGTGGACGAGCTAGCTCAAAAACTAGTGTGAATATCGAAGCCAAATTTCACACGTAGTTTTGGTTCATCGAGATTAAGAGCTGATAATGATTTTGGTGCATTTCGACCCAAAAATCGAGGACATTTGAGCAAACTCAACCAAATTTTGTATACATAATCAGTGGGACCCCAGAAGTCTAAAAATGCAAAAACTAACCGCCCAAAATGGAGGGGAGGGGGGTGTAGGGTCAAAAAATGAAAATCTTGGCTATATACCAAACTCAACCAAATTTTGTATACATAATCAGTGGAACCCCAGAAGTGTAAAAATGCAAAAACTAACCGCCCAAAATGGAGGGGGGGGGGGGGTCAAAAAATGAAAGTCTTGGCCATTTACCAAACTCAACCAAATTTTGTATACATAATCAGTGAGACCCCAGAAGTCTAAAAATGCAAAAACTAACCGCCCAAAATGGAGAGGGGGGTCAAAAAATGAAAGTCTTGGCCATTTACCAAACTCAACCAAATTTTGTATACATAATCAGTGAGACCCCAGAAGTCTAAAAATGCAAAAACTAACCGCCCAAAATGGAGGGGGGGGTGTAGGGTCAAAAAATGAAAATCTTTGCTATATACCAAACTCAACCAAATTTTGTATACATAATCAGTGGGACCCCAGAAATGTAAAAATGCAAAAACTATCCACCCAAAATGGAGAGGGGGGGTCAAAAAATGAAAATCTTGGCCATTTACCAAACTCAACCAAATTTTGTATACATAATCAGTGGGCCCCCAGGAGTCTAAAATTGCAATAACTAACCCCCCTCTTCTACATGATTATAAATAATTTTATTAAATATTAAATATAAGTGAGGGACCAGGTTGTATGGTAAAGTCAAGTGGATGGCCACATCAGAACACGTCAGCTTATTTAGAAATATCTAAAAAACGGCTGAAACTATTTTGATTAAAAAAAAAAAATGAGCGAATCCATGGTGTTTTGGTCTACAAAAAAAGGCCTAATGAGTGAACATAGAAAAAGTTATATTTTACGAGATAGTTATTAATTATTTGGTTAAAATGTCAATACGTTAGTTAGTAAGTACTAGGATTTCTCATTCCCGGGAAACGAGAATATTTCTAAGATATTCCCGGGATTCCCGGGAAACCGGGTTTTAATATTTACTAATTAAAATAAATTTATTAATTTAAAAAAACATTTAAAACATTCATTTATTTTTTCATTAAAACAAAAAAATTAATTACTATAATACTCGTAGAACAAAAAAAGTTATTTATCAGAAGAGTTTTTAAAATGAGTTCTAAAACAAACTCTGTACTACAGATACTATCATGGTGTCTGTTCAGTGGAGCTGAAATCAATTATCCCCCCTAAAGCCCTCTTTAAGAGAAACACTCGGTTTTCGAACGCTCAGCACCCCTTCGCTGTCAAATTGGATAAAAATCGAACATGCCCTTTCGCTAACTCTTTTATTCCTATGACCTCCAGAGACTGGAACTCTCTCCCATCCACCGTCTTCCCGGAGACTTATAACCTTCAGCTGCTTAAGACCCGTATCCACAGATACCTTCGACCCCTACCCAGCCCATAAAAACCCTTCTTCTTCTTCTTTTCACGATGGAGGGGCCAACCCAGGCCTTTAGGGGATGCACCTTTTTGGTGTAATTCCTTCTCTCATCATTTTCATTAAAAAAAAACAAAAAACTAGCGCATTAACCGAATTGTCGTTGAGTCGTGCCCTAATTTTCGTGACAAAAAAGGCTAGCAGTTGACTCATTCACTTATTTCCACTGAGGTTAGTTTAATGCAACCATTTCAGAGGATTTTCAAATTTTTTGTTAATTTTCCAATGGCTTCAGATAAATTAAATTCTTTTAATATAGTCTTATATTCTGTATCTCCAGTATTTTGTTTTTTGGTGTTCGTATTTATAGCACTTTCAAGCTTTCGTTTCAAAATATTCGTTGGCATTTCTGTTTCTCTATAGTTTTCCGTATCGGAAATCAATGCGCAAAAACAAGTAGTTTTGGAATATTTATTTTTCATTTATCTGATGATAAATGTTAAAAACAATCCCGGAATTGACTTTTCCTCGGGAGATCAGGAATAGATATTTTTGTGAATTTCCCGGGAAATCGGGAACGAGAAATTCCGTGGGAGTAAACCCTAGTAAGTACGTTACCAAATTTTGTGTAAGCTCTAGCTCAAAATCTAGTGTAAATATCAAAACGAAATTTCACACACAGAGGGGGGGGGTTCTTTCATAAATGATTATAAATTATTTTATTAAATATTAAATATAAGAGAGGGGGCAAATGTATGGTAAAGCCATGTGTGGATAGCCACATCAGTTTATTTTAATCAATGTTTCGAAGTTTTCCCTTACATCTTCAGGGTCTATAAAATTATAAGGGTAATTATTTTAAAAAGTTATAATTGCCGATAGTAGGTATGTGATTTTATAAAAAAATCAATAAGAGTGTTGTCTGCTTAATCTAAGATGTAATAAAAAAATACGTTTGCTTATATTCCAAAAGGGTTGTCACCCTGCTCGGAATTTTTTTCATAGTCTTAAGTCACTTCTGAAGGCCGACAAGAACAAAATTACTTAAAAATGGCAAATTTAGGGGTCTCTCACCCTATCGTTTTAAAAATGAAAAAAATATTTAGTAAATATATATATTAGTGTGGGTGTATTAGACCCCCAGGACAAAATTCTGGTTGCGCCACTGTACAGAGTATATACCCATCTAGGGAGTACTTATGTTTTCAGTGGAGAAAATGAGTCATTCAAGAGCATGGAGATAGCGAGTCCCCTCAGAAGTAATTTCCAGAGGGTTGCAAGCAACGCCACTCAAGATGACTCAGCTATTTTAATAAAGACCAAACCCTAATATACTTCAACAGATATGTTCATCTTATAGCATGACTCAGGCTTTTTTTATTTTATATTTCAAAAATGTGGATTCGGAAATAATTTAGTGCGTTAGTTTTGTTTTTCTTCAAAAATTGTATGGCATTTTCTTCATATTTTCTAATAGTAATCTTTAATTAAAATTTTATTTTTTACCATCTTAAATTGTATTAAGCAATTCTCCTTTGAAATATATACGTCTGGTAAATTTAATTAGTTAATTTAATTAGTACAGGACCGGATTTAAGTAGGTATGCCGCCTATAGGCTAAAGTCCATTTGCCGCCCCCTCTATAGTTTATATTTGCTTAATACATTTGTTTTATACAACAAAAGGATAGAGTTCATTGGTGTTTTCATCTTTTTTAAACATAAAGTTCATTTAGTTTAGATAAAACTACAATTTTAATGGTTTATATAATAATAATACAAGATTATGTGCTGTGAATTTGTATTATGTTATAGTTTTAGAAAGTAGGCTATGTAGAAGGACTAAAACAAATTTTTAAGTAACATGTATTCTTAAATTCGTACGGAAAATATTATTAACGTCTGAAATACTTCATTTAACTTTTGAATAAATTGCCAAACTGCCTCACCTGAAAATTTGCCACTCTAGGCTGCAGCCTACTTAGCCTATTTAGAAATACGGCGCTGTATATCCAGAAAACCCAAGAAGATTCTTTTAACTTGTGAAGTGAAGAAGAGGACATTCAAATATATATTAACTAAGTGCGAAGCTCGTCTGGATTCTTCCAGCTGCTCAAAAACAGTTATTTGAAAGCATTTACTTGTTAAAAGTATTTTCCAATACAAAATTTCAAGCTTTTAGTCTTAGTAATTTCGGAAGAATCATGATAAAACCGGATTAAAACGTGGTTTATGTAATTTTCCTTGTTCTCCCCCTTTCAAATTTAAATAGTGTATAAACCATTTTTAGTAAACATTCACGATAACCTCCTTACAGATTTCAAGTTTATAGCCCCTGTAGTTTCCGAGAAATCGTGATATAATATAAAAGTGACTTTTGAGTGTTTTCTTTCTTTAACCCTTTTAAAATGTGGATTTCTAAAAAAACTTTCTTATCAAGCATTTACCTCTTAAAAGTAACCTTGTTACCAAATACCAAATTCCTAATCACAATATAGCTTTAGAGAAATCGTGATAAATCAATAAGTGCTCTTGGAATTTTATATATGGTATATAGATTGGAATCTCAAGTGAATGCTTTTTTTAAGATTTAGTACGCTGTCCGCGAATTATAGTGATTTGTCATTTTTTGTCATAAAATGGTCTGAGCTAGAAAGTTAAACTTGGTACAGAGGTTTAGATATTAATCGCCGAATTCCCCTTCATTAGGTAGAACCGTTTGATAGCCCCCCCCCCCCTCCCATTTGACACATTTGACACGGGTTCCGGGAATTCTTCCACCCTTTTATCGGCTCTGATCATACAAGTCGTTTCACTCATAATTCAGAACTTTGTTATCTATCTCTGAAGTTAAAGAGAACTAAAATATTATAGTTTAATAAACTAAAAAAACCTTTTTCAGTAATGCAGTAAAAAGTACATAATAATGTAATAAACTTCAAATTTTACGTTATACATACATTATACATTCTACCTTGGCAATATGATTTTATCTTGATTGCACATTAAACGCAAAAATATATTTATTTTCCATACTTTATATGTTATCAATAAACTTGTCCAATAACTAAGGCAAAAAGCGTGGGACGCTTTGTCGAAATTAATCAAAAGTACATACTTCTCAAAGAAACCCCCACGCTTTTTGACTTAGTTATTGGACTTCTTTAAGTGACAAGTTTATTAATAACATATAAAGTATGGAACAAAAAATTTATATTTTTGTGTTTAATGTGCAATGAAGATAAAATATTGTCAAGGGTAGAATGCATATTTAGTAAAATTAAAAGTTTGCTACATTATTTGGTACTTTTTAGTGCATTACTGACAAAAGCGTTTTTTTAGTTTTTTTAGATAACATTTATTTTATTAATTTTTTAATCTTAAAATGGGTGCAATTCTACGCGTACATAGCTAAACTAAAACTAAATTTGACAAGAGTCTAGTACAGGGGTGTCCAACCTTTTGGATTACACGGGCCACATTTGAAGAAAAAAACAATAATTTCGGGCCGCGGATAAAATATTATACTTCTATTGATATTTGTTATTCAAAAAAGATAGTTAATAATATAGAAATAAGAACTTTATTATTTTTTTAGCTCATAGTGGGCTCCTAATTTTACTTTTCGTAAATTTTATACTTGAGCTTCTCGTATATATAAATACATACTCCTCTATACTTACAAAAAGTGATATTATGTATTAGTATGTGTTTATATTTTTTACTGGCTAGATAATTAATATAAAAATTCTAATAAAGAGACAATATTCAATTTTTATTTCAGATCGGTATTTAATTGTTGTTGTAGAACTTTCAATCGGAAAGTTTGCAAGTAGAAAATTTATTTCTAATGAAAATGGAGTCTAAAATAGGCTAAAATGATGATTATTATTTTTTATTATTTATTGGTTATTTTTTCGGAAATCTTGAAATCTAGTTTCAGATTCAAAATTTAAAATTACCACTTTTATTTTTCGAAAACTTCACAGTAGATTTTCAGATTTCTTATTTTAGAGAAAAAAATTATCAGACCAAATTGTTGTCTTTTTTCCAGTATCTACATATAAATCTCAATGTTTTAAGGAATTGTATGACTTTATATTGAGCTACGGGTTGGACTGCCCTGGTTTAAATCGAATGGGATTAAAGAAGGATATGAGGAATGATAATTTATTTTTTAAAAGGGTCACGGAAATAATAATCCCTGACTATCCATTATCTATTGACATTTAAGAACGTGCGAAGATCTAAAAGACAAGTCCTGACAAGTTTTTGTCCAGTAGAGAAATCGTCAATTAATTATGATTGTCCTAGAAAAGCCCAATTCTTATCTCCTTGTACTAGAATGATATAACTATAGACTTGGTTGGTGTCGTAGTATATAAATTGCTGAAATAATAAATATTTTAGAAAATGAAAATATGAGAAGAAGAATTTTTAAATATTCGAAATTTTTTTTATCTTATTAGTTGAGCTTATAATTTTGTTATTAGAGAATTTTATTCTTGCAAAAAGCTTCACGTATTGTACGAATATACTATACATTCATATTTCGAAAAAGAGAATAAATATATCGCTACATTCTACATATAAACCTCAATGTTTTATGGAAGTTTATGATTTTATGTTGGGCCACACTCATTGCAATTTTGGGCCACATGCGGCCCGCGGGCCACGGGTTGGACAGCCCTAGTCTAGTATATTTTTAGTCCCGTCTAAATTAACAAGGATAGACTCTTATAAAATGTATAAAATATAAAACTGTTTGTTTTTTGCTTTGAGGTTAAAAATTTTAGTTTTTTTTTTGTCAATATTTGGATTATTCCTCTTTGTAGTTTTCCATTCTAAGGAGAATAATAAAATTATACTAACCAAATTTACAAACAAGGATATATTTTACAAATTTGTTAAATATGTTGCATCAATATGGAGACCCCTTTAAAATAAATTTATGGCGAAATTTCACTTCAAGTTTTTTTTTTAAATAAAAATGATGAGAGAAGGAGTTACACCAAAAAGGTGCACCCCCTAAAGGCCTGGGTTGGCCCCTCCATCGTGAAAAGAAGAAGAGGGGGATTTTATGGGCTTGGTAGGAGTTGAAGGTATCTGTGGATGCGGGTCTTAGGGCCGGTTGTATGTCGCAAAGTAAATGCTTTTACAACTAACAAATGGTAGATGGTAAATGGAGGAACTGGGATGGCCAATCAGATGACAGACATTTTCAGTGAAATCCAGATTGAGGGTCAGGTTATAGAAGTGGTGGAAAAATATGTTTACCTAGGCCATGAGATAAGAATAGGTCGAGATAACCAGACCTGCGAAATGTTAAGAAGAATCACTCTGGGATGGGCAGCTCTATGGGAAATTGAAAGACACTTTTAAGGCAGATATCCCAACAACGTTGAAGCGGAAAGCCTTCAACCAGTGTGTCTTGCCAATTTTGACTTATGGAGCAGAGACTTTGACTCTCACAAAAATATCATCAGAAAAACTGAGAGTAACACAAAGGCGAATGGAAAGATCAATGCTTGGTTTGACCTTAAAAGACCGCGTAAGAGTGCCTGTCATCTGATTGGCCATCCCAGTTCCTCCATTTACCATCTACATTTTGTTAGTTGTAAAAAGCATTTACTTTGCGACATACAACCGGCCCTAAGACCCGCATCCACAGATACCTTCAACCCCTACCAAGCCCATAAAATCCCCTCTTCTTCTTTTCACGATGGAGGGGCCAACCCAGGCCTTTAGGGGGTGCACCTTTTGGTGTAACTCCTTCTCTCATCATTTTTATTAAAAAAAAACTTGAAGTGAAATTTAGCCATAAATTTATTTTAAAGGGGTCTCCATATTGATGCAACATGTTTAACAATTTTGTAAAATATATCCTTGTTACAAACAAGTAAATTTGGTTAGTATGAATTTTTTTCCAACCGATTAAAATGAAATTGAAAACCTACCATTACTTGAACAAAATGAAGCGCTGATTAGTTTTTGGCCCACAAACATTAGTACTTTATTCCATAATTTAACTATAAAAAAACTGAATATATTTTTGAAAAGAACATAAAATAAATTTGTTTTTAAATGTGTTTTAAATATTATATCAGATGAAAAAAGGGGGAGGGTCAAAAATGAAAATTCTAGCCCTTTCAACCAAACACAACCAAATTTTGTATACTGGACCCCAGAAGGCTAGAAATGCAAAAACTAAACACCCAAAATGGAGAGGAATGTCAAAAATAAAAATTCTAGCCCTTTCGACCAAACTATGTATACAAAAATTTGGTTAGTTTTTGCATTTCTAGCCTTCTGGGGGTCCATAGAATATGTATACAAAATTTAGTTGAGTTTGGTCAAAAGGGCTAGAATTTTCATTTTTGACCCTCCCCCTCATTTTGTGTGGTTAGTTTTTGCATTTCTAGCCTTTTTGGAGCCCACAGAATATGTATACAAAATTTGGTTGAGTTTGTTCGAAAGGGCTAGAATTCCATTTACCATCTACACTTTGTTAGTTGTAAAAAGATTTACTTTGCGACATACAACCGGCCCTTAAACAGCTGAAGGTTATAACTTGAGGGGAAGACGGTGGCTGGAAGTGAGTTCCAGTCTCATGAGGTCATAGGGATAAATTAGTTGGCGAAAGCGTTGGTTCGGCTTTTATCCAATTTGATAGCAAAGGGGTGCTGAGCTTTCGAAAACCGCGTGTTTCTAACAAAGAGGCCTCTAAGGGGGATAATTGATTTCAGCTCTACTGAACAGATACCATGATAGTATCTGTAGTACAAGTTGTTTATTTTAGTAAGATTCCAGGACCATCCTTGCCCCGCTCTGGCATGTAACAAATGTAATATATAAATTCCATTAAAAAATAAACTGCAACGGATCGTTGCTAAACTTTATCCAAATTCATTTGAAATATCAATATGTTCTAGAGTAAAGTACTTTAAAATATAATTTTACTAAAAACTTTATTTAACCTTTTTTGTGGTCCCCAAGGTACTTATTTATTTATTTATTTATTTAAGCCTTTAAAAGATACATAATTTGTGTATAAGTTATAGGTACTGATTACATTTATATATATATATATAAGTATTTACAATAATATAAATAATATAACTTAAGTTGTACCAGGCCCAGTTTGGGCATAGGCCTCTCCTAATTTCTTCCATTCTGTTCTTCTTTTGGAGATTCTAGTCCACTCCTTGCCCGCTATTTTTTAATGTAATATATAAATTCCATTAAAAAATAAACTGCAACGGATCGTTGCTAAACTTTATCCAAATTCATTTGAAATATCAATATGTTCTAGAGTAAAGTACTTTAAAATATAATTTTACTAAAAACTTTATTTAACCTTTTTTGTGGTCCCCAAGGTACTTAATTAGGATATTAAATTTCATCAAAATTGGTTAAGTCATTTTTCAAGATATTTAGAAAAAACTAAAAAATTACTGAAATAAAGTACTAATGTTTGTGGACCGATATGTACCAAAAACTAATCAGCGCTTCATTTTGTTAAAATACTGGTAGGTTTTCAATTTCAATTCAATCGGTGCAACGATGTGGAAAAATTCGTGGACGAAAAAAACGATAACACACATACAATAGTTTTTAAGGAATTTGGTGTTGGTACTTGGTGAAACATTTTTTAAAATTATTGGATAAAAATACTTGGTAGGTTTTACATTAAGATATAAAAAATAAAACGAATTTATTTTTTGGAGAATGCTTAATCTCGATATATATTTTCGGGTGACTAACCCATCTTCAGGAGAAACAGAATGTTAATTTCTGTTTCTCCTGAAGATGGGTTAGTCACCCGAAATATATATATCGAGATTAAAGATTCTCCAAAAATAAATTCGTTTTATTTTTTTTATATCTTAATGTGAAACCTACCAAGTATTTTTATCCAATAATTTTAAACACACATACATCCATCCATCCCCACGCACTTCCAAAATAAAGTAAAAATGGCACTTTTTGGCCTCTCGACGAGATCCCAGGTAATTTTTGGCAAAACCGTCACGTGCTAAAATTCAATCTAATTGAATACTTCAATTTATGACCTTAATTGAATCCATGGGTTCCGTAGTCTTTACCTGAGGACCCTTTGAAGTCGCGCTTGCCGCGCGACCGATTACAATACTTTCCCCATGCTTCGCATTGGATAAAGTAAAAATGTAGTTAGCATAATAGAATTTATCTTCCTGAATAATGGGGTGACAAGTGTGATTTTAAAGAATCTCATCTAAAACTGCAGTGTTTTCTCGATGAAATAAATTCATTAGCAGACAAACCGGGAGATTTGGAATCAGTGAGCACGTAGTGGGACGGAGTCGGGTATCCATGAAATCAAGACGTCAGCCTCGGATTTTAAATATCGACTCTCGAGCTCTTCATCTTTTAAGTAAATTTCACGCGGGCGCTCCCCACTTTCACCCCTTGCCATTTCTAGGCTTAAATTTAATAACATTTGCTAGCAAGATTTATTACTGGATTTTCGCACTAAAATTAAAAGGTAAACTACATATTTTATTTTTTATTTGACAATAAATCGTCATATAAAAAAAAGATAAACTTCTATATACTTATTTCATTATTTTCCTCTTTCTCATATTATTTTACTAACTGAATGAGTCATTATGGTTTTCAACTTGGATATAAAAACTTCCACCCCTAGCCACGAGTTTGATGACTCTAACCTTAATTCTACCGTAACCTTATAGACTATTTCCATTCCTATAAATATAAAATTACCTATAATGATTTCTCGATGCGAGGATTTCTCAATCTTATGAAAATTACGTAAAACTTTTTTTTTTGAACATGCCAGAACACTTTCAAATTAAATTAGTAAAGAGAATTTATATTTGAAAAATATCCTTTTTTATTAAATCGTAAAATAATTAAAATTTTATTAGCTAAGTTTATTATTAAAAACATTTTTCTCAACAATATCTTTTTTTTTATTATTTCATTTATTTATTTATTATAATACAGAAAGACAATAAAATACGAATTAGTGTTGGCAAACTCTATAGTATAGGTATACAAATTATCAATACTATTATTAATACAGGGTGGGGCATAAAGATCTACCACATTTTGAAGTGGTATGAAAAATGAAAAAAATTAACTAGAAAAAAACTGAATATATTTTTGAAAAGAACATAAAATAAATTTTTTTTAAATGTATTTTAAACATTATCAGACAAAAAAGGAGAGGGGTCAAAAATTCTAGCCCTTTCGAACAAACTCAACCAAATTTTGTATATATATTCTGTGGGCCCCAAAAAGGCTAGAAATGCAAAAACTAACCACCGAAAATGAGGGGGAGGGTCAAAAATGAAAATTCTAGCCCTTTTGATCAAACTCAACCAAATTTTGTATACATATTCTATGGACCCCCAGAAGGCTAGAAATGCAAAAACTAACCAAATTTTTGTATACATAGTTTGGTCGAAAGGGCTAGAATTTTTATTTTTGACATTCCTCTCCATTTTGGGTGTTTAGTTTTTGCATTTCTAGCCTTCTGGGGTCCAGTATACAAAATTTGGTTGTGTTTGGTTGAAAGGGCTAGAATTTTCATTTTTGACCCTCCCCCCTTTTTCATCTGATATAATATTTAAAACACATTTAAAAACAAATTTATTTTATGTTCTTTTCAAAAATATATTCAGTTTTTTTCTAGTTAAATTATGGAATAAAGTACTAATGTTTGTGGACCGAAAACTAATCAGCGCTTCATTTTGTTCAAGTAATGGTAGGTTTTCAATTTCATTTTAATCGGTTGGAAAAAATCGTCGACAAAAAAATGGGTAACATACGTATATCCATCTACCCGCACAGACTAAATGAAAAAATCGCACTTTTTGGGCTCTGGACTAGAGCCCATGACATTTTTGGAAAAACCGCCACCTGCTAAAATTCAACCTGATTGAATACTACAAACCTGAGGACCCTTTAAAGTCGCGCTTGGCGCGAGACCGATTACAATCTTTATCTGCTTCGCATTAGATAAAGTAAAAAAAAAATTATCAGTTAATCCAAAACCAATAAACAATCTTTGATCTTCCGTTCTTGATCTATTGTGGCTATCGGAATCCAGATAAAATAAATAATGCTTGCAAATGACTTTTATACACATTTCAAATATTTATAAGTAGGAATAAAAAATTAATTGAAGATTTATAATATCAGTGGATCGAGTACACACAATCTACATATATCCTTCCTTTCTTAAATTAACATGAGCAGTGGCGTAGCCAGAAAATTTTCATGGGGTTGGGGGGGGGTGGTCAATCCACAGAGCAAAATATTTAGTGGGAATTTTTTTTTATTAAAACAAATAGTCCAGTTAAATTGTGTTTTTACCCGGAAAGTTTTGGGGTAGTTGTAATTTCTTCGGCAGTTTATATTTTTTGGTGTGCTGAATCCGAATATAATAATAAATAATAATTTGAAAGTTTATATTGGGAAAATAAGAACAAGTTTTTTATGAATGACTTTTTTATTTATCCACCAACGTTTCGTCGACTTTGCCGACTTCTTCAGGGCTTCAAATAGTCATGTCACACATTCGTCTAAATTTTCTTATTACCTTCGTTACCATTGAAGACCATCAGAATACAATTTTCAAAAGATATTTGGCACATTCACAAAAAACACAATTTTTCTCTTTATAATAACAACCTTATCAATACAAAACAGAACAGAAATCACTTCTTATAAAAATAGAATAGAATACTTTTCTTTTTATCCCTATATACAAAAATCTCAACTTCTTCGAAGAAGGATTTCTGTTCTGTTTTGTATTGATAAGGTTGTTATTATAAAGAGAAAAATTGTGTTTTTGTGAATGTTCCAAATATCTTTTGAAAATTGTATTCTGATGGTCTTCAATGGTAACGAAGGTAATAAGAAAATTTAGACGAATGTGTGACATGACTATTTGAAGCCCTGAAGAAGTCGGCAAAGTCGACGAAACGTTGGTGGATAAATAAAAAAGTCACACATAAAAAACTTGTTATGGACGGAAATGATAATAATAATAATAAATATTCTTCTTTAATTTATGATTTTTTAATCTTTTATGATCCTAGAAATTTAATGTAATAAATAAATTAAGTGATGATTTGTTTAATTGTAAAATATTTAATAAAACTCAGGTGGGCGGTTAATTGTGCCGCTGATTGTAAATAAGGTGGCCAACTTGTTTACAATGAAAAGAAAGACTCATTCATAAAAGAATTAATTTATAGTGAAGAAAATAAATATATTATTCATTGAAACAAAAATACACTATATAATGACAAATGGATAGTAAAACATTTGTAGCATTTTATAATGGAATTATTTTGACATGGCTATTAATTTTTATTTAAATGTGTACTTTTCCATTGGATGAATATTATTTGTCAATTGATCATCTCTTAACAATATATTGGAAATATCTGAACAAGGAATGTCTTCATATTGAATTTATCTATAATATCTATATAATCTCGATCGAATACGAAGATTTACAGATTAGTCTTCAAATATCAAAAAGGAGGACACTTTTCTGGCGAGGATAGAGCTTACAAAAAGACTCTTCTCCGTAATGGAGCAAGATTGGTCACCTTAATACACAACTTCCAGTGGCGTAGCCAGAAAATTTCCAGGGGGAGGGGTCAATACACAAAGCAAAATATTTAGTAGGAATTTTTTTTTATTAAAACAAAGTGTACAGTTATATTGTGTTTATATCCGGAAAGTTTTGGGGTAATTGTAATTTCTTCGATCGTTTATGTTTTGTGATGTTATGAATCCAAATCTGAGGTTTACTAACCAAATTTCGTCACGGAACTTTGTCAAAAATGCAAAAAAAGTTAAAAAAATCTCCTTTTTGGCGGTCTTTTGCTTATAACTCAAAAACTATCAACTTTTCGTAAATAACCTTCGTATTCAATGTGAAAGTTCATAAAATTTCCTACAAATTTCATTATTTAGGTTTTTTCTCCGACTAACCGTTCGGGTTCAAGTATTTGAAAATTGGCGTATTTTTTCTGTTTCCGCAAATCACAAAAACTCACAATTTTTTCGATTTTTTCCCATTTTGACCATGAAAGATGTGGTATACATTTTTAAACTAGATTAAATTTGATACAATTCAAACAAAGTTTCATCTTAAATGGATAATGGTATCCCGTGCCGCAATGAGGTTGAATTTTTGAAAAACTGCAATTTTTGCAAAAATCGCAGTTTTAATATGAAAACCACTCATCCTAGAAAGTTGATTTCTGTCTCATTCTCTGGGAAATTTTGTTGACTTGAAAGTTTACTTGGACTACTTTTTTGTTAAAACTATTAGATTTAAAGATTCCATGACACTTTTGATGATTCGGATCTTATCCTTTGTAGGAAATTTTATGAACTTTCATTTTGAAAAAGGTTATTTACGAAAAGTTGATAGTTTTCGAGTTATAAGTAAAAAACCGTCAAAAAATGAGATTGTTTATCTTTTTTTGCATTTTTGACAATGTTCCGTCAAGAAATATTGTTAGCAAACTTCAGATTCGGCACATCAAAAAACATATAGAATCAAGAAATCAAAACTTTCCCGCGAGGGGCCCTTTAGAGAACAATTTAACTGGACAAAAAAGGTACAAGAGACAATTAAAGAAATCGCCGTAAATAATGGGTACGAAGCAAGCCTTATAGACCAAATATTAATTAAAAAAATTGAAAAATTAACCCTGGAATCAGTATATTCACAAAAGAATGAAAAAGAAAAAGAAAATCCTAGAATAGTTCTCCCATATTATGGACAAATTTCGGAAAAATTTAAACAAAAAATGAAAAAATTAGGGTTCAAAACAGTATTCAAAACTCCAATTACTCTAGGAAAAGATTTAGGTTCAAATAAAAAAGACAAATTACCAAATATAGAAAAAGAAGGGGTTTATAGTTTGAAATGCATCCCATGAACCCTGCCCTTGGGAGGGGGGTTCCTGACCCCCAAAACCCCACCCCCCGTGGCTAGGCCTCTGATCATGAGTATCGAAATTGGGACCGAAAAAATAGAATCATGTTTAAATATGACTTTTCATAAGGGTTCAAATATTTCGAAAATTAAAAAAAAAATACCAATGAATGTAATACTTCAGTCGCTTGAGCTTCACACGCCAAACGTACAGAGTAATTTGACATTTTATTTTTATCAAAATTTTTACTAAGTATTGAAAAAGAAAAGGTTTAATATTCACATTTAATTAATTAAAACAGAGAAAATTAATGATTTTAGAGAAAGAGCGTATTGTATATTTCAGCTCTTCAATTATTGTTGTTGGAGATATAATTAAAGTCGACAATATTTGGAGAGAAATGTCTCTTCGCTAGTGGGAAGGAAACAGTTGCAACCTCCTCTGCGTCAATATAATTACACATCTGGGAATATCGTTTAACGTCCCTTGCAGCTACTTTGGTGGAATATTAGTGGGCTATTAGTATCTCAAGACAAACCTTTAGGGAGTAATTTTTATTATTTATATGTTTAATAAACGAGCAAATCTAATTGTGCTCCAAAAAAATCGAAAGCTGATTTATTTCCCTAAGAATCGTCTACTATACCACTTTATAAATAAATGTAAACATATAGAAACCAACTAATTTGACATATTAAAAGCAATCAATCCCATATACCTATATTAATCTAAGCAACATCTACCATAAGTGTCATAAAGAGAAATCAATGAGGTTCTTCTCAGCTTTATGCAAATAAACATATATATACCACCTATTCAACCTAAATGAATACTATAATTTGTGACTTTGATAGAGACCATGGGTTCCCTAGTATTTACCTGAGGACTCTTTGAAGTCGCTTGGCGCGAGACCGATCCAATACTTTATCTGCTTCGCATTGGATAAAGTAAAAATGGGAAAATGGCTTGCGCCTTTTTTACCGGGTAGTCACACTCTTAACTGATCTGATAATTCACTTGTCTAGATAGCAGGGGCATCTATTATACGAGCTGTGGCTATTAAATGACAGAAGTGATGCTGGTACTAACAAACAGAGAGCGTGCCGCGACAGGTTTGAACATGATTGTGTCTGGTGTTAGATATTTCCTCCACCCTATTTGAAAAAATGTTCTAATCGAGCATTAAAAAGTTTTTTTTGCTTTGTATTTTAGAAATATCTAAAAAACGGCTGAAACTATTTATTATTCTTTTTGTAAAAACAAAAACCTTGAAACGTGAAAAAATGTTGCGGCCGCAGCAATTTGGGCTCAGTGCATATAATGGCACCAATCAGTATTTCGCACAACGGCTCAAAAGGGTCTTGACTTGTCCCTGGTGCTACCTTGGTCGCGATTTCCACATCTCTCACTTCTGGCCTATTCATTTTTCCAATAGAATATGAATGCACACAAGACGAGTGGAACTGTGAATACTGTAAAAACACCAATAGTGCAACAGTATTTATTCACTGCTGAAGCGGGTCACCCACAAGCTGATTAACTTCAGTGATACTTTAGGATCAGCTGATTTGAACATGGCAACACCGATGACAAAATTTAATACGATTGATTTTAAACCAGAAATAAATAGAAAGAAATTGGAATGAGATCAAATATAATACGTTTTTGAGCTGTCAGTTAAAATGTCAATTTAAAGGAAAATGAATGCAGATGATAGTATAATTGTTTCTTTCCTTTTTTAAAAACATGTCAATATGGTCGTAAAAAAGAGTTGTCGACTTGAATTAAACATCGACGTTCGCATATTAAAAATGATATCAATGAGCTTATGTTGTGTAAATTTAATACTCATGTGTTTATATCATTGTTTAAATGTTAAATAAGCCTACTCTTTTCAAATGATTCGCCTCCTTTGAACGCAACCTACAGTAACAAAATACGCATCGTCCATATAGGGAATTTGATACTAACTAATGGGTCAATACGCGTAGTAAAAATAGGTTATAAACTAGGTATAATATACAATGGTGCTGGCTTATTACAGGACTATTGGTTTCGATCCATTATTATTTTTTTTCTTACTTTTTGAGTTTAGAAATGACTAAAACGTGAAGAAAATTCATTTTCAAGCAGCATTTTATTCTGTTTGCCTGTCTGTATGTCTGTTTATCTGTCTGGATTTCAATAACCATCATGACTCAATAACATAATATCAGAGAAAGTTCGATCTGGATTCACTTATACACTTTCAATTTTTGAAGTGAAACTTCTAATGAGAGGGTAAATTCGGGTTTGGTAAGAACATTTTTTCTACCAAAACACATTTTCCAACTAGAGCCTATTGATATCTTTCGCACATTTGAAGTCATTTTTTCCACTTATTGAGAATATAAAGTATGAATATCAATAACAATGTTGTAATTGTAATAACTGATCTAAATCAACGTTCGAAGTTTCACTACTTGAGTATGATATTTCTAAAATAGACACACACCCTATTTTTGAAATATTCAATTTTAGAAAAGTCTAAAATGTGGAGAAAAGTCATGCATGACTTTAATTTGTTTGTCTGGATTCCGAATGATAGGATAACTCAAAAATTAAAGACCAAAGAAAGTTCGTTCTGGGTCAAAATGTTGGTATTCCCAATACGAATAAATTCTTAGATTTTGGACATCTAGATTTAGAACTACGGGTTGAAAAATGCAAAAATCAGAAAAAATCCAATATATATAATATGTATATTGTATTATTGAACAGTTGTAAGTAATAAGATGAAATTTAGCACATATGTTTATGTTAATAGAGTTTTGAAAAAGTTTTAAAAATTATTTAAATCTATTAAAAAAATTAATGACTTGATTATTTAATACAAAAGTAATAATAATTGAAATTCAAAGTGCGTAATATAATAAGTTCATATATAATGAATTAATATAGATCTAGTATACCTATATAATATTAATATATGTATGTGAAATGTTCGAGATGAATGTAATAATAAATAAATAGATAAATTTCTGCTAAGGAAACTGATCCTGAATAGTGGCACCGAGATAAAAGATGTTATCAGTAATTTGTACTCGTATGAAGGCCGTTTGACTCTATCTATATGCTTCCTTATCTAACCACATTCCTAAGCTTTTATCTATTTTCCTGTTGGCATCGTGTAACATTCATTTAAATGACATCTTTTCAATTAAATATTCAATTTTAAATTTAACCAACGGAGGTTGATTATTTCTTTTGAAATAATTATTGTAAATACTTCTGGTTTAGTCCAAGGGGAGGGAGCAACTTCCACCATTGAAACGAAATAAACTGATTTCACCTATATTAAATTAATTATTATTTTACCTAAATAAATTGAATCAAGTTTAGAAATGGACTTTTTGAAGTCTTACAATTTCACCAAAAATTGGAGGAAAAAGTGGAGATTTTTTACAAAACACGGTATGCATTTCGTAAATTTGGAAATTTTTATAGATGACTAATTTGAGTGAGAAAGTTGAACCTTAGCAGCAAGATATAGTTTTTTTTTTTTTATTTATTTAATGTCACCGGGAACAAAGCCCATTTAGACAGCACATAAGTAGAGTGTTAGTAGGGTTAGTGAGGGAGCCGAGTTTTCAGCCGGTAGAAATTTTTATTTGCCAGCCAGGATCGAACCCCGGTCCTCCACTCCAACATCGTCATAATCGATCGATGCCGAAGTGAGGCCAGTGCGTTAGCTGACTGAGCTACCCGACTCCCCAAAGATATAGTTTAATAATACAAAATTGGCAGACAAATCTCATTTCATTAGCTATAAACATTAGCTATAGTAATTTTATTCTTACTTTGTCACACGGGGCAGTGAAGTATTGTAATCTTGCATGAAAAAAAGTATTTATTTTCCTCGTATTTTTGAAATATCTGAAAAAAGGATAAAAAATTGAGCAAATACATAGCGTTTCTATCTACAATAACACCTTGTATAGAGGATATCGAAAAATTTGTATATTAAAAGATATTAATTATTTTGTCAAAATATCTGTTAGTTCGTCCATGGGAAGTTTGTGAGTGTGTTACCAAATTCTATGTACGGCCTGGCTCAAAAACTAATGAAGGTAAATTTTATATTTAAATATTTTATATTGGGATTAGATTTTGGATGAAATCGGACCAAAAATTTCGGGCGGGTGAAGGTTTTTAAAAATGTGTACTAATGAGCAAAGCAAGACCAAGACTGTGGGATTGTTGGTATCAGTTTTGATGTTTCTTGCTCATTCGGTCTTGTTCTTGTTCAAATATTTCTAGTCTCGGTCTTGCTCTTGCGTATTCAGGGGGATACAGGAGTATGGGAAAGTCATGTGATGGCCACATCACATATTTTATGATTTTTTTCATTTTCCAGTCATAAATTCTAAATCTGGAAAGTCTAAGGAATTTTACTCGGTTTAAATATACAAAAATTGTGGTACTAGAATTAACTTTCTAGAACTTTTAGGCGGGATCTATATAGTCACACACATAAACAGAGACAGGAAAAAAATCACGCGTCCTATCGATAATTTCGATAAAGAGATAAATCGAATCCCTGGAATAATTCACTCCCAAGCTTGACCTAAATACATTTTATTAAGATTCGCAAAAAATAAACATTCCAATATTAATTTAGATATTTCTCTATTTCAATATACTAAATAAATTAGATAAATAAATCAACTGGTGTGTTCACCTTACGACTTTCACATTTTAACTTATTTGAAAATCATCGCGACACTCCTAATTTACAACCCCTTCCTTTATTTCATTCTGATTAAAATTTATACCCGACTAATAACTCATGACACTTGATAAGTACCTACATCAATTTAAAAAAAAAAAACGAAAAATCTTTCATGAAAATGTCCGCTTCCGGTGTCCCGATTTCAACCAAAAGCTTGCTGTACCTACTCCCTCTATCATATATCGAGCTAAAGTTTCGAATTTCGTAGTTCTGAGGGGGGGGGGTACATACGTACTGACCAGTGGATTTTTGGCCCCTTTTTGGCCTCTGGGGACCACAACTTCCGGTTTTATGTCCTAAATCCGATTTGCAACTATTAATCGATTCCTTCCACCTAGAAATTACAAAATGAAATTAACTTATTTCATCTCTGAGATACAAGCTCTCAGAGTCAGGACCTAGACAGGCCATCGAAATACTTGCATATTCTTCTTCTTTCAAGTGCCATATCAGGTCTCCCTGACGTTTCGGTTCCTCTCCACATGTACCTGTATTGCGTGTATTTAGCTGTTTTTACACAGATATACGGGACCTACTTTTTAACGCCGGTTCCGAACGGCTAGTTTGGAGAGGTTACTAGGCAATTATACTCATGGTAGTTTGCCATTGCTTTCCAAGAGGAGGCGACTGCAAATATCTGATCTGCCGAGACTCAATCTCGAACGAGCGTATTTCAGGCCAGCGGCACCATTGACCCACAGTCGCCTTACTTGCACATTATATTCTATAAATCATCATCATTGAGTACACAGTCCTAAGACTGGTTTGACGCAACCACCCGTCTCCACTCGGTTCTGTTGATGAATATGAATGTAAAAAATCTAGTTAATTCAATACTAGTGCCGTCCGGTAGGCAGGCAATATAACTCTCTTAATTTTAATATTACTTTTAATTAATTAATTTTAATGTTGGTTTGTTATGAAAGCGCTATAAAAGAAAGTATGTGGTATGCTCAAGTCACGTCAGAATTTTTTTTTTTTTTGATAATAAATCAGTCGACCTTTCTGGCAAGACTTATTTTTTCCTAACCGCAGCCATTTGGCATTTTTCTTTTTAATTCTTCTTATTATTGAAATGCACTCACGTGAGTTGAAAATTGCGCTGGTCGATGTTTGTAGAAAGCGTTTACTTGCATGTTCAGGGTCAGAGTATTGATTGGCTCGGAACGCTAACCTGCCTGCTCTAGTTTATCAACCAGAGAATTCTTGATTCCAAATCATTTTTCGTAGGAATTTCAACCAAATAGCATCCCATCAAAATGAATATTGATTAAAAAAATAATATCCATATTCTATTATATATTGAATTGATATAATTAAATAGATTATTATATACATAATGAGACTATTTTGAAGCTATGTCGTTTCATATCCTCCGAAAGGAAATGTAATTTCGATCATGAAATTAAATCTCTGAAGACAATGGATTCGAAACTCTACTCGCATAATAAATTCATTAAGAAAGAAAATAACATTCATTTATTTGATGAGAAATATAAACTCCGTTACCCTCATTCACAACTCGAACAATTCGTCTTTTTCAAAATTCCCATTTAAGATAATTTCTATTTCTATTTAGATGAATTTACGTAAATTCTCTTCGTTCATTATTTCTAAATGAAATTCTTTTGTGTATTGATAACGGGAAAGATTATATAAGCGTCACCGTTCATATTTAATGGAATATTAGATAAGGAAAGGAGAAAGAGGTCAGAAATTACTTAAGAGCCCTTTGCAGGTAGTAGTGGGTTCAGATTAAATATTCTTGAATTAATTATATAAATTTATTCAATTATAAATATTCGCCATTTAGAATTTTACTAAAAAGCGACGTTTTAATATTTTATTTCAAATGCAAAATCGCCTTTATTCTTGGATTTGTTTAAAAGAAATTAAGTTGAGTTTCGTTGGAATAAGGGTGGATTAAAGTAATTTGGTCTGACATTCTACACATACATTTTTAAATACTAAACCCTTTTTAATTAATTTCTATAACTTGCTTTTTAATGTTGATCTTGAGCTTAAAAGTTGAAGGAATTTTAGTTAAAATCACTTAAATTAGGTCTTATTGATGAAATGTTCTGTTTCAAAAGTGTATGAAATGTTTCAACTTTTAAAAATTACAATCATTCAAGATTTTATCCCGAAAAAAGTTTTCCGATGATTTTTGTGAGTTCTTTTTGGCTTAGAGTGCAGATGTAAATAAAAAATTAGCATATGTTTGATAAAAAGTTTTAGTTAATCTTCTATTTACACTTCGTGAGGTGAAATAAAAAAATAAAAAAACATCACAATCACTTAAGGGAATATGACACGGACCTCTCAAAAGCGATGTAAATTTTGATATTATCTATACTTTAAATACACACGTATAGAAAGCTTGTTTTATGAAGTTGAAATTATTATTAAAAATTAAATTAGACACGATATGTATTTCTCATTTTTAAATGGTTATTATTTTTAACTAAAGAAATTAATTTTGTAGGTATTAAAAAAGATTTTAAGCCCGAATATATTAGATATTTTGTTAAGGGAGAATGTTGTAGGTTCTTGGTGAAACATTTCAAATAGAGTAAAGAACATTTTTGAAATTTTTTTTAGAAACTTTTTAAAATTTAAAATATAAAATACCAGGTAGGTTTCACATAAATAAAAGATCAGATGCTTGTTTAGCACGACTATATATATTTCGGGGTATAAGACCATCTTTAGGAGTTCACAAAGGCACACATCTGATCTTTTATTTATTTGAAACCTACCTAGTATTTTATATTTAAAATTTTAAAAAGTTTATAAAAATTTTTTCAAAAATTTTCTTTATCTTATATGTTGAATTTCATGTCATAAGAGATTGCTCTCCTGGTTTCTAGTAGCCATGCAAAGCTAAAAATTTATAAACGATCTTTACAAGCTGAAATATGTGAAAAAATAGGAAACAAATCAAAAGATTCTATTAAATCATATCTGGCTTTATGTTTTAACACGAATACTTTCTCTCCCCTCAAAAATTCTATTAAATTGGCAACATTTAGGAAAGCGGTGTTGGTTTATACTGAAACATATTAAACACAGGAGTTTTTAAAGGGTTATAGTGGTGTTTTACAAATAAAATAAAAATTAAAATTTTTTTTGTAATTTTATTGAATACTCTATTTATATTTCGGGTTTTTAGGCCATCATCAGAAGTTATATTTACAAAAGACTGACATTTTTAATCTTTATTTTATTTGTGAAATAACACACTACTATACCTTTAAAAACTCCTGTGTTTAATATGTTTCACTATAAACCAACACTGCTTTCCCGAAATGTTGCCAATTTAATAGAATTTTTGAGGGGGACAAAAGTATTCGTGTTAAAACACAAAAGCCAAACACAAAGCCAGATATGATTTAATAGAATCTTTTGATTTGTTTCTATTTTTTCAAATATTTCAGCTTGTAAAATCGTTTATAAATTTTTAGCTTAGCATGGTTACTAGAAACCTAAAAACTCCTGTGTATTAAATTGGCCTTAAGTTTTAATTACTAGTTTTGTCAGACTTGAACAGATCTTATTCAGATTGATTCTTCGGTGGTTGAAAGTTAAGATGCTTCTTAAAAGAGAAATTCCAACTAAAACCACCTTGATTAGACATTTTAGAATAGATATTATCAGAATGCACAACCCCATATAATACAGAAGATTATATTTACTTGGTTGATAGTTATATTTTGATGACAAGATTGCTGGTTAGTGGTTACACAAATAATATCTCAAGCAACTATTATTTGGTTGTCAAATAGTGGCGCATGTAACACTTTGACAATATAAGACATTTTAGTAATAAAAACTATTCTTTTCGAAAGAATGTAGTTGTAAAAAAGCCATACACACAACTCTAAATGTATCAGTGGTTGTATAAAAGTTTATTAACTATAATACAACTATAACTAGAAAAAATGAGACATATCTAACTTTTTGTTACCATAATTAAATTTTTCAGTATTAAAGGACTATATTAAAAGCAATCCGAGAGTTGCATTTGGGTTTTATTTCGGCCGTAGTGTGTGACGTTTCGAGATTTGGTAAATAATTTTGGATTCGTTTCCAAGCAAATAAGAAGAGAGTAATTAAACTAATAGGAGAACCGGCCTTATTTAACCCCGTGGCTCACCATATAACCATTTCTATTATTTCTCTGTACTATAGATACTATAAATCCTGGTATTTGTACAGGCGTGCTGAAATCAATAATCCCTCCTAAAGCCCTCTTTGTTTTTGAACGTCCAGCACTTCCTGTTTAAGACCCGCATCCAAAGATACCTTTGACTTCTACCCAGATCATACAATTTCCTCATCTCCTTCTTTACACGATGGAGGGGCCACTCTAGGCCTTTAGGGCTGCACCTTGTTGATGTAACTCCTTCTCACATCAAGATGATTAAAAAAAAAGGTTTCTGAAGTCATGCTAAAATATCGTCTGAAGATGTTGGAATTTTGAGAGCGTTCGGATCTATAAGTCACAAGAAGAAACAATCGTTCTGACTTGAAAACTTTTCAAAATCTAATTTCGTATTCTCTTCCAAAACATCAAAACAGGTAAATGATTGGTTTCAAGTTGGCATTCTGCGTGTTCTCTTTACCAGTGTTTCTCAAAAAATTTCGCATCATAGCCCCTCTTTTGGTACTTCATTCTATTCCGACCCACTCATTGGAAAAGGGCTATTCCAAAAAAATTTCATAAAAAAGAAAAATTGGTCTAGTCCTGTAAACTTGCATATACTTTGTGCTTTTAAGGTGACAATTCTAAAAGCTTTGTCTTCCCTAAAGTATATGGTTTTAAAAAGCAAGTTAATTATATTAAGGTAGTTGTTTTGCGTCAATACTAGCAAAAAGTTAATGCTTGAGTATATAGAACAGACAATAAGAATTCATAATCCATAAGCCCAAAACTTTTTGCTGTTTATGTACCACTACTAGACAATCCCGTGCTGGTTTGACAAATCTGGCAACACTGTCCGAGATTATATATATTTTATCATAGAAATGTCAGATAAAGTACATTATTAAGGTCGATTTATAAAACAAAAAGTTCTTAATAAGCGATTGAAAGCTGTTGCGACAATGGCCGAAGCGAAAAAATGTCAAAAAATGTACTAAAGTTAACCCACTTTTTAGATTAAATACATGCGTTGTTGCCAGCTTGTTTTTAGTGTAAATTTTTAATCATACATTTTTCATTATTTATTCATTATTATCTCAGAAATTGTGTTGTAACTATAAATTAAAATTTTCTTAAAAAATGTATTTGTTATTGTTTAATGTTGGTTTAGTTTTTTATAACAATGGTAAGAAGAGTTTCTTAATTATAAATAAATATGTATGTAAACTTTCCGATATCCCGTATAGTGCAATGTATAAGAGTCTGAAAAACTCTCTCTTTGGAATTTAATATCTCCGAAACTAAATTGTTGAAAAATTTCGTTTTGCCACCAATCGATACAGAAGTATTTAAATAATAATTTTCTAAATTTCAAAAAAATCCTAAGAAAACCCATACGGTGAAACAACTACCTTAAACGAGCATATATGGTAGCCCGATTAAGAGCAAAAATATTCAATTTACAAGTATTTAATCGAAAAAAAAACCATTTAAATATTTTGTTCGATATATTGTAATAATTATTATTTTTAAAATATTTCCAATTTGAAGATTTTTATTGAGAGAAATCAATCGACCAATATATAATTTAATTTTAAAATATTTACAGTCTTTTCAAGGTGGGCCATTTTTATCTTATTAAAGTGGAAGGAAAATTTATGTTGGCCAGAATATTTTTTCTTCGGCTCTTTTATATAGAATAAGTAAAGTATTTCTATATGTTATCACGAAATAGTTATATCCATCGAATATTCTTTTCTCCAAGATAAATTTTTTATAAGAAAAACTCATAGAGTGTGTATTCGTTGGATATAAAAATAACAAATATTTTATTAATTTGTGACTATAGTTTTGAAGGCTTTTGCTTATATCTGCAGACTACTGCAAATATTCCATACGAATTAAAATCAATGTTTTAGGTAATAATTAAATTGACATGAGTTCGTAGAAGGTCAATTATTTCGATACCTCATAAAGTAATTTGATTTTTAACTAAAAAAAAACTGCTATTGAATATTCTAGTGAAATACATCAAAATTATATTCTCAAATCTATAAAGTATTTACACATGCACGCGTACATGTATGCCCGGGTGTCTGTTTATTTTTTGTTATATTTGAAATCGACTGTTAAAATTCTCATTTGGCAATAGATTTTTCCCTTTTAATTTTAGAACAAAAGTAAATACAAAAGATGTTTAGAATAATTAATAACTACATCAAAATTACTGATATATTCCTGTGGGAATATTATGAAAAGATAGTTAAGAGCTAAAAATTAAAATTAGATAAAAAAATTCTCAACAACTACTGGAGTTAACAGCTGTTCTAGTCTGGAATTAAGTTTTTTAGACGTGAAAGCTTAGTAAGTATTTTTTTTAAATTCGAATTTTAAAGCGATAAAACAATGAAAAAATTCTAAAATCACGAATTCATCTGGTTTTATCACAATTTCTCCGAAACCACTGAAATAAGAAAATTGAAATTTTGCATGAAGGATACTATAGAGCAGACTCAAAATACATAGGGCCTTTTACAGGAGCCTTCCTCTATACTCTATGGAAGGATACTTTTAAGACGTTAACTCTTGGTCGAAAAGTATGAGAACGTAATTTTATAAGTTATTTCTTGATTCATCCCTTTAGAATTTGAATTAAAAAAGCAACAGCTTTTACCTCTAAGGGCCAGTTTCATAAAAATAAAATTATCCGCTTCTTACTCAACTCTGGGTTGAGAGTTACCCTGAAGTTCCAAACAATATGATTTTCATAAAACAAAATAGGGGTCGAGTTAACTCACCCGGAGAACAATAGGTTGGCTCGGCGAAATTGCCTGCATTTTAGTTATTTTATAAAAAAAATTTTTTTCCAAAAACGAATTTATCTGTAGAAACGGAAATAATTAAATAAAAAATAATATAAAATTGATGTTAAGGTTATTTTGTAACTATTATCTAAAATTTTGATATTAGATAATTACTTTTAAACAATATACCGTATTAAATTGAAAGTTTTTTGACGATAGTAGCAGAATTTTTATATATTGAAGTGAGACAATAAAAGAGTGTGTCTTATGCTGGAATTATAAATAAAATTTATAATTGATGTGGCCATACACATGACTTTACCATACACCGGGCCCCTTTCTTATATTTAATATTTGATAAAATAATTTATAATTATATACGAAAGACCCCCCCCCATCTTAATTTTGGGACATTTAGCAATTCATAATATCCCCTTTTAATTATGAAACTATTTTATTGGAATAATTATACCGTATATTTTGGCTATATTTAATATTATATAAAAATTCACAGTTTATTGGACAAAGTTTTTTTATTATTGAAGCTCTTCTTCAATTTTTGTAACGTTTCGTCTCTCTCGAGACTTTTTTCAAGTACTCAATTGGTTAGAACAACATTGGTTGAAATAAAGATAAAAACAACTGAGACATAGTAGAATTTTTTCTTTCTAGATTGAAACAATAAAACAATATAAGACTAGATGTACAAACGTTGTACAAAAATTGAAGAAGAGCTTCAATAATAAAAAAAAACTTTGTCCAATAAACTGTGAATTTTTAATCTACTAATTATAATGGACATTAATCAACATAAATTATATAAAAATTTATAATTCCAGCAGAAGACACACTCTTTTATTGTCTCCTTCAAAATATACGGTATAATTAAAATTGATTCAAAATAAACTGATGTGGCCATCCACATGACTTTACCATACACCTGGCCCCTTTCTTATATTTAATATTTAATAAAATAATTTATAATTATATACGAAAGACCCCCCCTTCTTAATTTTGGGACCTTTAGCAATTAATAATATCTCCTTTTAATTATGAAACTATTTTATTAGAAATATCTGCTTTCTTCGATTTTAGTTTGAAATTTTTTTAATTTAATTTATTAGATATTTACTTTTAAAAAATATATATAATAAATTTTTTTGTTTTATTCTAGTTCCGTGTTAACATAAATTAAAATTCTATATACAATAGTATATAGGTATATTTGGCTATATTTAATATTATATAAAAATAATAAAAATATTATAAAAATAAATAATATAACGATTTGTTTTTAATTATTTTGATTTGAAACTCTAACCTATAAAATGTTTTTCTAATGTAAATAAACACAGGGTTATCCCCTGGATAAAGATTAACCCATCAATTTCGGAGAGTAAAATATAGGGGGGTTAAGTTTTGAGATCACCCTCTCTTTTTTTTATGAAACACATTTCGAGAGCTAACTGCAGGGTTTTCCCTAGCTAGGATAGGGTCATCCTATTTTTATGAAACTGGCCCTAAGAAAGATATTGTTATTAGCCTATCAAATAAAGTATTTAAATCCCTTTATCAATTTAAAAAATCTAAGGATTGTCTGCCCGTACCGATCAGAAAACTTCTTATAAATTCTTTGGTTGCTCCTCTGATCGACTACTGTTGCCTTGTATTTAATAGTTTAAATCAGAAATTAAACACTAAGCTTGAGAGATTATTGAACAGCTGCATTAGTTTCATTTTTGATGTCCCTTTTGATGAACACATTACGCCCTACTACAATGAACTGGTTTGGTTAAGGCTTCCTAAGTAGAGAGACTATATTCTAAGAATTTTTCTCTTCAATCTGTTTAAGAGCAAGATCCCTGAGTACTTATATAGTAAATTTCTGTTTAAAAACTCTGTAAGTTCCAGAGCTTTGCGGACTTATGGTCTGGACCTTCGAATTCTCATACATAGGACATCATCCTATGCTAGGTCATTCTCTGTCTATTCCGCGAAGCTCTGGAATAAAATTCCTGCCAGTGTGAGGAGGGGGGGGGGCGAAGTCGCTCGGAGCTTTTAAAACAAAGTATTTTGATTTATTAATGAGTCAGCAGAGGGACTGGATGATGGGTGGAGTGAGGCTGAGATGTTATATTTAAAATTTCTTTGTTCATGTTGATCATTTTGTGATATATTTATTTTCTTGTAATTTGATTTCAAATTATCAATTAATTTTAATAATTTTTCTTTTTTTTTTTTAAATGTTAAATGTTAATAATTTTTGTTACTCTCTTGGTTGAATTTTTGAAAGCAGATATTGAATGTAATATAATTTGTATCTTTTATGCTCCAGGAGAATATCATTCTCAGAGCAATAATTAAAATCTATCTATCTATCCAAGTAGTTCCTGGGAAATCGTGATCTCTTTAAATGAAAACATGTTTGTGATGTCTAATTTTTAGATTTTTTTAGATCTTTTTCTATATCTTCATAATATTCCCAAAATAACATACCAATAAATTAGATTCCATTTTTACTTTACCTTACAGGGTATGGTCATTGGTCAAGTATTGTAATTGTGCATGAAAAAAGTGTTTTTTTTTCTTCTTTTTTTCGAAATATCTCAAAAACGGCTGAAACTATTTTGATTAAAAAAATTGAGCGAAACCATGGCATTTCGGTCTACAAAAAAGCCCTAATAAGTGAACATAGAAAAAATTATATTTTTTGAGATAATAATTGTTTTGTCAAAATGTCTGTTAGTCTGGTTATCTGGTTGGTTGTCTGTGCGTTACCAAATTTTTGTGGACGAGCTAGCTCAAAAACTCGTTTGAATATCGTAACCAAATTTCACAAGTAGTTTTGGTCCATTGAGATTAAGAGCTGATTAGATTTTGGTGCATATCGACCCAAAATTAAGGGAGATGGAGGGGGGGGGGGGGGGGGCCATTTGAGCAAACTCAACCAAATTTTGTATATATAATCAGTGGGACACCAGAAGTCTAAAAATGCAGAAACTAATCCCCTACCCTACATTATTATAAATAATTATATTAAATATTAAATATAAATGAGGGGCCAGGTTGTATGGTAAAGTCAAGTGGATAGCCATATCAGAACACGTCAGCTTATTACTTCTGAATATTGTTTGTATTTACACTTATGTTCTAAAATCAAAAGTGACAAAATGTATAGCTACTACTCTCAAAAACTCAGTTTAAATTTATTTAAAATATTTTTGTTGTAGTGTTTTTAAAATTTCCCAGATACATTCATGAATAATTTAAATGAATTCTCTTTATTTTTAAAAAGGGTTGTCACACATAGTTAATTCGAAATAAACAATGCAATTATTTGAACTCACCCTTTTGGATTTTATTTTCCATGCTTTTTTCCGTCCTTGACCATTGGCAAGGAGAGAATATCGGCATGCCGAAGACCACATTATATATGTAAATATACAGGCAGCACTCAATTAGTATGAATAATTAATAGTGAAAAAGTTGTACTATTTGAATTCGCAATATTTGAATATCTGGGGTCATGTTGTGCAAGGGGTCTGGTTGCTTGATATAAGTTCTATCTGCGCAGGCTCATTGCATTAGGTGAATTTTTCCTTACAGCTATATTAATAAGTACCTGGAGGCACCGAGCGATGCTCGGTAACTTCTTTCTTCAGTTAAAACCTTTATTTTAATATTATTTTTAATTTAAAATTCTGACCAAAAGGTCGATTTTTATTTGAGAGCCGTTTTCAAATTAAAAAAAATACAAATATATATAGTATTCGCCCACTGTACCCCCCACCCCACCCCGTTAGACCTCACCCCGAAACCTCGCCCTACCCCCGGATCCCCCACCACTGTACCCCACCTCCTGCACCTGTTTTGATTCAACCATATGATTCATTTTTATTCATTCAATTAATAAATAAAACCTATCAAAATGTGTTGTTTTTTCAGAAAATTGAGACATGCTTATGCGAAAAATATTTTTAAATAAATTCTTGATTATTTTTTATTCTATTAAATAAATAAAGTTCTTTATAAAAACAATTATAAAACGTTTATTAATATTTCTAACGTTTAGGGAGAACAAAATATGTTAAAATCCACAATCACAATACTTCTTCAAGGCCTTTTAGAACAATGAAACAAACAACCCATTGTCTGCCTGGGTATAAAAGGAAAAGGGAAACTTTTTTTAAAACCCTAAGAATGGGATTTGTCTATCTGAGAATAATTAATTTGATTACGAAAAAACTCATCAAAAACAATTTTGTCGAAGATGAGACCGTAACAGATCGAATTGTCACCCCAAAAACCCCTTAACCCCTGAATTTCATCAAAATCGGTAAAGCCGTTTTCAAAATATAACCAAGTAACAAATATATAAACAAACAAATATATATACAAATAAATAAATAAATATAAAATTTTTGCTCGTTTAATAAGAGTAGATTGGAAGTGTACTGATATATACAGTTATTGGTAATTCGATAGATATCGTGAAAGGGGTTATACTATAGCTAAATTCCAATAAATTTATGAACCTGGGGTCAAAAATCATTAGTTTTAGAGTTATTCGAGTTTTAATTATTATTTTTTGAAATTTCCCGACTTTTTACCAATAACTGCTAATTATAAAAAAAGTACTGCACTTTGAGTGCTAAAAAGACATTTTTCTAATAGCTGGTGAATAAGAGATTACTTTGAAAAAAAATTCATGCCTCCAACTTAAATAAACTCCGAAATAGAAGGTCAAAACTAACAAGTAATGAACATTTTTTTCAAAATGTCGATAACTAAAAAAAAAATCCAATACACGTGAAGTAAAAAATATGGAAAAAACATTCTCGTTTTATAAACTTGAAGAATACTTCAAAATGAAGCGTGTTTCTTTTCGTTATCCTATCTCCAGAGCCATTAAAGGGGAATTTTCGCTAATATAAGGGGTAAATTAGAGGCAGATAATATTACATAATATCGATTGAGATTAATTTTCAAATAATTTTAAATAAAATGATATTAATGATGAAATATTATATGATCTTAATTAAATAAATAATTATTAACCAGCTGCGAAACCTGCCTTCGGCGGGCATCTTGATGGATACATATAAATTGTACAAATGGCCTACCGGGCAAAGGGACCAGAAATTACTAAAAAAAAAAAAAAAAAATGAAAAATACGAAATACTACAAATGGAACAAAGCTAGAGTGATCATCGAAACAATAGTTTCTGAAACTATCTACCTATGTTGCACATTTTTAATGAGAAAATCTCATCAGAATTCACGACGTTTTGACACCTAGTTCTGAAGTCATTTTCGTTTGGTAAAGGTTAATGATTTAGCTGGGGTGTTCGTAAACATAATACCATTTAAAATAAAATTGAAGGGAAAAATTAAAAACGTTTTCAAGACTCAAAGATGTCAGAGTTGTGAAGCAATAAAATCCAAAATCCAATCAATTCTTTGTTTTAGTAAAACAAATCTTTTGGCACTATATGTTGGCTCAGTCGATAAGGGTCGCCAGAACCGCTCACCTCCCAATGTGTCAGATTTAGTTAAAATTTCAAGTCATTTCAGAAGATCTGCCTTTTTATCAGATTGTTTCTTACACCTTTGTGAAACTATATTCGATATCGATATTCAGTATTAAAAATGGCATCTAATTAAGTTTGACTAGGGGGTCAATATAAAAATATAAAACATTATTGTATTGATATATTTGTACAATATTTAATTAGTCCCATAGTTTCTATATAAATCCCGATATTTTGTACTAATCATCTGTATATCTTTGAGCAACAAGGATCTTTAATGAATAAATAAATTAGGGAAATTTAAAACATATAAACTTACATAGGCGTCATTTTTTACTTTAATGTTTGTTCTATTACAATTACATAAAAAGTAAAATAGAACGGTTTGATAACATTTCAAGAAACTCTTGAAGGGATCAAATAAGCTTAGAGACCACTGCTTTAAAGTATACTCATTGAATTTCAAGCATAATTAGCTCCGGTAATTGCGGGGAAATTGTGATATCTTGAAATGAAACCAGGTTTGTGTAATTTTTTGTATTTATATTATTTTAAAATTAATAAGAATAAACCTATTGACAAATGATTTTTTTACGTTCTATTTCCTTTAATAAATAAATAGTAATAATAATGAATTTAATAATTTAGCCATACCGGCAGGCAAGCAATGTTTAATTGACTTCTATCGATGAACTCAAAAACATAAGTACTTTACGGCAGAGCCTTAATTTTACGCAACTTTAGAAGAAGAGGTGACGATTTGATTGCCTATATTCAGGCGTATGGTGAGTACAAGGATAGAATTTTTTTAGAAATAATCTAAATGTTTTCAAACATTGCTTAGAAATAACCTATACAAAATTTAGTATAGGTATAATATATTTATACGTCTATATATTATCCGTTCAGAGGCCAATCCAATTAAGTCCATAAACCATAAAATGTATGTTTTTTAATCCCAAATTAATTAGAAAACTATTTTAGAAGAAATAAAAAGAAGGCTCTACTGACGAGAACTAGAACCAGGATTTTGTACAAAAATAATAAACCTAATTTGTTGGTTAAAAATTTACGAAAATGTATAAATTTTCCAAAAGTGGGCTTGAAACCGGATGTGGTTCTGAACTACTCATATACTATATATAAAAATTTAAAGTTACTATTTTTGATTTCAAAATATACAAATATTAATATGATTATTCTTTTTTTAAAGCAACTAATTTTCTAATTTTTTAGAGATAAAGAAACAATTTCTCTCGAAACGTTTGGGCATTCATTAAACTGTTTGGAATTGTTTTTTTAAATAAGGAATTATCTTTATTTTAAATAAAAAACACCTATATTTAAGTTTATAGTTGGTTCCTTTCATGAAAACTAGGCATGAACAACTCTTAGAATGTTTGTCTGTATGTCTGTATCACTCTTAATTTGAACAGCTTAGAAATAAATAATTTTATATAAATACTAGCTGCGACGCCCGCTTTCGGCATGAAATGAAATTTAACCATTCTGAAATTATTTTATTTTACAATATTTTTGACATCTTCAGTGGTCATCTACCCTTAAAAACGACTGAATTCGGCGAGTAAGAATTTCACTTTCGGGGTGTGTGCTGAAATAGTCTGAAATAATCGTCCAAAATGTTCACTAGCTCTTAGACTATATCTTTAGTACGAAAATTTATATACGTGGTTGTTTTAATATTTAAATTTTTTATATATCAATATAAAGAAATACGTTTGATCGTTTCATTTTTTCAACTCAATGAGAGAGAAAGGTCGAATAAGGAATGCTTTTCTAAAATTTTATCAACCGCTTGGCAGTGGAATTACCTTAAGCTCAAAAAGTATTCGGAATTTTCAAAAATGTTCAATTAACTGAAAGATTCCTATGAAAAGAAATTCCAAACGTAGATAACTGTTTGTGAATGATACAACATTTATAGAATTAAACAAAAAACAAAATTATACTTTTAAAAGAAAACTAGTTCAAATTTTCAAAATTTGTATACAAATTTGTACAAATAATTTTTTTTTTAATGAAAAATGATGGGAGAATGAGTTACACCAAAAAGGTGCATCCCCTAAAGGCCTGGGTTGGCCTCTCCATCGTGAAAAGAAGAAGAAGGGATTTTATGGGCTGGGTAGAGGTCGAAGGTATCTGTGGATATGGCTATTAAACAGCTGAAGGTTATAAGTCGCGGGGAAGACGGTGGCTGGGAGCAAGTTCCAGTCTCTGGAGGTCATAGGGATAAAAGAGTTGGCGAAAGCGCTTGTTCGATTTTTTATCCAATTTGACAGCGAAGGGGTGCTGAGCGTTCGAAAACCGCGTGTTTCTCTTAAAGAGGGCTTTAGGGGGATAATTGATTTCAGCTCGACTGAACAGACACCATGATAGTATCTGTAGTACAGAGAAAGGGCAGAAACGTTTCTTCGGTGAGCCAGGGAGTCGAGTGAGTTAGTTAGAGCCGGGTCTCCTATTAGTTTAATTGCTCGCTTCTGAATTGCATCCAGTGTGGCAAGAGAATGCTTGGAGGCCCCTCTCCACAGATGAGAGCCATATTCGAGACGGGGACGAATTTGAGCCTTATACAGTGTAAGAAGTTGACTGGGAGTAAAATAGCGCCAGGACCTAAATAGGAGACCAAGCTAAAATTACAAAAATTACATCCAGAACCTCAATACACACCTTTAATAAAGAATTGCCATATTAAAGCATTTAAGATTTAAATTACAAATTAAATTTATTTTATTTCTGCTCATTATTAATAGCAGGTTCACGCGAAAAATAAGATTAACGTTTCTCGCTGACCTGTAGGAAAGTATTCCTGTATTGAAATCCATTCTGCCTCGATGGATGGTTAAATTTGCCATTAAATATAATATACTATACTATAAAAGTAATACTAATCAAATATTGCGTTATTTGAACTCGAATTAAATGCAGCTTGCCTTTAATATGTAAACATGCGTAGTCTCGTAATTCAGTTCCATTGGAATCAAATAGGCATACATACCAGCTCTGCTTCCAACAGAATATTCCACTAAAGCACCAATTTGCTAATAGAGATAAGGGGGAAGAAGAAAAGAAAGGGACCATTCCATTTCCTTAGCCCTGGCTATTTGTTCCCTTTTGTAATTGAACGCGCGCTTATATATCAATGGCCTTTCGCCTCTTGGCCCGAGCATTTCGTGGTGGAGATCCTCACCTTTATTCAATTCAATTCACTCTACAAATCAACAGTTGATAATAGCCGAAGCCTAATGTACTCCATAGAAAATACAATTAATTGACCAACTACATACACTGTTAATCCAATTAACTGAAAATTTACAATAAATTGGAGGAAAAAGTGAAGTTTTTTTTTTAAGACTTAAGGTAGTTGTTTCGCGACAATACTAGCAAAAAGCTAATGCTAGACTATATAGAACAGACAATAAGGATTCATAGTTCATAAGCCCAAAACTTTTTGCTGTTTATGTACCAATTCTAGCCAATCCCGTGCTCGTTTGACAAATTTGGCACCTTTGTAGGAAATTGAATATTTTTATATTAAAATGACAGATTAAATACATTTTAAATTTCTATAAAAATCGTTTTGTTATTTTTTAACAAATGTAATCAACGCCTACGTTACACCTTATTAAAATTATAATTTTGAAAAAATCTAGTGCATGCATCTTTCGCTGGTTAAATAAATGCGCTGTTGCCAAAATGTTTTTAGTGAGAATTTTTTTATACATTTTTCATTATTTATTCCTTATTATCTCAGAAACTGTGTTGTAACTATGAATCAAAATTGTCTTAAAATATGTATTGGTTATTGTTTAATGTTGGTTTAGTTTTTTATAAAAATGGTAAGAATGGTTTCTTAATTATAATTAAATATGTATGTAAATTTTCCGATATCCCGTATAGTGCAATGCTAAAGAGCCCGAAAAACTCGATTTTTGAAATTAAATATCTCCGGAACTGTATTGTTCATAAATTTCGTTTTGCCACCAATCGATGCAGAAGTATTTACATAATAATATATCTAAATTTCAGAAAAATCCTAAGAAAACGCATTTGGCGGAACAACTACATTAATACGCTTTCAGCAAATTTTGGCGATTTGGCAATTTTTAGGATCCCATTCAAAAATAAATCGACACAGTAGTGTAACTACAATGTCTGTCTGTCCGTCCATCTAGGTATAAATTAAACCAGGGTGTCCAACCTTTTGGCTTACACGGACCACATTTAAAGAAAAAAAATGTCTCGGACCACGGATAAAATATTATTGATATTTATTATTCAAAAAAGATAGTTAATAATGTAGAAATAAGAACTTTATTAGTTTTTTTAGTTCATAGTGAGCATCTAATTTTATTTTTCGTAAATTTTATACTTGAAAATAGCCTCTCGGATATGTAAATACACCTACATACTTGCAAAAAGTGATATTATGTATTAGTAATTGTTTATATTTTTCCTGGTTAGATAATTAATCAACAATTCTAATAAAGAGACAAAATTCAATTTTCTTTCAGATCGGTATCTAATTGTTGTTCTAGAACATTCAATCAGTAGAAAATTATTTCTAATGAAATTGGAGTCGAAAATAGACCAAAATTATGATTATTTTTTCGGAAAACTTGAAATTTAGTTCCAGATTTAAAATTTAAAATTAGCACTTTTATTTTTCGACAACATCCCAGTAGATTTTTAGATTTCTTATTTTAGAGACAAAAAAATTATCCGACCAAATTGTTGTGTGTTTTCCACTATCTACATAAAAATCTCAATGTTTTAAGGAATTTTATGACTTTATATTGGGCCACGGGTTGAACAACCCTGGTTTATTCGAATGGGATTAAAGAAGAATATGAGGAATGATAATGTATTTTTTAAAAGGGTCGCGGATATAATAATCCCCGACTGTCCATTGTCTATTGACAATTAAGAACGCGCAAGGATCTAAAAGACAAGTCTTGACAAGTTTTAGTTCAGGAGAGAAATTATCAATTAATTGTGGTTGTTCTAGAAAACCACAATTCCTTGTTTATTTTTTAAAAGGGTCACGGATATAATAATCCCTGATTGACACGTAAGAACGTGCAATGAACTAAAAGAAAAGTCCTGAAAAGTTTTCGACCAGGAGAGAAATTATCAATTAATTAAGATTGTTCTAGAAAAACCCAATTCCTTGTCTCATTGTACTAGAATGATATAAATATAGACTTGGTTAGTGCCGTATCATATAAATTACTGAAATATAATAAATATTTTAGAAAATGAAAATATGAGAAGAATAATTTTTAAATATTCGAAACTTCATTATTTTTTTTTTTATTATATAGTTGAGCTTATAATTTTGCTTTTAGTGAATTTTATTCTTGACAAAAGCTTCACGTATTGTACAAATGTACCTAGATTCATATTTAGAAAAAGGGAATAAATATATCTCTACATATAAATCTCAATGTTTTAAGGAAGTTTATGATTTTATGATGGACCACGCTCATTGCAGTGCTGGGCCGCATGCGGCCTCGCGGTCCACGGGTTGGACTGCCCTGAATTAAACCAATGAAGTTCGTAAACTAAATAAGACACAAACTTGAAATTCACAATTTATATATCATCCAAATCAAAATGGTATCAAATTTAAGGATTATTATTTTTTTATGAGGTCGAAAAATATAAAATAAAAAATAAACAATATTTTTTATCATATAAGGTGTGAGTTATTCCTGTAAATATCTTCTTAAAGCTAAATTTTAATTTTAAATAGTCTATTAAAAATATATTTTAAAAAAATTTGATGAAAACATGAATAATAAATTTTAAATTACCATTTGATTTTGGAGAAATAAATATAATACAGTATTTCCGAAAACTTGGCACTCGATAACCCCGCAGTCCGGATAACTCGACCACACCCTGGCAGGGCGAAAAAAACTCCATTTTAATGTAGTAAAGGTTCTATGCCTTCATAAAGTACGTACTTATCCTTTGTTTAAAGGTATTTGGGCAGTTTATTCTCAAGCAAACATTACATAGAATTACAGTACTGTATTTTTGGAGGAAATACTTATTCTTTTTTAACCCCATTTCCGATAACCCGGCATTTTCACAAATTCGGCCACCCTTCGGTTCACATTAGGCAGAGTTTTCGGGACTCTACTGTATTAATATTTCAAATGACTATGGATAAATTCACGCAACCGCTGTTGCCACTTTATTTTTATATACAATTTTAATGTGAGATTGTTTTTAAGACGAGATGAGTGAAAGTCACGTAGTGTGCACAAGGCACGCCAGATTGTTTCACTTTATTAAACTCACCCTTACGTGGGCCAATAACATTTGCCCTTCTCTTTGCAAGTCGCTTTTATTAAAATCTTTCTTTGTAAAGTTAAATCCGAAAAGTAATATCGTTATTTAAGATTTGTTTATGTAATCGATTCTCTTCATTCTTTTGAAAATATACTTAAAAAGAAACCGTTTAGAATGGCCTCAACCTCATCATGTCATCATATTCTCCTAATCTCTCGACCTCGAACCTCTCAAATATAAATTCTCTTCTTTCTGAACACGGCTAATCTATGGCCTCTCTATTCCACGTTGAGTTGACAGTGGAAATTTCATAAAGAACACTTCATCTCTTTCTAACACATAGTTTCAAGCATAAGTCTGTTCTTGTTACTTGCTGCAATTTATTTCGGCGTTTATTACTAAAGGTAAAAAAGTCTTAAGGGGGTTTGGGACTGTTTATCATTTTTATAAGAAAATTCTCAAATTTTTACCAATCATTGATGTATTAAATATTTATTACCGCAATTTAAAGTTGATCGTCTGTTCAATTACCGAGAAATAAATTATTGAAAATTGTCCTTTTAATATAGAAGTAAATGGACCGAGTTTTTGAAACTGCTATTTCTTCTCATACAAATTATACCATTTTCAACAAATTTATACAGATCAATAATTTAACTTTTCTTAATCGAATGATACATTTTTCAATAGATTTGACAGTCTAGTTAATTAGTTATTCATAAATGTAAAAATAAAGATTTATTTGCAGCCAACAGAATATAACAAAAGGACTAGTGTAGAATTCCAACTCCATATCTTCAAATCATTTTTGTGTTAAATAAATGTTTTTATAATGAAAAAAATTTATCTCAATATTCTTTTTATTAACATTATCAAAACAAAGATATTCATCTCGAAATTAACTTCATTAATAACAATTTTTTATTAAAAAATTTAGTAGGGAGAAGTTGCCACCTGCAGAAATACAAAAGATTTTTTCGAAGATCAACCAGATAGATAAGCTGTCTCGAACTCCCTTAAGTTTTTTTACCGAGAGTAGCAGTTAATTTATAAAGAATAAATCAAAGAGTACGTTTTTTACTTGATGTCAATAAGTATAATTATGTATAAAAACACATGTGCGCACCACATGACTTTCACATGCTACTTCTTTTCTTTGAAATCATTCCAATATTCACATTTATAATTATTTCACACAAAATTAAGCATGTACTTCGGGAAAACTAGCGAAAACTTTAATATATTCTTTCTAACCGATACCCAACATAATTGTACAAATTTTTGACCTATTACTTATAATTGCCTGCTGAGTCTGGAAATAGTTCTCACATTTTCTTCCAATTATATACTATTATATATGGTATATATGTCACTTTCAAAAAGATTTACACCCGATTTCAACAACCAAACTTATACTAAATTAATACTTAAACATACCCAAAACTAAATTTTATGGTAAATTTTATTTCACTAATGATACTTTTAGGGCGAAAACATCAGTTAAATTACTTACATTTAAGTAAGGCTTTTCTCCTAAGTATCATGTGTAAAATACTATTTACTTTAAACGTTGGTTTTGGGTTAATTTAAGTATTATTATCATTTCCGTCCATAATTTGTATTAATTTGAAAGTTTATAATATAGGAAAATAAGGATTTATGTGAGAAAATTTAATCGAATGTGTGCCATGACTATTTATAGCCCTGAAGAAGTCGTCAAAGTTGACGAAACGTTGGGTGATAAATAAAAAAGTCACACAAAAAAACCTGTCCTCATTTTCCTATTATAAACTTTCAAGTTAATTTAAGTGTTAACTTAGTTTAAGTTTGGATGGAGAAACCTTAATGTTATGACCTTATGAATTGAAATTCCAAGCAACATATATTTTTTAAAATTTCTTTTGAAAAAAAAAAATTGAAAATAAATAAAATTTACTTTTAGTTAAATTAACTACATTTTTGGTTTTAATGTTGTTTTTACACTTTTGCCTACATCGGGCGAGAATTTCATTTTTCCCTGCAAGCAATTTTTTTAGGGCACATTTATTGTTGTCAATTTCATAAAAATTGCAATTAAGTTGGTCTCATACATTAAATAGAATATAGATTTTATTTGTGCTCAATCTCTTTAGACCTAGCGTTGGTGTTTCTCCAATAAATCGGGTAGACCAAAGTATACTGTGTCCAAAATCTATTATTCATGTTTACGCCTAGCCCAATCATCAACATCGTTAAACTAGCTAACTACACTCTCTCTTCCATTAAAACGGATTTGAAATATTACGGAATTAAAAATTAACTTTTACATTGATTTTCCCAATAATAGAAGAAAATTGTTCATAAACACAATTAGAGAAAAATATGTATCCTTTGATCACCGAATTTTACATGCTTTTTTGGATTTCCCTTTGAAAGTAAAACAGGAACCTACTCGTGCCTCTACGACAGGGGTCGGGGAACCGGGGTAAATTACCCCAAATGGGGTAAAAATGAAACTATCGGGGGTAAAAAGGACATTTATTAAATTTTTTTATTTTATAAACTATTATAGTATTGTTAGTTTGATAGCTTTTCCAGGAATTCGAAATCTTAAAATTAATAAAAGTTAAAAAAAAATATAAAAACATTAATAAAAGTTATGGATTTTTTGTCATGATGAGTGTTGGTGTATTTTTTCTTTTTAAAAAGCAGTCATTTTGAAAAACATTCCAACTATTTTCAAAAAAAAAGATGCTCAAATCTTTAGTTTTATATCCTATTTTCCCTTTGGATAAATAAAAAAGTAGCTGATTATTCTTATTTTTTTTTAATTTAAGACTATAATTTAGTATATAAAATTGAACTAATTTAAAAATTGATAATAAATTGCTACTTCTCTATGCATTCATATTCGTCACTCTATTTATTATTCAGCGTGTGCTCTAATCGCTGACTTTCGCCAATAAACAGAAAAACATTTTAAAAGAGGAATAAAATTATAATTAAAGAATTAAAAAAAACAGCATAATTAAACAAAAAGTGTTATTTATTAATTTATTGACCATGTTTTATAACATTTCAATAATAATATTATATACAAACATAAAAATTCAATTTCTTATTGAGACTTTAATGAAGAAGAGTTCTAGAAAACTAATCAATATTCTAATTTCACCACTGATGGTCTAACTGAATTTTTCAGATCATATAATAGATATACATATTTATCAAATAGCTTGACAAAATTATAACAAATTTATACATGAAAACTTAAAAACTTAAAATGGCCAATTCCTATAAAACTTCATACCTACACATTTATACTATATCTGTTAATGTTCAGATTTGATATATCGTTAGTATTTATAATACATACATTTTGGTGAAAACATTGTTTATTTATTATTATTATTACTCAGATTATTTAAATTTCAAGTTTTTATATTAAACTACAAAACATATTTTCTTACATGTTGTTTTTAATTTTTATATTATAGAAAACGTACTAGCTTTATTAAATGATTACTTATAAATTATTTTTTATTTAATATTTATTTGTTTGCTAGATAATTATTATTATAATTTCAATTGGAAAAATTGGAAAATGTTTTAAATTTAAATTGCCATAGATCTTTTAATGCATGGAATCAAATAAATAATTTATGTTTAGCCCCGAGCATGTAAAATCTGCAAGCTTCTTTCATACTGATAAATGTGTACTATAAACATAATTCAAACTGTAATAGGACTAACCAATCCTGTCATTTGTATTTTTTTTTTAGTAAAATTAATAAATAAATTACATTCAAACTAAATAAATTTATATATAAATTAGTTTAAATTTTATTATTACCTATTTATATACAGTATTATAACTAAATAAATCATATACTATTTAATTATTTAGTTAAAAAATGGTATTAATGAAAATTATATTACTGCATAATATTTATTTAAAAATATGATATATAATACTTAAAATATTAGTATTTAAATGCCATGATGCAATTTAATTTAAAATTTATTTGATTATATTTGATTAATAAAAATAAACTTACGTTCCTTTCCTATTCCTGAACGAATTCAACCGCTTATCTCACTATTATAATAAATCTAAGGGGGCAGCAGTTTTGACCACATATTATATTTTCAATTTGATGAACATTTTATAATATTAAAAAAAAAGAGTTTCAGAAATTTATTTTAAAAAATAAAACTTTTCTTCCTTAATAAATACTAGGTATACCTACAATTAAATCAAATAAGCTGTTAAGTGCGAGTACGACACTCATAACGAGGGTTCCATAATACATTTCGTTCTTATTTGTCTTTGATGAAGAAAGAATGAGGAAATTTGTGAAATTTTTGAATTTAAGCCGCTTCTAAAAGTCAACTGGTAAAAAATCAATTAAAAATAGCTACTTTGGAGCTCTCTCATAACGTCATTTTAAATCGAAATAAATGTAAAAAATTAAGCCTAATTATACTTAAAGAGATCTTTATGGGGATACTCCACACCCTATGATACAAATATATATTTTTTTCGACACAACAAAAAATTGGCTTAAGTAGAATCATTCTATTAGAAATTTAATACGGGAATTTTTGATTTTGGGGGAAATGAATATATATACAGTAGAGTCTCACTAATCCGGCACTATTAAAAACTAGGGGGTGCCGGATTATTGGAATATTCGGATTACTGGATTGTATAGAAAAATTCCTAATTAAAAAATAAAATAAATTTCTCACGAAATGGGTAACAAACGGATACCAAATCAGGTGGAGTGTGCCGGATTATTGAACGTACCGGTCTATTGAAGTGCCGGATTAGTGAGACTACTATATAACTTTTGGCTCAGAATTGGAGGGAAGGCATTCCAAAAATAAATAAGAAACTACTTCCATTAAAAGATAATTTATTGGAAATGTTTCTCTTATTTATTTTTGGACTGCCTACTGAGCTATGAAAATATCAGTCCATTTTTTTATATTTTATAGAAAATCTGTCAAATTGAAAACAAATTTATGCAAATTTTTTTTTATATTTTTATTTTGCACCCTCATGATTTGTTATCCTAGAACAGTGGTTAGTAATTTTTTTGAACTGGTGGCACTCTTGAAGACCTACAAAAAATCGTAGGCGCGCTATACTTATAAAATGCTAATAAATATATTAAATATATTAATATAAATCTAAAAAATCATTTTAACATTAGATCTACACATATATGGCATTTCCTAGGGAAGACTTTTGAGAGCCACTGCCCAAAACAACTGTTCCACGGTAGCTATGGCACTGCCCAATGCCCCCCTTCCCCCAAAAAAAAATTATAGATACGCCACTGCTTTTAACTGTAATACAAAATTCCTTAATCAAGCATGATTTATATTATAATTCGAGAAACATGATTCTTAAACTAATTAGTTACATTACAACCAATATGCAAAATATTTAAAATAGATATAAATATAGGTATTTGTAAAAATACCTACTTATCCAAAGTAAAATGTAACTATAGATATTTTTTTTATTTTTTCAAAAGACATTAATTTTCTTAAAAAAGTTATTTTAAATTTCTCATTTCATATATGATCATCGAAATATTTAAGTTAATTTGAAAAATAAAACAAAAAAATCCTTATCAAAATTTTGTAGTTTTTTTTTTACTATTTGAGGGAAATACTGAGGTGATTACTTATTTGCTGAGCAATATCTATAAGACTCCGTGGCGCAACGGTAGCGCGTCTGACTCCAGATCAGAAGGTTGCGTGTTCAAATCACGTCGGGGTCAAATTTTTGGAAAATGTTTATTTTTTTATTTGACATTTTTTTTCTAATCTATCTTTTTATTTCAAATTTTTTATTATAACCTTTTTACTTTATCCATAGCGTACCATGGCTAAAATATTGTAATTTTTTTATTTCGTTTATAAAATTAAAATTAAACTAAGTATAATATAATTTCTCTTTTTCATAAAATTGATTAACTTGAAGTATAGAAATAAGAGGATTTTTTTAAAGTAACCCTTATTTACAGAATCATTCGACTCATACGTCTCAATAGAATCTCCTTTTCTTCTTTTCAAAATGGAGATGCAAATTGTCAGGCCTTTAGGGGCCGCCTTCCATTCAAAAGTTTATATACTAAAATATGGGTGGCGGGGTATGTATCGCAATTTTGTGGGTGCGCTGCAGGTCGCAACGTTCAACAGATTGCAATAAAATTTGGCTCAAAATTTAGTCTTGATGTAAACAAGAACTGATTAGTTTTAGTGACTTCAGCCCCAAGGGGGTGCGAATGATGGGGGGGGGGGGTTGAAATCTTAAAAAATTAATAACAACGTTAATATGAATGATACCAGTTTGGTTGCAAATGCTAATATCGAGGGGTGATCCGCGATTGGAAGTAGGTGTACAACTCTTTGGAAGTATTTTGGAAGTACTTGGAAATATTTTGAAGTACTTGAAAATATTTGGAAGCACTTGGAAATATTTGAAAGTACTTGGAAATATTTGGAAGCACTTAGAAATATTTGAAAGTACTTGGGAATATTTGGAAGTACTTGGAAATATTTGGAAGTGCTTGGAAATATTTGGAAGTTCTTGGAAATATTTGGAAGTATTTGGAAATATTTGGAATTACTTGGAAATATTTGGAATTACTTGGAAATATTTGTAAGTACTTGGAAATATTTAGAAGTAGTTGAAAATATTTGGAAGTACAAGTGGAAGTAGGCGCACAGCATATTAGGTCGCGGTTCACCCCTCGGTTAATATTCTACTAATTAACTTCTACAACTTATGTCTGAAAAGTTTATGATAGGAGCAGTCTAAAGGGGGTAGAGCCCCTTCGAAATATACCTCTTCCTACGACCTGCAGCAGGTATTTTTTTTTAGTCATATTTGACATTGTTTATTATTATTTATTAGTAAATTCATAGCTGTTGGACTTCTTGGTGACAGCTCATACTTGAAAATGATCAAAAATTTATTATTATTTTTAAGTTTTTAATTGGATAATTGCTGAAAATGCGGTTGTTGTAGATTAATTTAAAAAAAAATCTCCGGTAGGGGCCACGGCACAGGTCCAGCCTAGGGGCCCATAGATCCTAAATCTAGCCCTGTATGTAGCTATAGTAAAGATGAAGAATGTTACATTTTTATACACTTTAGGTCGGAAAGAAATAAAATTCTGAGATAGATGTTAGTTCGAGATAATCTTAAAATTACTTAAAGTCAAAACAGTGACACTTTTAGTGAAGAAATGTTATATGATTGTATATATAATTTCAGGAATTACCGGAGCAATGGGCCAATACCAAAAAAATTGCCATAATGGTTAAACAACAAATGGCCCCACTGCAAGCTGCAGAAGTTGCTGGAATCAGAAATAAAATCCTCGCATTTGAACTTCTTCAAAACCAATATCGGGAAGGATTCAAGAAATATCGATTTTCAAAGTGAATATCAATGTTAGCAATTAAATATTGATAGCATTTAAATGGAATTATTTGTAGATTTGATTGTCGTCGTCCATATGATCTTCTTGACGAGACTCACTTAGAGATTTGCGAGCTGGAAAATGAAATGAAACGTATCCATGATTCTGCTTCTTTATTTGAAGTCAATGTTCCAGATTTTAAAGCACTTAAACAGTGTCGAAGGGAACTACGGATGCTTAAGGTTTCAATTTTATGTATACCTATACTCGTAGAAAAGAAAAAAAATTTTATTGATTGTTTATATAAATGAAAAAAATACAAATCTATTATAAAAAACAATCCAGAACACGTTTATTTAAAAGCCAAACGTTTTGGGAGAATTTCTCCCTTTTTCAATGGAAATTTGTAAAAAAATGTTGCTTCTTATAAATTTTTTTTTTGTGTTGGTTTCTAAATTTTAGATGAAGCAACTTTTTTTTCTTTTTCTTTTACAAATTTCCATTGAAAAGGGAATAAATTCTCCCGAAACGTTTGGGTTTTAAATAAACATGTTCTGGATTGTTTTTTTATAAAAGATTTGTATTTTTTTCATACATACTCGTATACCTACATTGATTTTTTTAATTAATTAATTTATTTATATGTACCTAAATTGTGATTTGAGGCGCTCAGAGATAAAGTGGACCAAAGTCCAAAATTATAAAAATTTTGTTTGTTGCGGATTAATACTTGTTAATAGTGTATATTTTTAGAAACATAGTGAAATAAGTTCCTCTTATTGGTATTTTTTAACAAATGACAGCAATTTTCTTTGGACCTGAAAAACTCTCATAAAATTTCCGTGCTAAACTGAATCAAATCCAAAATCTCGATATAATAGCACATATCAAATCTTTTCCAGTGTATCAGAGGCACTATTGTAGAAAAATAAAATCCGGAAAGGAAGTATCTTCACACGGATTTTAATATTACTTTTATTTTATATTATTATACAGGTGTTAAAAAGTAATAAAATGTTTCCATTTTCACTGTGTCATATTCATTTGGTCAACATTATGTAAAAAACATTTCAGGGTCAAAGTCAAGGAAATTATTATTTAAAATTAAATTGCCACCTTAATTAGTGTTTTTGAATTTTTAAATTATGACCCATATTTAAGTTAGTCTTCATACTAAAACAATAAAAAAAAATATCCTCTATATCACTTAAGGATTCATCTAGAGTTAATAAACTTCAACCTTGATTATCTCGAAACTATCATTTATGGACTTGATCCACTTTAGCTATGAGTGCCTCATTTATAAAATTCAACTAGGTACTTGTTATTACCAACAGCCGTTGCTTTAGATTAATATAAATAAATTTTAGGACAATTTGGAATAATTCTTGAAGAACTTTACAGCTATATCATGAAAATAATTTGGCTAGTCAAAAAAGTTTTAGCCATAGGTTTTGGTCAGAATATGTCAAAATTGAATATAGAAAAATAGTTACATATTAATTATTATTTCTGGAGAATTTACCTTAAAAAAGTACTTTTAAAACACTTTTGGAGTTATTAGATTTACGAGATATAAGCTTATTTTTAAGCACTATTCCTCCCAGAATTTGAAAAAAATTTCTAGTTCTAAACTGCCCAATCGACTTCTTATTTTTATCAAAACAATTTTGAATTCAAAATCAATGTCCTATTCTATAAAATAAACAAGCTCTAGTAAATATTATTATCATAAATTTCAAAGTCCAAAAGACCTATAGGAAGCAGGAATTAGTAATTATTTTATTAAAATATTATTGAGAATTTTGATTTCCTAAAAGAGAGAGGCATTTGAAAAACCGAAATGTTTTTCATTTCGTCACAAAAAGAATACATATTTTATTCGTATATTTATGGGGGACCCTTTTTTAAAAGAAAACTTAAATAGCTTGAAGGAGACAATAAGAGTGTGCCTTCTACTGGAATTATAAATTTTTAATTTATTTATAACGACACTAGCTGGAATTAAAAATTTATAATTCCAGCAGAGACACACTTTTTATTGTCTCCTTCAATTGATAAAAATTCTGCTACTCTCGGCAAAAAGAAACTTTCAATTTAACTCAAATAGGCATTGTTGATTTTCTAGTGCTTTAAATTTGTGAAGAGGACTAAAAAATATATCTGAAGATTACTTTAAATACGCAAAACTAAAACTTACAAACTAGTATTAGAATGTTAAATAGGCAAAAACTATTTAAATTTTTTAGGCCATGCCAAAAAAGGTTCAATTCGAAAGATATTTTATTTTATTCTATTTATAGTTGTCACTTTTTCTTTGATTATGAAAATTTATAATGTGCTTATGACTTATGGATGTACTCACTCGAAAATGCCCGAGCATTAGCGGGAATGACCGAAGACATTTTGGCATTTATAAAAGCTACCCAAGGGCCAGATGCTCAGGGCCGAATGAATGAAAATAAAATCTGAATGAGCAATTAGTATTTTCATTATGTAGGTGGCGCAGTGAGCTTGATTGTATTGTCCGTAAATTCATATAATTTGCAAGCCCATTATGACAAAAGGGAGTGTGTGTGTGTGTGTGTGTGAAATAATTCTAGATTCTTTTTCCTCCTGTTACATTTGTCAAAGGTCTTATTAAAATTCCTGTTTAATCCCGGGTAGCAATTATGGGATTACGTGCACATCGTGGCAACCAGTGTGGAGGATTGGAAAACGACCCCTTGGCGGAAAAATTGACGTCGAGAACATGGATATCGAGTGTAAAAAATTCGCTAAAGAGATCCGAGGTAAATTGAAAACGAGGCATTCGTTTTTTTTCTTCTTTTATTAATTCAATTTAAAACTTTAATTAATAAATGGTAAAATATTCATTTCTAAAATTAATCAATTATTTAATTTCTAAGCCTAATAATTATATTACTTTCAATTAAAAAAAAATAAAAGCTAATACAATTATATTACAAATACAAATCTATATAAATTTAATATCAATATCTCGAATTCTTTTAAAAGATTGATATTTTAATTTTAATATGAACAAAATTCGTTTCAGAGTGGTATTTTGGACTGGTTTTATGTAAGAAAAATAAACTACAGGGTGTTTCAATCTCAATAGCAACTGGAATTTTAAATTGCGTGGCATTTAAAAACTCTCAAGCTAATTTATAGTTGAATTGAACGTTTCTTTTTACCGAGAGTAGCAGAATTTTTATAAATTAAAGGAGACAATAAAAAGTTGTGTCTTCTTGCTGGAATTATACATTTTTAATTTATTTATAACGAGACATTAGTTTCGAGAGCTTTGCCATCTTCATCAGTCTATTACAGATAGTAGATAATAGACTGATGAAAGAGGGAAAACTCTCAAAACTAATGTCTCGTTATAAATAAATTAAAAATGTATAATTCCGGCAGAAGACACACTCTTTATTGTCTCCTTTAATTTATAGTTAGTCACTTAAAGTCTAAACAAACAGGAAATTAATTAAAGAAGGTTTTTACATTGTCAATTCTTCAAAAGCTCTGTATTTTATTATGAATATGAACACACTAAGTTAATTAAAAGTGCATAACAAAAAAAATTGTGAAATTGTTTTTTTTAATTGTGTAGCTCTGATTTATTGATTTCTCCTATTTATTTATACACTAATTATTTAGATAATAAGCCTGAAATTGTATTGATATTGACTCAAGAGTTTCGAAATAAGCTTAATTTAATATTCTAGTAAATTATGGGACACCCTATACTTGACAGAAGTATTATTACTAGCTTTAAGTAAAGTCAACTTAGGCAACCATGGAATTACACGTTATTATTTAAGACTAGGTTATACTACTTTAATTTTAAGCTTAGTCAAGTTAGACCAGGGGTCCCCATCCCTATTCCCACGGGCACTATGGCGCCCGGCGAGCGTTTTATATTACGTGTGCCCATCGCTGAACGACCACGGTAAAATAATATAATTTTTCAAATAAAATGTTATTCAAAACTTTTTTGAATTTTTTAAAAATATTTACTAATTAATTAATCTACTATACAAACTAAAAAGAGACTTACCATACCATTACTACCAAATCATAAAATCGTACCTAAAAGACAGACACTTCTACGTCAAATATGGAACTGACTACTCCAAACTATATCCAATTCAGTCAGGTGTGCCCCAGGGTAGCGCGCTTGGGCCGCTTCTATACCTCTTATACACAGCTGACCTACCCACTACAAATTTGACCACCATTGCAACTTTCGCTGACGACACTGCTATCCTCTCAACCGACAACGACCCCGAACTAGCCTCTCGTAAACTACAAATTACCCTCAATGATATCGAAAAGTGGCTCAACACTTGGAGAATCAACGTCAATGAGACTAAATCAGTTCATGTAACTTTCACCCTAAAAAAAGGCTCTTGCCCCATGATCAAAATCTTCAATAAACCCATCCCCCAGGCTAGCGACGCAAAGTACCTAGGAATGCATCTGGACAGAAGGCTAACCTGGCAAAAGCACATCAAGACAAAACGTAAACAACTGGGACTTAAACTCCAAAAATCATACTGGCTAATTGGAAGACGCTCACAAATGACTAAAAGCAACAAAATACTTATCTACAAAACAATACTAAAACCAATATGGACATATGGTATACAACTCTGAGGCTCAGCAGCCGAATCCAACATAGAAATTATTCAAAGATTTCAAAACAAAGTGCTGAGAGCAATCGCTGATGCCTCGAGCTGGGTACCAAACTGCACAATACTAAAAGACATAGAAATCCCCTCAGTCAAAGACGAAATAAGACATCACAGCCACACGTACCTAAACAAACTGACTCACCACCCCAATGAGTATGCTCAAGACATAATATCAACACTACCACCAACAAGATTAAAAAAACACAGACCAATCGACCTACCGCAGCGCTTCACGTGATCACGCCAAACCTTTTCTTTCTTTTTATATTTTTAGTTTAGTTCTAATTTATTTTTAATCATAGTTTAAATACAAAATTCACACCTTAATGTAAAGCTCAATGGAGCTCTCATTATTCTACCTCAAATATTGTTAATACTAACCATGTCATTTTTTCATTTTATTGTCTGTAAATAAGCTTATTGCCCGCAAGGACAGATTGCCGATGTATACTATGGAGACTAATAAAAAAAAAAAAAAAAAATTAATTAAAAAAATATAAGCTTATTTGATGTATACAAAATTTGGTTGAGTTTGGTCGAAAGAGCTAGAATTTTCATTTTTGTCCCCCCATCCCCTTTTTTCGTCTGATATATTTAAAACACGTTAAAAAAATGTATTTTATGTACACCAATACCTCGCTTTGCGTTTTTCGAAGTTGCGTTGCTGCTTAATTAGTACTAATATTCACTGTGCGTCGTTAGATTTTCGAGGTTGCGTTGTTTTGGGTTCGAGTCTTTAATTTTTTTTTTTGAAATTTTCTTTTTTTCTAAAAGATGACACCACTTTTGTTTCTAATTGCGCCATGCCATCAAAACTCGGGGATTCCCTTTCTAACTGAAAATCAACGCAATTTTAATACAGTTTTATTTTCACTTTGTTTTGCTAATTTTAGAGTTCAGTTTCAATTATGTAGTGTGTTGTGCTTTTTGTAACGTTTCAATTAGTGTGTTGTGCTTTTTTTAAAAGAGAATAATAAATTTTTATAAATTTTTGCCACAAGGAAATTTATTTTACGTTGAAAAAAGCTGTTCAGCAAACATTGGACCAATTTTTTGTGAAAGAAAGCCGACTTAAGACAACAGCCACTATGGTCTCATCAAACAGTGATTAATTTTAATTTTGTTTTTCATAAATTAATTGAATAGTTTATTTTTTTTTAATTGAATACGTTTTTTTTGTTTTTTGGATGTATGTAATAAAATTTTATATTATTTTTGTTTTTTAAATGTTTACTTTGTTCAATTTTCTTTTTTAAAAAGTAGTATTTTCGTAACCCTGGAACCTATCTTCGATCTTTACATGGTTTGCTATAGAAAATCTTAATTCACTTTGCGTCGTGTTTTTTTGGAACGTAACCCCGACGCAAAGTGAGGTATTGGTGTACTTTTCAAAAATATATTCAGTTTTTTCTAGTTAAATATTTTCATTTTTTATACCTCTTCAAAATGAGGTAGGTCTTTATGCCCCAACCTGTATTTTTAAATACTTAGAGTCAATTTAGGCAAATGTGTAATCACACACATCTGGTAATTAAAATAATAGTAAAATGTTCTATTTTGAATCTTGTTTGTACAATATTAAAACTGTTTTACTTTGGAATCTTTGGACTCTATTTTAAAACAATATATAACTACTAATTCTGACCATTTTGCATTGATATATTATTTGTGCAGCTTTGGACAAAGAAATGCGCACCTGGGATACCTACACTTCGCTAGAAGCACAAGTGAAGAACATGCTTACGTCATTGAAAGCAGTCGGCGAGTTACAGAATCCGGCAATCCGAGAACGACATTGGCATCAGCTGATGAAATCAACTAAAGTAACCGAAACAACACATTTTTTATTCCTTTCAGCGACTAGTGTATGCTTGGCCGCTCTCTTTCTAATTCTACTTCTTAATCTAATCTATCTACTTCTTCAAGATTATAGATCGGTCGTTTTATTTTCTACTTCTAGTTACACTTGTAAAATTTCTAAAAAAATTAATATTCTTACATCTATCAATTTATTTCTCTAAACTTAGTAATTTTTATTTCTCTGAAGACCAGATCAACATTAATTCTTTTGTAAATATTTTCATAAAGCGATCAGCTCCTCTTCTTTATTCTTTCTTCTAATTTAATTCTCGAAATTATTTGTATTTCTTGATGAAATTCATAAAAATACTATGATTTATTATATTTTTGTAGTCACGATTTTCTCAGAGCCCCAAAACATGAAAATTCTTTACTAAATTAAAAACAGAAATAGTAGGAAACTGGATACAATTAAAAACACATAGTTTTTTTATTAAATGGGGCAAACGTTTCTTCAATTTATTTTGACTTCCTCGGTGGCTAGAATGATAAAATCGTCTTATAGAGAAATTGTTTTTGACAAAAACTGATAAAATGAGATATTTCTAACCCTTATCTAATGTTCACTTTATTTGTAATTAATTAATTTATATTTTTTTTCCAATTTTCCTGATTTTATCATTCTAGCGACTGAAGAAGTCAAAATAAAATGACGAAACGTCTTGCCCATTAAATGAGGTTCGGGACTGTTTATCATTTTATAAGAAAATTGTAAAAATTTTACTATCGAATAATTGATGTTTTCAATATTTATTCCCGAAATTTGAAGTTGATCGTCTGTCCCATTACCGAGAAATAAATTATTGAATATTGTCCTTTTAACATGGAAGTAAATGGACCGAGCTTTTAAAAGGGCTATAACTTAAACCATTTTCAACAAATTTATACAGATCAATAATTCAACTTTTATGAATCGGATGATACATTTTTCAATAGATTTGACAGTCTAGTTAATTAGTTATTTATAAATGTAAAAATAAAAAGTTATTTACAGCCAACAGAATATAAAAAAGCACTAGTGTTGAATTCCAACTCTATTTTTTGAAATCGTTTTTCTGTCAAATAAATGTTTTTATAGAGATATAAGAGAAAAAATTTATTTCAATATCCTTTTTATTAATTTATCAAAACAAATATTTTTTTCGAAATTAAACTCATTATTAATAATTTTTGTATTAAAACATTTCGTAGGCAGAAATTGCCACTTTGCAGATATACAAAAGATTTTTTCGTAGATCAACCAGATAGATAAGCTGTCTCGAACTCCCTTAATAAAAAATTCCGTGTTTTTAATTTTATCCAATTCTCTACTATTCCTGATAGTAATTATTTACTATGGATACGAATGATGCAACATTCTTTACTAAAGTTTCCTTGAACCTTCTATTAAGTCTTTTAGACAAATCTATAGCATTGCGATAAAAATACAACTGTTTTGCTAGATCATAATCGAAATCTTCGAAAATCATCAAGAAATTCAAAATAATTTTCTTAAAAAACTCTTCTTTCTCTATCGCTTAAAATTATATTATAAAATTAATACAAAATCTCTCTCAAAAAAAGAACAATATTGAGAGACATCAATATGTTGTATATATCTATAGATTTATTATAATGTTATTATATTTTTCAAAATGCTACATGTTAATTCGTTGGATGATACTTTAAACAGAGTTTGGCTGCATTACCTCCTGAGTATACGGCAAGTATGATACAGAAATTATAGATTGAATTATCATAAACAAATGCATGTATTGTAAATACATTACATAAATAAATAAGCTGACGTGTTCTGATGTGGCCATCCACTTGACTTTACCATACAACCTGGCCCCTCACTTACATTTGATATTTAATAAAATTATTTATAATCATGTAGGGGGGGGGGGTTTGTTTTTGCATTTTTAGACTCCTGGGACCCACTGATTATGTATACAAAATTTGGTTGAGTTTGGTAAATGGCAAAGATTTTCATTTTTTGACCCTCCGCCCCCTCCCCCATTTCGGGCGGTTAGTTTTTACATTTTTAGACTTCTGGGGACCTACTGATTATGTATACAAAATTTGGTTGAGTTTGCTCAAACGACCTAGATTTTTTATTTTTAACCCCCTCGACCCCTCTTAATTTTTGGTCGATATGCACCAAAATCTAATCAGCTCTTAATCTTAATGGACCAAAACTACGTGTGAAATTTGGTTTCGATATTCACACTAGTTTTTGAGCTAGCTCGTACACAAATTTGGTAACGCACAGACTAACTAACTAACAGACATTTTGACAAAACAATTATTATCTCGAAAAATATAATTTTTTCGATGTTCACTTATTAGAGCTTTTTTGTAGACTGAAATGCCATAGTTTCGCTCAATTTTTTTATACCCTGTATGGTAAAGTAATAGTTACAAAACTAAATTACTTTTTAAAAATATTTTTATTTAAAATTTTTTTAACATAATCTATTAATTAAATTTGATTCTTGAATCCATCTTGATTTTTTTAAGAACTTGAAATTTTAATAATATCTATTTTTATAGACTATTTTGAATAATAAAAGTTATATAGTAAGTAGAATTAGAATTCTGTGGAAGATCACGAGGGTGTCTTCTACTAAATACGAGTTTTATGGATAATTTTTACACAGCCTGGAAGATTTGTATTCCCACTCTTGGAAATTGAACCCAAGTGCCAAAAAGCAAACTATGCCAATGAGTATCTATTAAAATCAGATCAGTGGGTCATATATTACACTCGTTTACAAATTTTCAGTCAAAGATGAGGAATGAAAATTTTGATTTACTTGGACTAGAAGTGACTTTCAGCTTCAGAGATAAAAATATTAAGTCGGTAATTAATTATTTTTATTCGGGTCTAATTAAAATTCGTTTTTTTTTACATTTTAATATATATGGTAATTGTTTCGGGAACTTTCTCAAGAGGGCAATTTTAGAGATAGTGAAGCCAAACAGGAGTATTTAACACTGTGTAATCTTTTATTTCAAAAATTAATATCGATTAAAACGCAATACAAAGGGCTACAATTTTTAAATTTAAAATAATTTTAAGGATTTGTTTTTTATTAATTTTTTAATAGAAATGTTTTGAAAAAAAAAACTTGGTGTAAATTGTTTGCCTATCTAATAGGGGTAGCTTCTTTTGGTTAAATGGGGTATATTTTTAAAGCACTTGATGAATTTTACAAAATTTGTATAAACTTGGGTGTAATCAGGATTATATTTTAAATCTTTTAAAAGCCCATTCTTCAATTACTTCTAACAGAATCAATTAAATATTACTAAATTTTCATCAACATGAGTAATTATATGGTCATCATTTGTACTTATAATTTATCTAAAACCTTAAAACTTTATTTTGAATTGATTTTAATATGAATGTATACAAGGGCGGATCCAGGGATTTTTTATGGGGGTGGGGGGGGGAATGTATATAAAGTTTGCCCGATGAATATAAAATCTACTTTTTATCTCGAAAGTGTGTTGCGATCGAATTGTCCAAGCGGGGGGGTCAGACACGCCCCCACACACATAGAACTTTATTTTCAATTTTAAAATTTTTTTAAAAAAATAAATGTTTTTTTTTCCAATTTTTTTTACAAATTTCATATCTCATATTTTAAGTTCATTAAAATAAAAAAATTGTTATAAAGTCGATGTTGGCCGCCGTTTTTGGCCTCTGCGTGTTGCACTCCCACCGGGCACGGGCCTCTATGGGGACGATCGCGCCCCCCCCCCCTGGATCCGCCCTTGAATGTATATGTTGCAGTAAAAACCCGTTTTTAGTAAAACGGGTTCTTACTAGTTATAACCCGTTTCTCTGAATACCTTTGTGGCAACTAAAGTTTACTGATGTTGGTTGAGTTTGGCTCAAAAGTCTAGGAATCTTCATTTTTGACCTTCCACCTCATTTTTGGTGTTTATTTTTAAAAATTTTTAAGCGAAAATGTCAAAAATTACATCCTCTACAACTTTTAGCTTCTAATTTTGACATTTTCGTTTAAAAATCTTTGAAAAATAAACAGCCAAAATGAAGCCGAAGGTCAAAAATGAAGATTCTAGATCATTTGAACCAAACTCAATCAATATCAGTAAACTCTAGTTGCTAACAAAGGTATTCAGAGAAACGCATTTTAACTAGTAAGAACCAGTTCTTACTAAAAACGGGGTTTTACTACTACATATATATATATATATATATATAATTCATAAAACCATTATTCATTTATCAAATTTTTCAATTCTCAAATGATGAAGGAAAAATTTCTCCTTAAACTAATTTTTAATTGAAAATTCAATTTAAAATTTCTCCTTAAACAATTTTTAATTGAATATTCAATTTCGAACATGTCTGAAAATTGTAAATCTTCAGGAATGAAAAAAAAAACTAATCATTTTCTAAAGTAGTGTAAAATTTATAAAATTTATTTTTTGAGTTACATTTTGAGGACTGTAAAATTAATAGCAGAGTTGTAGCGTTTTTCAAGCTTAGTATGTGCAGGGAAGCTTTTAGATTACATTTATATGAAAAAGTGTGTCAAAATATCCGTGATGTGCCCTTTTCGAAATTGCATATTAAATTTTTTTCGTAGAAAATTGTATTTATTTTATTTAATAGACCTTCAAGAATTTATTTTCAAATATACTTTAATCTATTTTAATTTAATTACAATAATTTGAGTGTACAAAACCTCACACTGTATATACTATCCACATATAATTATTGTATAAGTATATACCATTATAAATATATATAAAATGCATGATAACGTTATATCTTTGTTTCTAAATCATAAATAGCTCGTAATGTGTAATCTCATTGTCCTCTTTAGCTACTAGATCAATGACATTTACTATTACGAGTGTATATACAGGGCCTCCACTTATATTTTTAAGCTTTTTTAAACACTCTTCTTTCTTCTTATCTAAGAGATTACATTCACCTCTAATACCCCACTCGGTATTTTATCTTTGTTTTCACATTTTTTCCAGGCTACTGACTCTTTAAGAGAATATTAGGATCATTCTGAACATATAAATTCTTATTACTTGTAGAATAAATTAATCTGATTAAAAGTTCTTCAAATAAATATATTAAGAAATTAAACCTAAGTAATAAAATTAATTTAAAATTTACTAAGTGAATTTTTTGTTAACTAAACTTAAATAGACTTGTTACATAAAGTAAAGAAAATTTAAAAAATTTAAAATATATAACATTCTAGGAAGGTTACACAAAAAATAAAAGACAAGATGCTTATTACTATTAGCATGACTCTATATATATTTCGAGGTATGAGCTCATCTTCAGGAGTTCACAGAGAAAACTTTTTTTAAATTTTTAAAAGTTTTTAAAATTTTTTAAATTTTCTTTATTTTATTTAAATATGTTTCACCAAGAACACACACCATTGTCACTCTGTAACCTATACCTACCTATTAGGATGGTCCTTATTTTGGATATTTTCGAATTTTTACGAAGACATGGACTCATATATGGTTCAAAATAAATAAATAAAAATATCCCCTAAGTTTCACGTCTCTATCTCAATTATAACCTGTGCCCCAGGGATGAAAGTTTCTCATCTAAATAACATGGGGTTTTTGGCATTAAAATATCAATTTTTTATTCCGGACAAAGTAATATTTCAAAAAATTTGAAACTCTGTAGACTTTATCTTTATAATACTAGCTATTGATGAGAATTATTACAGATTTTTAGCTATTATAATTATGGAGTTACAGCTAGATAAAATACTGCTATATTTTAGCGTTACTAAGTTATAGACTCCAAAATTATAATAAAATTCTGTGGGATAGCTAGTATTATAAGGATAAAGTCTACAGAGTACAAATTTTTTGAACCATTACTTTGATCGGAATAAAAAATTGATTTTTCAATGGCAAAAATCCCCATGTTATTTAGATGAGAAACTTACATCGCTGGAGGCACAGGTTAATAATTGAGATAAAGACTTGAAAACTTGGAAGATATTTTTTTTATTTATTTCGAACCATATGAGCCCTTTTCTGCGTAAAAATCCGAAAATACTCAAAATAAGGACCACCCTACTATGAAACTCTGCAATCTCCCTGCCTCATACAGTTTAAATTGTTTTTCTTTTTATTCTCTCCTCCAATTAAAATAAATTAATAAATATGCTGTGGATAAAACACAAATACATTAATTTTCATTATAAGTGGTTGTTAATTAAAGAAATATTTATAAATATTTCGTTTGGAAAGGAATGAAACAGTAGTTATTTCTAATTTCAAGCTTCAACATCTTTAGGATATCTTCGTTTTCATTCGGGCGCAAAAACAAAGTGTTCGTGTTTTTCAACCTATTTCCACTTTTGAAACTTTATCTTCAATTGGAAAGAGCTCTTTTGTGGTCGTTAATTTTAAATGTCATTTATACTCAGTCTAAACCACATCTCCCTTGAAAATGACTAATAATTAAATAAATATTTTTAAAACATTCAAATGAATTGAGATTAAAATCGCAGCTATTTTGATTCCAACCCCTGTCTTCGTTTGAATAATAATAAATAATAAATAATGACTTATGTCTTCGTTTGAATATCTTCGATTTCATAAATAGCTGTTTTTCAATTTGATTTTAGCGAATCTCTTTTCACTATTTTTACCCCAACTAAGAATAAACTCTTTAAATAATTATTTAATTATTTCACTATAAGATAGCCTATTTTCTAAATAGTATAAATATATAAATCAGGGTTGCCCACAGGGGGGATTAAGATGCAGAGTGGGTCCTTGAAATTTCTGGGGCGGGGGTGAAAATTGTTGTATTTTAGGATTATATGTTAAAATAAAAGCGGTCAACAAGTTTTATAACTTCAACAAAGGGTAATAGATAGCTCTTCTAATTTTTTAGAACTAAATAAAATGGAGGAGGGGGGGGGGGTACTTTTCATGAAACTGAGGGGTACTTTTCATGAAACTGGGGGGTGGTCATGAAGCTAGGGGGAGAAACCCCTTTATAAATTTGTTTTTTTTCTTGATTTTCTGATAACATTTCTATAAAATTTTGGAAATTTTACCTTTGTTTGAAATTATATACCACATAATCATAACACCCTTTCAAGAGGAACGTCAGCCCTATTATAATCATTGGGTTTATTTTCAACTCTATTTTGGAAAGAATGCATTCACAAATAGAGCATTTTGGAATCGATTTATTTAAAATGCCTCAAATGATTTGTTAAAAAAAATATATTCTATATTTAAATTTTATTTTTAGGTGAAATTTGTAATGGACCAATCAACAACATTAAGCGATCTTCTTGCTCTCAATTTGCATGAATGCGAAGAGGAAGTGAAAAATATTGTCGATAAAAGGTAATAAAAACATCGTTCCTATTAATTTCTTCGTTCAGCCCTAAGAAAAGGGAAAGCCTTAGTGAATTATTTGTTTGCCTCAAAGATTCGACCCAAAAACAAAAGTTTTTAAGATAATCACTTTGTCAATTAAATAGATTTACAGAGAATCCTCAGACCTCAGCACCTTTCATTTCCCATGAAAAGTTTTATATTTTGAAATGAGGAAAAATATCTTTTTCTTTGTTTTGTAATTTAACTTAAAAAAATATTTAGGAGTTGGATTTTCATCTCAGTTGAAATTCTGGTTATCTTTGACTTTCAGTTAAATTAACTAAGGGCCAGTTCTATAATTCACCTTGTGCCCTAGCCCGGTATGGCCAATCAGATGACACCCACTTTCATCTGATTGCCCATCCTGACGGGCTCAAGGTGAATTCTAAGGTTTTACACTTTAGTCAGCTTTTACAATGGCTTTACCAACCGACATACAACTAGCCTTAACAATATAACAACCACTCTAGAAACAAAAATGACTCCAATTTTATTTTTATCGGTATATATAAACTCAAGTCTAGCTCTAAAGTTAAATTGACGTTCATTTATTATTTTTATATCAATAAAGACATCGGATGTAACTTTTTTGAGTAATAGTTCTACAAAGTTGAAATGGTTTAAAAAACTCAATTTTTTAGGTTAACTTTAACTATAGATACTTTTAAACTTTGCAAATGGGCGCCAATCAACGACCAATTAAAAAATGTAATGGTAATAATTTATTACGTAATGTATATTTAGCAATAATGGGATTGTCAAAATAATTAAGCTTTGTCAAGTTTGTTTCTGAATATCTTGAAATCAAAAAATTTTAGACAAAAAAGTAAAAAATTATTTCCCTTTAAAGCAGAGGTTGGGGAACTTTTCTAGCCATTACCCCAAAATATTTTTGCGTAGGTCGCTGTTACCCAAAAAAAACCAAAGTAAATGTATATTATTTATTATTTAATGAATTAATTGGAATTTACATGAAAACTCTCTGTAATTAAATAAAAATTGTAAACATTAACATAATTCAAACGCTTTTACGTTTTAGAAAAATAATGTTGTTTCATTTTTGCTAAAATAACTTCAAAATTAGGACTTTTTGACGTGAGCGCGATTTTAATACAGTCCTCGGCTATCAAAGTAAAAATACTCGAATAGTTTACAAAATAGAAAATTTTAATATTGTCCTTATTATCCCCGATAGTTTCATTGTTACCCCATTTGGGGTAATTTACCCCGGTTCCCCGACCACTGCTTTAAAGGCTCTACAAGAATATAGGCCTTCATAGATTTAAAATTTCTGGTAAAATATTTATTTCATTTTTACACTCTGCATATGAACAGTTTGACGAATTTACATTTGACTCCCTAGATTTATTGTAGATTTATTTTCTATTTTTAGCCGACTTCAAAAAAGGAGGAGGTTCTCAATTCGACTGAATTTTTTTTGTCTGTGTTACCTCATATCTCCGCCAATTGTGAACAGATTTTGATGATTTTTTTGCATTGGGTTCAGTCTAGTTTCCAATTGGTCCCGTTTTTTTTCTCATTCGTATTGGATCTTTTTTTTGATATGTTTGTTCAGGCATAATTTCATTGTTTATGAACCGATTTTAAAGATTCTTTTTTTATTGGAAAGAGGGTACCTTAGGGGTGGTACCATATAAATTTGGTCAAGTTCTGAAGATATGATCAATACCGTAAATACCCAATTCTTTCTTATGACCAAATAATCGAAATTATAATAAATAAAATCTTTTATAAAAAAATCAATCTGAAAACATTCATTTAAAACCCTCAAACGTTTCTAGAGAATTTCTATGTTTATTAATTGAATTTTATTATCGTTTTCTGATGTTCGGGATTTGGATTGAGATGGAAAACCAATCGACTTGATTGGGGAATAATGGAATTGAAATAATTATCGGAAAAGAGGTTTTTTTATCTAATTAGATTTTTCCTCTTATTAAAAACAAGGACTAAAGATGAATAAGGACACTCGATGGTGGAGAAGTAATCTCCGGAATCGAAGCAAAAATACAATGTATACATTAATTAATGTAAAATAATTGGTTTAATAAAATTTATAAAAAAAAAGAAAAAAAAATATCGTTTTCTGATTCATTCGCCCGACGCTTTCTCTTACGAGATGCATGCAAGTTATTATATTAAGTCACTATTAATAGCATCACTAAAAAGAGAAAAATAAAAATAATTTTTATAAAAAAAAAATAAAACCGACTTCAAAAAAATTAAATGCAACAAATAAAATAATAATAACTTAAAAATAAAATAATAATAACTTAAAAATAAAATAAAATACACTAAAAGGTATAAAATAATTATCTAATTTAGTTAAAACTAAACGACTAAATATTAACATGAAATTACTTTTTGAAGTCGGTGCCAAACATATACATTTTATGAATCGCACTCGACGGATCTTACTTAGTAGGTTTGCCAGGTACGCTCGCTTATGTAGTTTGTTTGGCATCGACTTCAAAAAGTAATTTCATGTTAATATTTCGTCGTTTAGTTTTAACTAAATTATATAATTATTTTATACCTTTTAGTGTATTTTATTTGATTTTTAAGTTATTATTTTTTTTTATAACAATTATTTTTATTATATCGAAAATTGACTTGATTAAATGAACTTCACAAGTAAAAATTTTTTTCGAGTGTCAATAAATAAAAAGAAATAAATAAATTAAAGAGGATTCATGAGGTATATTAAATAAATAAACGATCTACCGAGATTTTTTCCCAAGTTTTAGTTTGGGTTCTTAAATTACACATCATTTTTTTCCCTATAAAAGAGTTTGTTCTTTGTTGTTAAAAGGGAAATTTTATTCATAAGTCATTTTTAAGGCTCTCCAGAATCCAAGTGCAATACATCCCTTAAGCGCCCCTTTGACGATTCCCTTGCATGGCGATAAATTTTAATAGAAATGGAAATTTAAATTCTCGGAATTTAAAATAAATGAAACGAATAAATTCCTTATTGAAAATTTTTCTAATATCAATCGATTCTTAAATTTAATACACTTTTGCAATTTTATGATCTGAATAGCGCAGTCTGTCTTTAAAAGCTGATGAGAGGCTGTTATTGAAATTGGAAAATCATAAAAAAAAATATTAAGAATACTAGTAAAAGGAATATTTTAAAACTTACGTCTATAATGACCTAAATGGTAAGTCACTGTGTGTCTTTAAGATCCTTAAAAAAAAAAAAAATAAAATAAAAAATAAAATACTTCAACATTTAATAATAATACTGATTTAAATCAGAGAAGTCGGAGAAAATTTAATTTTTTATATTTTCACTACTTGAGATTTTAATTGTAAAATCTACACTGTACATTTCTCTAACCTTTACACTATAAATTTTATTTATTATGATTAAATTACATATATTATAATGTTTATTATAATTCATATTTCTTGTGTGAAAATTCCTTTCATTAAAACATTGTTTTTATTTTTATTTTTATTTTTTAAATGTCCCTTTTCAAGATGGTTGTTGTGACGACATAAATACTTTGCTTTTCATCCAAGAAATGGAAATCCAGTTAATATAGACGATATAGACATCATAAAATACAATAAAATACCTGAATTCTCAACCTATCCAGTGTGCACGTTATTATACCTATCTATGGTATTTTTTAAGTAGTAATAATAACAATAATATTATAATTAGATGAAGGAGGAGGTATCAGCCAAAGATGGAATCACTGGGTTCAATAAAACACCTTTAATAAAACGTTTCGGCCTGAATTTATTTGGGCATCTTTAGTTAATTAGGAGTTATACACAAAATGTGGTACACATAAGTGATCGAACCAAGCCTTGTCAAAAATAAAAATAAAATTTTTTAGCTTCATTCAAATTTTATTTTTATTTTTGACAAGACTTGGTTCGATCATATATATGTACTGCATTTTGTGTATAACTCTAATTAACTGAAGATAGCCAAATAAATTCAGGCCAAAACGTTTTATTAAAGGTATTTTATTGAACCCAGTGATTCCATCTTTTCATCACAGCCACGAACTCTAACAATAATAATATTATAATATCAGCTGCAAAGCCCGCCTTCCTGGAGGCTTCTTGATTTTTTGACCATGAACATTCGTGGGTTTTAAAATAATCATTTAAATTTTCTGATTTTAATAAATTTGACATAAACGATTTATGGGCTTTAAATGAGTGGCTCGCGACGGATATCATCATAAGCGCTTTATAATAAAAGATTAATAATAAAATAAAGTAAAAATGTATAAAACATAATAAAGTAAAGAAAATTTAAAAAATTTAAAATTTAAAAAAAAATTCTAGGTAGGTTTCACAAAAATACCATTCTCTCTTAATAAAATATAAATAATATATTATTAATGTAAAGATTTAAGCATCTTTTTGGAGTTTCTTTTTTTGAAAAAAGTTTGAATTTTTCAAAAATCAACCCAATTATAATATTAAGAAATAAATTTAATTTTATTTAGGAACAAATCAAAAGATTTTAGTAGAAATATTTTTACATTGCATATCAGAGGGCTTCGTCCCCTCGGAAATCGAATCCAAGCGCTAACTAGCCTGTCGTGCCGTGCAATGTAAAAATATTTCTACTAAAATCTTTGATTCTTTCTTAAATAAATTAATTTCACTTATAAAGGTTTAATAATAAATTATCACACTGACATTTATGAAAATGGGTGAATAAGACTTTAAATGAGCGCAATATTCCCAGTGTTCATTTAAACAAATTCAACCAAAAGGCTTTGTGTATTTCACTGTAAATCGGGGAATATGTTTACCTTGAAGATAGTATACCTTGGAATACTATGTATTTTGACAATTACTGCAAACTAGTGACAAAAAGCTTATTAATATTAGATCAAATATAGGTACCTATGAATATTTACACCAGTATTGATTTATTTTTTTAATTATAGCTGTAAAGGAAATGTCCATGGAAAAAATCTTACGCGATCTGAATACTACATGGTCCCAAATGTCATTCGAACAAGAGCTTCATACCCGTACCGGATGCTCTCTGTTGAAAGCAAGCGAAGAACTAATCGAAACGCTAGAAGATAATCAAGTAAGTGACTCATGGAAATAAAATTTAAACTAGCTTCGTTTGTTATCTAATGTCGAGCGTTTACATTTAAAAGATCGAATAGTTCCAAAAATATTCAAAATATCTAAATGTCGGTTTTTTAGTGACGTAATTGGTTCGTCAATTCTATACATAACCCATATATTAATTATTATTTAAACATACAATTTTAAAAGCATTTTGTAAGCCTATTTGTAAACCTATTTAGATACAGATATAGATACGAATTTTCCAAAACATTTAGATATATAAATCAGTGGCGGTTGTGACTTTTCAACCAGGGCAGGGTATGCTGTCCAAAAAAATATCCTTCATTTTTTGAAATTATATTTTAATCTTAGATTTTTTTTGAAAATTTCTTCTAATACGGGATCATTTTCGTTATTTTACATATTTAACATTAGATTTTTAAAAATATATTTTGGGACCTTCGACCCAAACTGTTTTGTATTAGTGAGGATTGGAGTCAGAAATTAAAACTTATGACTTCAACTCCACAGTCCCGGAGATAGAAATCGACCATCAATGAATCCGCCTGTCCTATAAGAAAATCTCAAATATCTCCTAATTCTATTGGTATAAACAAGCTAAGACTTGTCTAAAGCACTCTTAGTTATTTCCGATCTTATTGAGAGTTTTTAAAAATGGATTACTCCAAAGATTCTCGAATTATCTTTATTTATTGCTTTTTTTGTGTTATTACTATTTTAATAGTTCCTCAGCGAGAACAATTTTTTTCAACTAAAACTCGTCTGTCTGAACTTGTCTTTGTCATGCTTGAACTGGAAGATATATACCTACCAGACAGAGACTACAAACCTCTATTCGCACCATTTTCAGAAAAATCATTCATTTTAATTGCCCCCTGAAACTATGCAACAATTTTTATTTCATTTCAAGAAACAATAAAACAAAACATATTTTTTTTGAAATATTTGAAATAACGGATAATAATTTGAAAATTTAAAGATCCTCCTAAAATTTTGAAGTCGATATTTATGAAAATACTCTAAATGATTGAAATTTTAGGGTTGCGCCGCATCCAGACATCTAGAGTATCCATGAACCACACGCCACTGATATAGATAGATCCATATAAGTACATTTTTTTCAAAATAGCTAAATACACGATACATATGCAAATACAAAAAATTTTAAGCTCTATAATATGGTTACATAGGGATATTTTTCATAAAAACTCCATTAGTTTTCATTAATCGAATGCTTAAATTATATTTAAGAAATAAATTTTCATTTTCAAAAGCCGAGGATTAAAAATATTATTAAAAATATTTTATTTCATGTCAGAAGACTCACCACCAGAATTTTTTATACAATATTTGAGTAAAACTTTCCTGTTGAAATTATATCTAAATATCAGAAAGATTTTGTCTCTAGGATTAAGGCAATGCTCAAGAAAGTTTGGCACTTGGGTTTGACTCCTGAGAGGGTGATTCCTTCTGATATGAAATGAAAAAGATCTAATAAGATCTTTGATTCTCAGCATTAAAATTCTTAGTATATTTTTATTAGTTCCAGATTTACATTATTTTTATTTGTTACAGGTTCAACTACAGAATTTAATAACGTCAAAATTTATTGCTCATTTTATAAATGAGGTATCTGAATGGCAACAAAAATTATCGGCAGCTGATCAAGTGATCACTATATGGTTCGAAGTTCAAAGAACTTGGTTACATCTTGAGTCGATTTTTATGAGTAGCGACGATATTCGAATCCAATTGACTGAAGATTCGGAACGTTTCGATAACATTGACCGAGAATTCAAGGTATTATAATCTATTTTCCACTTTTTTTTTAGAAATTACTTACTTTGTTAATGAAAAACACTGTAAAATTAATACCCATTTTTTCTAGTGAATAAAATTTAAAAAATTTCACATTAAATACTCAGGTTAAACATAAAAATATATGAGGCATTCCACGCCAAATCAGACGGTTTGAAAAATTGTAATTTTTGATTTCCGTCATTTTTTGACATTTTTTAGTACCCATCAAACTCTTCCTGGTAAATTTTGAAATTTTTTGATCCGCCGCCGCCGGTTTTAAAGATATCGAATTTCGGTTTTTCGCTCATAAATTTTCAAAAATGGTCCAAATTTAAAATTTTTTGTTTTTTTACTTTCTTTTTAGAAAAAAATACAAAAAATTATTTAAAGTGTTTTTATTTCCGATTTTTGACTTTGAAAATTTTAATCTTGTTTTGGAAACAATATATATAATGTTCAGTTTTTTTGATAATTGTTTATTTTAAACTTCTATTCATTCTACAAATTTTAAAGCCAGATTGATAGTGCTCCTATGATAATTACTATTCTTTTTTGATTTTTGAAAATTTCGAAAAAATTTAATTCGCTATTAAACCAATGTTAAAACCGCTTTTTGGTATTGAGTTCTCTTTTTTAAGTTATTTTGGATTGATTTTTATCGTTAACAGGTGTTTAACTTAAATGATTAGTATTTTAGTTTGTTGAAAGAAAATCAAAATCGAAAATCGAAAAAAAATAGTAATTATCATAGGACCACTATTAACCCGGTCTTAAAATTTGTAGAAGGAATAGAAGCTTAAAATAAAAAAAATTATCAATAAAATCGAAGAGTATACACAGTTTCAAAAACAAGATTAAAATTTTCAAACTCAAAAAATCGCATTTAAAACACTAAATAATTTTTTTGTATTTTTCTCAAAAAGTAAGTAAAAAACAAAAAGTTTTTTGAATTTAGACCATTTTTGAAAAGTTATGAGTTGAAAACCGAAATTCGATATCTTTTAAACCGGTGATCAAAGAAATTTTAAAATTTACCAGGAAGAGTTTTTTGATGATTATTTATTAACAAATATCAAAAAAATGAAGAAAATCAAAAATTAAAATTTTTAAAACCGTCTGATTTGGCTTGGAATGCCTCATATATAGGTATATATTTTTTCAGATTCTTATGGATGAAATTTCCTCAACTTTGAATGTAGTAGAGGCTACAAATCGACCTGGTCTTTTAGAGCGATTAGAAAATTTGCATTCCGAGCTTACTTTATGTGAGAAAGCTCTTGCTCAATATTTAGAAACAAAACGTTTAGCTTTTCCAAGGTAAATAAATAAATAAATAACAACATCATTCTAGAAATAGATAATCAAACAAATAATTAAATTTACTTTCACCATCCTTACATAAATCCTTCAATATGGGCTTATTTTTTTATATTTACTTTTTTTAAATTGTATGTGTCATTTTTTTGTGGCGTTCAAAGATGAGCCCCAGGCTGTGTTTGTATAAATATAGAATGAATAAATAAATGACAAGGGAGGCGCATGGATCCATAATTATTATTATTATTATTATTATTTCATATTTATGTTTACATGATACAATTTTTTGTTTCGTTTAAACATTTTCAAAAGTTAATAAAAAAATGTTAATTAATAAATACATAATAACCAATTATATCAAAAAATACACTAAGTTTGAGTATTTTTTTTTTTTAGATTCTATTTTGTCTCTTCAGCGGATTTATTAGACATTTTATCAAACGGGAATCAGCCAAAAGTTGTTACAAGGTAAAATCTCGTAGTTAATAATTTCAGCCATCTTGACAATCCCTAATCAATATACAGGGTGAGGCAAAAAGATGTTAACATTGAACATATTTTTTTTAAATTTTAATTAATTTAATTTTTAATTAAATTTAATCAATTTTAATAAACATATTTAATTATTTAATTTTTAATTTAATTACCTATTTAATGTTAACATCTTTTTGCCTCACCCTGTATATGTATCAATATAAGCAAAATAAAGAAACAACAACTCATTTTCAAATACGTTAAAAATCGCTGTTCAATCAAATGATTTTTTCATTTAATACGTTTTAAAAAGTATTGGATAAAATTTGGTATTGTATACGATACCACTAAATAAATTTTTTCAAAAGAGTTTCCGTATAATACCTACAGAAGATTGTTCATAATTCATTGATAGTTATGTTTTGTGGCAAGGTTTCTGATGGTTTCACTAGATAAACTATGTTCCAAATATGTTTTTGTTCTCACATGGTGGCAGAAATAACTCTTTGGAAACAATGATATTTTAGTGATATAAACTAAGTACTCTTTTCGAAAAAAAAGATTACAATCGAAATACATTTGAAAAACAAAGCTCACTTTGGAAACGGAAAGGAATACAAATTAAATTTGAAAAACAAAGTCAATTTCAACTGAATTAAACAATTTTAAATAAAATTGATTTTTATAGTGTTCTGCTGTGGCCACACCCTTGAGCCACCCATCCGGTATGGGAGGATCATAGGGCTATAAGGGGAAATGTGTGGGCCCTAAAAAAATAATATCGGATTGTGGTTGTCAAAAAGTTACACACGCAACTATTTAGTGTGCCGCATATAATTCCAGATATTTTTAGTGTGACGACAACCAAAAAAGGTTGAGAAACACTGGTAATACAACCATAATTAGATATAAACAGTGAAAAAATGATATACCTCATAACTATTATATTTTGTAATCGTTATTAAAAAATTTTTATAAAGAGAAACAAAGAGGTTGTCCTCTGCTTGATGCAAATAAACATACACACATATATATATCAAAAATATATATCTGTACATATATTATTTATTTAAATTTTATAATTTTTCTCATTAATATAAGAATAATTGATACGTCAACGAGAATTATTTTGACCTCGCTTATTTGAAAAAAGATATTTATCATGAGACTACTGCGGATTTCGCTATTGGAGTCTGCGAAGTCTTAAGTCTGGACCAAGAGAGAAAAAGATGTGATTCACTTAGCTACAATCCAACGTTATTTCGCTTATAGCCCGCTAGACATTCGGATGGATCACCAAGTGAATTTGAAATCTCAGATGTTATATATTCGATCTCCCAGTCCAGAGCGTTTGATCTATTAGCATGTATGTTAGATGCTTGCCATTAATTAATTGAATGTTTTGTATCGATTAATTAATGGCAAACATCTAACATACATGCTAACTAGATCAAGCGCTCTGGACTGGGAGATCGAATATATAACATCTGAGATTTCAAATTCCCTTGGTGATCCATCCGAAATGTCTAGCGGGCTATACGCGAAATCACGTTGGATTGTAGCTAAGTGGATCACATCTTTTTCTCTCTTGGTCCTGACTTACGACTCCACAGACTCCAATAGCGTAATCCGCAGTAGTCTCGTGATAAATATCTTTTTCAAATAAGCGCAGTCAAAATAATTCTCGTTGACGTATGAATTATTCTTTGATATATTAATGAGAAAAATTATAAAATTTATTTAAAATCATTATTTCATGTTAGAAATATATAAGTTCAGAATATTATTTTCACTCAATATTTGACAAAAATTCACTATATTAGATTCGCGATTGAATCAAATTTACAAAACATTCGATTTATTATTTATTTGTTTGAAACAGCCCCTTAGCCCCCCCCCCCCCCGTGGTTGCGCCAGTGCTCCGCCGTAACAAAATAATTTATAATAACTGCCCCCTCTACTTTACGCTCTAGTAATCAAGTACTTTTTTTTAATGAGTAGCAGGTTAGAAATTGAATTTCCATCTAATCCCTTGTTTGAAACAAATAAATAATATATACTAGTATACAGATATATATTTTTGATATATATGTGTGTATGTTTATTTGCATCAAGCAGAGGACAAACTCTTTGTTTCTCTTTATGAATCGACAATTCTGCTACTCTCGGCAAAATAAAAACTTTCTCAATTACTATAAATTTTTAGACTATTATAATAAAACTAATTCAAAAAGTTAGATTTTGGTTTTGTTTTGGTCGCGGTAATGTATGGGTTGTATGTTCCATAATTGTCAATTCAACAATATAAATATTAAATAATGATTTTTTCAAAATTAATAATAATTTTATTTAATTTCGAACTCTCTCCCTCTCTAATTGAAATGTGAAGAGTTAAATTTAATTAGAATTAAAATCCTTTCTTTCCCTCCCTATTGTTTTAGCACCAAATTGAGAAAAGTGAGTAGCAGGTTGGAAATTGAATTTCCATCTAATCACTTGTTTTTCTAGAGTTTATTTCAAATTAACACGTTTTGGCTTTTAGGCATCTAACGAAATTATTCGATTCGATGGCACGATTAGAGTTCATTGAAGATAAACAAGAGGCACGCGGCATGTACGCAAAGGATGGCGAATATGTACTTTTTGATAAGATATGCGACCTCACTGGACCAGTGAGTTCATTTTTTCATCTTTTTTAAATATATATTTATCAATGATTTTTTTTCACGACAGTAGATCAATTATAATTTTTTTTCTTTTATTTACTTATTTTAAAGTGGAAAGTTTTGCAACGGGTCGAAAAACTTGAATTTTCTAAAAAATTATTTGTTTTTAAATATGAATGATAATTTTAAGCAAATATAATATGAGTGCACTCTACCCTGGTAGAGGAGTAGAACAATTTTTATTTATTTTTAATTATACTGATGTGTACCAAAAATACTAAAAAACCTAAATAGTCTTGCATCCTTAAAAGAAAAAAGAGTATAGAAATAAATTTCAAGGATTGGATCGGAGTCGAAAATACCTGTAGATGTAGATCAGGGCTGTCCAACTCGCGGAACGCACTGCAATAGATGAGGCCCGACATAAAATTATAAATTTCTTTAAAACAATCTGACCTATTTTTTTTTCTAAAAATAAGAAGAAATGGGACAATCTCCACAAATATTTTCAAAAAATAAAAGGGTAGATTTTAAATTTTCAATGTGAAAAAATATATTAAGAACTCGGAAAAAAATTACAATTTTGTCATATTTTGACTCCATTTTTAATTAGATATAAGTATTTTTAAGCCATTTTTGCTTCTTTGTCATGGAGGATATAATTATTCTACATTTATTAACTATCTATTTTGATAATTAGTAGTGATTGTGGTGTTGGTGCAAGGTGAAACATCTTTAATAAAGATAAGAGTAAATAAATATTATATTTAATATTGATTTACTATGAGTTAAGGATACTAGGTCACTTATTTCACATTAAAATTTTAATATCTTTTTTGATTAAAAAATAATATAAAAAATTTACTATATTTTACCTATGGTCCGAGTGAATTATGTCGCATAAAGACATATTTGTTAAGAAAGTTCCAGTTCCCCTTCATAGATATATCAAAATTGCTTAAGGAATTTTAACTTGGAATCAGGTGGAGATATTACAGCAAGTTTTTGTCCAAAATATCCCCTATTATTTAATATAACCCCCTATGATATAGTATTAAAAGAAAAGAAGTGCTGCCATCTTTCTATGAACTTCGATACTATAGATTACCACAGCCACATACTACCTAAAGATGGCAAGTAAACCACATTGTTACCTATGTCAACATCTTGGTAAATGAAAATCGATGGTACAATAAATCTCTGGTAGAACAATGATTAATATTGATGTTTTCCGATCGGTATGTTCCAACTCATGTCAAAATGATTACTTTCACTTATAATTATATCATAATATCATTATAAGTATTAGATATACTAGTATACGTAAGTAGCAATGGCGGGCAAGAATCTTAGAAAGGTGTATGGTAGGGTTCGCTCATGTAGTGTATATATTGTCGATAGGGCTTATTTTTTTCAGCAGACATCCCGTGGACATTGAAACTTACGCTGTATTTCAAAAGTCTACGTATACTATGTTGTTGAATGCTGCGCATCCTTAAAATTTCAAAACGTCAAAAGTATTTTCATACCGTGTTACAGAAATCTAATGTTAAATCTGAAAAAAACTCACAAAATTCTGCGTTTATTGATGAATTTTACAAAAAAGTGTGTGGGGTGTGTGTATGATTTCTATATTTGTCGAAATATAGTAATATATATATATATATAATTACAAAAAATTTAATTTGGAAACCGATAGTACAAGTCACATGATCCTAGTCGGCTGATACGGGTTAGAATCTTGGAAAGCTGTATGGTAGGGTTCACTCATATACCTATTGTTGATAGGGTTCCTTTTTTTCAGCAGACATACCGTGGACATTGAAATTTACGCTGTATTTCAAAAGACTAGATATATTATGTTGTAAATAATCGATGTCCCATCGTAATTTTATTTAATTCAACCAATTCAAAACTCTCCTCTCTTTAGTTCGTTTCGAAATTTCTCATACGTAAACGAAAAATTATAATAAAATTTAAAAAATTTGAAGGGTTATATTTTGGACAGCATCCTCTGGTTGAAATGTCAAAGTCCGATATTAGTAAGCAGGTATTTAATTATTTTTCTTTCAAATAAAAATTATTATTTCTTTATATAAAAAGCTTAAAATAAAAATTAAATTTATAATTATTTGAAATACGAGTATTAATACAAGAAGGGTGCTGCTATCTTCTTATTGCATTTGGTACTATAATTCCAACGCCCACTTACCATTCTATGCTGTTAAGGGAGTGTACACTCACTACCAAAAATTTGAGACAGAACGGCCTTTATTTTTCACCGCCTCAAAGCGAAAGCACATTTATTCTTAGTTATTTATTTTATATTATTCGAGTCAAAAATTGTATCCTCTACAACTTTGCTTCTAATGGAATTTGCCATAGAGTAAACAGTTTAGGATTTATTTGATTGTATATTTTGGGAAGGGATGCTGTTTTAACAGTTTGCGATGTTGTCACGTTTCAACAGTTAGTTTGAGGTGTTTTCGAAAGAAATCATTTTTCTTGAATTTATTAATTTTTATCGGTGAATCTAGAGGTCGAATCTCTTTGAATTTTTTGTATACACTTCCGTCAATACTTAATGAGAGAGTACCTAAAATTTAAACGGATTTTTATTGTCATTAAATATAATTTTTTATAATTCGATCACAATAAGTCGAAATATAATAGTACCTAATGTCCCATAAGGATATGTGTTAATTTACCATATAAATTGATTATATCCGGAAGGAAGCGCTCAGATTTCATGAAATTTTTAAAGAATTTTTTTCATAAATATTTATCAATTTCCAAAGTTTTAAAAAAATCTGATTGTAATCGTTCAATTCAGTCCCTTAAGTAAAAATTTCGGACTAAACTAATTTGTATTGTAATTCTAAAAAAATACATTATCGTGAATTTTTTATGGCCTTTTAATTTACTTCCGAAATAATTATTAATACTATTATTATTTAATTTAAAAAAGATTTTCATCTTATATCTGAAATTCTAAAACGAAGAATATAAATCACATTGGATGGACTAGAAAAAGAAGAATTCGCAAACTTAATTCTTAACTCATTTAAAGTTTCTCCATTTGTATTAACGTCATTATTTAAAGGCAGCCAGGACTTTTTATCTCTCTATTTCTCTTACTTTCTCTCACTTTTCCCCCACATTTGACCTTTTGTCTAAATGAGAAAAAGCACGTATAGTAAAATGTCATTTTATAGTCCAAACGTGACATCCCCGTATCGGTGATTGTTTATCTACTCTCATTATTTTAATTAATAGGAAAGTAATAATCAATTTAATTAAAATTTTTTAAATATAAGTTTGTTAAAGAAGCACTTCAAAATACAATTGGGGGTTTTAATATATTGTGGAAATTAATTAATTAATCTTCTCGCTTCAACGAACCCGTAATTTCTAACTTCTTTAAAGAAGATAGAGAGATAGAATAGTGTTTGAATAGAGCTTAAACAAGATAGAAACTTTAATTTGAAAATTTCAAAAATAAATGTTTTAAAGGGATTCTCGTTCATTTAAAGAAAAAAATTTATATTATAATACAGGGTGGGGAATAAAGATCTACCACATTTTGAAGAGGTAAAAAAATTAAAAAATAACATTAACTAGAAAAATACTGAATATATTTTTGAAAAGAACATAATTTTTTTTAATGTGTTTTAAACATTATATCAGACGAAAAAGGGGGGGGGGGGTCAAAAACGAAAATTCTAGCCTTAATAGGTCAAACTCAACCAAGTTTTGTATACATATTCTGTTGACCCCAAAAGGATAGAAATGCAAAAACTAACCATCCAAAATGGGGTGGGGGGCGGGTCAATAATGAAAATTCTATCCCTTTCGATTAAACTATGTATACAAAATTTGGTTAGTTTTTGCATTTCTAGCCTTCTAGGGGCCCACAGAATATGTATACAAAATTTGGTTGAGTTTAGTCAAAAGACCTATAATTTTCATTTTTGACCCTCCCCCCATTTTGGCTGGTTAGTTTTTGCATTTTTAGGCTTTTTGGGGCCCACGGAATATGTATACAAAATTTGGTTGAGTTTGATCTATAAGGCTAGAATTTTCATTTTTGATCCCCCCCTTTTTTTTTATCTGATATAATGTTTAAAACACATGAAAAAAAAATATTTTATGTTCTTTTCAAAAATATATTCAGTATTTTTCTAGTTAAAATTTTTTAATTTTTTTACCTCTTCAAAATGTGATAGATCTTATGTCCCACCCTGTATTTGATAGAAATTAAAAAATATCGAGTATGAATTACATTAAGTTCCATTAAAGCTAAAAATGGGAGTAAATAGTGAATTTAAAAACGGAATTAATCTTTTTGAATTGGGATAATAATTTACTAATCGGAATAAACAATTTCGAAACAGGAGTAATTTGAATGAGAATAGTCCAAAATTAAAATTGCTTAATCCAAATTTTAAATTGATTAATATCATTTTGAAATCGATTATTTTCATTTTGAAAGTGATTTATCCCAATTTTAAATTGAAAAGTTAAGTTTTTCTATTTAAAAGTAAATCGACTTGCAGTTACAAATAATATTAATCTATAAAAAAGAATTTGTCAATCCTTCTTTTAAATTCTAACGTCTAAATTATTTAACTAAGAACTAGTATTCTTAATGAATGAATGAATTGTCATATATTATTTAAATCTATCTATCTTAGTTTAATATTTAATGAATAAGTAACTAAAAGACGCTAAGTAAAATTTTCAATTTTCTTCATTTGATTGGTTTTTCTTTCAGGTGGAAGTTTGGTTGAATCGTGTCCAAACCAGAATGCGAAGTACTATTTTGCATTATTTCGCTGAAAGTGTTCTTTCTTATGAGGAAAAAGCCCGTGAACAGTGGCTTTTTGATTATCCCGCTCAAGTCTCTCTTTGTGGTACACAAATTTTTTGGTGTACTGAAGTAAATGCGGCCTTCGCGAGACTTGAGGAGGGTTATGAAAATGCAATCAAAGATTACCAGAAGAAACAGGTGAGTTGATTGAAAATATCTTTTAACATTTTTTAATATAGGGTGGGGTAGAATACCTTGCTTATTTAGAAATTCAATTAAGAAAAAAGTAACGCAGATATATATATTTAATTCTTTGGACAGTATCAAGAGTAACGTTTAAATTTTATGTTTACTCAGTTTTAAAGATGATAATTTTATCAGTCAGAGGCGTCCATTATCTTAACACACTGCGTAAATCGAACTCGGAAGTTTCGTTCAACTCTTTCCAGCATATCGACGGGTATATTAGCGACAGCTTGACGAATGTTGTTCTTCAGGTGACCCAGGGTCCTAGGACGATCAATGTAGACAGGTGATTTTAGATAGCCACATAAAAAATAGTCGCAGGGGGCTAAATCAGGAAACCTGGCCACTGCAGAACACCCTCAAGAAAATGACCCAGTGTATGGAGAATAATGGTCGCCATCTGCCTGATATCATCTTTAAAACTGTGTAAACATAAAATTTAAATTAAAGGAATCGTAGGGAGTTGGACAAGACTTTAAATTAAATTAAAAACAAGTTTTGATTAAATATGCCATACGTTTCGTTGCTGTTTTGCAACTTCTTCAGTGGCTGAAATAGCGAAAGAAAGCCATTAGACATTTTTTTATTGATCATTTTTACAAAGTACAATGGTATGTTAGGTTAGTTTTTCTCACCTCATTTATTAAACTTATTTGTCAGGATTTTTTACTACGAGAAAAAACATTTCAAACAGTATTCTTTTTTCTATCACAATTCATTCAATTCATCAACTAACATAAAATATAAACCTTTTAAACAAATTAATTGTTTTTTGTCAAAAAACTAAAAGAATCAAATTGAACAAAGAAATTTTTTTTAAGATGTCATTAAGAAGATTATTATGTACTAAGATATTTTTAAGAAGTGCATTTATTCTTTATTTTTTATATTATAATATTCAATCTAGCAACTATCGACCCCTCTTGGTCAACTCTTGAATCCGACAAACAATTCACTTTTTTTAAATAATTTTTTTTCCCCTACTTTACTATTTAAAATATACATTTGATCATCTATTTACATCATTGTCTTAATTCAAATTATTAATCATGGACACGAATAATGAAATATAAAATTTAAATTTTGTACTTAATGCTGTTCAACGAACTTAATATATCATATATATGCTTTACTTTTTCTTAATTGAATTTCTAAATAAGCAAGATGCTCTGCCCCACCCTATAGAAGACGAATTCTCAGATGTACAGCTTTTGTCAATGATTATTTTCTACAAATCACACCGTAGTTTATTTTGGGGCTTGATCCGCATTGGCGGGAACTTTGCTGATGCTATTAATTTGAGCCAACCTTAGCCTAACCTACAATTTTCGCCAACCTAAGCTCGTTAATATCATACGATCTTAACTTACAACCTTTGTAGCTAGACTAATGAGAAGTTCGCTCAAATTCTTTCAATAAAATAAAAAAACTCATCACAGAACTTGTGATACTTGATAACTACAGCAATTTTCAAAAAATGGTATACTATATTTCTTTTTTTAGAAATAAAATCAAAATCACCCATCTTTCGAGTAAGAGTACAACAAGGCGTATGTCGATTTGTACCAGTTTACCAGTTTACTAGATGACTGATTCTTAGCTTAAGTTTCAAGTTTCGTTGCTCTGTGGCCTAGTGATGCTGAGATGTACCAGAGCACATACACACACATCCCGAATATTGAAATTTCTGGTGACTTTTGGCTCTGACGCCCACACAACCCGTTTTCCATATCTTAAAAGTATCGAGTACCTACTATTATTTGGAGCTATCCTAGTGGAATCAACTTTTATTGTTTTGGAGATTAAAAATTGGCCCCCTCGAAAGTGAATGCAATACTTTAAAATTTTATTCATTGCTATGTACCTGTAAGTAACCTATGAATTACACGTTGTTTACTCTTTTTTAAACTCCCTCATAAACTTAGACTAGTGTGATTAAACATGGCTTAATAAATTTTGTATTATAGTATTCCAATTTTAGTTATATCCAAATATATTTATATATTTTGATTTACTTATTATTTATTTCAAAAACATTTAATGACTTATATTTTTACGTTTGTTTTGTCCCTACTTTAACTGTGTTCTGATACAATATCTATATTCATGCTTGTTTGAACCTAATGACACGAAGCTAAATGGATTTTGGCCTGTTTTATTTTTCTAACCTATCCGGAGGGTAAAGTAATGTGTGAAAAACCTGAACGTGTATGAGTGTGAGTGAGTCGAGGACGATGTAAACATGCCAAACTTCCTAAAGAATTCCCATCGTAAAACACAAACATTAGGTAAATTATAGGTAAAACTTCAAGCGAAAAACTATTTCCTAACTTGGTCTACTTGAAAATTTAATTTTAAAATAATATTCTTTTGAGGTAAAAAAAGTCATTTTTGAAATGAGTAAAATATTGAATACCAGCTGCGAAGCCCACCTTCGGCCCGGCGGGCATCTTGCTTGATTAGGGAGAGCGTTTGAAAATTTTAGATTGTAAATTATTTTTAAACTCTCACGTATTTATTTATTTAACGGATTGCTTAAGCACGGCCAATCACTGACCTCCATTCGATCTCTTTAGTCAATCAGAGAGATCACGCCGTCGCGTCGTCGGCGTCGTAAGCCAATTATTATTAAGTATAGATTTCAAATATTTTGTTTATTTATATACTTGATAGTCCGGAGATAAATGAAAATTTAAACAGATGTATTTGAAAAATTTTATTTTGTCGAGATAATAGTTTTTATGAAATAGAAACTAATGCTTATATTTTAATATCATTTTATTAAATACAGTTCACAAACTATTTTGATTTTTTCTTATTCTTACCATATAAGAAGTTACTCAATTATCTTAAAATACTACTACTTAATGACCGTGGAAGTTACAAAGGCTCTAATCCTGTATTGAATGAATGTTGTTATTGACTATTGATAAATGGTCAGTACATTGTTGTCTCCATGTGGTAGAAATTGAAACTAACGCAATCGGGTCTCTGTCACAAATGTCATGTGCATAATCAAAGAATAAATAAACATTGGTTTTTGTTTATATGTCATTTAAACACTGAACACTCAGCTGTCAGAAGACCCAATTGTGCTAGTTCAAGCTTTCACCACCAGTTGGTGTATCTGCAATTTCCAGTTACCAATAGGAAAAACAAATTGAAATAATAGATATAAACAATAAGTTAATTAGCTATTAACTATAAAATATGCGTCTTCTGCTAATATGTACCTACATCTATATCTGTCTGCATATAAGAACATTTTGTTAGAATTACAAACTATTTCATCGAGCTGAGTAACATAGAATGTTACTATGCCTAAATAAATAAATAAAATATTAAATAAGACTTTTAAGTTACAGACGAAAAAGATTGTAATTTGATAAAAAACTACTTTGATTGGTATGTCTATTTCTTTAAATATTTTTCCAATAATTGGATCCACTGAACCAAAAGAAGTGATTTTGCAGAGAATAAAAAAATGAATTGTTCATATATATGTTCGTTGTTTTTTTTCCAATTCATCGAGATTTTTTTTCATTTTCATGCACGTCGTTTTTATTAAGTCAATTGGAGTAGAAACATTCAAAAAAATTATAAAAAAAGACAATATTCTGTGTTATTGTAGTATAACAAAATAACTGTCAGCAAAATGTAAATGATAAACTTTTAAATTTTATAATTAACAAATACTGAAATATAATTTATTTAAATTACTATTTACAACACTATTATTGAATTCACTTGAATTTTTTTCTGATTATTATTAAAAATGTCTGAAAATTTTTAATATTTCTCTGTCTGTATGAGTGTCTCAATTTCGGCACCTATGATAACTCAAGAAAAAAAATTGTTGAAAGTTCCTTCTGGTGCCTAAATGTTTGTATTTCCTATACAGGAAGCTGATTACATTATAAGCTATTTAACTTATAATTTCCGGTACAAATTTCAGAAAACATCTTATTAGAGTGTTATTAAACGGACAAACAAACGGTGCTTTTGAATTTTTTTAGCTATAGCTATAGCTAAAGGATATATCCTTCAAAACTTGCGAACCGTATAGTGAGTTATCAATTTTTTTTCTACTGTTTTTTCTTTTAATTCACATTTGTCTCTAGAATAAATGAAGTATTATAATCACATCTTCTGAAATACACTTTTTGAAGTCTTCTAATACAATCAATTTGATTATAATTTTTTTAAAACTAAAGAAGGTATACTTTAATAGTTATAGTGCAAATTTCTTACATTGCATTTTGTAGGTCCTATATTTCAAACTGAACCCTAAAAATGTTTTGCTGAGTCTATTGGAGATATGACAGCAAAGTTTTATTTAAAATGAACTATCCTGAAGTATATATGTAATTCTATTTTTTTCTTTATTTATTGAAATACATTTTTTCACTATTTTTTAAAAATCAAAGTATTGTATAGAAATTCTTTAAATTCTTGTTTCCATAAGTGGGTACTTTTTATAAAATATTATAAATTATTGAAAATAAATTTAATAAATAAATTCTGGATCTTTGGGACTTAGGTAAGTTTTAGAAACTTAAATATTCTCAGTTCGAACTAGGGTTCTGAATAATTTTTTTTTCATAATAATTAGTTTTTTTAAAAAAATTTTAAATAAATTTAGAATAGAATTTTTTTTTATTTTGACGTGACAACGTCTTATAATTCGATGGAGCCGGCTGCACGCTCGAAAAAACATGACTCATGCGGCGTTACCTCGCTCTGAGGCGTTCCATTTAAGGCTTGAAGTGCAAGCGAGAGCGCGGAACGAGCGACAAAGATTGAGGCGGGCTTTTTAAAAGCTACAGTTACAAAAATTTTAATGATGTTTCCAAATTTTAAATTTAAGATTTATGAACAATAATTTAATCACAGTTTATTCTTATAATAAATTATTCAAAATTATTACTTTTTTACAACAAATTACAATTAAATTTGCAAAAAATAATTAAGTAACTAATTGAACAACAACTTTTATTCAGTTTACTTGCTGAAAGAAATAATGTCAATACAAAATTTATTATTATAAAATAATAAAATCAAAAATTAAATTTTAACAGTCGAGTAGAAATTTAAACAATAAATTTTATTCAAGTATTTTGTAAATTTAAAATGATTTTCTGAACGAAGAATTTTATGAAAAAAATCGGTTGTCTGTAAAGTCGGTTTACTGACGATAGTTGAACGTGACAACGTCATAAGAAAATACCATTCCATCAGTATTTTCTTATGACGTTGTCACGTTCAACTATCGTCAGTAAGCCGACTTTACAGACAACCGATTTTTTATATCATTTTCAAAATCATGAGAGTCGTGACATCTCTTCGAGATAAATAGAATTAAAAATTACAAATGATTTAATATAGATTTCAACCCTCCTGCTTAATGGCAGGAAGTTATCGGGAAACAAACTCTATTCTCCCATTAGAAAAAACATTTACTACCTGTTAACTAACGCCTCTTTTTTTCGATAATGAAACACAAGCGAAAATTAAGTATTTTTCCACTAAACTCAAAATTAAAATAAATATCTTCTAAATTCATTTTAATTAAATTTATATATAAATGTTTTTTTTTTTATTTCTCAGATAGCTCAGCTAAGTACTCTCATTTCTCTCTTACTCGGAGAACTAAGCAAGCTGGACCGTCAAAAGATCATGACCATTTGTACTATTGATGTCCATTCTCGAGATGTTGTTTCGAAAATGATACAGAGCAAAATCGAATCGGCAAGTGCATTTCAATGGCAATCTCAGCTTAGGCACAGGTAAGCATTTAAAAGCCAATATATTTTCTATCATCACTAGCTGCGAAACAAACCCTCTGCTCCAAGCTGTTTTAGCAAACAATGATATCTTAAAATTATATAAAATTTTTAAGTTATTAGCATTAGTAGTTCCCAATAAATCCTAATGAAACTGAATGAAAACGTGATTTTAGTACCAGTCCTAGTTCCAATCCTTTATAATTTGAACTTTTTAAAAACAGTCAAAAGCATGAGTTAGGTCTCAAAAAACTCTTTACAAAATTTCAAATATCTAGCCCCCATAAGCTCTGGATAAATTGTGTTGAAACTGGATGAAAACGTGATTATAGTGATTTTTCTTGTTCCACCCCATTATAACATTAATTTGAATTTTAGAAAAACTGTTTTCCAACTAGGTGTGTCTGTAAATAACCTTCATACAAAATTTCAGGCTGTTAGCTTCAGAAGTTACGGAGAAATCGTGATGAACTATGATTTTTTCTTACTTTTTCACCCCTTTATAATTTGAAATGTTTAAAAACCTTTCTTAACAATCATTTACGTCTTCAAACTAATCAGTAATCACCATTAAAAATTTCAAGATCCTACCTTTCCAGAAGAAATTGTGATATATTAAAATGAGTGGTATTTGAATTTTAAATAAATAAATAAATCGTATACACGCGGCGACTCACTTTTTCAAAACCTTGATCTTGATTAGTTCTTATTTCTCCTCTTTATCTTCTCCATTAAAATAAATTATTTACTGCGGTTCAAAAAAAGTGGAGAACTTGAAAAATTCCGATTTTTTTCAAAGAAATATCAAAATTTATATTTTTTATTTAAACTTTTAATTTATTCTATACGTGTAGAATTATGTATTTTTAAACAATATCAAAATGAATAAAATATTTTAAAGTTATTTTTTTTAGATTATTTAAAGTTAGTTGAACAAATTCGAAATTTTCAAGTGTTCCACTTTTTTTGAAGCGCAGTATATTATATAGATAAGGACAAATATTTTTAACACCGCCACGTTTTTCTCCTCAAAGGCTTTACAGCTAGTTTCAGTATAAAACTATTAACTATACTATTTCTTGAATTTAATTTAATTTGTTTTATTTCTAGGTGGGATGAACCCATTGGGGATTGTTTTGCAAATATCTGTGATGCTGAATTTCGTTATTCGCATGAATATTTAGGCAATACACCACGACTTGTGATTACACCACTTACTGACCGATGTTATATTACGCTTACACAGGTAGGACTCATCTTGAGAATTACCATAAATATTGAAAAATATTACTCCCTTCGTCCCAAATAATGATAACAAGTATTAATAAAGATCCCCGAAATCTTGAATATATATAATAATAATTTAAAACGCCTTAGGAATACCATATATCAGATATCAGGTATTTTTACCATTTAAATGATTTCAATCTATTATTTTTCTATTAAACTTTCAAAGTAACTTGGAAATAAAATTAAATCTGATGTGATGCACACATTAACAATTTTAGAAAATAAAAATATTTAAAACCTAAAAAGTGTGTGTGTGTGTTAAAAAAAAAACAAGTGAATTTTCATATGAAACCAATTCCTGATTTATGAAACAATTATTCAAATGCATTGTACTGTTGTTTTGAATTGTATTTGTTTTTATTTTCCCTAAATACTTTTAAATGCTTCAATAATATCTTGTATGTACCTATTATTTCAATTAGAAAAATGTGCAAAAATAAAAAAATAACTTAAAATAGCTCAACAACAGCTACATAAGCCTGTCATGAATCAACTACTAACCTAATTTGATTGTTTTTACCGAATGAAAATTATTTTTATGAAGCCAATAGTGGAAATAATTTAATAGTTATGATTGATTACAAATTATTAACATAAAATATAATTATTTAACTTCTATAAAAATCAATAGATATCAATTTTAATTTTACAAAACAGATATATATTCAATGACCCTTTAAGATAATAAGTTTACTAACCCTTTAGATTCGGACCCACTCGAATTCGATTACATTTACAAGAGAACTGGAGATAAGCTCTATTATTTGCATTGATCTTGTCTTTGTAGAATTAGTATTCTACTACAGATACTTAAACAAATGGTTTTAGTATTCATTTATTCCATATCGATAAGCGCCCATTATTAAGGCATAACCTGTGTGCTACCCCTTTTAATATTATATAGTATAAACAAAACGGTAATATCATTTAAGTAAATTAAATTCTATCTGATATTATAATATGTATATTAATTTATTATTTTTTTATTTGATTTGGTTAAACTGTTTGATAAAGGCCATTTTTTTGAATTTGAAATAAAGATGAAGGAATTTCGAAAATTCTAGGAGATTCGTCGATTTTAGGCCAGCGAACGGTTTGAGATAAGTTGAAACTTAGATGAGAGGTGCGATGGAACAAACATGTGTACCAAATTTCAGTTCATTAGTTACAACCCTTCGATTGATTTCCATACGACAATTCAAATTTTTCTGACTTTCTTAATTTTAATGGAAAATTCTAAAGCTCGAAAGGTCAAAATCTAATCATTTTTTCGTTTTAAAATTATTAACATTTTGGCTTCGGAATGAACTTATCACTTTAAGTAGAGTACGGTTGGATAGGTCTTTTGAAATTCTAATAATAATGTTTTTGCACATTTTTGACGTCTCAATAATGCTCTAAAATCCTATAAAGCTGTTGCGATTCTTTATTTTAAAATCTATAAAAGTTCATGAAAGTAGAATTGTGTCAATTTCACTTGTATAATTAATGAGTTTTAATTTAAATATCAAAATTAATTTACGATATAATTTCAAAACTTGAATCGAAACTAGTTTGTCTTCATGGTTCCCAAGTCTACTCAAATGAAAGCTTGGATCAAACTTGAATACTGAAATACAAGTTTATGTAACTGTTTTTAAGTTTTATTTTGGGATTAATTAAAATATTTATTATTATTATTATTTATGTGATTCTTTACAATAAAGGTTTATAAATATTGGTATAAAACTGGTCAAAATATACAAATACAACATTTTTGGGTTCAGGCTTTCGATTGGTGATGCCCTTATGACGGAAAGCCGTCCAAGTCTACTCAAATGAAAGCTTGGATCAAACTTGAATACTGAAATATAACCCTAGTAACACAATGTTTCAAACTATATAGTAACCATATAGAGCCTATATAGATTCTCGAAATCTATATAGTTATGATATAGTTTGAAACATTTTGCTACTAGAAAAGTTTATATAGCTTTTTACTTTATTTAAGTTTTATTTTGGGATTAATTAATTAAAATATTTATTATTATTATGATTTATGTGATTCCTTACAATAATGGTTTATAAATATTGGTATAAAACTGGTCAAAATATACAAATACAACATTTTTGGGTTCAGGCTTTCGATTGGTGATCCCCTTATGACGGAAAGCCGTCCAAGTCTACTCAAATGAAAGCTTGGATCAAACTTGAATACTGAAATATAAGTTTATATAGCTTTTTTAAGTTTTATTTTGGGATTAATTAATTAAAATATTTATTATTATTATTATTTATGTGATTTTTTACAATAATAGGTTTATAAATATTGGTATAAAACTGGTCAAAATATACAAATATAACATTTTTTGGTTCATTGCTGATCCCCTTATGACAGAAAGCCAATGAAAATCATGAAGAGCAGGATCTCGCTTGTCATTGGCTAATGATAATCGCGTCATTATAGAACCTATACTCCCCAACATAGATTTCGTCTGGACGTAAACAAAGCGAGTCTCGCTGGGCTTGAACAACACTATTATAAAAGAGGAAAAATATTACATACAATTAATTGACTATTCATGTAATTTTTTTTCGACAAACATGATGGTACTATTATATATTAATAGTCTTGTTTTTTTTGTTTTTGAAGAAGAATAATTAAATTTTTCTGTAAAAACATTCCCAAAACAAAAGCACTTTTGAGCCAACGAGCATGTCTCTTGATTGATTACAGCTTCCTCTGTTGCCGAGGATCGTTCGCATCTGACAACTCCTAACACACACACACAAATATACACATCCTCCTGAACCACCCCTTTCACCTCAAATGAATGAATTATATCCCACTGGGAATGCAAATGAATGCGAAGCGTGCTCTTTAAATAATTGTAAATACAAATATTTATTTATTTTTAAGTTATTTAAAAATTTATTCAGGTAATGTTTGAAATTTACTTTAGAATATAAAAAATAAAATAAACAACAAAAATGTAGATAATTATAGACAGAATTGAAAAGCTTAATTTAAATTCTACCCCTTTGTCCAGTGAACATTTATATCATTGGCATTTGCCCCATTCATAAAATAATTTACATTTTAGATGAACCTATTATAATGCAACAAATTTTTGAATTTTGCTTGTTCTATTAAATGATTGTATCTTCTCTGAGTATTGGCTTATTATTCTTTTCTAAGACTTTTGTGTTAAATTAACCTAAACCTAACGTAAAAAGAAAATAATAATGGAATTGAAAAGTATATATTTGATGTGTTAAACCATTAGGGCAAGCTTATACACTACTGGTTTAACTTGACTGGAGATCAATACACCCTTAGGCCGAAAACATAGTGGAGTGAAAAACGAAAATTTGAGTATGGTAAAACGGCGAAAACAATCATTTGAGCAGGGTTGATGTTGACATTTCATTTTTCTTTATTCTCTGTTTCAGAATTTTATTTGATAGAGTCTATAGTTTCGAAATCTTGACCTTCATCTTCAGTCTTTCTTATAAATTTTATATAGTAGAGTCCCAAAAACACTAATGTGGACCGAAGGGTTGTCGAGTTTGTGAAAATGCCGGGTTATCGGGAATGGGGTTAAACATAAAATAAGTACGAGTGTTTCCTCAGAAAATTCAGTATTTGTATGTGTTATTTGCTTGAGAATACAACAGATAATAAACTGTCCAATTACCTAGTAATCAGATTATTATGCATTATTTTGATCTCACCATTAAAAAATCTTCTATTTCAGGTTAGGAAATCAGATAATAACATTGTTTAAATACCACCTTAATTGATGACTTTCAGTTCATTGCAATATGAAGGGCTTAAACACTATTCTTAATCTTTGTTCTATTCACTCCATTCAAGATGTTGTACCTTCTTATATTTCTATTAAATAAGATTCAGTTTTTCGAATAAATCATCAAATCTTCTTTCTAAATTACTTACTAATAGTATATTATTATTATCCATATATCGTGGCTGTTATATCAAAATGTCGTATGTCAAAATTACCAAAAAAATTTTATTGTTAGCTACCTACATCTCCTCTCAAATTTTTGAATATTATCAGGTGATAGAACTCAAGTTATAGATTAAAAGCAAAACAAAGTATTTAGGGTTAATATAAATGAAAACAAAAGATTTTCTTAGTTTCTGAAAAGTGTTGATTTTTAGAAAGGACATTTTGATATAACAGCGGCGAGCTATTAATACTGAACATGACATTAGAATAAACAAAATAAATAAAAATAAAACATTCCAGTTCGTTTGAACTGTAAGAGCAACCCTCTCAACAGAAACATTATTATTACCTCGAGGATCAAACATTACTCTAAATTTGACAATCCCATCGGAAGATGCATTCCCGTAAATGAATGAATGCTGCTGCAACGATAATGGAGTTAAGTGGATACTCTTGCTTTAATTAAGTGCTCTCGACGAGGATCGATAGGGGGATTCCCCGACCCCAACCCTTTCCTAACACGGTATACATAACCTCTCATTTACCTACCGACCTATCTACACCCAGTCATCATCAATTTAACCTTTTATTAGATTTATCTTGGATGGCATTCGCTACGTTTTATCAAACCAGTAACATTACTGAAAATTGTAAAGCTTATTCAGGGAGAATTAATTTCCGATAAACCGGAACACCGTAGAACTTTGTTTTTCATCATTCTCTTGCAAAGCAGATGGTCCGTATTATATATTATTAAAAAAAATTACTTTAAAAATCTCTTTTCATTTATCTTTTAATATTAAAAAACTTGACAGCTCAAAATTCATAAAAACTATATACTTGTTTGACCCACCTTAATGTTAACTAAGTTAAATGAAACCTTGTTTTTAATAAGTAGGGGTTAGATTTAAAGAAGAAGAAATATTGTTTCAATTACTTTCCAAAGATTTACACTTTGGGAGACATTGTCATGCCATTGAATTGGATTATAACTGAAATATCTTATGTTATATTTTGTTATTCGGGAACTCATCTAATTTTATGGGAATGTGAAGATTTTAGTCCTATGACAATACCATGTTGTTGTAGTAGAAATTAGCAACGGCGAATAACCTGCATATTCTTATGGGGAGTAAAGTTGTTATTCACCGATACCTGTCTGCCAATAGATACCAGAGGGGTTCATTCACATTGAATTCGCCCTACCTTATTAATCCTATACATCTAATATCTTAAATTGATATCAGCTCTATCGTGATTTTCGCCTAAAACTTTTAGTGTGTAATCTTTAAAAAGACTGTATCTTTATTTAAAATATTGTATTTTTTAAAACATTGGGAAATAGCCTCTAAATAGGGGTCTCATCCTCTTTAAATAACTCCTTAAATATCATTAATCGTTTTCTTTGACTCCTGATGATGGCCTCACCCCCGAAATATCGAATTCAAAACTCAATTTTGATTTATTTCATTTTTTGTGAAACCTACCTCGCATCTTGCTCAAGTTTTATTATTATATTAAAATGTTTCACCTAGATCCAACATCTAACTCCTTAAAAGTTATTAAAAGAAGCTTTCTATTTGTGAGTAAGACTCATCAGAATAAAAGTGCATATTTGTAAAAATTTTTAATTATTTCATGTTCATTGGCTTAGAAATATCTTTAGGTAAAAATAGATACTTTACGCCCTCCTATAGGTATTATTCATTTTAAAGTGAATCGAGATAAATAAATAAATAATCTTCAAAAAATTCGTCTCTTTCCAAAATAATCATCGAATTAAAATTTTAATGATTTACGAAAATAAATAAAAAAACAAATACTAAAATAATTATTTTGTGACTTCTTTAGCTTACAAGCTTCAATATGAGCTGACATGGTTGTCCAAAACTGCCCCTTAGAATGGATTAAAACGTTTCTATGAATTACTTTTATTAGAGATACTTTGCAATATTCAGAATTTCTTTGGGGATAAACGCACAAAATTCAATAACCCCGTTCAGCTTAGGTTAATTAAACATAGACCAAAATGGAATAAAAAGTTAAAAGTAAAAGAACCTTATTAAAAAATAAACTTTACGCTTACTTATCTGGATAAATGTTCCATTCCAAGAAATCACTTGCTGACAATAATTAATCTTAATAATATCCTAAAATATATGGGTTTGCTTTAATAAAAGAAAAAGAAAAATATTTTTTGGGAAAATTATTATTTACTATGAGTTATTCACTAGGTCATTTTCAGGTGTAAGAAATAAATGAGAGAGAGTTTTTTCAACATACAGTCGACTCTCGATAATTCGAATTTTTCGATAATTCGAGCTTTTCAGCTGTTAACTTCGGTAAATCGAAAAAATGCTGTGTATTTTGATAGGCTCGATAACTCGAAATCCTTTTCGTAACAAGAGGGGGAGAGAACGTTCTATAATTCGAACTAGGCCACTTCCCCTCTTTATAATTGGAATTTTTCCTAGCAATATTTACTTCTAATTTTCCGCGTAATGTATGTAATTTTTTTGTTCTTTTGTCGTTTTCATTATTTTTACTTTTTTACTTTAGGCTATATTTAAAATTTATTTAAGTTCATATATATTTTCAAAAATATAATAAAAACTCTTAATAATTCGAATTTTTTTTTCCTCTTGAAATAAAATTTAGGGAACGCGGTGTTGGTTTATAGTGAAACATTGTTAAAATTAAATTAGGTTGGAGTTGGTTTCCTCTTGAAAATTCAAACTTCTTGATAATTCCAAGTTTCGATAATTCAAATTTTTCTTGTAGTCCCATGGATTTCGAATTATAGAGAGTCGACTGTATATATTTTTCAACACATCATCAGGAGATACAAAAAATAACTAGACTAGAAAAAAGAAATTTTCTCTATGATTTAAGATTGTTTTTTGAAAATTGGTTGTTAACTTATTATATGATGAATATTATGAATACACTATTTATTGTCTCGATGGTTTCACTATTTTATCAACGATTAATGTTTTAAGTAATTTAGTACTTGAAAAAGTCCTGAAAAAGGACGAAACATCGTACAAAAATTGATATTTAACATTAATAAAAAAAATGTCCAAAAACCAGTGAATCTTTTATTTATTATTAAAATGGACATGAACCAACTAAATTTCTAATTAGTTTTTTCTTATACTTCCAGTCTTTACATTTAGTGATGGGAGGAGGTCCCGCAGGACCTGCCGGAACCGGAAAAACGGAAACAACGAAAGATTTAGGCAGAGCGCTTGGCATTATGGTTTATGTCTTTAATTGTTCTGAACAAATGGATTATAAAGTATTGTATCTCATTTATAATTTATTCCATTTTTTTCCTGTTTTATCTGCATACCTATAAAATATTGCATTTTATTTTCAGTCATGTGGCAATATTTATAAAGGCCTGGCGCAAACTGGCGCCTGGGGTTGTTTTGACGAATTCAATCGGATTAGCGTCGAAGTGTTATCTGTTGTCGCTGTTCAAGTCAAATCCGTGCAGGTATGGGGCGTACACATTTATTACATTTCAATATTTATTTTTTAATAAAATTATATTTTTTATTTAATATTATCACAATTAAACTTAGATTATACATAACTCAATTAAATATAATTTTCTAATTTAGGACAAGTACTTAATTGATTCCTATATTATTTAATAAGATCAGGAACGAGGCTTAATGAATCCGGTGGAAGATGGAATCCTTTGAGAATGATGGTTATTTTTCAAAATAAAAAAATCTTCATCACGGTTGTTAATTTATTTTTATCATGAAACGTTTCGGCTTCAACTCGACGCCATCTTCAGTCTGCAATTTCCTGCGTCTCGCCTTAACTCATATAGTATATCAACTTTGTATTATTGTTGTCACGTCAAATTGGTGAATAACCTAAAGCGAATTCGATTGTTTTTTAATATGTAAAAGTGCTTAAATATTTGATATGGGTAAGAAAAAATAAAAAATCCAATTATCGAATATCATTTGAATGTCATGACATTTATATAAGCATGTTAAAAAATAACCATACTTCATTGAAATGTAATCATGTAATTTATCAACATTCATGTCATGATATTTATAAAGTTTGTGAATTATAAGGTATAAATTATCAAATTTAATGTAAGGTAATGTTGAATGCAATTGCAGACTGAAGATGGCGTCGAGTTGAAGCCGAAACGTTTCATCATCAAAATAAATTAACAACCATGATGAAGATTTTTTTATTTTGGGATTAGGATTCCATCTTCCACCGGATTCATTAAGCCTCGTTCCTGATCTTATAATATAATTTTCTAAATTTACACTAATTAAATCAGATAAACAACTAAAGCCTAGTTTACACGGACTTAGTACCTACTTGCCATTAGTACTATTCCATTTACTAAGCACTTAGCAGACTAACTGATTAGTAGTGGTTCACACGTCTCTTCTAACCACTCTAATTAGTGTATAGTGAAAGTTGCAAGATGGCAATTCGAGTTGTCACTTATATGTGGTAGGGGAAGCTACTTGCCATTAGTAAATAGAAACCATTTCTATTCACTCGTACTTGCCACTCTACTAATACTAACCACTTATATTATGTGTTTACACGACACAGAATTAGTACTAGTGGTTAGTTATAATGCTTAGTACTAAGCCCGTGTAAACTAGGTTTAATTCTCTTCAGATCATATTGTTCAATCGTTATTTTATTTCTTATTTAATTTTATAAATTTTAGGGTTTATTTAGTCACACAAATTAAACAAATAGAGTAATTTCAGTTAATTAACACTATTTATTCCTTAGATTTACTAGAGAGTTCCGGTCGCCACTGGTAGACCATCTTCAGTAGTACTAGTAAAACGAAACATTTTATAAAATTTTCTATATTATACAATTATACAAAATAAAAATCAATACAATTTCATTATTATACATATTATTTCGTTCAAGATTTGTAATTGATCACTCTGTACATATAACTTATTTTCAATTCAACATGGATAATTCAATAAATTTCTAAAAAATAAATAATTTATAAACACTTGTCTCTGGTTTTTAAAAATGATTTGAGCTGATGATAAATTATAAATTTTCTAATTACTATATTTCACATATCTCAATTAACTAAATTAAATCTCTCATTATTATATAATGAACTAATTCCCAAAACACTTTAAGATGGGTAAATTTACTTTTATACTAACACAAATCTAGGTATATATACACCTTTAATATACTATTTTTCTTAAATTTCATACCTGTCCAAGACCATAATCTAATAAAAACAAAAAACACTCACAACAATGACACAATTAGACTCTAGCACTCTGAAATATTTTCTGAGTCTATTTTAAAATTCACATAGTCATCAAAATTTTTTGATATATATTCAGCAACTCTTTTATTTTCCTTTTTGTCCAATTCATTACGTAGTCCAGAATTCTTGTGCCCTTGAAATCGAAACTATGCTTATTATCGATGGCATTAATTATTTCTTATGCTCATTTCTTAGTTACCTTTAGTCTTTTGATTTTTTTCTTCTTCCATATTTAGTTTTCTTCTGTTAGAAGTTAACTCCATTTTTTTTACTTTATTTTTAATTAAAATGATACTGTGTTTTTTATGATAGGGTTTCTTTTTTCAGCAGCCATTGATATCCCAACGATTGATCAAAAGGTTTTCTTTTTTCATCAGTGATTGTTTGTTGTTTTAACCAAGAGAATCATAGGCCTGTACCATATAACTATTAAAGTTAGAACCTTGAAATCGATGATCCACAGATAGTTTAATTCTGAAAGTCCAAAAATTTTTGAGAAACATAAGAAATGTTGATGAAATAAATATAGTCTGGTATCGTTGGATAGATCTTTTGAAATTATAATATTCTACTAAGATAATCACAAGAATTATTTTCTTTTTCTATTCTATTAGATTCGAGATGGAATAGATTATTTTTAACTATAACATATTACAGGAGAGTTGTTTTTACCCTATTTAATCGAATCCGAATGGTAAAATTACCCTACGGTTACCCTATGAGGCGAACCCCTTGAAATTATGTTAACGAGCTAAATATTTCACTCAAAAATTTAAATCTCCATTTGTAAAATTTCGCGACCTAAAGATTCTAAATTTAAACATATAGCCATAGTAAATAAAGGTTGTTGAGTGTTTCGAATTTTGAATTTTTTCAAAGGGCACTTTTCCAAATTGGATATATTTATATGTCAGAAGGGTTCAATTGCTGATGTGGTAAAAACAATCCTCAAATATAATTTAATCTCGGATCTAATAGATGACACCCTCTTGTAATTTTCTTAGAAAATTTAAAATCTAATTCTATCGACAACTTTAACTCATATATTTTTTGAAAAAAAAATTTAATTCATAAAAGTAGCAAAATGTGATATTTTTGATGAAAATTATTTTAATTGCTATAAAATAATTAGGTTGAATGAGAGATATAAAAAACTAGTGTCCAAATTTTACATTTGTTTATATCTAAACCTTTAATCCATCCTATTTGTGGTCATGCATATCTATTTGAATTTCAGATTGCATTTTATTTATGTATTTTTTGTTTTTTTATTTGATTTTCAGATAAATATATTAAGTAATTCATCATTATTTATTTTTTCCAGGACGCAATCCGTGACAAGAAATCGATGTTTAATTTTATGGGAGAACAAATCGCTCTCGTTTCATCTGTTGGCATATTTATTACCATGAATCCAGGTTATGCAGGCCGCACTGAACTACCCGAAAACCTCAAGGCACTTTTCCGGTTAGCTCTATTCATTTTGATTCATTCATTGAGATTCTACGATATATACCTACTAATTGACAGTATTAACCAAAGTGGAATAAATAAATAAATAATAAATGGAATGAACAAGTTGAAAAATTATGGGGTGTTCAGTACATTATACCAACTGATTTTCACTTACTCCAAATTGTATGATAAAGATCTAATATTAAAATAAAAACTTAAAAGTAAATTTATTTTGATAAGATTTTCAAAAGTAGCAGAATTAAGTAAAGAAAATTTTGAAAATTTTTTTAGAAACTTTTTAAAATTCTAAAATATAAAATACTAGGTATGTTTCACATATTTGACATTTCACCATTCTCCTTAACAAAAAAGTAGCAGAGCTGTTGATTTTTAAGAGGAATCAATGAGTGTGTCCTCTACTTGATGAAAAGTAGGTATTTGTGTGAAAATACTTACAAAAACAAATTCGCCTCCAATTGGGCATTTTTAACCATGGGAAAGAATAAATAAAATATTTCTTATTAAAAAGACTATAGAAGGTCAAGTCTTCTAAACTATATCAAATAAAATTATATACTTAAATACAATTATGCTTTTATATTGAAATAATTTATTGATTGTTTTTGGAAATTATTTTATAAAACAATTTTTAGAAATTATTTTATAAAACAATTATTACACTCTGTTAAAAATGTATTATCTAATTTTACTAAAAAAAATAGGAAGTACAGCTTCAAAACTTTTTAGTAATATTACATCGCAGTATTGTAATAATAAAACAAATTTTTTACTAATACGTATCTAATTAATACAAGGAAAAAGTAAGTTACAATTTATTTTTGTATTTTTGCTATGAGTTAATGTGATTTTACCAATATATGGTAATATAGTATTTTTTCTATACCCAATCTTGTAAGTTTCCTATCTATTTGCATTGTAAACAGATAGTAAATTTACATTTTTTTAACAGTGTAGAAATCTACACATTTCTGAAGAAATTTTCCTTTTATTAATTACATTTTTTTAACAGTGTAGAAATCTACACATTTCTGAAGAAATTTTCCTTTTATTAAATTAATGTAATTTGAAAAATATTGTTGCTTTATATTTGAAAATTGATTGTATTGTTTTTTCTCTTTTGCAGCCCTTGTGCAATGGTGGTACTGGATTTTGAACTGATTTGTGAAATCATGTTGGTCGCTGAGGGTTTTCAAGATGCTAAAATCCTAGCCCGGAAATTTATTACACTCTACACGCTATGTAAAGAGCTCCTCTCGAAACAGGACCATTATGATTGGGGTTTGAGGGCCATAAAGTCGGTGCTTGTAGTAGCTGGATCTCTCAAGGTTGGTTTTGCTTTTATCTAACTGGACACGATTGCCAAACCACTTTTACTTTCAAAAGAAACCGAATCAATTCAAATGGTAAACAACAATAGTTTAGTAATAAAAATCAGATTTAATATCGGCTGATGTATTATCCGTTAAAGTTTAAATTAAATTCTTATTGGCTTTGAGAACTGTGTGTTTGAATATCCATTAAATATAGTTTTGGCGTCTCAAAAACGTTTTATGAGTATATTAGGTGTAAAGAATAATTAATTTTTTCCATTTTCTTGTTAATTCTTATTTTGAAATGTCTGAAATGTAGGAAAAAATATTTTTCAAACATGATTTATCTGACTGTGTATCTGGAATCCTGTACCCACATAACGTGACAAAATATCGCGTTTCTGGAGGCCCCGCGCCAAGAGCAGAAAATGTTTACTTTTTCATTAGAGTCGTGTTTCCCAAATATAGAAATAGTCATTAGCGGGGGGGAGTTCTCCCCCTCTCGATTCGCTTCTCCGCCAAGACTCGGGTGACTCCGCTGGCGATGTCGGCTGGGAAGGGTGGGGGGGGCAGCGCTATATAAGTCATGATTCCAGGTGGGGTGGATGGTCGGGTTTTGGGATGGAAAGGATAAACATCTATCCAAGTTATACAGGCAGGGCTGTAATGGAGGGTATACTCATTGGCGTGGTTAGGGAGTTTTCATAGGGGGGCAGCCGACCAGCTGACTGGCCACCATAATGTTTCAATTTCGGTAATCCGATTAGAGATAATTTAACTTTTTAGTAGAATTGACACATTTTGGCAGTAACGAAATAATTTAATGAGAAATACATAAGTGATGCCTCGTAATAATGGAGCTTCGATTTTTCCAGGGAGGAAATGAGTTTTGTGGGGGGAGGACACTCCCTCCCCTTGACCCCGCCCCCTTAACTATGACGATGGAAATAGTATTACGAATTTACTTGTCTTTAATGATTACTAACCGCAGCGGAGAACGTTCTTTTTCGACATTAAAGCATGTAAAACGTGAGTTAAGGAACAGTATGGGATAAGATCGTCTAAATCACCTCAACTTAATGAACATTGATAATTAATAGAGATTGTGGTGTTGGTGCTAGGTGAAAATTTTTAAAAAAGATAAAAGTAAATAAATATTTTATGAAATATTTATTCCCTATGTGTTAGGTTTTCTAGGTCACTTGTTTCACGTTAAATGTACATTGAATGTAATTTACTTAAAGAAATTTATTTTTTCTAGTGTTATCTCTAAATGTGCTTACATTAAATCGCGAAAAGGTTTGTAAAAGTTGTCTTTTATTTTATTATCATACAAATCTTAGCTGCGGTGGCTTAATCCGCCACTGATCTCTTAATATATAAATTTATTTATGTTCATTAGACCATATTTATTTGTTCAGTGAAAATGGTGTATGTACTAGAGGTGAAACATATTTATTAAAATTTAAATTTAAAAATATAAATTACTAGATAGAATTCATAAATAAAAGAAATTGCTTGTGAGCAAGACTATGCTATTTATTTCGGGTTACGAGCCCATCTTCCCAGAAATATATACTTATAGAATCTTGCTCACAAGCATTGTCTTTTATTTGTGAATCCTACGTATTATATTATATTTTTAAATTTGAATTTTATACCAGGTTTTATTAAAACCCGAAACGCCGTGAATTTATTCATTTTTTTTTTTTTTATCAAAATAGTTTTAGCTGTTTTTGAGATATTTCAAAAATATTAAGCAAAAAAAAAAACACAATTTTTCATGAACGATTACAATACTTTATTTTTGCCGTATGGTAAATTAACAAGAAAATATGTGAATTGAATCGATAATTTACTTTGCTTTAAATTTTATATCGAAGTTCTAGAATATCAACAGTTTTTATTTTATCGCACTTGAAAATAAACATGTTTTGAAGTTTTTGAAATCTAATTTTAAAAATATACTCTCTCTTTGTCATTATTCCAAATCATGGAATATTTCTTAAGATAATTATTTCAAAAATTATTTTTTAAATAAAAATTAGTGAAATTTTGAAAACAAATTATTACATTAATAATAGAATAAGGATTTACTCAGAATAAAAATTGAAAAAACAATTTTACGGAATACAATTGATTTTAGTTTATAATATGATTTCCATTGTGGTATCTAAAAAAAGAAAAGGGCGAAACGTGAAGGATTGAATGCTAAAAGATTCAGAAAAAGGTTGAAATAGAAAAGAAATTTAATTCTTTATATCGTCGCCTTGGAGTGTAAACCTGCAAAATCCATTTTTTTATCATATATGACATATTAATACCGTTCGAAAGAAAAAGAGATGCAGCATCGTCCAATTAAAACTGCTACTTAAAATTACGATCGCAAGTTGTAGAAAAAAATGTGAAAAATAGTTTCTTTCCATAACAACAATATTAAATTAAATTTTTTCTGCCCTGTAAAATTTCCTTGTTGTGAGTTATCAGGTTTACACTCTAAGGCGACAATATATCATAGATACAAAAGAATTCACTAAAGAATCGGTTCTGTTTGATTTTAGAGAGGTGATCCAGGTCGTCCTGAAGAAGAGGTATTAATGCGCGCTCTTCGCGATTTCAACATTCCAAAAATTGTGACAGATGATGTTCCGGTATTTATGGGACTAATCGGTGATCTTTTCCCTGCACTGGATGTTCCCCGTAAAAGAGACATGGAATTTGAAAAGACTGTGAAACAAGCAGCGACTGATCTTAAATTACAGCCTGAAGATATGTTCATCCTTAAGGTAGATCATTTGGTTAAATATTGAATAATTTACATGTTCAAGTATGCAAATCTTTAAGGTGGTGCAATTGGAGGAACTTCTTGAAGTTCGTCATTCAGTGTTTGTCGTTGGCAATGCTGGAACAGGAAAAACCCAAGTGTGGAAGACATTATTTCGTACTTATCAAAACATCAAACGTAAACCGATTTATAATGATTTGAACCCAAAAGCTGTAACCAACGACGAACTCTTCGGGATTATTAATCCAGCGACTAGAGAATGGAAAGATGGTAAGATGGAATCATATTTTTTTATTATTCTTTATCATGAATGTAAAAATCAGAATATTTATATTCATAAGATCATTTTTTCTTGTATTTAATTGTCTATAACTCTGAAAACTAACAGTCCATTTAAGTATAGTTGAATTAAATGCTTCACACCTTGCACTAACACAATGTTCCTTAAATATTTTTCACATCAAATTAGGTTTCAAAAAATAGAAATAAAAGAAATTAAAAATAATAATAAATGAAGATACTAAGGGCTGTTACCAAAATCACTTAAAAAAAATATTCAGAGTTGAACGTTTCGTCAGCCTATTTCGACTTTCATCAGAATCTTAAGTTTTATTTTTTTAACTATCATATGTGAATGAATTTATTAAAAATCTAAATTTAAAAGAATAAATACTAACTTACTAATAACACCAAAAATAGTTTGATGAAATGTTCAACTATGAATATAAATAAAACAAAAAGATAAAATATATTTTTGAAAAATTAATATATTTATTATGAGTATTTCACGTGTAATAAAATAAAATAGAGAAAGTTTTCTCAATTATATCATCAGGAGATGCAAAAATAACAATTATTTTCTGTGTTTCTTGATGATGATCGTTTGACAGCCTCGAACTATAGTATTATTATTGAGAAAACTCTCTCTCTTTTATTTTCTCACACCTGAAACAAATGACCTAGTGAATAACTCATAGTAAATAATAATTTTCCAAAAAAATATTTTTACTTTTCTTTTATTAAAATATGTTTCACCTCGCACCAACACCAGACTCTAAAAATTATGATTAAATATTTGTTTTTTCTCTACGGAATTTCAAGATTTGGATTCGAAAATTTTTTCGAACATATCAAAAAATAAATAATTGACTTTTTAATCAAATTTGACTTCAGGACTATTTTCGGTGATCATGCGAGATCAAGCGAATTTGCTCGGCGATTTCCCCAAATGGATTGTCCTCGACGGCGACATTGACCCCATGTGGATCGAGTCCCTCAACACAGTCATGGATGATAATAAGGTCAGTGATTGATTTGCTTCAGACAAATACGTAAAATCACCCGTCCTCGAAAACAACCAGATCCCCCTTTTGGTCCCCCCCAATTTGAGTAAATAGAGAAATCAATTGGCTCTGATTGAATCGCTATCCAATTCATATTGGAGCCCATTTACTTGATTTATCCATCCAACTACAATTAGGTATAATTTATTCAATTTAAGCTACACAAATCATTCAGACAATTTCAATAATTAAATCTCTTTTCGCTCGAAGGCTCTCTGAATTTTATTTATTTATTTAACATTATTTCACTTATAATAATAATTTCCGAACAATTAAAATTAATTTATAATTCAACGAGCTATTTACGCCCATCAATTATCAATATCATTATGTATATTTAAAAAGGTAGAAGACTATTTTTTTTTTAAGTAAATATGTGGCTTCTACAAGAGGTAAATAAGTATAGGTATAACAGTGTTTTTTATTGTTAAGGATAAATAAACTGAATTTGCTCTTTCCAGTAATTTATTTTGTTTTTCAAATGGTTTCCAAATATTTCGAGACGTTCTCAGCATCTCTTCCTCTGGGGGAGTGGTTTCCACTGAGGAAGAGATGCTGAGAACGCTCTCGAAATATTTGGAATAACCATTTGAAAAACAAAATAAATTACTGGAAAGAAGCAAATTCAGTTTATTTATCCTTAACAATAAAAAATTAATATATCCAGTACACACCAAGCCAGCAAAATTCTTATAAATAACAGTGTTTACCAACCTTTTTTGCGCCATGTACCACCTAAGCCTTTCTAAAATTCTCATACCCCCTATGTAACATATACCTACATAATTTTTATATTCGAAAAATGGATGATTAATTATTTATATAAATATAATTTATTCTTTTTGCAACGAAAATTTTCTCTGGAGAGAGACGGACTGGTAGAACTTTAATTGAATGTAATGGAAGGCAGCCCAGAGGTAGTGAGGAATCATTCCTCCTTTCCTTTCAAAGGTTTGAAAGGAAAGGAGGAAGGATTCCAATAAATTACACCTTATTTTATATGTGTTAATTTTTTCTTTCACTCACTACCTCTGGGCTGCCTTCCATTATATTCAATTAATAATTTATTCTCATTATAAAACATTTATTTAACACAAAAACGATTTTAAGAAATAGAGTTGGAATTCTACACTATTGCTTTTGTTATATTCTGTTGGCTGCAAATAACCCTCCCTCTTAACAATCAAATTGCCCCCTTCTGGGGCGTGGGCCACACGTTGGGAAAGAGTGGTATATACAGAAAGATGGTTCGAGAGGAGAAAGGAAGGGTCTGTATCCAAGGGGTCTGGCCTCTGAAGGGTGGCCAAAGCCTTCGCCAGATTATTTAATTTGAACTTTGTACTTTATAAAACTAAAGTTTTGAGCATCTTTTTTGAAAATAGTTGGAAGTTTTTTCAAAAAATCAGCTCGGGTTCAGATTAACCAAGATGTATTTTAAAAGAGAAAGAATTCAATCAATCTTTTTGGACAAATTCTAAGATTTTAGTAGAAATATTATTAAATTGCGATATCAGAGGGGATTCATCTGACTACCCGGATAGCATGTTAGTTCTCAGGTTCGACTCCTGAGGGGATGAATCCCCTCTGATATCGCAATTTAATAATATTTCTACTAAAATCTTAGAATTTGTCCAAAAAATTGATTGAATTTTTCTCTTTTGTACTTTATACCTCGCATTTTTTTTAATTTTTACTTTACATTAAATATTGTTACAATATAAATAAGGGAGAAGAGGAAGCCCTCATTAAATATAACCCTGAGGGCCCGCGTAAGCTCTAGCTGACTTTGTATACAGATTTTATAAGTCATGTATACTCAAAAAAGTGTTTGAATGGAAAATTAAATCATTAGACCTGGCTGGCTTCTGACGAAATTATTTATAATTGATATAAAATTATAAATATTACAAATAACCATAAAATTATAAGTAACCAGAAGACCATGAGGCTGGACATTTTAATGAATTCGACACTATTAATATTTTAATTTATCTTGTTAAAAATAAATAAATGTAAGAAAAAATATATAATATTTTTCAACACTCATTACATTCCTTACGAATTGAGTTATTTAGAATTTTTTTCCCAGTGAACGATTCAACAATATATGTGATGGTCTCAGCTAAAAGGGCCCTTATCTTCATAAGCTAATGACATCTCTTGTTTCTAGAGTAACAACTGAACAAACCGCTTTTTATCCGGTTCAAAAATTCCAAAAATTGGATCAGTTAATAAATTTTTGAATATTTAGAAGTAAAAAAACAAAGTTTTGAGTTATAGCCATTTAAAATTTGACAATTTTTAAAGCAGACAAAAATAGGCCATTTCTTTCATTTTTACCCTCGCTATTATTCTATTCTGAATGAAAATTTGGTGCTGAATTCAAATAAGTAATCTAAAATTATACCTACAATTAACTCATATTTTTGTCATTCCTGAAAAAACTGGTAGATTAAGATAAGGGCCTTTTTCCCTGACCATCATAATTTATGTTGAAACTTAACAGGAAGGTGTAGCTTATTGTTAAAAACCTGTAGCTAAATTTTCAGCTTTTTAGCTATAACATTTCGAGAGAACATAATAATGACTTGAACGTCCAAAAATTAGTCATCATCATTGGAAATAAAAATATTAGGGCGTCAGAACTAACTTCTTAAAACATTTCGGTGTTATCCCTGGTACCTGATAGCACATTCTCTCTAGAAGATGTCTAATAAAGACCAAGATATCTTATAGACATCTTAAAAACATATTAAAGGGAACAAGAGCTAAATAAGACATCTTCTGGATAGATCGTGTTATCAGGGATATTATCCTTGATATCAAAAGCCAGAAATAGATATTAGTCTAAGATCCCAACTTAGGTCGACCTTCACCTATTCAGGTTCATAATGAAATTAATATTTTGATATTATAATATCTTAATAAACAAAATTTGATAGGGTCGACATCCAATTTTCCTGCATATCTATTTTTGATAAAAAAATTAAAGTTGTTAATTTTATTACTTAAATGTAGTTAAACGAGTTTCCGGATAAATATATTACCAATTGAGAGTAAAATATGTATATAAAATGCCAAAACTGGGTCGCCATCTTTTTTCCCTGCATAAGTCCAGGTATACAGGGTATCAACAGGTAACTTCGAATTAGTATTTTGTAGATATAGAGTTTCCTTTATTGTTATATATGAAAATGAAGATAATTTTATTGCGAATTATTTAATTATTTTTATTTTATTTTTTATCAAAAATTGTTATGCAGGGAAATTGGATGTCGACCCTACCAAGTTTTGTTTATTAATACATTATATTATCAAAATATTAATTTCATCAGGAATCTCGATAGGTGAAGGTCGACCTAAGTCGGGATCTTGTACTATATATGCAGACAGAAAAATCATGCTTTAAAATGATTGTTCTCATTCCAAATATTTCTTAAAACGAAGATAAAAAATAATAATAATAATAATAAATGTTTGAATGAATTAAATACCGGAAAAGCGAATTTTACCGAGCCTACCAAATTAAATTAAATTATATTTCCCCTTATAACTAGCTTTTAAATTGTAAAGTACCACTAATAAATTATGAATAAAATTGAAATAAATTTTATCCTAATTTTCTCTTACTATTTTGTGATTTGTATTTTAGATTTTAACGTTAGCGAGTAACGAGAGAATTGCCTTAACACCTGCTATGCGTCTCCTGTTTGAAATTTCCAACTTACGAACTGCCACCCCGGCGACCGTTTCTCGGGCAGGAATTTTGTACATCAACCCTCAGGACATGGGGTGGAATCCGTGAGTAGATTTAATTTCCCACTCAGCCACACGCACACAGGATTCCAACATTTTTATTTAAGGAGAAGACGTCGGTGTTAACACAGATTTGCAGTCGGGACAACATGTTGTAATTAGTGACGGTCAACCCCTTGTACCCCGGAGAATTCAATTAAGCCACCACTGTAAATATTGTCATTAGATAATAAATTAAATACTTCTGTGTATGGACTAATCTTCCTTTAATTCCTACACGTGTTATTAGATAAACATGTTTGTTTCTTGGGTTTTTTAATCGAATCAAGGAAAGTCATAAAGAAGTGGACTGTATTTTTTTTTTTTAGTTTTTCGGCCTTTCTAGCCATCAGACAATTTACGATATTATTATTTTAAATTTTGTTTTCTATCTAGGGATAAGATTTTAGCCGGTTGCCGCGAGTCGGATTCGAACCCGGGTCCACTTGATTAGGATTGTACGCTATCCTCTCTGCCAACCCGACCCCTTGGACTGTATTTAAATAGATACAATCCTTTTGAGGCACCGGTAGAGTAGTGGATAAGTCGCTTGACTTAAGATCGTATTTACTCTGAATCGAATCTCGCCTTTATCAAAACAATTTTTATCTTTGTCAAAAATACAAGGCGCTTCACTAAATTCAGGGGTAGGCAATGGGAAACCACCCCTGGGAAAATAACAATGGAGAAGATACACTCGCCGACAATCGGAATCGAATATGGCTGTCCTTCTGAATAAAAGATTTAAAAAATTACATATATGGGGCCTCCATAAATTACGTCACACGAATTTCAAAATTTTTAGACCCCCTCTGTGTCACATTTCCATTGAGTACTGTGACGTCACAATATCACTTTTATATCCTATAATTTTTTTTATTTTTTTATTTGATTTTTGTGACATCACAATTTTTATGATGCCCCCCCCCCCCTTGTAACAATTTGTCACAAATCTGAGATACCCCCACTTAATGTGTGACCCAATTTATGGACGGCCCCTAACACACAAAAAATCCCTGAAATTTCTATTTAGGTTAATTAAACTGATTTATTAAATTTGTCACTGAAGCTTTAGTAATTACCCAGGTAAGAAGTCAAGTAATAATAAGTAATCGAGTAATAATCTAAATATATATTTAACACAAAATTTTATAATTAAAACATCAAAAACATTAAAAAACATTAGAAATTAGAACATTTTTCTTTTAAATTTCATTTTAGATCAAGAGTCGAGTAGTATTTTTTGTTTTATCTAGTGTCGGCTAAACATAGGCATATACTACGAAGAATATAATTTTGGTATATGCGGCCAACCTAAAAATTTTACTATATAGTTTGGCCCGAGGAGTAAACCATGATTGGAATTATTTTGGAATTCATTAGATAATGCCCCTTGATCTATTATCTTCTACTTGGAAATGAAAGTGGAAGTGGAAGTAGGTCGCGGTTCACCCCTCGGTTTGGCCCTTTGCTAAAAAGAGGTACGGCCTCTCCTCTAGAAGCTTTTATATAAAGACCTATTCTTGTATATATGTGCGTGTGTGTGAGTTTAAACTAGTGTAATGGTCAAATTATAGCCGGGAAAATGTTTACAGATTTCAAATTGAAAAATATATTATATACTATATATGTAAATTTGAAATCAGCGCAAAGTCCATAGCACAAGCAGCACTCTCGATGGACCCTTATGCATATCTCATATAAATATCGTTCATTTATAATATATTATAGGAAATGATTAAGATGATGGATGATTTTATTATGTTTGGCTCGAAGGGTTAGTTGGAAGGAGTATCGCCGGCCTTGGATGGGAGATAATCTTCAGAGATTAGAATCTCTCTTGGCTGTGTTAAAGCCAGAAAAATGCTATTTTAAAATAAGAATTTGCACTAGGCAGTTGAAACATGCTTTAAATAAAATAATGGCACAAGGCCCGCATTTATTGCTTATACTTCTTCGCTTCATAACATAGACACAAACCGCCTCTTTAGCAAATCGTTCCCAGGCAATCAATCACCTCGGGGAGCTGTCTCATTCAATGAGTTTCAACAACTGACAACTCACAAATGACAAATGAATGACAACTGAACTCGCTTCGAGGAGCGAGCTGTTTTTATAACCCTGACTCTAATTAGCAATTAAGCTGATTGGTTAATTATTCCCGCCTTTAGGATGACGCATGCATAACTTTTCGCGCCCTTGCTTCTCAATATAAGATGGGCGTGTCCTTGCTGCTCGCCCGCCAGTTTATCGAAAGATTCTGACGGGCAATCAGCAAACGTCTTTCTCAAGGCGAAAACAAATCTTTATTTTCAAAAGCATTTTACATTGAAAGGAGCGGAGAATAAAATCCCACAATATAATAAAAAGTGTGTTAAAATTTCATTAATAAAAAAATCATTATTATAAAACATAAGTAAGGACATTAAATTTTGATTCTGCATTTTTAGGTAACTAAATCATTAATCTTTCGAGATCCAAAGGGGAACTTATTATGTTACATATATATATATATATATATATATATATATATATATATATAAACAAATAAATAAATTATTAAAGTTACTAAAATGCAATTATTGTGAAAGTAATGTTATTTACTAAGAAAAGTTAAAAAAAACAAAAAAAAATTATGAATGAATTAAAAAAGCATTAGAGTTTATTTTCATCTTGAAAATGACTCATCATTTTTGTATTTTCACTCGTTTTTTTTTCAATTTTGATCCCATAGAAGAGATGATTAATTTCTTCTTATATCATCCCAACAGATTGTTATTGTTGATGTTGTCGAGGAAGAGAATGTTTCGAAATCTCTGGTATTGAAAAATGGAATCTTAATTATATGTTCAAGTTCAAGGTCGAGTTGAAGGAACACTGCGTTCACTTTCTTTTAGGAGCCATGTGCAGTTGCAGCGAGAATAAATAAATGAATAAACATGGCTAGCGTGTGAAATCTTAGAGCGCCTGTTTATGGACAACCCGCGCAACAAACAAGCCAAATTAAATATCTAACTTCACGGGGAGCATGAATTTATTTACGTAATTTATATATAAAATGTGGATAAAAAAAAAAAAAAAAAAAAAATAGAAACTTTTTCAAGACTCGGTACGGCTCTCCGAAAATTTTGTAAGATGGTCTGGTGATGAGTAAGCTATCACAGACAGCTAGGTTTAGAACCTGTTATTAAATTTAAATATAATAAACTATTCAAAAAGTATTTTTGATTTAATTAACTTGGCATTATTTAATATTCTTAATCGAAGAAAAAATAAAATTTTTCCAAACATCATTGGTATCTGAATCTACACAGACAGCCTGCCTTCCGACTGTACCGATTAAATAATCATCATCATCATCATCATTGAGTATACAGTCCTAAGACTGGTTTGATGCAACAATCCGTCTCCACTCGACTCTGTCCCCCGCCAGCTGTTTGACCTCTCTAAATGTCTGGCATCCCATATCCCCAATTACTTGGTTGAAATATTCTAATATGGGTCTTCCCCTTCCCCTTTTCTTTCCCACCTCCCCTCCAAGATATCCCTAAGCAGTCCCCCATGTCTCAGTGTGTGCCCCATCATCTGACCTCTTCTCTTCTTCAGACTCTTCCACAAGGTATTAAATAATAATTTTTATTTTCTCTGTACATATGTCCGTATGTCAGAGTATTATTGCTCATGAACTAAAGAAGATACAATCTCGAAATCTACACGCTATATGTATTTAAAATAGTATTAAACTTTTAATTAGATGCTAAAAATAATAAAAAATGTCTATTATGATCTGTGAGATATTTCTGTTAAGACCTCATAGTAGAATTAGATTGTTTTTTTTAATATAGCTAATTTCAAAGCGACGGTCTAGGAAGGCGTTATAGTATTTTTAGACAATTGTTGTACCTAAAGGGATTTCCGAACCACTAATCCTAAAATTTTTAAAAAATCCTACTAATACCTTCATTCTCTCCTTATCAATGAGAATAAAAACAAATTTATATTTTAAGTATTTTTTGACTATTTTTTTAAAATTTAATTAACTTGTTAGTTTAGGAAAGTGTTAAAGTATTTTTAGACGATTTTTGTACTTAACAGGTTTTCCAAACCACTCAACATAAAATCTTGAAAAAATCTAATACCTAATACCTTCATTCTCTCCTTATCAACCAGAATAAAAACGAATTTATTTTAAGCTTTTTGGCTAATTTTTTAAAATTTAATTCACTTGTCGATGATGTAGGAAAATGTTAAAGTATTTTTAGACGATTTTTGTACCTATCAGGATTTCCGAACCACTCAACCTAAAATCTTGAAAAATCCTACTAATACCTTCATTCTCTCCTTGTCCTCGAGAATAAAAACAAATTTATATTTTAAGTTTTTTTTTTTTTGGGGGGGGGGGCTATTTTTTTAAATTTAATCCACTTGTCGGTATAGGAAAGTGTAATAGTATTTTTACAAGATTTTTGTACCAAAAAGGATTTCCAAAATACTAATCTTAAATTGTTGAAAATATCCTACAATTAACTTCATTGTCTCTTTATCAATGAGAAATAGAACAAATTTTTATCTTTATTATGTTCTGAACCCTTAGTATAGAAGTCCGACTCGCACTTAGCTACTTTTTACTTTATCCAATGCGAAACACGGGTAAAGTATTGTAATCGGTCCCGCGGCAAGCGCGACTTCAAAGGGTCCTCAGGTAAAGACTACGGAACCCATGGTCTCAATTAAAGTCACAAATTGTAGTATTCAATTCGGTTGAATTTTAGCACGTGACGGTTTTTCCAAAGATTACATGGGGTCTCGTCGAGAGGCCAAAAAGTGCGATTTTTTCAGGAAATGCGTGCGGATGGATGGATGGATGGATGTTATCGTTTTTTTCGTTCACGATTTTTTCCACACCGTTACACCGATTGAAATGAAATTGAAAACCTACCATTATTTTAACAACATGAAGCCCTGATTAGTTTTTGGTACATATCGGCCTACAAACATTAGTACTTTATCCCAGCTCTTTTTTAGTTTTTTCTAAATATTTTGAAAATGACTTAACCAATTTTGAGGAAATTTAATAATGAAATTAAGTACCTTGAGGACTACAAAAAAGGTCATATAAAGTTTTTTGTAAAATTATATTTTAAAGTACTTTACTTTAGAATAACATAGTACATTGGATAAAGTTTAGCAACGATCCGTTGCAGTTTATTTATTATAGTGATGATTTTTATTTCTTCTAAATTCTTTTATTCGTCTGTTTCTGATATCTCTCTTTTTCCTTTTTCTAGTTATGTGACATCATGGGTGGAGACACGAAACTCACCACTGGAAAAGTCCAATCTGGTAATTCTATTTGACAAATACGTTCCATCATGTCTGGAGAATTTGAGGATCAGATTCAAGAAGGTGACCCCCGTGGCAGAGGTCTCTCATATCCAGATGCTCTGCCACCTGTTGCACTGTCTGCTCGTCCCTGAAAACACCCCACCAGGTGCCCAGCAGCCCCCGAAATGGCTTATTTTTTTAAACATTAATCAATAGATATGCCATCAAGTTCACACCTAGATTCTCTTTTAATCATTTATTTATTCTATATTTTCAATCTTTAGCCAGTTAGCACACTTGGCCTAGAAGCTGTTTTCTAGACACTACGCCCGTATAGCACAGAGACCAAAATAAAACCCAAATGCAACTTTTTTGAATGGTTGAAACAATTTATTTGCTTATATATATATATATATATATATATATATAATATTGATTATTGTTTTTTATTAAAAAATTCTGTAATTATTCATTATATTAATCAAATCAAAGAAATATAAAATTATAAATAAACAGTTGCAAATCGGTGACAAAAATGTTGCCGACAAACTTTTTGTAACGGTTGCATTATAATCTTTGTGACTATAATTTAACGATAATACAACAGTTGCAAAACGGAAAAAAACGAGACATAACCACCGTTTGGAAACCATAATTCAACCTAATTAAAACTATATAAAGACTATAATTCAACCATTCAAAAAAGTTGCATTTGAATTTTATTTTGGTCTCTGTCCTATACGGGGGAGACCTTCTAGACATTGTAAAGATATTTTAAAGACAATAAGAGCTGAATAAGACATATTCTAGAGCGAGCGTGCTATTTGTGTATTTTTTAAATTTAATAAAATGTGGATATAGAATTTGATATTCTAATTAAAGATATTGAATAGCCTTTTTTTGAATTTTGAAAATAAAAAAGTTATATTAAATCAAGGTTGTGAAAAAACGGATTTTTTTCTAAATAAAACACTTTATTTGCTTTTGGCTACGTTTAGACTCTTTGCTGAAACTCCGATATCCGAAACATAGCCAAACAAGATATATGTTCCCTAGTAGTATAATATTTCAAACTATTATATATAGTAACTATATAGTTTGAAACATTGTGCTACTAGGGTTTTGGCTCTTTATTGACTTTTTAAGGAATTTGGTGTTGGTACTTGGTCAAACATTTTTTAAATTATTGGATACAAAATACTTGTTAGATTTTACAGGTGAAACCTAGTAAGTATATTTTATCTTTATTGAGTATTCGAGAATGTGGCCTAAAACACAAAACATATTTTTATTTAAAAAAATGCAATTTCCTTCAACTTTCATTTATATAATTAGTATAGATGTAGTAAAAACTCGTTTTTAGTAATAACGGGTTCTTACTAGTTAAAACGCGTTTCACTCAATATCTTTATGGCAACTATAATTTACTGATGTTGGTTGAGTTTGGTCCAAGAATCTTCATTTTTGACCTTCCGCCTCATTTTGGGTGTTTATTTTAAAAAATTTTCAAACAAAAATGTCAAAAATTAGATTCTCTACAACTTTGCTTCTAATGAGGATGTAATTTTTGACATTTTGGTTTAAAAAATTTTGAAAATAAACACCCAATATGAGGATGAAAGTCAAAAAATAAAGATTCTAGATCTTTTGGAACAAACTCAACCATCATCAGTAAATTCTAGTTGCCATAAAGGTATTGAGTGAAACGCGTTTTAACTAGTAAGAACCCGTTTTTACTGTAACATAGATACGTACTATTTTTGAAGTACTATGAATTCTATATGACAATATATTATTTCTTATCCATTAAATGAAACGCCTCTTTTTTTTAATAAGCTATAATTTTTTCTTCATTTAGTTTTAAATTAATTAATTTATTTGTATTTCAGAGTGTCCTAAGGACTGGTATGAAATTTATTTCGTCTTTGCTTGCGTCTGGGCATTTGGTGCTGCTCTTCTAATCGAGCCGGTTCGTTGATTAAATTAATAAATACAATATATTATATTCAGTGGGGTGCGATCCATGGATGCTGTGGATGTGACGTATTCCTAAAATTTCAAACATTTAGAGTATTTTCATAAATTCAGGAGGATCTTTAAATTTTCAAATTATCAATGGATATTTCAAATATTTTTATAATAAACATTTTTTTGTTTTGAAACGTATATTAGTTCTCGAAATGAAATAAAATTGTTGCATAGTTTCAAGAGGCAATTAAAATGAATGATTTCTCTGAAAAGGGTGCTGGTAGAAGGTTTGAACTCCCTGCCTAGGTAGGTATATATTCCAGTTCAAGCATGTCAAAGACAAGCCGAGACAAGCTTTGTCGAATAAACATTGTTCTCGCTGAGGATCTATTAAAATAGTAATAATACAAAAAAAGGAATAAATAAAGATGATTCGAGAATTGTTGTAGTAATCCATTTCTAAAAACTCTCAATTAATAAGATCGGAAATAACTAAGAGCTTTATAAGCTTGCTTATAGCAATATATTTAAGAAAAATTTAAGTCAAAAATTTTCCAATTCAGGATTAAAATATAAAATAGCAGGAAGTAGCATAGTTTTTTATTTATATGAAATAAATTAAAAATTATTTCTTCTGATATTTATAAATATTTTTATTTATTTGAGATAATAGTTTCGGAGACCCTTCTTTCTTTCATCTTAAGTCTAAAATAATTTCTTTAATAGAACTTTAGTCCATATTGAATTTTTGATCAGTTCAAAGATCAAAACAATACGTTCTCCAAACGATTATGAGCTTAAATAATTTAAAAAATTTTATATTACCTAATCAAAAGATACAATTTATACAATTTAATCCTTATAAATAACTGATAGAGTTTTTCTTTAGGAGACGGACTGGTATAAATATGCACTTGGATGTTGATGAAAGCAGTCCACGGTGGTTGTAAAAAATAAGACTATAGAGGTTTTATTATTTTACATTTATTTGTTAAACCGACGTTTCGGAGATTTATTCTCCTTCTTCAGGGTAACAAAAGTCAATGAAAGTAGTTCAAATCATAATTACTTCCTGTCTCCTTTGACAATGCCAAAAAAACATTATAAAAAATTTTCATCTCGAATAGAAATAAAAAAATAACATATTAATCATCAATTGCTTTTACTTTATTTCTATTCGAGATGAAAATTTTTTATAATGTTTTTTTGGCATTGTCAAAGGAGACAGGAAGTAATTATGATTTGAACTACTTTCATTGACTTTTTGTTACCCTGAAGAAGGAGAGAATAAATCTCCGAAACGTCGGTTTAACAAATAAATGTAAAATAATAAAACCTCTATAGTCTTATTTTTTACAACCACCGTGGACTGCTTTCATCAACATCCAAGTGCTTATAAATAACGATTTAAACTTAGCAGTTAGCTAACAAAACAAACATATCTAGTAATTAAAAATATTTATATTAAGCAGAAGATACAATCATTAATTTAATCCTTATAATTATTGATAATAGTGAAGTAATTTTGATTGTTGTTGTGCATAGTTACCTAGATCTTTAATTGTTTTATGCATAGTTAGTTACCTATCTGAGTAGTTCTCAAATTAAATGTTTTTTATAGATAGTACCTCTAATAGTAGGGATATGGTTTATTGAAACAGAAAAATTTAAACATTGTAGAAAAACAGACTATAAAATCGTTGACTGTTCTAATTCAAATAATAAAAAGATATCAAACTTCATTTTAATAAAATAATAAAAAAAGTTGATTTTATTTCTATTTTAAAGTATAAATTATTTTCTCTTCTCTTTTTATATTTTCTTATTTGTTTGTTCTTATATGGGATTTAAAGAAGAGTAATAACAATAAAAAAATAAAAAATAAAGTCATACTTTTTTTTCATTGCCAAAATGCAATTTTCTTTTTTCATAATATTTGCAAAAAAAAAAGATTTTGTCGAAAAAATATTCTCCGGAGACAAAAGTTATTATTCTTTTTACTCAATCTTTAAATAAAAAAATAAAATGCTTAATAATAGTAGAGGAATCTAAAAAAATATAGGGATTTAATGAGTTTTCTTGTTTTTATAGTCTTCTGGATCTTTAGATTTTTAGATGCTCATTATTAGATTCGTAATTCATTGTGTATAAGAAAATTTGTTATCCGATAGAATTCAATTTTAAAATATTGTATTTAAACAGACTAGGGACTAGGGTCTACCCTTGTATATAACTCAGCTTACATCAATTAATTATTATAAAATCAGCAATGAATTGTCTGTAGGGGTGTACTCAGGAATGTTGTTTTTCTAAAAAGAGAGCTCAGTTTTTCAGAAATAATGGTCGTTCAGTAAAAGGGAGAAAATGCGCAACACTTCTACTTGACACCCCCTTCTTTTATTTCAATCGGATTAAAAATTTGACACAACTAATATCTCATGACACTTGATAAATATACTAATTTTTAAAAAAATCTTTAGAGCCGTTTTTGAGAAAATAAAAAAAACGTAAAGTCTTTCATGTAAATGTCCACTTCTGGTTTTCCGATTTCAATTAATGCGCCACGCAGAAGAGGGCAGTCATTTACAAAAAGACATCAGATTTTTTACAAATAACACCACATCAGCCGTCCAAATAAAGCGCCAGATGTTGTGACTAATAATTAGAATAATGCATATACGGCCAGAGTGTTAGGAGAACCAACAGTGCCCCACAACTGTGCAATGCGATTAACACATTAAAAGAAAAAAATAATAATAAATAAATATGATAGTGTTACAATAAATTAAATAATAAAAAACAAACAAAAAAAAACTAACATTAAATGCTAAAAAATATAAATAAAACTCGTTTAAAATGAGCTGGCCACCGCAGAAAGGTCATTTGTCGGGGAAGGCCAGCCCAGCACTGCACAATAAATTTAAAATTATTACTCTTATTAACTAAGGGCTGCCCCCATCCGGAAAGTCCGCCTCTTATAGCTCGAAAAGCTTGCTGTACTCCTTCTAGACTATATCGAGCTTAAGTTTCGAATTTCGTAGCTCTGAAACTTATGGCTGCGAAACGCAGGAGGGTACATAAGTACATACGTGCAAACGTACATACATACGTACGGACTGATCACTAGATTTTTGGTCGCTTTTTGCCTTCTGGGGACCACAATATCGGGTTTTATGTCTCAAATCCGGTTTCCAACTATTAAGGGCATCGATTCCTTCCACTTAGAAGTTACACAATGAAATCAACTGTTTTCATCTCTGAGACACAAGCTCTCAAAGAGTCAGGACCCAGACATGGCATTGCAATACTTCCCATTATATTCTATGAATATAAATGTGAAAGTAATTAATTGATCAATATTTTTATATTATGTTATGTACATACCTAATATAATATGTATTTAATTCTTGTTATTTTTGTTCCAGGCGCTTGATTATCGTATGGAATTTACAAAATGGTGGTTAAACGAATTCAAATCTGTAAAATTTCCATCTCAAGGAACGGTATTTGATTTTTATATTGATAACGAAACAAAACAATTTGTTAGCTGGTCGGAAAAATTGCCAAGATTCATATTGGACTCGGATATGCCAATGCAGGTAAAAATTCATATAAATATTGAAGCATTCCAAAAAGCAAAAATCAAAAAATTCACTTATTTTCATTAAAAAAATAATAATAAATCCAATCATACTAAAAATGCTGTTGATCCTATAGCAGGGAGAAATTACATAGATACATTAAATTCCGATTTCTCCTCTGATTTCTGGTGCATTCCTATCATTCTCTATTTAATTTACAAGAGTAGGGAAACCTCACCCTCTCTCCAGAGATCGATTGAGCTTTACCAAAGTATTTCAATAAAAAAAAAAAAATAAAAAAATATATAGAAAAAATTCACACATTATTTTTCAATTTAATTCTCTTCTAAATGTATTGCATCTATCATGGGGGAAAAAGAAGATATATTTTGTAAAATATAAATAATTATGAAACTAGAAATATTTTTTTCCAGAGGGTACTAAAAATTTGCATGTTTAAATATTTTGAAAAACGTAAAAAGTTAAATTCTTTCATTTGACAATGTCTTTTTAAGGAATTAAAAAATATTATTTTAGCTTTTAAAATATATGCTAGAACATTGAAAAATATTTACTTTATCAAGCCAAGCTCAGTCTTTGAAAGAAAAATAGATGTTTCAAGGAATAACGTCTCTGGAACTATTTATGCAGCTTTTTATTATTACCTACATCAGCTTTTCTCAAACTGGGGGTCGCGATCCTATTAGGGGTGCTTGCCACAGAGCTATAGATACACCAAAGTTTGCTCAGAAAATATTATATACTACCTACATCGTTTATATATAAAACTAAATTTAAACGCCTACCAAGAGGATACAGGAGAGCAAATCCAACATATTTTGCATTGTAAAGTCCACTAGGTTTATTTTTCAAATTTAAGATAAATTTTCCATTTTTAATAATATAATCTCTAATTGTATACATTTATTGTTGAACTCATAAATTTTTTAACCCTGATTTTACTCAATTCCATATTTTTTCAATTCAAATAATCTACAAAGAATCAATTTCGTCCCCTGTCCAATTTGGTTGTTTAAATCTTCAAATCCGTGTATTTACTTGAAAAATGTTCAGATATGACTGAATAAAATATCACCTAAATAAAAAAAGATGAATTAAGACTATATAATTCAATAACGTTTTTTTTAGTTATTAAAATTTTGTTAGAAAAAATTATTAAAATTGTCCAAAGACAGTGTGTTAATTCCGTCCGCAACTTAGTTTTAGTATTTAACTTGACTCACGCCCCCACTGCAGTGGTCAAGAGAGAAACTATTGTCAGTTGGTGACTTGTTTTGTTAATGGCAACCAGTGGTGTTAATTTTATTTATATGATAACACAGAAAAATGACTTCATAAAGGTAAGTGTTAATTATGTTGTTCATTTCTGTCTCTGCGATAAAATTCATATAAAAATATATATTTAAAAAAAACCTTTCTAGTTTTGTTTTTCTTTTAGTGAATTGTAATGAAAATTTTAACCTTCTATATTTTTAAGCATACTCTAATGTCAATTCCGTCCCCTTGATTGTCACACCTGAATGGAAAAAATCATAAAAAAATTGAAAAATATTTTTTAATTCATGACCATTATTAGAAATTAATCTATAGATATTTGAGACACAAAACTATTACCTATTATTGTTGGGCTGGTATAAAGTTATATTTTTACATTTTTAGGTAAAAAAATGCAAAATAAGTTTGATTTACTCAGGAGCTACCAGGCACGGATCCAGACCTCTGATTTGGGGGAGGAGGGGGGCGGTCGCCGGTATATAAGATCTACTTTTGATCTCTGAAGTGTGTCGCGATCGAATTGTCCAAGCATAGAACTTTATTTTCTTCAATTTTGAAATTTAATGTTATAAAAAAAAAATTAAATAAACATATAAAAATGTTGATCTCCAATGATTTGGGGGGGGGTCGCCCCCATCGCCCCTCCCCCTGGATCCGCGCATGGGAGCTATCTTTATAAAAGCTTAGCACATGACATGCAAAGTTCCCGAGTTCGAACCCCGGCTGATCCTTTTGTCTATAATAAAAAAATATTTTCTTTGTTTTCTAATTTAATCAGTTATCTATAAATATATAACAAAGCAGGCTGCAAAGCAAATATCAGAAGAGGGGAACAGGGGAGACAGCTGCCACGGGCCTCACAGTTTTAGGGGTCTCATAATAACTGAATTTATTTAAACTTATAGAACGATGAGTTTATAGTGAAACATTTTTAAATTATATTCACTGTGAAACACCACCAACTCCAACTTATTATAATAACTGAATTTTAGGGGCCAGTATTTCTGTCATATAAATAAATTTTATATTAGGCATATAATTTATTAAATGACAAGCTCATTTCCAAAAGGTACTAGATTGCCTCTTTCATATAATTATTATCTCTGTTTATGATTTCTGGAATCAATTTCCTGACAAAAAACCTACTAAATACTTTACTAAAATACACTTGAAAAATAAGTTGTATTACAAAAGGTACTATATCCTAATGTTGAGTAATAAAATAGAAAAATAAAAATGTTCATTTTCTCGCAATTGAAAAAAATGAATTCAGTAGGTACTTTTTGGAAATGAGCTTCTCAAATATATATAATACATTTTATTTTTATTTTTTTGTCAATAGTTTTATTTTGAATTTTGAAGGACCTAAAATATAAGTTGCCCCGGGCCTCGTATTTTCCCTGACAGGCCCTACAAATATGTAGTATATCCAGGGGCGTGCTGGCTGGCACGGGGCGGCCCTGGATATGCGACACAATTTCAGCCCACTTATTTTTTTTTTAATTTGTTAATAATGCTTATTTGTCCAATTTAACACACTTTTCTGCTTTTTCTAGCAAAAGTTTTTTTTCTTTTCACGTAGCTTTTCGGCACCTCCTTTTCGCTTCCTCTCACTCATATTATTACTATTAATTTAGCACAAATAAACTTGTTAATTAAAAAAAATTAGCCAACCGACATATATAAAAGAGACTTAAAATTGGATGAGAACTGTTCGAGAACTTCCGAAAGAGTGAAATAATTTTTACACTCTTGTATCTAAGTTGCCCTCCCTTTTGAACGCCACTTGAAAACAGACGTGACTTAATGAATAACTTTGGAAACTTCTTTGTGAGACCAGGCGCCAGAGTCGGTCATAGAATACCCACATGTGTGAAAAACATTGTAAAAGACCTTCCACCCCCTCCTGATTTTTGCAACTGACAATATCACCGAATATAGCAGGACCACCGGCGAAAAATAAAGGAATAGATAAAAAGGAGAACCAAAGGGCTCTCGCAAGTGATCGAGATGGAGACCGAAGGGCATGAATTACGAAGGAGAGGAGCTTTAAAACTAAAAGGAAGGTTTTTGCTATAATCATCGAATAGGCAAGTGGCCCTTGAAAATGAATCGGCGTCAACGATCTTGTTCTTTTAAAATATTCTTAATTTTTAATGTGTGCGGGCAGCGGCCCACCGGGCATTTGCCCGGTGTCCCGGCGGGCCAGCACGCCCCTGGGTATATCCACTTGTATATGTTTACATTCATTATGGAGAGGAACAATCTTATTGATTTCTTGTTGTGCCTCGAGAATTTATTTTCTTAAATAAAAATATAATTATTCTTAAGGGCAATATTTTGGCGATCGGCTTCCCTTTTTGATCCTCGAATATGACCATTTCACAATGGATAAGGGATTTTACAACTTCCTGGACCTAAATGTCAAATGGCTCTTAACACGAGTCATAAATAAATGTCAAATGGCCTTTAGCCCAGATGTGACTTACGCCACTTTCAAAATAAACGGCTCATTATGGTATACATGGCCGACGCAGCATAGCGATTACAATGTTAATTTTTGAATGTGCATTTATTTGCTCCCCTAATTATTTTTGAGTTAAAGTTCTTATAGGTTTTTTGTAGAGAAAAAAATACTGAATCCGAACATATTTTTGTTTTCAAATTTTTGAAATTTCAGAACCGTAATAATCAACATTATAAATAATTGTATTTTTACAAAAATCACTTAGGCCATGGAATTATTAAAACAAACAAGACATTTTCATTTGTTGTTTCTAAGTGACGTTTGTTATATTTGAACTTTTTAAAATCAGTTCTTATTATCATTATCAGCCATTATCGTTTTTTTTTTGGACTTTTAAATTATGAATTAGACAAAATCTTATGTAATTATCTTTTAGAATTTTAATTCTGCTCAGTTTTTTGTATTCTAATTATGCTCTAAAATAATCACTAAAGACATCACTATTAATCGTGAAATAGAAACAACAAATGAAAATGCCTTGTTTGTTTTAATAATTCCATGGCCTCAGTGATTTTTGTAAAAATACAATTATTTATAATGTTGATTATTACGGTTCTGAAATTTCAAAATTTGAAAACAAAAATATGTTCGGATTCAGTATTTTTTCTCTACAAAAAACCTATATGAACTTTAATTCTAAAATAATTAGGGGAGCAAATAAATGCACATTCAAAAATTAACATTGTAATCGAAGGAGACAATAAAAAATATAAAAATTCTGCTACTCTCGGCAAAAACTTTCAATTTAACATTGTAATCGCTATGCTGCGTCGGCCAAGTCACCACCCTGTATATGTATTATTATATTATATATGTATATTGTAGATATATGTATATATTATATTAATGTATAATTCTATTTTGTTATTTTATTATTATTTTGTATTACTATATTTATTGAATCTTATTTTTGTATAATCCATTTTGATCTAGGAGGAGAACATCCTCAAAGCATTAAATATATAGCTATCTATCTCTATTTATTAAAGTATCAAATCAAGTGAATTATTTTTAGTCACTTAAATAAATAAATTTAAAAGAGTCTTCGAGTGTCATGAATTACTTCCTTCTTTAGGCAGTGCTTGTGCACACGACTGAATCCATTCGCATCCGGTACTTTCTGGATCTGTTGATGGAGCACCGCCACCCTGTGATGCTTGTAGGCAACGGGGGTGTTGGTAAAACGGTTCTCGTCCACGAAAAACTCGCTGCATTAAGCGAGAATTATGCCGTCACCAACGTCCCATTCAACTTCTACACCACTTCCGGTGAGTGTCTAATCCTCCACCCACAATGCAACATCCTCGCTCTCTAACATCCGGCGGGTGTTCTACTCCTACACCCTAGAATATTCTCTCTTTCAGTTCTTTTGCTTCTGTTCTTGTTCCGAGTGGAAAAACCTGGTCAATTTCCAAGCGCTTTCCTTTCTCCACAGCTATTTATCTCGCTTTCTCGTGTCGCTGCCTTTCCTATTAAATGAGCAATTTAAGAAGCTTATTTCGAAATGATTGCATTTTCAAATGTCTCTCTTTTCTCTAAATAAATATATTTTAATGTATTCATATAATCTATAGCTTTATTTTCTTTACAGAAATGTTGCAGAAGATCCTTGAGAAACCATTGGAAAAAAAGGCAGGTCGTAATTACGGCCCGCCGGGGAATAAAACGTTGATTTATTTCATTGACGATATGAATATGCCAGAGGTAGGGTTGATACTAAGTATTAATTTAATTTAATTAAAATTTTAACATCGTATTCGGTTTTTAAGAAGATTATTATTTGCTCTTGTTTTTGATTATTAATTTTCTCTCAATGCTTGAGGAAATTATATTTACGAATGTAGTATTATTATTGATTTATGATTCAGAATTATTCGAAAAGATAAAATAAATCAGCTTAATATCATTAATATCTACTATTTATTGAAAATCAAAGGCAAAGCGTACACGTGGCGACTTACAGATTAGTATTTGTCCTTTCTTTACCGAGTATTATTTAAAATACTTGTTTGTTTGACCCCAATTCGACTGACACTGATTGTTATAAATGCTGTGTCAAAATTTTGTTTTTTGAGGTCTGTAATATCTGTTGTCAATTCTCGAGTCTTTTGTTTTTCAAATCTGCTAATGCTATTTATATAACAGGAAAACTACCAATGATTTGTCAAAAATGCCTTAGGTCAGTGGTTTCCAACCAGGGAGGCGCGAAAATTAATTTTCATACCATAAATATGTATAAATAAAACTTCATTTCGTAACTTAACAATAAAAATTCAGTGAATGAATATTTTTTTAAAATTTATTTTTACATTTTTTATAAATATAATATATTAAAAAAATGAAAGGTGGGGAGGGACGGAATTTTTTTTCAGGGAGCATAAAGGATGGAAATTCAAAATATATAAAACTAATAAGGTTGCGCGAATTCAATGCAAATTCACCCTCTTGATCTTTATTAAACAGCACCTCTTCCCCCACAAGAATGTATTTGTTATTCACAAATAACGTGCCTTTAGTAGCTACTGATTTTCACCAATATACATATTTTAAAATTTAGAAAACTTTACTAAAAAAAAAAATTAGAATCAATAATGTGGCAATTGAACTTTAAAAAATTTAATCTATTTTCATAAAATATCTTTTAAAGCAGACGGGTCAAACTGGCGGCCGCGGCTTCATTGTCATGTCTGCTGAAAAAAGAAACCCTGTCGACAAACCTAAACTAGTCCTAAGCCCTACCATACCACTTTCCAAGATTTTCATCCGTCAGCCGACTAGGATCATATGACTTGTATTATCGGTTTCCAAATGAAAGACTTTTATAATAGTCTTTTGACAAATTATAGAAAACACACACAATCACTATAGAGGATATGACCTATCTCCCGAGTATTTGATGCACAGTCAAAAGGAGACTTCGCAGCTACATACAACCTTCAGTCTTTCAAAACCCTCTTCCACAGTTACCTTCAAATCCGACCCAATCCCTACAATTTCTTCTTCTTTTCACGATACAGGGGTCCATCGCGGACTACAGAGATTGTATAATTTTGTTTATTGGTCCTCAGAGGAGCGGGCAGCCTCTTACAAAGATAAAAGTTCATTACACAAATGTATCCACAAACTTCACACTTTCAGCTTCAGAACAAATAAATTCAGATTCAGAGCGGGTGGATGAGAGAGCCAGGATTAATCCTGACTCACATTTCACATTTCTTTTTTTTTTTTGTATTTACAATAAAATAATCATACGCCACCCGATCTATATGTTCTTCTGCTGTAAGAGTAAAAATTAAGCAGAGATCCCCTCATCGCCCTATATGTCAAATTGTTTATTGTTTTTTGGGATATACCCAGGGCGATGAGGGACTCCACCGCTTTATGCCACCACACTCCCTTCCACGAGAGTGTGATGGCCTCGACCCTAACCGAGCCCGCTCCGACGCCAAATCGCTCCGCAATACTATCCACCAGACTGGAGTTTTAGTAAAACTTCTTGTATCAATATTATTACAAAAAAAGCTACTTATAAGAATATCTATCTCTCATCTACTATCTCTATCTATCTATGAATTACTTTATGAACTCTATTAGTTCAAGGAAGAGATATCAGCCAAAGTTGGATGCCATGGGTTTAATAAAACACCTGAATAAAACGTTTCGACCTGAGTTTATTTGGCCATCTTCAGTTAATTGGGAGTTATACACACAATGCTGCACACATATATGATTGAACCTAGCCTTGTCAAAAATAAGAATTGTAGCTTCGTGTAAATTTATAATGTGCCTGCGCCAAAGGTTCATGTATGAAGATAAATTTACATGAAGCTACAGTTCTTATTTTTGACAAGGATAGGTTCAATCACATATGTGTACCGTATTGTATCTATAACTCCCAATTAACTGAAGATGGCCAAATAAATTCAGGCCAAAACGTTTTATTCAGGATGTTTTATTGAAGCCAGCGCATCCAACATTGTCTGATACCTCCTCCTTCATCTAATAGAGTTCCATAGAAGCCACGAACTCTTACTTTATGAAGTTTTTAAATAAAATAGGTCAGTCAGCTCTTATTTTCTGTTTTTAAAATATTCCAAAGGATAAAAATAAATGTAAATACCCAAGAAAAAGATAAACATAAAACAAAAGAATGGGTAGTAAGATAGGATATAGAGAGATAGAATAAATGTAAAAATATGTAAATATGTATGGTTTCTCGGATGGCAGGTTGATGCTTACGGGACTGTTCAGCCTCACACTCTGATCCGTCAACATTTGGACTATAACCATTGGTACGATCGAACCAAGCTTTCGCTAAAGGAAATCCACAATTGCCAATACGTGAGTTGTATGAACCCAACAGCCGGCAGTTTTACCATCAATCCGCGTCTTCAACGGCATTTCTGCGTGTTTTCCGTTAGGTAAACAACATAAAATAAATAAATAAATGAAAATGTTTGTTTTTTATATATTTTGTTTTTTGTTCGGGAGAGAAAAATCTCTAATATTTGTTTTTAAACTTAGTTTCCCAGGTGACACATTTTTGTTCGATTCTTTCGAAATAGAAATGAAAGAGAATTTACAGTTTTAAATGTGCCATATTTTAAAATTTTTAGAATATTCTGATCAATTCATTTATTACCCTGTGTATAGATCGACGTTATATAATTTTTTATTTTGATTCTAAATGGTATATTTATATTAGTTTTAATGATTGCCTCATTCAACCATTGATTTTATTTTGATTCAACTACTTGTTTTGTTTCAATGTTCACACCTGTTTTATTTTTATCAACCCATGTGTTAATAATTGGTTATTAAAAAATTACAGAATAAAGTTGATTAGATCGTTTCGTATCTGAAAATGGTAAATAAAATTTGTTTCATCAAATCATTTGAGCTGTTTTTGAAAAGACAAAACCTTGTATTTAGGTATTTAAAATATATTCATAGTGAATATTATGCTTATGGTAGCTTATATATTTATTTGGTTCATGGCGAATAGCTTATACTAGCTTAGGTATATATTTAGTTAGTTCATGTCCATTATAATAATAAATAAAATATTCACGGGCTTTTGGACAAATTTTTTTATTAATGTTAAATATTAATTTTCATACTACGTTTCGTCCTTTTCAGGACTTTTTCAAGTACCTACTGAAAACAAAGGAAAACAAAATAATTATATTATAAAAATCAAATGAATGCATAATATTTCAAATTACAATAATTTATGCATAATTTGCTATATGTCACCCACCTCAATTACTCAAAACATTAATCATTGATAAAATAGTAAAATAATCGAGACAAGAAACAATATATTCATAATATGCTAGCACAACCAATTTACAGTAGCTTATTTACTCGTAGTTTTACTTTTATTTGGATATTTAGGCTGATAGTACTAACTTACTGGCTAATTCATTTAACAATTATTATACAAAAGATTCTTACATGTGTAATATTTTGAAAAATTGTACTTATATATTATGATATTTCTAAGATTGTATTAATTTTAATTATCAGATAAATAACAACTATATAAACTAATTTGATTTTAGGAAACGATATAGATCTACCTATAGTTATTCTTACAAAGGTAAAAGTTTAATTAAAGCATACTATATAATTTTATATAATTTTCCGTTAAGACATTAAAAATAAATAAAAATAAAATTATTAATTAAATTTCTTGGCTCAATCGATTTTCTAACCCAAATGAAATATATATTTGAATTTTGAAATGAAAGACTCCAATTCATTTTAAATGAAACATTAAATATATTGATAATTGTTCCTCCCCCCTCGCCACTAAAATTAAGATGGAAACTTTTAAGAGACGAGTATTTCGAGTTTAGGTACATTGGAGTGTGGTTTTTAAGAGGAATAAAATTTTTGACCGAGACGCTGCCCGCCAGATCAGCCGAGGGCCAAACGCACGAAATTTTATATAGTAGGTATAAATACCTACTATAGGTACAATTTTCGCTCGTTTAATAAGATTAGATATAAAAAAATACCAAAATCTAAAAATTAATTGCACCTCTGAGCCAAATTTCATATTTCTAGCTCAAACTGTGTGCTGACAAAAATGGTCATATACTCGAAGTTATTACTCGAAAACAGTAAAACGCTGACGGAAAAATTCACAAACCAGTGAAATTTGTCCAAAGTGTAAAAAATGTATGTTTTTTTATACAAGATCACTTTCCCCAGAGTAGCTAGAAATCTAGATCCAACTTTTTTGAGAAAAATTACGAGATTATTTTTACTGAATTCAAGGTGTTATTGATTTTGTTTATCACATGTTATAAGGGTTATTATGTTCACCCTCTTCTGACATGTAATAAAAATATTCATAAAACCTCGAATTCGGTAAAAAATAATCTGGTGAATTTTTTCAAAAAATGTTTGCTTTTTATTTATTTTTTTTGACTGGTAAAGGAAAAATCTTTAATATTTGTTTTTCTATTTAGTTTTCCAGGTACTGAGGCGGTGACCCATATTTTTCATTCGATTCTCTCGCAACATTTGACCAATCCCGATCATCGGTTCTCGTATCCTGTGGCCAAACTTGCCCCTAACATTGTCAACGCCTCCCTGGCACTTCATCACAAAGTGGCTCAGGTGTTCCTCCCCACTGCTGTCAAATTCCATTATGTATTTAATCTACGGGATTTATCAAATGTATTCCAGGTAAGTGCATCTCAAGATGACTCTCTAATTGATTAATGTACTCTAATTATACTAATACATATATCGTTATACTTATTCTAAAAACAAATAATTATTAATTATTATTTAATAGATTAATATAATATAGGGAAAAACGTCCTTCCCTCTTACCTCAATTAATCTATCCTCAGAAATATTGAAAAATTATCTTGAAATATAGTGGTCAATAAAATAAAAAATTCATTTATAACGTTCTGGGATTTAATTTAATATTTAAATGTATTTCAGGACCTAATATGAAACAAAAAAATCATAATCAAAATACATATAAATTAACTTTTATAATTTAAATTTAAAGGGTTTTTTTAATCACATACATATAATAAATAAATACAATCATTTTTAATTGAAAAGTTTATGTTTTGTATAGTAAAGTCAGTGGATGGCCACATCAGTTTATTTCTTTTTGCCGAAAGTAGCAGAATTTTTATGAATTGAAGGAGACAATAAAAGAGTGTCTTCTGCTGGAATTATAAATTTTTAATTTATTTATAACGAGATTATAGTTTCGAGGGCTTTGCTCTCTTCATCAGTCTATTTAAATTTATTCACAGGAATAAAATGTATTAGAATTAATGTATTAGAATGTATGAAGAGAGCAAAGCCCTCGAAACAAGAATCATCTCGTTATAGAGTAGCAGAGTTGTTGATTCACAAATAGAAACAAAGAGGTTGTTCTCTGCTTGATGCAAATAAACATACAGACACACACACACACACACACACACATATATAGTATATCGTATATATATATATATACATATATATATATATATATTTGTTTGCGACTATAGTTTCGAAGACTTGGTCTATCATCAGTCTTTTTTAATTATAAATATTATTCGTGGAGTCAATACCGTATGGATATTGAAAATTTTCGATCTTTACTTAGCTAGGAGCCAGTTAAAAACTTTAACTTGCTCGTCCGAAGGTCCCCTCCATCGAAAGTCCATTTTTTAAATTTTTACATAATTTTTCTTGAGTCTTTATTTTAGTTATTTTAAAATTGAGAAAAACCCCTCAGTAATCTTTTTTATTTTTTTATATCAAATAACAAAAACAAAATGAATGATGATGATGAAGTGCCTTAAGTGAGAAATGAATTGTCATATTTGGTATAATTTATTAAAATTAGGGGGTCAAGTCTTACTCCTGTTATTATTTTCAAATTTTTACTTTCACACTTATATTCTGTAGAGTATAATGGGGAAGTATTGTTTAACATTATTTTCTAGATTGAAGGAGACAATAAAAGATTGTCTTCTGCAAAATAAATTTTTTATTTATTTATAACGACACTATAGTTTCAAGGGCTTTGCTATCTTCATCAATTCCTGTGAATTAATTGTAATAGACTGATGAAGAGGATAAAGCCTTCTAAACGATAGTCTCGTTATAAATAAATAAAAAAACTTATTTTTCCTGCAGCAGACACATTCTTTTATTGTCTCCTTCAATTTATAAAAATTCTGCTACTCTCGGCAAAACAAACTTTCAATTTAATTATTTTCTAGGTTTTCAATTAGAGGTCCTGTTTAATCCAATTAGTATAATGCAGTTGTTAATTCCGATGGACATTTTCCTTAATATTTTGGACTGGATCCTTCCAAATCATTGAGTCTAGTTTTGATAGATTAAATCGAGGGGTGAACCGCGATTGGAATTAGGTGTACACGTTTTTGGAATTATGTGGAATTATTTTGGAATTAATTAGATAATGCCCCTTCATCTATTGTTTTCTACTTGGAAATGAAAGTGGAAGCGGAAGTAGGTGTACACGATATTAGGTCGCGGTTCCCACTTCGGATTAAATAAATTCTAAAACATGAATACAAATTATTTTCTGAATAATTATTGATTTCAGACATTTATTCGGAGGTTAATTAATTTTAATATATTTTATTGTAGGGTCTTTTGTTCAGCACTGGAGAATGTATACCTCAGCCGACAGACTTAGTCCGTCTCTGGTTACACGAAACGCAACGGGTATACGGCGACAAAATGGTTGACGATAAAGACATCGAACTATTCACTAAAATGCAAAGTGATATGTTAAAAAAATCCTTCGAGGTTGGATTTTTAAGTTTTATACAAATTACTCTGCTCGGCAAAAATTAAACAAAAATTTGTCCCCGTAAACCTAACAATGGATTCCAGTAGAGTTTCATACGCTGATTATCATGCAATTTCCTGATTTTTTACAATTCAGAGTTTTGAGATATTATAAGTCAAAATGACGAAAAAGGCCATTTTGACTTATTTTCGAGTCCCATCAAATATTAAACAGCAATATTTGAAATCAAAATATTTTATTGACGTAATAGAAGAAAGCTTCCTCTTTAATTTTCAAATTATCACTTGAATTTAGCTCAATTAGAACTCTAGTTATAACTAAAAAACTAAAACTACGTGATTATAAAGGATAATAAACATAGATAAAAACATAGAGTATGGTTACATCAAGAAAATACTTTGATTTCAAATAATGTTGTTTAATATTTCATGGGACACGAAAATAGGTCAAGATGACATTTTTGGTCATTTTGACCGATTATATCTCAAAACTCTGACGTGTTGTAAAAAATCGGGAAATCGCATGAAAATCTGCCTATAAAACTCTACTGTAATCCATTGTTAGGTACGGGGAAAATTTTTTATTTAATAGTGTTATTCTCGAAATTCTGTAAAATTCTTATTTTAGGAAATGGATGAAGGGATAATTTTTGAGCGGCCTAATCTTTATTGTCATTTCGCGGGTGGTATTGGAGAGCCCAAGTATATGCCTGTCGCCTCATGGGAGGCTCTAAATTCCCTTCTTCAAGACGCCCTGGTGAGTTACAATGACCTCGTGGCAGCGATGAACCTGGTTCTTTTCGAAGACGCCATGATGCATGTCTGCCGGTAAGTGGCATTTACCAACCTCTCATATAGTAGTGCTTTTACCCGTCGCTAGAAATTTATGATTCAAATGGGAATAGTAAAATCTAACCATGAATTTTATTTTTAAGAATCAACCGCATTTTGGAATCCCCACGAGGAAGCTCACTTTTGGTAGGAGTCGGAGGATCTGGAAAACAATCACTTTCTAGACTTGCTGCTTTTATTTCAAGTTTGGAAGTTTTTCAAATACAATTAAGAAAAGGATATTCTGTTTCGGATCTTAAGGTAAAATTATCAACAAGAGCAATAGGTAAGCAGAGTATCGGGATGGCAACCCCAGAATACGATTTCTCAAGCCCTAACATTTAATAAAACGCATTTTTACACCCTTTATATTCACGTGACTTGTATGTAACTAAATTTAGATGTAAACAATTTCAAAGCAGTGTCGGCTCGTGTTTAGGCACTGTGAAATTGCAGCAACCCCTATTTCCACTTGATATTATCGTTAACATAGTATTAGTCCTATTTTCTTTAATTGTTTTATACTTGTACAATATTTAATCTTTAAGGTTAATGTCAGTAGTAGGGTGGTCCTTATTTTGGGTATTTTCGAATTTTTACGCTGACAAGGGCTCATATGGTTTGAAATAAATAAAAAAATTATCTCCCAAGTTTCAAGACTCTATCTCAATTACCTGTGCTTCCAGCGATGTAAGTTTTTCATCTAAATAACATGGGATTTTTGCCATTTATTTTATTTTGATTAATTTTTTCTTCTATTATCATCTAACTACTAAATTATGTGGATTTAGATAAACTGCCTTGTAGATATAATTTCGAAAAAAATATCGAATATAGCTTCACTAACCGTTACAATAAAACGTAACTACCTAATTGATACAATAAACAATCAATCTTGTTATGGTTCTTAAAAACAGACCTAAAAATAAAAATAAAATTATAGCTCCGAATTTATCGGATTATATAATTTAATCTTTATGCAGAATAACAAATCGTGACAGCTTTATTACTTAATAGATTGAATATTTAAACTAGAGCTTAATTTTTTATTTAAATCACACAATTAATTATAACTAGATTGATCACAACTTCAAATGACACAATATAACTGCGACGTTTTGATCTGGTTTTTCTGCGATCGACCTCAAGTATGAGCACCTACCCGATTTAGGCTATCTGATTCTATCATCTCATATCCAGCTATATATGTTCTGTCAAGAATAAAACCTTTAGCAGCAACATGGTAGTGACAGTAGTACTAAACTTAGTTTTTTGATCAATAAATGGTTCTGATGTAGCTCTTATGTTTATGTACTAGAATTATAGTCTAACAAAGTTAAAAGAGCTGGAAATTTGTAAATTTCTTTGCAAATAACCATTTAAAAAATATAAAAGATAACTAATTTGCCTCGTGATTTTTATCAACCAATAATAAAGCATATTTTGGGATTTTTAAACCAGAAGTAGTTGCCAGTATTTTATTCTTTATTTCAAGAAATTATCAATATTTAACCCGATGTAGGTACTTTTCCTAATTCTATTGGTAATTACAGATTGAACTTGCTGGTTTATATATGAAAGCAGGACTTAAGAATGTAGGAATCATGTTCTTAATGACTGATGCTCAAATTCCAAGTGAACATTTCTTAGTACTTATTAATGATTTATTAGCATCTGGTGAAGTTCCAGAACTCTTCCCCGATGACGAAGTTGAGAATATAATTGCTGGTGTAAGAAATGAAGTAAGTTTATTTATTCAAAATAAAGTTTTTAACAAATTATTGATTATTATAATTATATTTATTATTCAGGTGAAAGGTTCAGGTCAACTAGATACTCGAGAAAATTGTTGGCGGTTTTTTATTGAGCGGGTACGCCGTCAATTAAAAGTGGTTCTCTGCTTTTCTCCAGTGGGCTCTACTCTTAGAGTGCGTTCCAGAAAATTTCCAGCCATTATCAACTGCACCTCTATTAATTGGTTCCATGAGTGGCCTCAAGAGGCCCTTATTAGCGTTTCGAAACGATTTTTAGAAGAGCTTCAAACTTTGCCGGTACTTGGCTATTTTAATTTTTCACTTTCCCCTTATCAATAATTGATTTTTTTAAGTATCAAGAACATTTTTTAATTTTCATTAATATTCAAAAACTAATTTGCGCCAGATTGCGAGAGTATAGTGTTTCAGCTCCCAGAGCAAAAGGCATGAGTTCAAGCTCAGCTCACTAAAAAATATGAACCCAACACCAAAAACATAATACACACACACAGCGAGAGAGAGAGAGAAACACATTAATTTATTTATTATAATATTTTATTAAATATTAAATATCAGAGAGGGGGTAGTTTTGTATAGTAAAGTCAGTGGATGACCACATCAGTTTATTTCTTTTTGTTGAACATAATAGTACAAGATCCCGACTTAGGTCGACCTTCACCTATCGAGTTTCCTGATGAAATTAATATTTTGATAATATAATGTATTAATAAACAAAACTTGATAGGGTCTATATCTAATTTCCATGCATAGCTATTTTTGATAAAAAATAAAATAAAAATAAATAAAATTTATTAATTCATTAATATCTACATTTTCAAATATAACAATAAAGGGAACTCTATAACTAAAAAATACTAATTCGAAGTTACCTATTGATATCCTGTCTACCTAAACTTATGTAGTGAAAAAAATGGCGACGCAACTCTCATTTATACACATTAGGAACGTACCCATACTATGTGACCCATTTTTTACCCCCCTCGGTGACCACCCGTAGTATATTCCAAGGCTTCCCTTCTAGTTTTCATGTAGTAATTCATAAATATTGTTTTAAATCATTTTTTGCAAACAGAAAGTTAAAAAAAAATTAATTTAACTAGAGGATATTGACTACGTGACGAAGACCTAAGCCCCCCCCCTGAACGAGTCACGTAGTATGGATACGTTCCCTTATGGACGGAAATGATAATAATAATAATAATATCAATATTTCTTCACTGCATAAAAAATCGATTTTCTAAAAAATTTTCCATCTTTCAACCAGAAATTCTGAGTCTAGGAAGCCCGAAATTTAATCAGCTCTTTATTTTATTATTATAAAAATTTCGTTTTTAGAACGAGTTTTTTTTACGATATTTTTACTTCTTAAATTACCGTGTACATTGGAATCCAGAAGGACCGATAGAAAATAATAAATAATCATTCAAAATGATTTTCCTTACATTTCAGATATTTATTTCTAAGAACAATGGTATTAGATCAAGAGCCCACGACGGCCAGACCTTCGTTATTTTATAAAAGCTGAAAGTTTTTCTGTGCATGTCCCTATACAGGTAAGAACGACCAGCGACTATAGAGTTTGGGTTGTGGTTACTTTGGCAGGTAACAGGTAATAAAGGTGTATAAAATAGTACTTTAAATTCGTTAAAGTATAAAGCTCAATTTTTTTATATTTTCTTCGGGATAACTTTAGAAATCTCGTCATCCATTGCCGGACACTTATGACAGTTGCTATCCCCTGCCAGACACCCCTAAACTTTCTTTTTGATTTTAAGTCGATTCTTCCACGTTTTCAGTAGAGGTTGCCATTAATAGTCAAAACAACAAAAATGGAATGCTATTCCTCTAGTATTAGATAAGAATCGATTTTTGATTTTTAAGTCGATTCCTCCATGTCTTCACCAATGGTTATCAATAATAACCGAAATGTCAAAAATCTTATGTAAAAACCATTTCTATTGAGGTAACATTTTTTTATAGGTCGCCAAGTAACATATATAAAATTTATCTTTTATATTATAACGAAAGTATAATTATAATTTATTAAAGTTTAGGGGTGTCTGGCAGGGGATAGTAACTGTCATAAGTGTCCGGCAATGGATGACGAGATTTCTAAAGTTATCCCGAAGAAAATACAAAAAATTTGAGCTTTATACTTTAACGAATTTAAAGTACTATTTTATACACCTTTATTACCTGTTACCTGCCAAAGTAACCACAACCCAAACTCTATAGTCGCTGGTCGTTCTTACCTGTATAGGGGACATGCACAGAAAAAATTTCAGCTTTTATAAAATAACGAAGGTCTGGCCGTCGTGGGCTCTTAGACTATATGTAGATACGGTATATAATTTTTTAATTTTCGAATACATTTAATAATCTCTGTATGGACGAGCGTACAGAGTAATAGAATTTTCACTATTTAGAGAGAAAGTGGTTGAAATTAATTATTTATTGATTTAAAAAAAAACTCACCCTCATGATGATGAGAGTAAACTGTATGAAGGGCTCGGCTCATCTGGTACTGATCTCTGTATCCTCTGTTTTTGATTTGAAAATATAAAAAAATAATATTATAATTTTATATCGAAAATATTAAAAAAATATTCATTAAAAATTGTTATAAAAAATAATTTGTCGACTCTTTAATAAAAAAGTTTTTAATAAATGAAAATAATAATAGCGAAATATTGATATACCTTGAAATAATTTTTTAAAACTGATATAAACACATATATAAATAATAAATATATGCGTAGAATAAAGGAAATCCAAAGAATGGGAAAAAAATCTCACCTGGAAGACGCGTGGGTGCGCGGAGAATCACTGGAGACTTCTGGAGAATTCTCAAATGCGCGAATCCTTGCTGGAAAGCGTTGATTTTGGCCTGGTGGAGTTCACAATTCCAATTCCAGTGGGCTCAAGGGAGCATGCATGAGTCATGGTGGGGAGTGAACTTTGGACCCTTCAATAGAGAGTACTAGTTATTGTACAAGCACCTAATAGTTAAAAGGGAAATCCTAGAAGTATCGAATTGAAAGATTTCTTCCAATTCGAGCAAACACGTCTGAGCTTGTTTACGAACAAGTTGGCGCTTGTTTTCGAACCTCTCTCTATAGAGAATTAAATCTATTCTAATTTCTATATTATAAACTCTACCCTAATACATGTATTAAAGGAAATTCTCGTTTAAGAAGGTTCTTTCGCGACAATCTACACAAAACATTTCAGCCTCGTAACCACTCTATACATATGAACGGTGCTAAAATTTTAGGTTATGTTTTTTTAACGTGACTGTACTTTTCACACTACTATATCCTCTTTATGAATGGATCGTTTCCAAGCGATTGATCTTATATCCCCTCCACTAAAAATAATCGCCCAAATATGTTTTTTTTTATTTTTTATCAAAACTACGAGGTAAATAATTTCAATTTTTTATTAGTCACTCCGAATATATTATTCTAACAAATATTAGTCTTTCAATGAAAAAAAAATAAAATAATGATCATTTTCCCTCTCTTTCCCAATCTATCAAATGTAAAAAATGTCATTTTTAATTGCAATTATTTCATGTTTGGTGTGGTAAATCGTCTTCAAATTTTAACAGTGTGTTTATTATGCTTTTAATGACTTATATTCCAAGTTTCGAAGACTTCTTGAATTTTTGCATTTGTGAAAGAACTACCTTAAGATATCTTTTATATACTATTGCTTTTATACTACTACTACTACTACTTATTCAAATCGAGCTTCCAAAATGTATACGAGTAAATGGAATTTTACTCTTTAATATTTTTGAGATTTGGAAATTTTATTCCAGCAAATAGGGTGAGCTAGAAAAATGAAACCTATGATATAGGTGTAGTTTATTAACATAATCATGTCTGCCAAATTTTAGCACATTATTTACCACCGTTAGATAGCTATTCATTGGTATAGTTCTTTTGTATTGAGGGTTAAATAATTAGCTAAAAATCCGATTGGGGTGGTTTGAACCCCTCCTCACCCCTTCACCTAGACCACTCACTGTTTAAGATCAATTAGATTGTCAAATTAAAGTCGAAAAAAGTGAAAATTGAAGTAAAATGACGGAAAGGTGATTCCCCTCATTGCCCCTTCCCTGGTCTCTCTCCTATTAGATGATAAGGAACCTGCCAGGCCAGGCAGTGCGCGTTGAGACTTGGCTTTGGCCATATCGAAATTCTCTCTGTCAGATTAATGTCTCAAACTCAATTAATAAAAAATCAACCCCTATGAAATTTTCAACCCTTTTCATTAGCCTTTAAGCCAAATATCGTTCCGGCCCTCTTGGCAACTTGCCCCAAATTTCTACAAATTTTAGAATTTGATTTTTTACAATGTTTAGAATAAAATTAAACCTAATTTTCATTAATAATCGTTCCGGCCCTTTTGGCAACTTTTCCCAAATTGCTTCAAATTTTAGAATTTTATTTTTTACAATATTTTGAATAGAATTAAACCTCATTTTCATTATTAATCGTTACGGCCCTTTTGACATTTTCCATGAAATTTCTTCAAATTTTAGAATTTGATTTTTTACAACATTTTGAATCACATTAAATTCTTTTTTCATTATTTATTGTTCCTGTCATTTTTCACAATTTTTAGAATTTTATTTTTTATAACATTTTAAATAAAATTAAACCTCTTTTTTTATTAATAAATAATTGTTCCTACTCTTTTGACAACCCCACTTGAATTTCTTCAATTTTTTTTTACTTTATCCAATGCAAAGCATGGGTAAAGTATTGTAATCGCTCTCGGGGCAAGCGTGGCTTCAAAGGGTCCTCAGGTAAAGACTACGGAACCCATGGACTCAATTAAAGTCACAAATTGTAGTATTCAATTAGGTTGAATTTTAGCACGTGACGGTTTTGCCAAAAATTACAAGGGGTCTCGTCGAGAGGCTAAAAAGTGCGATTTTTTCATTTAGTGCGTGCGGATGTATGTATGTATGTATGGATGGATGGATGTATGTTATCGTTTTTTTGGCCCACGATTTTTTCCACACCGTTACACCGATTGAAATGAAATTGAAAACCTACCATTAGTTTAACAAAATGAAGCGCTGATTAGTTTTTGGTACATATCGGCCCACAAACATTAGTACTTTATTTCAGTACTTTTTTAGTTTTTTCTAAATATCTTGAAAATGACTTAACCAATTTTGATGAAATTTAATATCCTAATTAAGTACCTTGGGGACCACAAAAAAGGTTAAATAAAGTTTTTAGTAAAATTATATTTTAAAGTACTTTACTCTAGAGTAAGATGGTACTTTTTTAATTTTTAAATTCTTTAAAATTTATTCATTTGAAAGTTTTAATATAGCTCATTTAGCCTTGCTTAAGTAAGAATGGATAGGCTTCTCTCTGTAGAAATGCTAAAAATTTGGGAGGAATTTTTATGAGTAACCATAGCAACTGCGTTGTTTTCTTATCCGTTACCTTTGCTGAAGACAGAGAAATCGATTTTAAACCAAAAATAGCGATTGATTCTCATCTAGTACTTGAGGAATAATCATTCTATATTGGATTTTTGACGTTTCGGTTTTTATTAGTAACCATTGCTGAAGACATAGAGAAATCGACTTTAAACCAAAAATAGCGATTGATTCTCATCTAGTACTTGAGGAATAATCATTCTATATTGGATTTTTGACGTTTCGGTTTTTATTAGTAACCATTGCTGAAGACATAGAGAAATCGACTTTAAACCAAAAATAGCGATTGATTCTCATCTAGTACTTGAGGAATAATCATTCTATATTGGATTTTTGACGTTTCGGTTTTTATTAGTAACCATTGCTGAAGACATAGAGAAATCGACTTTAAACCAAAAATAGCGATTGATTCTCATCTAGTACTTGAGGAATAATCATTCTATATTGGATTTTTGACGTTTCGGTTTTTATTAGTAACCATTGCTGAAGACATAGAGAAATCGACTTTAAACCAAAAATAGCGATTGATTCTCATCTAGTACTTGAGGAATAATCATTCTATATTGGATTTTTGACATTTCGGTTTTTATTGGTAACCATTGCTGAAGACATGGAGGAATCGACTTAAAATAAAAAATAGACATCGATTCTCATCTAATACTTGAGGAATAACAATTCTACATTAGGTTTTTGACGTTTCGATTATTATTGGTAACCATTGCTGAAGACATGGAGGAATCGACTTAAAATCAAAAATAACGATCGATTCTCATCTAATACTAATAACGTGGAAGAATCGACTTAAAATCAAAAAGACTCAAACTTGAGTTGTTTACCAAAAAAGAATTTAGTCTTTTTGATTTTAAGTCGATTCTTCCACGTTTTCAATAGAGGTTGCCATTAATGGTCAAAACATCAAAAATTGAATGCAATAAGGTTATTCCTCTAGTATTAGATGAGAATCGATCGTTATTTTTGATTTTAAGTCGATTCCTCCATGTCTTCAGCAATGGTTACCAATAATAATCGAAACGTCAAAAACCTAATGTAGAATTGTTATTCCTCAAGTATTAGATGAGAATCGATGGCTATTTTTGATTTTAAGTCGATTCCTCTATGTCTTCAGCAATGGTTACAATAATAACCGAAATGTCAAAAATCCAATGTGGAATGGTTATTCCTCGACTCTTAAATGAGAATTATTTTTGAATTAATGTCAATATGAACTACAAATTGCAAGTGATATCTGATTAATAATAAAGGAACAAACATATTAATATTTCAAATGAATTTGGATAAAGTTTAGCAACGATCCGTTGCAGTTTATTTTTATTAATAAATGCCTCGCCTTTTTCCGTAAATTGATCTGAATATTCTTCAAATTTTACAATTTACTTTTTCATAAGGTTTTCAATCAAATCAAATTACTTTCTCATCATTAATCTTTTTTTATCCTTTTAATAATTTTCATTCAAATTTCTTCAAATTCCACAATTTGGTTTTTCAAAAATTTTTGAATCTATTATAAAATCTTTTTTTTTTTTTTTAATAATTGATTTCATTTTTTGCATTCTTCATCCCAATATGTATATTTATAAGCTATATATATATTCCTTGACAAAAATTTTCTATTTACAAAAATTTACTAAGCTCTTCAAGTTCTTCATCCAACAATGAAATTTTTAAATGCGTAGAGCATTACCTTAAAATGGTCAAAATTGTGAAAGAGTTTATGACTTGAGCTTTTTCGATATAGTCAAAATTTTTAATCTCCAAACCCGTACAATAAAAATAAAAAAATTAACAGTTGAAATGTTAGAATTCATGATTACTCGAGACTTCTACCAAAAAATTCGGCCCCTGGGCCTAATTGTTGCCCAGAATGAGTATAAATCTAGACCTGTAACAATTTCCATTTAATTAAAGGTATGTCTATCCCGTATTCGTTGATTATGTTGGTTGGCTTATTTGTTTCCCAGGAGGAATTCCGTGATCCTGCTGCACAATGTATGGCCTACGTGCACACGTCCGTAAATGCCGCCTCGAAACAGTATCTGCAAAATGAACGACGCTATAATTATACGACCCCCAAATCGTTTCTCGAGCAAATTTCACTTTATTCGAAATTATTGAATCAAAAGGCCACGGAGTTAAGAGGAAAGGTGGCTAGGCTCGAAAACGGTCTTGAGAAACTTAAAAGCACAGCAGATCAGGTAAGAATGATTTTTTTTATTTTTATTTATCTCTCCGAAAAATAATCGCAAATGAAGAATTTGAAATTCAATTCTAATTCAAACTTATTTATTTATTTTGTCAAACTTCTTTTTGTCCTAGAAAATAGATGGTCCGATCCGTGTACGGATGAATGGTCCTTTTTTCCTTATTTCCTAAGCTCTTCCTAGTTAAAGTCCGAATTTTCAACAACCAAAGATAAATCTTGATATAAAAAATTTCAAAAATTTTTAATTAGAATTCGATATTAGATATTTTAATTAAATGAACAAAATTAGAATTTGAATTATTTTTTCAAAAATCTTACATTTTGGTCTTTTTCATTGTCGACTAGATTCTTAATATCTACTTTCAAAGCTATGACATACATTCTAAAAAATAAAATTTTCTAATAGCAAGCTTAGTTTTTAGATGGACAAATATTTTTGATTTAGTTAGTTAGCCCTTAGGTATTAAAAGCTGGAAAATCTGAAATTCTGCAGGTAGTTTATCGAGCGTTAAAAGAGTCTCTATTTTTGAGATTGGCTTTCATAAAATTTTTTGTTAGAGACTATTGTTTCGAAGGGTTGACGTTCATCATCAATCTTTTTAATGAGAAATGATAAATTTTATTTCTCATAGGTTTAAATACCGAAATACCCGATTGGTTGTAAGAAAATTCGGTTTAGTTGTTATAGTAACCTAGTCACTTCACAAACGAATAATTTAAATACAGTGAAAACCCCTCAAATCCGAACTAATTGGGGCTGTAGCCTGTTCGGATTTCAATTTGTTCGGATTAGCCGAAAGCTGCTTTTGGCGCGCGTTTCTGTTCGAGTTGCGTTGTTATTGTTGAGTTTTTAATTAAGTGAACGGTGTTGATTAATGTTTTGATTTTAAATTATGGCAAGCAAATGAAAACACAGTTCTTGTACCGTAGAACAAAAACTGAAAGCTTTAAAGCGTCTGGACGCTGGGAAAAGTTTGACAAAGTTGGCTGGCGAGTTTGATGTTGGTAAAGCAACAATCATGGAAAAAAATTGTGTCAAAATTGAACAGTTTTGCAATGTAACAAGTGATAAAACCTTAAATTTGTCAAAAAAACTCATTCGGATTTCCCGGGATTTCGGATTTGAGAGGTTTCACTGTAAAATGTTTCGATGAAAATTATTTTGATTTATATAAACCATTTAGGTTGTATCACAGATAAAAGAAAATAGACATCCACTCAAAATTGACCTCCTTATATATTTTTTTATTAAATATTTTAATTATCTTCAAAAGGGAGCGGGGCTTTCAAAAACCTTTTTTAGAGCTTTAGTTGAGCATACATTTTTTTTATTCATTTTTCTATTTCATTGTAATTACTCGCCAATTTATCATTTTGGACCTCTCCAGGTCTAGTTATCTTTTCTAGCTTTCTTTTCATCCTGCCTCTGCTTCATTTCCATCCTGTCCCAATTTCCCAACTCGTTAAAGTAAGATCGATACTTTTATCCTTCTCTTGAATAACTTCTTGAGTTTTGTAGCTCTATTTCATCTTTAGATTATAATTAATGTTTAAATTACCATTCACTAAATAAAGACCATAAAATTTCCAGAAAGCATATTTTAAAGATTATATTAAATAATAAAGGTGCTCGAAACCTTGTATAAATCTTATTATCTAAATAAATGATTTTATATTAATAATACTACGAGTCATATCATAAATTTTTATTTACTAGAAATACCATATTGTTTGACGCAATGAAGACTATTGTAAATTGCAGATAAGCCAATTGGTGGTGAAAGCTTGAACTCTCTCAATTGGGTCTTCTGACAGCTAATTTGATCAGTGTTTAAATGACATTTAAACAAAAACCAAACCTATTTATTAAATAATACTTATTCTTTTCTTATGTATATGACATTTGTGACTGCGACCCAATTGCGTTAGTTTCAATTTCTACCACTTGGCGGCAACACCGTACTTACCATTTACCAATAGTACGATAACATTTTTAACATCACTTGAATAACTTTTAAAAACATTATCATGAACTTTTCATAAAAATTACTGCACTTTTTAAAAACAGAAGAAGAATTATCTTGGAAATTTTATTAAGCTAACACCACATAATTAGTCATTAATATTTATCATATGCTGTACAGTATATTTTCATAAAAATCGTTGGTCGTTGTGGACGAGGGTGGTGAACCCATGTCCATCCGCGGTCTGAAACTGGCAGCTCTTTTAACTCATCAATCACCTGCTGTATGAGCTGTTTTAACCAAAAAAAAAAAAATCGCAATAAATAAAATAAATAAATATCTCATATTCTACATTAATTTAAATAATGTTGTATTAAAACTAATTAAGGATGACTAATAGAAGGAAGTTGAACTTGTAATTCTTTGATTCGAATCTTGGCCTAATTTTAGTACTTCATACAAACTTGTGAAAGGTATATATAGTCTCAAACAAATAAATAATATATAGAGAGATATATAATTTCGATATATATGTGTGTATGTTTATTTGGATCAAGAAGAGGTCAACCTCTTTGTTTCTCTTTATGAATATTAGTCCAGTCAAATTTTGTTTTTAATCAGGAAAGTTTTGGGGTAGTTCTGATTTTTTGCAAATACATGTTTTTTGGGGCGCTGAATCGAAATCTAAGATCTCCCGCCAAAATTTCGTGACGCAACATTAAAGAAAATGGAAAAAAAAAGTGAAAATTTCCATTTTTCTTGCTTATAAAGATTTTTTTGCTTATAACTCGAAAACTATCAAATTTTTCGTTAATAATCTTCCTATTCAAAATTAAAGTTCGATAAAATTTCCTAGAAATTTCATTATTTATGTTTTTTTCCGTTCAACCGTTCGGGCTCATGCGCAAAATCCACGTTTTCCACCTTGACAGACCACAAAAAGAAACCGGCGCTCAATTCGATTTTTTCCCATTTTGACCATGAAAGAGCACATTTTCGACAAAGACCACTCTATTTAATACTACTTTTAAACGATTAAATTTGTTACAATTCAAACAAGTTTCATCTTAATTGAATAAAGGTAATCCGTGCCGCAATGAGGTTGAAGTTTTGAAAAACTCGCACTGCTCTTGCGCCGTATACTGAGCATGCAGTACTTAGGAATTTCACGTCAAGTGCGCATGCTCAGAATGGGTTCATTCAATTTAATTCTCCAAAAGAAATTTTAAACAAAATCCCATTGGTTAGTTGTTCATTCATCTGTTGTAGTTCTAAACAAACTAGAAAACTTGAAATTAACACATTTTATGCATAGATTTAATGTAAAAATGAAAATTCATATTATATCTTTTAGAATTCTCAAATTTGTTATCCTCACAAAACCGACGTTTTAAAATAAATTAAATGTAACAATTCAGACTTTTTTTCCTTAATGAGATTTTTACATTGGTATTCCAAACTCTTGAATATAAAAAAATATTTAAATTTTTTGATTTTTTTAAAAATTCGACCCTCCATCTATCTTCTTTAAAATATAATAATATTTCTGAGTCTACTTCATTACATATTATTTATCGAAATTTAAGGCCTATATTTTATTTAGTCTCACAATGCTGGAATTGTCAAATGGATAGACAGATGTATATGATAGCGAGACTAAAAATAGGGTTCTGTTTTAGATTTGTACATAACCTTAAAAAAACGAAATTCAAACTTGTTCAAATCTTCAACAATTATCGGCTTCTCTCGAATTACGCAGACATTTATGAGTTTATATTACTTGTCGCATTAGAGTTAATGGCTCGGTTTTTGTTCACAGCAAATAAAAAAATAAAATAAAATAAATAAAAATGAAGTCATGAATTAATTACGATCTACTATCAGATGCAGCTTTTATGATTAATGATTGAAATCTATTAAAAAAATGAAAAATATCTTAGTAGACGGATTTTTAGAAAGGGGTTGTGGTATTCAATCAGAAATATAAAATGGCTATCGGACATGTCACTTTTCGCCGTCAGAGGGGCAACTCAAACCAAAACCTAAATGACATATTCTTTTGTTTATTTTTGACATTCGTTTATGTATTTATTATTAGTGGAAAAAATGTAGAAAATTATGAAAATAAATATTATTATTTAGGGGTGACTACAGGGGGTGGGGGTTAAGACGAAGAAGAAAATATGATGGGGGGAAGGGGGTTGAAAAATGTTGCATTTTAGGATTAGTATTATATTTTAAGCCGACTTCAAAAAAGGAGGAGGTTCTCTATTCGACTTAATTTTTTTTTTGTGACTATGTTACCTCATATCTCCGCCAATTGTCAACCGATTTTGAAAATTTTTTTGCATTGGGTCCAGTCTAGCTTCCGATTGGTCCCATTTTTTTCGTTTTTTTTCATAGGTATTAGACCTTTTTTATTAGGTTTGTTTAGACCTAACCTCTTTGTTTATGAACCGATTTCGATGGTTCTTTTTTTATCGAAAGGGGGTGTCTTAGGGATGGTGTCATATTAATTTGGTCAAGTTCTGATGATATGATCATTATTAATAACATCACTAAAAAGAGAAAATAAAAATAATTTTTAAGAAAAAAATAAAAACCGACTTCAAAAAATTAAATGCAACAAATAAAATACACTAAAAGGTATAAAATAATTATTATCTTATTTAGTTACAACTAAACGACGAAATATTAACATGAAATTACTTTTTGAAGTCGGTGCCAAACATATACCTTTTATGAATCGCACTCGACGGATCTTACTTAGTACGTTTGGCGGGTACGCTCGCTTATAGGTATAGTTTGTTTGGTACCGACTTCAAAAAGTAATTTCATGTTAATATTTCGTCGTTTAGTTGTAACTAACTAAGATAATAATTATTTTATACTTTTTAGTGTATTTTATTTGTTGCATTTAATTTTTTGAAGTCGGTTTTTATTTTTTCTTAAAAATTATTTTTTTAATAAAAATTTTTAAGAAAAAATAAAAAAACCGACTTCAAAAAAATTAAGTTGCAACAAATATAAAAATACACTAAAAGGTATAAAATAATTATTATCTTATTTGGTTACAACTAAACGACGAAATATTAACACGAAATTACTTACTTTGAAAGTCGATTGCTATCAAACAAACTATACCTATAAGCAGAGCGTACCCGCCAAACGTACTAAGTAAGATCCATAAAAGGTATATGGTTGGCACCAACTCAAAAAGTAATCTCGTAAAAAGTTAATATTTTTCGTCGTTTAGTTGTAACTAAATATAGATAATAATTATTTTATACCTTTTAGTGTATTTTTACTTATTTGTTGCGCTTAATTTTTTGAAGTCGGTTTTTATTTTTTCTTAAAAATTTTTATTTTTCTCTTTTTTAGTGATGTTATTAATAGTGATTATATCATCAGAACTTGACCAAATTAATATGACACCATCCCTAAGACACCCCCTTTCGGATAAAAGAAGAACCATCGAAATCGGTTCATAAACAAAGAGGTTAGGTCTAAACAAACCTAAACAAACCTAATAAAAAAGGTCTAATACCTATGAAAAAAAAAATCGAAAAAAAAATGGGACCAATCGGAAGCTAGACTGGACCCAATGCAAAAAAATTTCAAAAATCGGTTGACAATTGGCGGAGATATGAGGTAACATAGGCACAAAAAAAAAAAAAAAAAAAAATTCAATCGAATAGAGAACCTCCTCCTTTTTTGAAGTCGGTTAAAAATAAAAACGATCCAAGTCTTATAACTTCAGCCAAAGGTAATAATAAAAATTTTAAGAAAAAAATAAAAACCGACTTCAAAAATTAAATGCAACAAATATAAAAATACACTAAAAGGTATAAAATAATTATTATCTTATTTAGTTACAACTAAACGACGAAATATTAACACGAAATTACTTTTTAAAGTCGGTGCCAAACAAACTATACCTATAAGCGAGCGTACCCGCCAAACGTACTAAGTAAGATCCGTCGAGTGCGATTCATAAAAGGTATATGTTTGGCACCAACTTCAAAAAGTAATTTCGTGTTAATATTTCGTCGTTTAGTTGTAACTAAATAAGATAATAATTATTTTATACCTTTAGTGTATTTTTATATTTGTTGCATTTAATTTTTTGAAGTCGGTTTTTATTTTTTTCTTAAAAATTTTTATTTTTCTCTTTTTAGTGATGTTATTAATAGTGATTATATCATCAGAACTTGACCAAATTAATATGACACCATCCCTAAGACACCCCCTTTCGGATAAAAAAGAACCATCGAAATCGGTTCATAAACAAAGAGGTTAGGTCTAAACAAACCTAATAAAAAAGGTCTAATACCTATGAAAAAAAATCGAAAAAAAATGGGACCAATCGGAAGCTAGACTGGACCCAATGCAAAAAAAATTTTCAAAATCGGTTGACAATTGGCGGAGATATGAGGTAACATAGGCACAAAAAAAAAAAAAAAAAAAAAAAAAAAAAAAAAATTCAATCGAATAGAGAACCTCCTCCTTTTTTGAAGTCGGTTAAAAAGGTCTCCTAATTCTTTACAAGTGAATAAAATGGGAGGGAGTCATGAAGCTAGAGGGGGCGGTATTATTCTTCAGTTTTTTAGTAGTATTTAATTTTAACCGACTTCAAAAAAGGAGGAGGTTCTCTATTCGACTGATTTTTTTTTTTGTGTCTATGTTACCTCGATATCTCCGCCAATTGTGAACCGATTTTGAAAAAAATTTTGCATTGGGTTCAGTCTAGCTTCCGATTGGTCCCGTTTTCTTCGTGGTATTAGACCTTTTTGTTAAGGTTTGTTTCAGGCCTAACTTCTTTGTTTATGAACCGATTTCGATGATTCTTTTTTATTGGAAAGGGGTATCTTAGGGATGGTGCCATATTAATTTGGTCAAGCTCTGATGATATGATCAACGACGAAATAACGTAAATCTACAATTCTTATGAGCAAATAATCGAAATTATGATAAATAAAATCTTTTATAAAAAATCTTATAACATTCATTTAAAACCGCAAATGTTTCGAGAGAATTTCTATTTTATGAATTGAATTTTATTATCATTTTCTGATTCATTCGCCTGACGCTTTCTCTTACGAGACGCATGCAAGCTATTATATTAAGTCACTATTAATAACATCACTAAAAAGAGAAAAATAAAAATAATTTTTATACAAAAAATAAATAAAACCGACTTCAAAAAACTTAAATGCAACAAATAAAATAATAATAACTTAAAAATAAAATCCACTCAAAGGTATAAAATAATTATCTTATTTAGTTACAACTAAACGACGAAATATTAACATGAAATTACTTTTTGAAGTCGGTGCCAAACATATACATTTTATGAATCGCACTTGACGGATCTTACTTAGCACTTTTAGCGGGTACGCTCGCTTATAGGTTTAGTTTGTTTAGCACCGACTTCAAAAGTAATTTCATGTTAATATTTCGTCGTTTAGTTGTAACTAAATAAGATAATTATTTTATACATTTTAGTGGATTTTATTTTAATTTTAAGTTATCATTATTTCATTTCTTGCATTTAAGTTTTTAACCGACTTCAAAAAAGGAGGAGGTTCTCTATTCGACTGAATTTTTTTTTTTTTTTTTTTTTTTTTTGTGCCTATGTTACCTCATATCTCCGCCAATTCTCAACCGATTTTGAAAATTTTTTTGCATTGGGTCCAGTCTAGCTTCCGATTGGTCCCATTTTTTTTCGTATTTTTTTCATAGGTATTAGACCTTTTTTATTAGGTTTGTTTAGACCTAACCTCTTTGTTTATGAACCGATTTCGATGGTTCTTTTTTTATCCGATAGGGGGTGTCTTAGGGATGGTGTCATATTAATTTGGTCAAGTTCTGATGATATGATCACTATTAATAACATCTCTAAAAAGAGAAAAATAAAAATAATTTTTAAGAAAAAATAAAAACCGACTTCAAAAATTAAATGCAACAAATAAAATACACTAAAAGGTATAAAATAATTATTATCTTATTTAGTTACAACTAAACGACGAAATATTAACATGAAATTACTTTTGAAGTTGGTGCCAAACATATACCTTTTATGAATCGCACTCGACGGATCTTACTTAGTACGTTTGGAGGGTATGCTCGCTTATAGGTATAGTTAGTTTGGCACCGACTTCAAAAAGTAATTTCATGTTAATATTTCGTCGTTTAGTTGTAACTAAATAAGATAATAATTATTTTATACCTTTTAGTGTATTTTATTTGTTGCATTTAATTTTTTGAAGTCGGTTTTTATTTTTTTCTTAAAAATTATTTTTTTGAAGTCGGTTTTATTTTTTCTATAAAAATTATTTTGTTGAAATATAGTTCCTCTTGAAATTTTATTCAAAAAGTGCTAAAATGATAAATTTTTAAGTAGAAATTCGAGGCATTGGAGAACAGGACTCAGTTGTTGAGTGATTTTTCTACTTTTATTGTCTCACTTATAGGAAACAAAATAAAAATAAAAAGTTGTTCAATATAAGTACAGACGACTCACGATAATTCTAAATCCAAGGGACTACAAGACAAATTCGATTTATCGAGACTTCGAATTATCAAGAGGAAAGAAAAAATATTCGAATTATTAAGAGTTTTTATTATTTTTTGATAATATGTATGATGATAATGAGTATAAGATAAGATTCTTTAAATGAAATATCATTATTTTGAGAAATATGCCAGCAAAGCATTTGATAATGATAAAAAAAACTCTAGAATTATATGTAATTTTGATAAATTTCTAGCTGATCAGAGAAAACCAACAGTTTTTTTTAAGAGTAAGCCCCAGCCAGAAAAAAATTAGGATTGTAATTAAATAGAAAATGGAGGTCAACTAATTTTTTAAGTTGGTCTTTCTTTTTGCATTATTTAATGAACTCATTGGGTTTATTATTTCTTGAAAAATCAAGTATATAGAATCTATAAAAAAATAGACCATCTAATCCTTCTTTCCTGCTTCGTAAATTGGATGAATGAATGAATGAATATATAATTCGAGAATTGAATTCATTGTAAGAGGAAATGTACTCGAGCAGCTGCTGTCAGAGTGAGATAATAATTTACAATCATTAATAATAGCCGCACTGAAATTATCTAACCTTTATTCTCTGCTGGTGGACTATTTAGTATTTATCTATAATGCATATTACTTTACTATTAGAATATAATATTGATTTCTCTCATTTTATATTTACAGTCTGAAATAGAAATTACATTGAAATTGTTACATTACAAATACAAAGGATTTTAGGGCTGGGTGGATAAGTTTTAATTTTTGTTTTTGATTTTCAAAATGTCTAAATCTTTTAGAGCAGTGTTTTCCAACTTTTTTGTGCCATGCCCCATCTAAGCCTTTTTTATAAAAGTCACATTTTTTTTCTTATTTATACATATAAGTTATTTAGAGTTATACCTACATAAAAAAACATGTCGTGAGTTTTCACAAAATTTTTCCCACAATAAAATCTAAAAATAATTTTTTAAGAAAAAAATAAAACCGACTTCAAAAAATTAAATGCAACAAATAAAATACACTAAAAGGTATAGAATAATTATTATCTTATTCATTACACTAAACGACGAAATATTAACATGAAATTACTTTTTGAAGTCGGTGCCAAACATATACTTTTGGTGAATCGCACTCGACGGATCTTAGTACGATTGGCGGGTGTGCTCGCTTATAGGTTAGTTTGTTTGGCACCGACTTCAAAAATAATTTCATGTTAATATTTCGTCGTTTAGTTGTAACTAAATAAGATAATAATATTATTTATAGTATTTTATTTGTTTCATTTAATTTTTTAAGTCGCTTTTATTTTTTTCTTAAAAATTATTTTTATTTTTCTCTTTTTAGTGATGTTATTAATAGTGATCATATCATCAGAACTTGACGAAATTAATATGGCACCATCCCTAAGATACCCTCTTTCCAATAAAAAAAGAATCATCGAAATCGGCTCATAAACAAAGAAGTTAGGCCTGAACAAACCTAACAAAAAAGGTCTAATACCAATGAAAAAAAAACGGGACCAATCGGAAGCTAGACTGAACTCGATACAAAAATTTTTTTCAAAATCGGTTCAATGAGGTAACATAGACACATAAAAAAAAAATCAGTCGAATAGAGAACCTCCTCCTTTTTTGAAGTCGGTTAAAAAGTGGTTAACATAATATAAGACATTGTTGTAAATATAGACATGGGAAGGTAATGGATTTTTTCAAATTCATTTTTTCATGAAACTCAATCTTTAGGTACATTTGATATACACGAAGGAAGAATTGTCTCTATAACTATAAATTTGACCGCTTTGAGTTTTACAGATGGCAGCACTTGATGGCAACGCCTGTATTTAGACAACCAGAACAGACGCTAGCACTGTGAATGATCAGATGAATGAGCCTTCCAATACATTTATTTATTTATATATGTACTCAAAGCAAGCAAAATCAGCGTTAAAATTTGAGCTACTACTACTACTAAGTTACAAAAACAAAATTTGTTGATTAATATATTGACTGGTTCTTTCATTACAAGTGTATTTTATTTCTATTTTTATTGCTGTAGCAAAACTTACTATCAAATTTTGTTAATTTTTTTTTTCAAATGAACTAAATTTGTGGATTTTTTTATTTAAAACTACATTTAAGTAGTTAATTTGAGCTTTTCTGTTTTGCTTTCTCCCTTTCTTCCGCGCTGTTATTATTTATTTATTTATTTATTTTGTGAATGCTAAGTTAATTTTTAATTTTAAAGGAAAAAGAGCTAAAAAAAAATTCGTAGCCAAAAATAATGTATGTGTTATAATTAATTAAAGATGAAGTAGAGTAAACGTAAACTAAAAAAAATGCATATTTAAATATATATGACACATTTTCCCCACCGCAAAATAACATATTTCTTCCATTAGAAAATTTTTTCTGGAAAATGTGTTACATGCTTCTAAAACTAAAATAAATAAAAATAAAACACAAATACATACCACTAGGTCAGGGGGCGTGGGCCCCTTGTTGTGAAACACTATTTTAAGGAATAATATTAAAAAAAATTAATTTTTTGAATGTATTGATGTCTAGATTATGAAATCTACCTATTTTAGAGAGCGACTAAGTGTGGAAGGTCGTATAAAGTTTGTTCTGATGTAAAAATATTTACGTTTCCAAAACTAATAACTTATTGATATTTAGGTTATTTTAGCTTCAAAACTTTTCTATGAAAAGTACAAAATAAATAACTTGTCTCGAATTTCGAATTTCGACATTCTAACGAAGTAACAAAATTGCCAATTACTACTCTAGAGTTGAAAATTATCTTACTATATCTAGTACTTTTCTACCTAGAATAGAAAATAGACTTTGGTTGGGTAATTCGATCCGATCTAGCTCATCTGCCACCTGGGGCAAAAATAGTGTTTGCCTCCCTCTATAAATTCAATATACCTATATGTTATATATCTACTGAATCCATGTTTATTTTATTTATTTATTATATCGCCTTACGAGATCTAGTAATTTGAATACACCGTTACGAATAAATGAATTTAATACATATTTATTTATTTATCATCCTCTTAGTTATTTTTTATTTTTTATCTTTTCTTTCTTTTCCATTTTATGAGATTGGCTCTTTCGTATATTTTTAGTCAATTGAAAGATTTTATCGATGGTTTCTGTTTTTATATATAAGTATAGATATAGATATCTAAATCTATATCTATACCCGTATAGGTGTGTTGTTTGAAAGTGATATAGCACACCTATTTCTCAAATATTCTAATCTTATTTTTTTATATATATATATATATATATAAATCTATCTTTCTATCGTTCTTTACTTTAAAAGAGAAAGAGTTCTATATTCTAACATATTCATTTTTCAATAAGAAAAATGAAATGTTGATATTTTTCCAAATCTGATTTGGATTCATCAAAGAAAAAATCTTTTTTTTTAGCCATTTAAGCAGAAGCTTCTATCGAAAATATTATTCATATAAAAAAAAGAAACTAATTTAAAGTAATTTAAACAGATTTCATCCTCTAGGGTCTTATTCTTCTCTATTAGCCTTATTGTAGAGCTTTCAATAGTTAAAATGATTAAAAAACAAAATTTTATAACTTAAATAAACAAACAAATGAAACGAAATGATGAGTCGTGATATTATGTTTTTAATATTTTGTTTTCCTTTGATAAATCAGCACTTTAAATTCATCAATATATTCGCTCTATTTTTGGGGGTTTTCCTAACCATTTTTATTTAGCTCTTGTTGATTCTAAAGGTAAATTATGATTTAATGCAAATTCTCGCGTCCTTATTCATCACCGAGCTATGCTAATAATAATAAGAATATGTCAAGCGATTGGAAATTGAATTTCCCCTCAGTGAGATCAATCTCCCTATCTTGAGCCTTGCATAGCTTGCTATCGGCAAAAGAGTCCCAACTCTTCCTCTCAAAACCCCCACAAACCCTCCAACTTGCAGGGAAACAACCCACCAGCCCATCCGTCTATTATTATCATTATTATTATTTCCATCTTGAAAATTCATTTCCAATTCATATTAAAAATTTTAAAATAACGATAGTATGGTAATTTATAAATAACATTAACATTAGAAAAACAACGAAATGAAGAAAAAATATTTTTTATTTTTTTAAGAAAATTTTTATTTTTAAATTTTCGTTTCAATTTTTTTTTTTTATTGGGAAAATTTCTTCTAGCTAGAAGTTTTCCCCTATGGACTTTTTATATAAAGTTATTTCCCTGTACGCTCGCCATGTTTGGCGACCCGAGTGTTGAATTCACAAAAAATTTCATTTTTACCATTAATTTTTTTCGTGTTTAGAAATGTTTCAATATTAGAAAAAACATATTATTACGGGGAATAGGTCAGGCCGGTCCTTGATGCCAGATTGACCTCAGATTTTTTTTTTTTTTTTTTGGGCTTTTCAGCCTTTCTAGCCATTAGCCATTTACGATACTAATTATTTTATTTATTTAAATGTTTGTCTCTACCTCGGGGTCAGATTTTAGCCGGATGCCTCGAGTCGGATTCGAACTCGGGTCCTCTTGGTTAGCTGGCTGACATGCTACCGCCTAGCCTACCCGACCCTGACCTAAGATTTAATTTGTTTTGACTTATATTTATTATTATTATTTTGACACAGTGAACGGAGCAATAATAAATTGTTATTTTTTGTTATTTTTACATGCTTTATATTAGCTTAACTTGTATCTATTTATCTATGTATCAATGAGACTTTTGTTCTGTAAAATTCCGCAAACATTTCTCTATATAAATAATTGTTTACCTACCCAATTTAAATGAAATTATATGAAAATAATAAAAATAAATACATTTCATTCTGTTAAATTCCGCAAACTTTTCTCTATAAAAATAATTAAGATTAAAAAGTAAAAAAAATAAATTATATTTAAAAAAAACTAAAAAACATGCTTCTAAAAAGTACAAAATAATGTAATACTTAATCAAAAAGCATGGGGCACTTTGTCGAAATTAAATAAAAGTTTCTGTGCCCCACACTTTTTGATTAAGTATTACATTATTTTGTACTTTTAGAACATATTTTTCAGTTTTTTTAAAATATAATTTATTTTTTACTTTTTACTCTTTTTATTGACTATTGAACTCGATTTAAAATTTTTCACCCTAATAACTTTATACCGTTCTGCTGTGCCCACACCCTGAGCCACACAACACTGTAGGAGGATCGGAGGGCTATAAGTGGAGATGTGGAGGCCTTACTAAAAAAAATTATCAGATATTTTCTATCTCACAATCTGTTTCTGTCTAAAATACTTATTTTTTTTACACATAAATAAATCCATTACTCATAAATTCGTAATTATCATTAAACAAATTTTCTAATTTTAATTTAAAATTAAAATTTATAAATCCAGCAAAAGACACACTCTTTTATTGTCTCCTTCAATTTAATTGATTTTATTCTTCTTCTTCATTATAGGCATTTCGCCTATTTTTCTACACACGCCTCACGTCTGATTATTTATCTATTATTATTCTTTTTTTCTAATTTTTGCACGGTCGTGTATTTACATAGATTTACCTAACTAAAGTCTACTTTCCACCCATAGATAAGTTTATAACATCCTAGTGTTGAAAGTAATTTATGGTACCATTTTATTCAGCGTTTGAGCTCAGTTATATATCAATTGTGAATAATTTTTCTCCTCGTATGGATTCGAAACAGGGATTCGATTTCTCTTAATCTAGTATTATATTTATAGCTGTTATATTATTCTGTAAACATTTTTTCAGGCTATTGTCGATTTTCATATTTTGAGGTAGTCCTAGGTATTATATAACTATATTATATTATTATTACTAACAACTTTGAGACTATTACTAATGATAAAACTGTTTTTGTAATGACATTTTGGAAATGTTAAACTCAAAAAAGGTGGCAGCAGATTTTTTTTATTATTATTAATTGCCTTCGGGAACTACATGCCCATTTAATCACCTTAATAGTCTCCAACTTTTCATTTGTTATCCTTTTTTTAGGTGGACGATCTAAAAAAAAAACTTGCTATTCAAGAAGTGGCATTGAAACAAAAGAACGATGCGGCTGATGCACTTATTGAAATTGTTGGCGTTGAGACTGAAAAAGTGTCTCACGAAAAATCTATTGGTATGTAATGTCAACGAGGGGTGAACCGCGATTGGAATTAAGTGTACACCGTCTTTGTAATTATTTGGAATTACAGATAATCTATTGTATTCTATTGTCTTCTACTTGGAAATTAAAGTGGAATTGGAAGTAGGTGTACACGATATTAGGCCGGGTTCACCCCTCGAATGTCAATGAGCGTGTGTATAATAAAAATATCAGAGATATATTTTTCAATTAAAATTCCCTCAAATGATGAATTAAATTTAATGATTTATCTTGTATCATCCTTTTTTTTAATTCAATAAAATGTTTCATTTCGTAAACTGTTTAGTATTAACACATTAATTAAAAAAAATATTAAAAATTATTTATTGGAGCTGGAACGACAAAAAAATAATATCCAATAATAAAAACGGAGAAAATATTTAACAGCGCAGCATATCACTCAATCTTTCAATAAAAAATGGATTCTTGAATTATTCATGTAGAAACTGATTTTATATTTTTTTATTAAAATAAATTAAATAAAAATTAAATTTTTTATATAACCAACGGCCTTGATCATGGGCGTAGGAGTATCCAACCTCCTACGCACTTGACCTCATTGATTTTGAACAATTATTCTTGGAAGGGGATCGTCACGTGATAATGGGTGTAACCAAAGGTATGGCACGTTGAAAGCATTCTTAAGAGTTAAACACCTTATGATGTGATATATTCTGTGATTGTTTACCCACTTTAATCACTGTGTTCTTTTGATATTTTCCCCATACCCAGTCCCAATATTGTTACTTACATCTTTTGGAATAGTATTGGGAGAGTTTCTATTTCTTCAGCTGAATTTTTTACCTTAAAAAAAAGCAAAGTTGTGCTGATTGCCTACGAAACCATATAGGTGAGATCCTAGCCTGGAAAACAAGAGGTTCGCCTGGGTGAATGCTCTCAAGCAAGAAGGCAATCGTCCGCTACCTAAAAGGCGTTTTGGTATTGAGGCGCGACCAGTGAAACCACTAGCCACCCTGAGAATACCAGTTCATACTCCAGCTTAGGTGAAGCAAATCAACATAATCACCTGGATACTTATGCTATCATTTCTATTTGATGATGAATCAATTTGAAAAAAATAAATAATATATATATACAAATTTACATTACTTAGAAAAAGAGCAAAACTTTTAGTTTAAATCAGTCGAATGTAAGTCCGTATCTGCTTTAAACTTTTTTCCAAAAACGCCTATATAATGATTTGCATTTTCTGCATATATTCAAATTGCATTTTGATGCAAATAAATAATAAAGCAATTATCTCGTATAAACGTATATATAAGAGTGTATGGTTATTTCCATCAAGAAGAAGACATCATCTTTGAATTGTTTTCTCTAAAACAAATAATAAAATAAAGAAATTAAAAAATTGCTAAATAAAAAACGTCTACTCTACTCTCCAAATTCAATGAATAATTGATTTGTTTGAATACTATTTCAAATATATTTGCAACAGCTCTAATTGTTATTGCAATCAAAATTTAATATTATTTATCAATCTCTATATTCTTGTATAAAAAATAAAAGAGAAAACATGAGGGAATTGGGTGTGAAACAGAAAGGGATAATAGATAGAAAAGCGAGCTTTAAAGAGCGATGGAGCAAAACCAATAAGACTTCAATTTATTCACCTGAATTCCAACACAATCCTCTTTAATGAATCTTGAACCATTAAAGAATGAATTTATTACTCTATGAATCTCATTTTGGAATCTATTATATTTTATTTATTCCTACAGTGCTCTGAATAAATATTTTATACCCTCCTAACTCATCATCTTATTTTCATTTATTTTTAAACTAAATATGAAATGAATTGAAAAAGTAAAGTACAGGATAAAAAATGTTATTTAATATAAGATAAAATTTCTGGAGAGAAATTCACTATCATTTTTTTATTATCCAAAACACAGAGCTCTATTGATCCAATTCATTCACTAATATATTTTACTTGACCATCTTATTTACCTATCGATAATATTGAAGTGGCAATTATATTCTTATTAAATTAGGAAAATTTCAAAAAAGCATAATATATATATATATATATATATATATATATATATATATATATATATATATATATATATATATATATTGCGTTGCTTAGGGAAACTCTTGAGTATAATAAAATTCATAAAGATAAATCAAGACTTTATTAATCAACAACTCTGGGACTCTTGGCAAGACAAAATCTTTCTACCTAATAAGGTAGATATAATAAAATGACTTGATATACCAAAAAATTTTCAATTATTTTTACTTTACCATACAGGGTCTGGTTGTCTGGTTGTCTGGTAGTCTGGTTGTCTGGTAGTCTGGTTGTCTGGTTGTCTGGTTGTCTGGTTGTCTGGTTGTCTGGTTGCCTGATAGTCTGGGTTGTCTGGTTGTCTGTTAGTCTGTGCGTTACCAAATTTTTGTGGACGACCTAGCTCAAAAAGCTAGTTTGAATATCAAAACCAAATTTCACAAGTAGTTTCGGTCCATTGATTTTTTGTTTATTGGGCCACGCGGGTGGGGGCCTCCACTTACAAGAAATATTTACATAGTCGGGTGAATTTAATTATAGGAGTATTTACACAATTATAGGAACATTTACATAATATATTTACAATTTTTTTTTAAGAGCTGATTAGATTTTGGTGCATATCGACCCGAAATTAAGGGGGTGGAGGGAAGGGGGGGTTAAAAATTAAAAATCTAGGTCATTTGAGCAAACTCAACCAAATTTTGGATACATAATCAGTGGGACTCCAGAAGTCTAAAAATCCAAAAACTAACCGTTCAAAATGGTGTGTGTGGGGAGGGGGTCAAAAATGAAAATCTTGACCATTTACCAAACTCAACCAAATTTTGTATACATAATCAGTGGGACCCCAGAAGTCTAAAAATGCAAAAACTAAGCCCCCACCCCTACATGATTATAAATAATTTTATTAAATATTAAATATAAGTGAGGGGCTAGGTTGTATGGTAAAGTCAAGTGGATGGCCACATCAGAACACGTCAGCTTATTTTTCTCATCATGGATTGAAATATTTGAAACCTAGAAGGAAAATGATTTTAAATCATATTTTTACTGTATATCTGGACTACTATGCTCTCGATAATTTTCAAAAATCGAAGATCGCTAATAGTACTCAATTATTTATATTTCTAAAACGAAGAATTTAATAGATTCTGGGCTTTCTTTCTTCATAATTTTGATCTCAATACTCAGGAAAAACTTAAATTGTTTTATGGCTAGCTAGTTAATTGTTATAATGCAAACGTTAATGAGCTAAAATTCAGCCCACGAATTTATATGAATAAATTGCACTACTAAGTCATTTTTCAATTTTTACCGTTATTCTCTGACAAAAAATTATCAAATTGCCAAAATAAGAGGAAAACATACTGAGTTTTGAAAGTTTTTATTTTTACTCCAATAATGTATTCGAAATTAAATAAACTATCTAATAAAATGCACTTTGCCTGATTGGTTTCACTTTAAAGGAAAGTTTTGGCCCAGATAGCTTTTTGGCACCTCTGGGTTCATTCCCCGAGTATAACAGCTTGAATTTACTAAAAGACAATAACGATTTTTTTAACCAAATAGTAATGTTCAATTTTCCTTATTACAGCTGATGAAGAAGAAGCTAAAGTAGGACGCATCGCTGAAGAAGTTAGTAAAAAGCAACAAGATTGCGAAGAGGATTTGGTAAAAGCAGAACCTGCACTTCTCGCAGCTCAAGAGGCTCTTAATACCTTAAACAAGGTACGAAAATTAATCTAGCTTTTATTTTATTAATCATAATAACTATTATGTTGCAAATAATAGTGTTAAACAATAAAAATTGTACATTATTAATGTGACGTCAAAGAGACTTCTGTTTGAAGCCAAGTTTTGGAATTTCAAATTCAAACAAACTATATTTTTAATTTTTCACCCTAATATTTATCTCCCATAACATACAAAGGTTTTTATACCGTTCTGCTGTGGCCACACCCTGAGACACTCATCCGGATCATGTATGGGAGGATCAGAGGGCTATAAATGGAGATATTTAATATTTTTTGCTTACAAATCTCACATTTGTGAATGATAATGCAGCATAAAGACTATTATGTTGGACAGAATAGCTGAACTGTAAATACTGTATAGTCAAAATGTAGACTAAATTCTGACTTATATTATTCAAGTTTTCTATGAATTCGACTTGCACACAAATAGACAATTTCAAAACTTGCATGCCAATTTTACTCACACTTATTTTATCAAAGAGAAGTTTCGCTTGGATATAAAATATAATACTTAAATAACTTGAGCGATAGTATACCAACTACCTTTTATTTCCATGTAATCTCAAGATGAAATATGATATGTATTTTTGAATATCCTGGTTTGTTAAGTTTTTACCATACGTTGATTGATATGTCAACAATGTGCGGATTTGAAAACATGAAAAAGCCCTCACTTGATTAATAAGCCTCCCCATAACACTTCAAAACGAATCTGGAATTAGATGGCAAAACGTTGTGCATTCTGAAGAGCTTATTTAATTTCTCTTTTGATATACAAATACAACTAAACCACCAAAGCATCAATTCTGCAGGCTAACTTATTTTAGAGGGGAGTAAGTCGATTTGAATGAAAATTTGTATAAAACTTGCATAATGTGATTCAGACATAACCGATTTGTATAATTTATTTTGAATAATTTGACAAAAGATATGTTATAAACCATTTTTTTTCTTTTAGGCTAATTTGACAGAGCTCAAGTCGTTCGGATCCCCACCAGGTGCTGTAACAAACGTAACTGCAGCGGTGATGGTATTGCTTGCCCCCGGAGGCAAAATCCCTAAAGACCGTAGTTGGAAAAATGCCAAGGTAAGGTAACAAGGCTTAATGACTAATAAAGGCCACTTTGAAGGCACATTCATTTACATATCAGACAGACGAACGTTTATTTTAGAACATTGGCTTGCCTTAATCTTTCTTAAAAGGATTTTGAAATGAATAAATTGTTTCTTCTGCTTGATGTAAAAAAAACGAAAGTATCTTTGAGCTAAATTAAATATTGAAATTATTGAGCGTGCGTTCATGAAAAGCACGCTCCGTCTATTCTATATATCTTCTATACATAAACCAATTATAACATTTACTTATTCATAATTTTATAATGATAACATAATAAAAATTTAAAGTGAAGAGTTCTTTTCAAGGTGTTGCGGAAAATTGTAATTACTTGTTGACCAGTAATAAAATTACAGTTTGATGTGTGAGAAAACAAACTTTAATGTGTACAGGTGTTGGTGTACAAAAATATATTTATTTTTTCTGGCTAAGTGCCTTTCTTCAGCACTTAGAGTGTTCAAAATTTTTGTTGTGAGTATAATTTTTTATTTTGTTATTATTTTTAAAAAGTTTTTTAAAAAAATATTGAGAGTTGTTCTGAATAATGGTTGAGTGTTAATGGTAAATGTCACGAGACTAGAATCAATGTAATATGAGGCCGGACAATAGCATTTGAATACACTTTGAAAAAAGTTTTATTGTGTTTGCTATATTTTTATTTTTTCAATTAACTCAAAATTCATCCGCGAACCAATCCCCATACCCTTTTGAATTTTAGATATTTTTTAGAGTTTAAAATGTAATTTTAAATATTGAATTTTCCTTGTAAAACTTATGTTTGTAATTTTTTCAAGGGAAGGATTTTAATTTATTGATTGTTGAATTGAATTGAATCCTTCACTTGAAAAAATTACATACACATGTTTTTACAAGGAAAATTCAATATTTAAAATTACATTTTAAATTAAGTGGATATCGATGAGCCAGTCCAAAAAAGAAGAAGATAATTTACACTATCTTTTTATTCATAAAACCGACGTTTCGGAGGTTATTGCCTCCTTCTTCAGGGTTTTGAAAAGTCAGTTGGACTGCCTCATCGATATCCACTTAATTCACTTGTCAGCCCGTCTCCAAAAATTACTCCAATCTTGTTACATTTTAAATTCTAAAAAATATCTAAAATTCAAAAGGTTACGTGGATTGGTTCGCGGATGAATTTTGAGATAATTGAAAAAATATAAATATAGCAAACACCATATAGGTTTTTTCAAAGTGTATTCAAATACCATTCTCCGGCCTCATATTAGATTGATTGTAGTCTCGTGACATTATTACCAATAACACTCTTCTAAAAATAATACTAAAATAAAAAAATTATACTCACAACAAAAATTCTGTACACTCTAGGTCCTAAAGAAAGGAGTCTAGCCAGTAACAATAAATATATTTTTGTACACCAACACCACTAAACATTAAAGTTTGGTTTCTCACACATCAAACTGTTATTTTATTACTGGTCAACAAGTAATTACAATTTTCCGCAACACCTCGAAAAAACTCCATCTTCACTTTACACGAACACAGAAACACTGGGGTCGGAGCATGATGGTCTCATCGAGTCCCAAACACATTATTATAAAAATTTAATTTAATGAAAATACTTAAAGATCGAATTACAATGAAGTAATTTTCTGTTTGTTAATTCCACTCCCAAACATTATGGTACTAAAACGAAAACTTTCACTAAATCTATTAATAGCATAACAGTGCAAACTAACAGCAAAAGCAATTGAAATTGTTTTCGGAGAATTCTCGAAACTGGACAATTAGTTAATCTCACCCCACTTCATTAAAACTCATCCTCCGAACCCATTGCGCAACCAATCCAGCCCTTGATCTCAATTTAATTAAATCATCGTGTTGCTAGAAAGACAGTTTAGATTACATAATGGTAAAATATATATATATATATAGGTAGTAATAAGGTTTTAGTTATGCAAAGAACCCTAACAACAATCCAACAGATTTATTCAATTAGTTGGTTCTAGTATATCTAAACAAGCAGATATGAGGAAGTTACAATTAATGTGAATTACTATAAGTGTCTGATATTAGGCATCAAACTTAAAAAACATCTAACCTTTGAGCTTTTAATGCAAGACCACACACAGTGTTGTCTATAATATCTTCTTTTCTTCTTCAAGCGCCATGCTTAATTCCGAGCGTAGGCGATTACTGTAGAGAGTATTCTCTCCATTATAATTTACCTGGTAAAATTTTTCACAGGGGTGGTTTATCCATTGCCTTCCTTATAATGTCGCATTATTAGTAGGTAATTGGCCAGATATTTCCTTCGATTCGAATACGTTGGAGTTTTACGGCAAATTTTCCTTCTGGACTCTGGCCTCTCACCTTCCTTGGAATGACCGTATTACTTGTGCATCAAAAGCTGCTGGATGTAAGCTTTAATTTAAAGTTAGTTAGTTTAATTTAAACTAATCGAAGACCGTTTGATTTCGCTGAAGGGGAATCAGAATTGGTTTCGGGATTCAATGTCGAGTACATAGGGGGCGGTTTGCTTTATTTATTTATTATTCATTTTTATGTCTTACTTACGATTAGAGATACATAAACCGAAAAAATTAACTTTGACACTTTTTAAAAAATCTGAAATAAATACAAAGGGGTCCTCCCTGGGGTCTGATTTTCATTGATAAATAAAGTATTAATTTCCACGATATTTTTATCGATTGTAATACCAGAGTATTTAGAGACCCAAACGGTATTTGTTTTGATATAAAGAAAAAAACTCTGATACCCCCGAAAAAATCTGAAATAAATACAAAGGGTAGGGTCTGAATTTTTGATATTTATTGAAAAAAAAAGTATTAATCCCCAAGATATTTTTACCGATTGTAATAACAGAGTATTTAGAGAGATCAAATACGGTATTTGTTTTGATATAAAGCGAAAAAATTCAACTTTGAAACCCTCGAAACAATTTGAAATGTATACAAAGGGTCCCCTGTGGTCTGAATGATTTTCATATAACAATAAATTATTAATTTTTAAGATATTTGTATCGATTGTAATACAAGAGTACTTAGAGAGACTAAATAAGTTATTCGTACTTTTATTTAGAATAGGGCGCCTAGGAAAAATTTTAATTGAAAAAAGGCGCCGCGACTCGGAAAAGTTTGGGAACCCCTGTCATACACTGTAAAAGGCTTAAATTCATCCCTGTCTTGAAAGGCGTTTAAGTATTCTATTGTTTCCTATTGCAAGCCAAATGACATCGGTATAAGTCAGAGTTCGGGGGAACTTTTTAGTTATTACCCCAAAATATTTTTCCATAGGTCGCTATTACCTCTACATGAAAAGCAAAAAAAGCAAGGTAAATGTATCTTATCTTGTTATATTAAACGAGCAATTCTTGTATATTATATGTTTAGAATCGGTTTGTCGAAAAAGGGCTCTAACGATTTGGATGAAATTCACGAGTTAGGCGGGTTTTTGTGTTGACAATTCGATCTATCAAGGTCTCATCTTCGGATAAGTTGTTTTGATGGTTTTTTTTAATTGAAATAATTATTCACAGGTGGTTGTTGGAATAAAAATTTATAATAACATTTCTTTCAATTTATTTTTAATAAAATTCATTGGTTTTTTATATTTTAAATTGCACTAATAGATCATTACAAATGTTATTATATATTAGAATTTGCCAATTTGATTAAATAAAGGTATTTTTCTATAAAATAATTTAATAGAATATCAATTTTATTCTCTTAAAAAATCCGACAATTCGAAGGATCATACCTCCTTCTTCATGATTTAAAAGGGTCAAAATAAGGGAAGGGGCGTAAATTAGTCATGTCGGAAAATAAATATTTTAATCGTTCATATCTCGTCTTCGGAAAGTCTGCAGAGCACTTGAAATTTGAAAACTTAAGCTACTTTAGAAGCAATAAAGTTTACTGAGCATCGCTCGGTGCTTCAGGCACTTATTTATTATTTATTGAATTAATTGGAATTTATATGAAAACTCTCTGTAAGTAAATAAAAATTGTAAACATTAACATAATTCAAACGCTTTTACGTTTTAGAAAAATGATGTTGTTTCATTTTCGCTAAAATAACTTCAAAATTAGGACTTTTTGACATGAGCGCAATTTGACTACAATCCTCGGCATTCAGCCGATTTCTTGACGGGTTTAAATGACTGCTTTTTAAAAAGAAAAAATACACCAACACTCATCATGACAAAAAATGCATAACTTTTATTAATGTTTTTATATATTTTTTTAACTTTTATTAATTTTAAGATTTTGAATTCCTGTAAAAGCTATCAAACTAACAATACTATAATAGTTTATAAAATAAAAAAATTTAAAAAATGTCCTTTTTACCCCTGATAGTTTCATTTTTACCCCATTTGGGGTAATTTACCCCGGTTCCCCGACCCCTGGTATAAGTGATTTTGCCTTATCTCCGCATTCCCTGCCCCATCGTAGAATTATTTTGGCCCTTTACCTTTATTAAAGATACTTTCATGGCGAGATAAAGTGATAAATCCCATCTGAATCCTCATTTAATTGAAACACAATTGAACAAATGCATTCGCCAAATTGTTTATCCCTATTAATTCTACAGACAAATTCCCTTGGACTGAACTAGTTTAAAATACCATACTAAATATATTAAAACTTTACAATCTATCAATTAAAATCTATTCATTCAAATATTAAGTTAATGTATTTCATATGTATGTTTATGCTTTAGTTGGCTATTTTTATTTATTCGAATTTGCAATTTATATGTTTGGTTTCAAACCCCATTTACTAAAAATATATAATGAAATTCAAGATACTAACTATTTTCATGTGCTATAACTGTTAACAAGTTACAACTTACAAGTAGAATTACTATCTTGTATTTAAATTACTTTGTAACATATGACTTCATAGCCCTGTGTTGTAAGTACTATTAAATCTTGCCTGTATTAGGTACCCACTCATTGAATTGATTTTCTAGAAACTAATTTCTCTGCTAAAGAGTAAATTTACAATTTACCCTCCGGATATAATTCTCGTCACTGGATTAGTATTATTAGTAGTACGAGCGTCATTCGACGCAGATGGTCCCCAATGAAGTGTCGCTAATCGGTTAATCTACTGAAACAAAAACAAAATGACCGTAACGCAAATGGGGGAAATTTACCAATTTCAAAAGTTCATTTATCCAAGCAATGGAAATGAAGTATACTAGTACAAAATGGAAACAAAAATTATCTGCATTAATATTTTTCTTTGACAAGGAGAAATCAATGGGGTCATCGTCTTCTTGATGTAAATAAACATACCTATACCTATATACCAGCGGTTATACAATATACATACATATATGCGAGGGGTGAACCGCGACCTAAATTAGGGGTTAAATATTAACCATCGAAAGTAAACTATTAAACATTTCTGAAATATTAGTGAGAAGGGATATAATCGTTGGATCAATTTAAACCACACAGGACTGTTTGTGCTCAATTTGGCCGGAAGTCAATTTTCAATCAATCATCTAAGTTTACTGATAAATTCAGAAGGTTAGTAGGTAGGTACAACTTCGAATCCGCAATATGAAGTTTAAAATAATCTTGTGTTAATAGGTTAGCGCATAGGGCCAAACTATTCCTATACCTATATACTAGCGATTATATAATATACATATATAGGTATGGGAGGGGTGAACCGTGACATAATTTCGTGTACACGTACTTCCACTTGCATTTCCAAGTAGAAGACAAAAGATGAAGGGGCATTATCTAATGAATTCCAAAATAATTCCACATAATTTCAAAGACGTGTACACCTAATTCCAATCGCGGTCCACCCCTCGCATTATGTATAATTGTATATCCATAATTTGTATATATAATTTATTTGTTATATTGGTTTATGAAGTGACCAAGTTATTATTATAATATAAAGTACCTGGAGGCACGAGCGATGCTCAGTTAAAAGCTTTATTTTAATATTATTTTTAATTTAAAAATTCTGATAAAAAGGTCGATTTTTATTTGAGAGCCGCTTTCAAATTAAAAAAAATACAAAAATATATAATAGTCTCCCAATGTAGCCCCCCCCCCCACCCCCACCCCTCTCGACCCCACCCCGAAACCTCTCCCTACCCCCGGATTCCCCACCAATGCGCCCCTTCAATATATAACCAAGATACAAATATATAAACAAACAAATATATATACAATTTTTGTTCGTTCAATAAGAGTAGATTATAAAGGTTCATTGCAACGATGCCAAATACAAGTTTAGACCTGTTTTAGACTATTAGAGATAAATTTCTTAATTTCTATTATTTTAGGAATATCCTTATGCACTCGGACGAACATATATGGAGAGAGATAATATTAAATTAGACTTCATTAGAGCAAATACTGTTGCCCAAACATCTTTTAGTTCATCTTTCAAGATTACTTTTTTAATGCAATTTATAGATTTTAAATGAAAGTCATGGGACGAGTACATGTAAATTAATTTACTTTTTAACCTCTTTAAAATCAAAAGTATTTTCCACAAGATAGCTGAAGTGATTAAAATAGGAAATCTGGAATATTTTTTAATATTCTTTAAATTTGTTAACGTTAAAAGGCTCTTAAATTGAAAGTTTTTTTGCCTAAGGTAGCAGAATTTTTATATATTGAAGGAGACAATAAAAGTGTGTCTTCTGCTGGAATTATAAATTTTATTTATTTATAACGAGATAAATAAAATAAATAAATATTGAAAAATGAATAAATAAAATTATAATTTCAGCAGAAGACACACTCTTTTATTGTCTCCTTCAAGTTAAAAGGCTCAGTAAATTTTAAATTTTATATAACTTTAAATGAATTATTTGTATAATATTTATTGTGTTTTTAAAATTTTACAAATTTTCAAATATAACACGGATGAAAATACTCTTGACATTTGGGAATTTGCGGGATTCGCCGCAGCCACACGCACGCCACTGATATATAGGTATATGTTTATTTGCATCAAGTAGAAGACAACCTGATTGATTTCTTCTTTCGAACCAACAACAATTAAATGCAAATTCCAAAACTCTCTTAAATTAGCAAAAGATAACTGTTTATATTATTTTTAGAGAAGTGAAAAATTGGGCATGGGATAGAGCTGAGTGGGGGGCAGGATGTTGCGTCAAACCAGTCTAACTTAGTAGTCTAGTACAGGGATGGCGAACCTTTTTTGATGTCCGTGCCACAAAGTCATAATTTTTTTTAAATAGGTAACGTGCCACAATAAAATGTCATTCGAAATGTTATCGTGATGAAACTATGCGTAAGTATAATTAAATAAACAAATAAAAGCAATTCTTCTTTAAACAATTTTTTAGTAATCAATGTTTTACAAAAAGCAATATGCTAGAAACAAAATTCACGTTAAAAACAATTGTTTTTAATGTGATTTTTGTTGCTGTACACAAGATGATAAAGATTTAATATCAGGTTCATATTTAGTTAATTTCAACAGTACGCATGCAGAGCTCGACTCATCCATCATTCTATTCCTATATTTATTTTTTATAAAATTTAATTCTTGAAATAGAGATTCAGATGCCCACGTCGGTGAAAATATTGATAAAATTGCCTTATCTAATATTTTTAAACAATTAAACGTGTCAGGAATTGAATTCCATGTAGTTAGAATTTCATCTTCTGCATCTTTATATACTTCGAGAGAATTCATGCGATATTTTAATAATAAAATATATAATATGACGGTTCTAGTTAACATACTAAGATAGGTATTCAGTACTACAAATTTATATCATAAATTATAAATTAAGTGTAGATTAATAATTTTTAATTCATTTCTATCAAAAAAGATAACTTATAAAAAAAAATGTTTTTGTGCGTGCCATCGAAATTTTCAAACGTGCCACTTGTGGCACGCGTGCCATTGGTTCGCCATCCCTGGTCTTGTACTATATCTGTAAGTGAATATATATAGTACATTGAAATAATTTTTGATTGTTTTTTCTATTATATAAATACTTTTATAAAAACAATCTCAACATGTTTAATAAAAATCCAAGAGTTTTGAGGAAAACTGAATTTGGAAAAATAGTTCGTTTAAAAGGAAATATAAAGCAAATATCATATATGTATATATTTATATTACCTATGTTATATATTTTTTGTTTTAGATTACAATGGCAAAAGTCGACGCTTTTCTCGACGCCCTAATCAATTATGATAAAGAAAACATTCATCCGGAAATCACCAAGGCAATTCAACCATATTTAAAAGATTCTGAATTTGAACCTGAATTTGTTCGTTCCAAATCAGGCGCTGCAGCTGGTAAGAGACATTTTTTTATTATTTATTCTGTACCAGTGTCTTTCTTGGCCCCTATAATGCTTATCCATTTATCTTTCTTCTGCAATGTTAACACCAGCTTTTTATTTCCGTTTTTTCTCAACTTCATCTCCAGCCATGTCGTGTCGTGTTTTTTATCCTTGTATTTGATGGTAACTTTGGTTATTGTTTCATGTATCTTGGTTAATTTCACTTTCACTAAATTTTTAAACTGTTATTGATACACATAAAAAGTAAAGAATCTAATTATTGAGTATCAATGGTTGTTTTGAGATCATAATATACATATTAAATTGAAAGTTTTTTTGCCGAGAGTAGCAAAATTTTTATATATTGGAGGAGACAATAAAGAGTGTGTCTTCGCTGGAATTATAAATTTTATTTATTTATAACGAGACTATAGTTTCGAGGGCTTTGCCCTCTTCATCAGTCCATTACAATGGATTCAGCAGGAATTAATTTATGAATATTCATTAATCCATAATTCCTGTGAATCCATTGTAATAGATCGATGAAGAAGCAGCTCTCGAAACTATAGTCTCGTTAGTAACATAAATAAAATTTATAATTCCAGCAGAAGACACACTCTTTTATTGTCTCCTTCAATAATATACAGTACATCTGAGGCACCGAGCGATGCTCGTAACTTTTTCCTTCAGTTAAAAGCTTTATTTTAATATTATTTTTAATTTAAAATTCTGATAAAAAGGTCGATTTTTATTTGAGAGCCGCTTTCAAATTAAAAAAAATACAAAAATATATAATAGTCGCCCAATGTAGCCCCCCACCTCCACCCCGCTCGACCCCACCCCCTAAACCTCTCTCTACCCTCGGATTCCCCACCACTGCGCCCCACCTTCTGCACCTGTTTTGATTCAACCATATGATTCATTTTTATTCATCCAATTAATAAATAAAACCTATCAACATGTGTTGTTTTTTCAGAAAATTGAGACCTGCTTATGCGAAATATATTTTTAAATAAATTCTTGATTATTTTTTATTCTATTAAATAAATAAAGTTCTTTATAAAAACAATTATAAAACGTTTATTAATAAGATTAGAGTAATTTTTGGAGACGGACTGATAAGTGAAATAAGTGGATATTGATGAGGCAGTCCAAAAAAAGAAGAAGATAATTTACACTATCTTTTTATTCATAAAACTGACGTTTCGGAGGCTATTCCTCCTTCTTCAGGGTTTTGAAAAGTCAATGAAGGAAATCCAATGCGGCATTCCCTTCTGTCTCCTCTTTCAGTGGCAGTAACAATAATATATTGTATTTCATTATCAGCAGAATTATAATGTAATAATTATTTATTAATATTTACAACGTTTAGGGAGAACAAAATATGTTAAAATCCACAATCACAATACTTCTTCAAGGCCTTTTAGAACAATGAAACAAACAACCCATTGTCTGCCTCGGTATAAAAGGAAAAGGGAAACCTTTTTAAAACCCTAAGAATGGGATTTGTCTACCTGAGAATAATTAATTTGATTACGAAAAAACCCATCAAAAACAATTTTGTCGAAGATGAGACCGTGACAGATCGAATTGTCACCCCAAAAACCCCTAACCCGTGAATTTCATCAAAATCGGTAGAGTCGTTTTCAAAATATAACCAAGATACAAATATATAAACAAAGAAATATATATACAAACAAATAAATAAATATACAATTTTTGCTCGTTTAATAAGAGTAGTTAGTTACAGTCTAGCTTTTTTGGTTCCTTAATGATAGCGATGTCAAGTTGAAAGGGTTGAAACATTCGTTTTAGAAGGTTAATAATGCTTGTAATTATTTTGTATATGGCTGTCAAAAATAGTACTATTTAATTTGTCATTTGATTTTTTCTACAATATGGAAATTTGTATGTTAACAATATTGCAAATGGCCGCCAGTAAACAGTGACCAATTAGAAAGAAGTATCGTGTTCAATGAGTTACGTGGTGTTAGTGATCCACCAATAAAGTATCAGTATTCAATAATCTTTTTTTATAATTCATTTTTACCTATTTTTTCTATTTGAAAAATCAATATACACTCAAAAGCAAAGAAAACCGGACACTTGATAATTTTTATTTTTTATTTTTTGATAAATTAAAATTAATTTTCTCATAAAATATTAAATAATAATAGACATAATTTAAAATGTTAACACTTTCGATTAATTCATGGCAACTTAATATTATGGTATATCCAAAATAAAAAAAAATGAATTTAATGAAAATCGATCATTTATTCTTTCTCTTCGAAACTTTTCAAACTTTTATCGTATAAAAGCTCATATACGAGAAATAAAGAGACATTATTTTAAATAATCATGTTTTTTTTATTATTTTAATAGATAGCCGTTAAAATTTTCTGTTTTTACTTTACCATACAGGGTGTGGTCAAGTATTGTAATCGTGGATGAAAAAATGTTTTTATTGCTTCTTTTTTTCGAAATATCTCAATAAACGGCTGAAACTATTTTGATTGAAAAAATTGGGCCAAACCATGCCATTTCGGTCTACAAAAAAGCTTTTAATAAGTAAACATCGAAAAAATTATATTTTTCGAGATAATAACTGTTTTGTCAAAATGTCTGTTAGTCTGTTAGTACGAGCGTTACGAATTTTTGTGGACGAGCTAGCTCAAAAACTAGAGTGAATATCAAAACCAAATTTCACACTTAGTTTTGGTGCATTGAGATTAAGATTAGATTTTCGTGTATATCTACCCAAAATTAAGTGGGGGGGGATCAAAAAATAAAAATCTAGGTCATTTGAGCAGACTCATCCAAATTTTGTATACATAATCAGTGGGGCCCCAGAACATTAAAAATGCAAAAGCAAACCTCCTAAAATGTGGGATGGGGGTTGGTCAAAAAATGAAAATCTAGGCCCTTGGACCAAACTCAACCAGAAATGTATGGTAAAGTCACGTGGATGGCCACATCAGAACTTGTCAATTTATTTAAAATCATATTTATTAAGCCAAAAACATTAAAATTCCATTTTAGCTTTATAAATAATTTTTTGATTACCTATTTAGTCAAAATATGGAAATATTTTTTTTTAATATTCTATTTATTCATTTTATCTAAAAATTATCAAGTGTCCGGTTTTCTTTGCTTTTGAGTGGGGGTTCCCAAACTTTTTCGAGTCGCCGCACCTTTTTTCAATTAAAATTTTTCGAGGTGGGTTTCACGCATAAAATAAAAAAAATGTGTTTTGAATCGTTATGCAAAGTTTATAGGGATCGAATATTCATTTTTGAATGCTAAATAATGTCAATATTTGCAAATGGACGCCATCTTCGAATGACCAATGATGGTGTATCAAAGATTTGTGTGTCCCAGCAATAGTGAAGATCGAGGAGTGAACCGCGACCTAATATCGTGTACACCTACTTCCACTCTCACTTTCATTTCCAAGTAGAAGACAATAGATGAAGGGGCATTATATAATGAATTCCAAAATAATTCCACATAATTCCATAGACGGTGTACATATAATTCCAATCGCGGTTCACCCCTCGGTGAAGATCATCCATTAATAAACGATAACCTCAATAATCGTATATATATTGTATATTTTTTTGTTCAGGTTATGCTTGCATAATTATTTTATTTTAAAAAGTAATTCATACTACTTTCAAACTACTTTCCCTACCTTTCTTTTTATAATATCCTTTTCTTAATATTAACTTCTTTATCGTTTGCACTTTGCCTTAAGCTCGTTATAAATTCTACATAAATTAACTTAGCATAATTGATACAATTATGAATTATATTATTTTATTAATGATTTTAACACTAAAACTAGAACAGAGTTCTATACGCCGCTTTAATTAACACCCTTGGATTTCTCTTATTGCCGTGTTAATTAATTTTATGTGCTTTAGTAAATATCAACTTAAATATATGACTTTCCTTATTCACTTGTTCAGATATATACAAAGACGATTCCTTACATTTATAATTCCATTTAGTTTAATAATTAAATTTTATATTATAATAGGAAGCCATGTTGATCAGTCTGTAGAGATATTTATATACATTGTGCATATACCCGGTGGTTCAAAATTACAAGAGACTATTTATTGACAATAAAATCATCCCTGTATATATCCGTTTCTAGAAATTGAATTTTAAGTCTTAATTTCAATATTAGACTCATATTTTTAATACCAAATGCAGGAAGATACTTATATGTGAAAAGACTTTATGGCAATAGTGCAAGTTTTCATTAAAATACTCGTTCTGTGGTGTCCAATGCCCTCTAAGCCATGGGTCTATCTTTCTGTCTATGTAGTCGTTATAACTCAAAAAACGATAAATTTCACATAAATGAGATTTAAAAATTAAATTAATTATAGATTCAAGATATATGACAGGGAACTTTTGGTTAACATTGGCAAAACAGAAGTACTTAGGTACTCCTTTATTTCGGGCTTTTTAAGGTTTTTGTAATTTTTCGAAAAACGATTCTTTGTGTCAATTTTCAGTATTTCTCAAGTATAACATGTTATTTGTCGTTAAACATTTTATAAGAATAGTAAGTATGTTCGAAAGTACCTCTTTACTCCCTTGTTTTTAATTTTATTTGTTACAACAAAGGGGAAATGACTCAATGGAGGGGAAATAATTTTTTTTAATCCACTAATATTTAATGACAAATAATTTTTTTTTAAATTAGGAAATTTAAATTATTATTTTAAAACCCACTAGTATTTCATGACAAATAAAATTTATTAAAATTAGGAAATTTAAATTATTTCAATAATATCTACTGCTAAAAAGTTTCACTTCCCCGCGAGCTTATGTGGATGAGGCTCACACATTTTTTTTATAATTTCCTAAAAACGTCACCATAAGGTTATTTATTTTTAATTTTTATCAAAAATCACGAGTTATTTGTTGTCTAGAAATTTTATAAAAATTTTGTTCTTATAAAACTACCTCCATCCGGTTCTAATGAAAAGTTACTTATATTAAAATAGCCAGTTAAGGTAAGTAAAATCAATATTTTAATAGCTCAATCGATATTTCACTTATCACATAATTATTGTTCCTGTTTCATTTTAGTTCCAATATTTTTTTTTTTTTTTTAATGATATTGATGTCAGAAGGAGATACACCAGAAGGTCCATCCCCTAAAGGCCTGTATGGCCTGGCCCCTCCATCGGGAAATGGACAGAGTAGAAGGAAAGAAGCCGGGATCACGAGCCTAATCTCAGAAAGTTAGATACAATCCAATATCCAATTTACTAAGTTTTTAGAGGCTTCGAGCAGTGGTAAATTCTCCGATCGATAAATTAGATTTTTAAATTTATCTCCCACTTAATGTTTTTTTACTTAGGATAATCATAAATGATTTTTTAAATAATTGTTATTAATGCGAAGGTAAGTGAAAGTCGTGTGATCTGTACCAAACATGTCAGAATAGTCTTTATTGTGTCCCAGAAAATATTTTCTTAAAATAGTCCCGTGTGTTTCTGGATCATCCTGTATATAACTATATATAGTCTATGGCAAGGAAATTAAGCAACTAGGTTATACACATCCAATATTGGCTTTGACGGAATCTCAAATGCATGAATTATCGTAAACGTTAGCGCATAATATAATGTAGGGGTCCGGGTGACACAATGTATTTATATGGTAATCTGAGGTTAGCTATTGAAAGTGCTCATATTTAGCGGTGTATAATCATTGCTTTCAGGTCTGTGCGCTTGGGTTATCAATATTATAAAATTTTATGAGGTGTATTGTGATGTGGAACCGAAACGAAAAGCTCTCGCTCAAGCGAATGCAGAACTTGCAGCTGCACAAGACAAACTCAGCGGGATAAAGAAAAAAGTCGCTGTAAGTAAAATTTAAAAAATATAAGTACAGTGATACCCCTCAAATCCGAACCCAGTCGAAATCCCAGGAAACGCGAACGCAAAAGAGAAACTTATTTATTTAGTTATAAAACAATTATGTATATATATATATATATATTCTAAATTATAACCTTATTTTTCATAATTAGTTGAAAGATTAACACAGAAGTACAGTTAACATATCAAACAAAGTGTAATATGTCTACATACTTATGTCATCCAGAATTGAAAGAGGGTAAAAGTTGGTTATTGAAATTCTTTGGGTTAATCACTTTGCAAAAACAATGAAATAATAATAGAAACACACAAAATATCACTTAATCTTTCACTTGAGATCAGTATCTTCAATTGTCGAAGCTGCTTTCGGCTAAATCGAACAAATTGAAATCCGAACAGGCTACAGCCCCAATTAGTTCGGATTTGAAGGGTTTCACTGTATAAGCTAGAAAGAAGCTCCATTTGAATGCTTCAAAAATTATTGTTTTTTCTATTTTGTCTAAAATTAGTCCAAACCGTTTATCAATCTTTTAGTTCAAATTAAAATTAAAAATGTCAAGTAATGAATACAAATCCTACATGTCCTTTCCAAAAATTCAAATACGAGAATTCATCAGAATAGATACTCTTTTTGAAATACCTACTATGAATTCTAAAAGCCTAATTTCAGATAGTGATCTGTCTGTCAACTTAGAAAAAATTTAGACTGAAAATGTGACAGCTAGACTGATAAAATATTCAGCTAAGAGCAAAATGAGTGAGCAAAGTGGCGAAAACAAAGTTGCTTGGAAGCTACGCTTAGCTCGTTTATAATTTCACACTGTAGTTTGTAATGAGAAAAGAAGTTTAGTTTAGTTTGATTTATCTAATTTGAACACTTCTTTTCTCTTCGCTATAACAGTTTGTTTTAACCTAAAACCGTTTAATAGAATCCTCTTTAGTACAAGAGTGTTTTCTCGGATTTTTTTTCAATTTACTTTGTCATTTAAAATGTTCAGTCTAATATTTTCTCTATTGAAGTTTTAAGGGAATCTTTATTCTTTAAAAATGGCTTCATTTTTTGGGTTTCTTTCGTTTGAACAATTATATTTATATATATACCATATTAGTGGTGGACGGTGACTTTTCAAACAGGGAATGCTGTCCAAAAAATAGACCTTCATTTTTTAAAATTTTATTTTATTCTTCGCTTACCTAGTAGCACAATGTTTCAAACTATATAGTAACTACATAGGGGCTATATATATTATCGAAAATTTCTTTTTGCAAAATTTACCGATAACCGCATAATAGAATTTTTTGTTATTTTTTTCAAATTTAAATTAATTAATTTTTAAATAGATCGGATAATCTTTTTTTTTTTAATGCAATCGAATGCAAGAAGGGGTGCACCAGTAAAGATGCAGCCCCTATGGATCTCGAAAGACCCTTGCATTACCGAAGAAGAAGAGAAAGTTGATTAAGTGAGAGGGTGTAGACGTAGGTGTCTATGCACTCCGGTTTTGAAAGGTTTGAAGATTATAGGTGCTGGGAAAGATAGAGGCTGGGAGAGAGTTCCAGTTCCTTGAAGTCATGGGGATCTATATTCACTTCAGCCTCTTCAGGTGATGTTTCAATTTTTTTCATAGTTGAAAACTGGCTGACGCACTCTTAAAAGGCATATTGCATATTAAATATATTAAAAATCACGAATAAAAATAAAAATTTGCTCAAAAATTGGTTTAAAAATTCTATTTGTGTGTCTGAGTTCCGATACCCACGACAACCCAAGAACGGAAAGTCAAAAAGTTCTTTTGTATCAATAGAGAGAACTGATTAGATTTTTGAAATATCTGGTCAAAAGGCAGAAAGTATTTTTTGAATTCTATTGAGATTTTAAGATAATTTTATAGTATGTATAGCCATAAATGATCAATTTACATCTAAGTTTATTAATCATTACGAGGGCTGCTCTAGTGTACCGAGTATTGAAAAAGTTTTCACTTTTTTATTTATTATTTAATGTGCGGGTGAGCGAGCTTTCATTAGAATCTGATGGGTGAAAATAAATACAAAGAGCCCGGATATAAAGTTCTCTCTCTTTCTTTAAATGTTCATTGCAAGGATGATAAATACAAGTTCAGACCTGGTTCAGAGAATTAAAGATTAATTTCTTAATTTCTATTATTCTAGGAATGGCCTTTTGCACTCGGGACCAAAACGATTCTCGTTATACTCTTAGAGCGAGAGAGAATATTCAATTGGATTTCATTAAAGCAAATACTTTTGCCCAAACATCTTTTAGTTCATCTTTCGCGATTATTTTTTTTAATTCAATTTATAGATTTTATATTAAAATCATGGGACGGCTACATTTAAATTAATTCTCTTAAATCAAACTATATTTCACAAGATAGCTGAAATGATTAAAATAGGACACTGATTCTCAACCTGGGTTCCGCGGAACCCCAGGGTTCCTCGCGCCTAGAGGTCAATAAAAGAAAAAATGTGACCTTCTCCGAGAAAAGGGACTTAGTGTGTCAAAAAACGGGTTTGGACTGAAGAGTGGATTCTGGTACCTAAAAGGGTGTAGAATAAGATGAAATGAGTTAGATTTCTGATAAAAATTTATTTACCCCATAAAAACGTACAAAACGAAACAACTTTTGAGATATTGATAACACTCGTTATACAGTTGGAACAAGACGATCACTTTATTCTTTTCCTTTCTTATAGTTATTTTTACAAAAAATACGTCACCACATAGGCATGACGTCACCTAAGTCGGCACCCAATCATAACTAACCATACCAAATCGCATCTCCCAACTGAAGGTGTGTTCAAAGTGATAATGCGTTATGAAACTTTAAATGCGTTTTTCTCAAAACTTCATTTTCACACACTAGGTCCCTTTTCTCGGAGAAGGTCACAAATAGAAAAACAAAAATAGTTGTTAGTAGTATCACCTTCAAAAAATTTGTCCTGTAAAGAAAAAATACTAATTTTAGAGTCTTAAGTATTACCTTATAGTCAAATAAAACCATTGATACCTAAAAATGCGGTGAACATCGCTATTATTGTCTCAGTGATACCATTTTTGTTGGTCTAAAGCTCCTTAACTTTCTTATAATACAACGATTACAATGAAAACATCATTTAAATTGCTTAATTATTATTTTGTTATTAATGACGTTTGAAATAATATTTTATCCATTCATTTAATTACAAATGAAGAAGTTCTTGGAAGAATCGGAGAAAGAAGAACTTTGTGGAAGAGTCTGAAGAAGAGAAGAGGTCAGATGATGGGGCACACACTAAAACATGGGGATTGCTTAGGGATATCTTGGAGGGGAGGTGGGAAAGAAAAGGGGAAGGGAAGACCCAGATTAGAATATTTCAACCAAATAGTGGGGATATGGGATGCCAGACATTTAGAGAGATCAAACAGCTGGCGGGGGACAGAGTCGAGTGGAGACGGATTGTTGCATCAAACCAGTCTTAGAACTGTATACTCACGATGATGATGATGAAATAATATTGTTTTTCAAATAGATGAGAATATTATTTATGAGTATACATTGAGTATATAAAAAAAACTGTCCGATCCGAAAGGGGCAGACGGGTATCCCAATTACATTAGCAAAAAAATGTAATAATAATATTATTAATGAAAATAAAAATGTTAGGTATTCTAATCTAAAATGCACGTTTTTGTACCCAATTTCCACAAAATCTAGCCAATTTTTAAAATGTGGCAACACCGTCATTAGCGGAGGTATGTTATATTTGGAAGCTATAAAAGTAGCGTAATGTTGATATTTTGACGAAAAATTAAATATCTCATATTTTTATTTTTTTTTTTTAATTTATTTAATGTCACCGGGAACAAAGCCCATGTAGACAGCACATAAGTAGAGTGTTAGTAGGGTTAGTGAGGGAGCCGAGTTTTCAGCCGGTAGAAATTTTTATTTGCCAGCTAGGATCGAACCCCGGACCTCCACCTCAACAGCGTCATAATCGATCGATGCCGAAGCGAAGCCAGTGCGTTAGCTGACTGAGCTACCCGACTCCCCTATCTCATATTTTCATATTTTAAATTATTGGATAAAAAATACTTGGTAGGTTTAACATTAAGATATAAAAATAAAACTAATTTATTTTTGGAGAGACTTTAATCTCGATATATATATTTCGGGTGGCTAACCCATCTTCTAAATTCGTTTTACTTTTATATCTTAATGTGAAACCTACCAAGTATTTTTTATCCAATAATTTAAAAAATGTTTCACCAAGTACCAACACCAAATTCCTTAAGAACTATCTCATATTTTAGCTAGGGGGTTCCTCAGAAATAGATATAAGTGCTCTAGGGTTCCTCGTTCTACAAAAGGTTGAGAAACACTGAAATAGGAAATCTGGACTATTTTTCATATTCTTTAAATTTACTAACGTTAAAAAGATCCGTAAATTTTAAATTGTATATAACTTTAAATGAATTAGTTGTATCCCTATATAGATTTCGAGAATCTATATAGTCGCTATATAGTTACCATATAGTTTGAAACATTATTATACTAGGGATAGTATTTATTGAAAGTGTTTTTAAAATTTTACTAATTTTCAAATAAAACACGGATGAAAATACTCTTGACATTTTGGAATTTGCGAGATGCGCCGCATCCACAGCATCCATGGACCACACGCCACTGATATATAGGTACCTATTTTTTAAATAAAAAATGACTAATAATAAATTATAATAAAAATTGATTAAAACACCGGTAATTTAGTGAGAAACCCTTTGAGAATTAAGGTAACGGGCCCTGGTTCGATTCAGGCTAGTTTAAAAAAACAACAAAAAAATAATTGGATTTTATAAAAAATCTCGGCCAGGTCTGAGGCTATCTCAATTGAATAAATATTGTCGTTGTTCACGAATTCTCTGAACCCACTCTTCAGAATCCTCTTTTGCGTGTCATGCATTTGCTTTAGGTACTTTACCTAAGTTAAACTTGACTAGAATAAATACTAGTATATTTATTTATTTATTTATACATTTACTAAACTCAATTCAAACTTTTCCAATTTTAATGTTATTTTTTCAGATTGATAAACATGTTTATTTGATTCCACCAATGTTATCTTTAGAACATCCAGAATAACAACACTATAACAAACAACAAGTTTTTTCCCCATCTGGGGCTAAATGAAAATAACCATTATAAATTCCAATTAATAGATATTTTAGACATTTATAAACAAAATTCATTAGGTTTTTTTTCGTTAAATTGAAGGGGTTGGTTTTGTCACAAATATAATAAAACAATAATTTTAATAACTATTTGTATTATTTAATTGATATTAAAATTATTGTTTTATTATATTTGTGTTAAAAAGCCCTTCAATTTAACGAAAAATTTAAATCAAGTCACTTAAGTTCTGGAAGAAATTAGGTTTTTTGGCGTTGACTACAAACAACAACTAATAACCCATTAATGTGACGTCACAAATACCCTTGTTTGAAGCTAAATTACGAGATTTCAAATCCAAATATATTCATCAAATATTTAAGCACTATAATACTCTGAGGTATATGAGTCAAACCATTGACTAGGATGTAGTTGTCGGTGGCCACAGGGTACTTCTCCCATAAGAAATGAAAGAAATTTTTCTGTTTTTGGTTCTTATATATTTTTTTCAGGAGACGTTTCGACAAGTATGCATTGTCATCATCAGTCTATAAAGTAAATACAAAACAAGGAACATGAATATAAATTTGTCCTTGCATGGTTTCTCTTCATGACAAATTTATATTCATGTTCCTTGTTTTGTATTTACTTTATAGACTGATGATGACAAGGCATACTTGTCTAAACGTCTCCTGAAAAAATATATAAGAACCAAAAACAGAAAAATTTCTTTCTTTCTTATGGGAGAATACCTTGTGACAATCGACAACTACATCCTAGTCAATGGTTTGACTTATATACCTCATAGTATTATAGTGCTTAAATATTTAATAACGTATATCAGTTTACTAAAATTTTGGGATACTGTAATAAAAAATATATTCATCAAATTTTTAAATTCTTAATATTTTATGGAAGGTTTTGAACTCAATAATAAGGCAATAATGATTAAAATAGGAAAAATTCTTTTAAAAATAAGTAAGATTTTGGTATATTAACTCTCACTCATAGGTTAGAATAAATAGGGCCATTTATACATTAGAATCAAAGTAGTGATTTAATTGCTTTTTCAACTGTTTATTGATAAAAAGGTTGTTCAACTATAAAAACTCTTTTCAGAGAAAATGTTACTTAGATTGGTCACTGAATCCTCAATCAAGCCATATTCTTGACTATAGGTGATACTAGTATAGTGTAAATATAATCTCGATCTTCTCTCTCTTTTCTTTACCAGTTCACAGTATTAAACAAATCTCAGCAATTCTTCACCTGAGCTCTTTTCTTCCCCTTATTCTTCCACTAAGTTCTCTTAAGAAATAGTATTCTTAAAAAATGAGACTCAGATGAATTAGCTTTGCATGCAGTTCTGTTAGATTTGAAACACGAAATCTTAACCTCAAACAAGGGGCCGACATGATTTTTAACACTAATGAAATACGATACCTTGGAATTTCTCTTTCTAGGCTTATGTTTAAAATAAAATTATTATTACACATGGGTTTGGGTAAAATGATAGTTTCTTAATCTTGGTGGTGTTTTTGTGCAAATTGATTGTTTAGTCTCTGGAGGATCAGTTGGCAAAACTAACAGCGGATTTCGAGCAAGCAACATGCGAGAAGTTACGCTGTCAGCAAGAGGCGGATGCAACAAACGCTACAATTCAATTGGCCAATCGGCTTGTTGGTGGTCTTGCTTCCGAGAACGTAAGATGGGCAGAGGCTGTAGCCAAGTGAGTGCAAATCTTATTTCAGATCGTCACCCTTGTTTAATATTCTCAAAAACTCTTCAAAAATACATATTATCCAACATGGCTTATTGTGAACAACGTCTATGCTTTGAGCAGCCTTAGGGCCAGTTGTATGTCGGTTGGTAAAGTCTTTGTAAAAGTTGACAAAGGGTAAAACTTCAGAAGTCCCTTTGTGCCCGGCCGGATGGCCAATCAGATGACACCAACTTTCATCTGATTAGCCATCCCGCCGGGCACAAGGTGACATTCTAAGGTTTTACCCTTTGTCAACTTTTACAAAGACTTTACCAATCGACATACAACTGGTCCTTGGTGTTACGAAAATGGGAAATCACCCCTGTGAAAAATTTCCCCAGGAAAATTATAATAGAGAGAATACGTAATTGGATGTTGATGAAAGCAGTCCACGGTGGTTGTTAAAAATAAGACTATAATGGTTTTATTGTTTTACATTTATTTGTTAAAACCGACGTTTCGGAGATTTATTCTCTCCTTCTTCAGGGTAACAAAAAGTCAATGAAAGTAGTTCAAATCATAATTACTTCCTGTCTCCTTTGACAATGCCAAAAAAACATTATAAAATTTTTTCATCTCGAATAGAAAAAGCAAATTGATAAAACCATTTTAGTCTTATTTTTTACAACCACCGTGGACTGCCTTCATCAACATCCAATTACATATTTATACCAGTCCGTCTCCTAAAGAAAAACGCTATCAAGAGAGAATACTCTCCACAGTAATCGCCGACTCTCGGAATCGGCTATGGCACTTGAAGAAGAAGCCTTACGAAAAATGAAAAATCTAGACCAGGGCTGTCCAACCCGCGGCCCAGCAATGCAACCAATGCGGTCCGACATAAAATGAGATTTAAATGTATATACCTACTTATTGGAAAATGTATCGGATACAATTTTCCCTGATAATTTTTTCTCTAAAAAAGAAATCTAAAAATATATTGAAAAGTTTTCGTAAAATAAAATTGATAATTTTAAATTTTGAATCTTGAACTAGATTTCAAGATTTCCGGAAAAATAATCACCATTTTTATTTTCGACGCCAAAAAATTTTTGATCTAACGAGATATAAATTTTTTAACTGCTAACATTCTGATTGAATGTATAGAACTACAATTAAATTCCGATCTAAAGTCTCTTCATTAATAATTATCTAGCCAGAAAAAAATATTCCTGGATTCACAATATTCATGATATCACTTTGTAAGTATGTATAAATTACATATACGAGATTTCAAGAATAAAACTTACGAAAAATAAAATTAGACCTTACTATGAGGTAAGAAAATAATAAAATTCTTATTTTTTAAATACCAATCATTATTTAATTTTTTCATTTTCTAAAATATTTATTATTACTTCTTTATGTGTTTAATGATTTAAAACAAAAATTCTGAACAAAAAGAAATCAAAGATTATTGCCATTTTTGCTTCTTTGCCTTGTAGTACAAGATCCCGACTTAGGTCGACCTTCACCTATCGAGTTTCCTAATGAAATTAATATTTTGATAATATAATCTATTAATAAACAAAACTTGATTGGGTCGACATCCAATTTCCCTGCATAGCTATTTTCTAATTTATTAGATTTATTTATTTTTAATTATCTACATTTTCATATTTAACAATAAAGGAAATTCTATAACTACAAAATACTAATTCGAAATTACCTGTTGATACCCTGTCTACTTGGACTTATGCAGAGAAAAAGTATGACGACCTAATTTTGGAATTTTATATACATATTATTCTCTCGATTGGTAATATATTTATCAGGAAACTTGATAACTACATTTATATACTAGATGAGGGAGGAGGTATCAGCCAAAGATGGAATCACTGGGTTCAATAAAACACCTTTAATGAGACGTTTCGGCCTAAATTTTATTTGGCCATCTTCAATCAATTAGGCTAAAAATTTTTACAAATGGATGTTATAATTGATATATTTTTTTATAAAAAATTATAAGTTGACCAAGTTGGTTATTTAGACTTACAGTTATACACAAAATGCGGTACACATATGTGATCGAACCAAGCCTTGTCAAAAATAAAAATTTCTTTTAGCTTCATGCGAATTTTTATCGTGCCTGGACCGCAAAAGTTTCAGCATGAAAGCTGAGTTTCTATAAGATATATTTTTATTTTTGACAAGGCTTGGTTCGATCACATATGTGTACCGCATTTTGTGTATAACTGTAAGTCTAAATAACCAACTTGGTCAACTTATAATTTTTTATAAAAAAATATATCAATTATAACATCCATTTGTAAAAAAATTTTTAGCCTAATTGACTGAAGATGGCCAAATAAAATTTAGGCCGAAACGTCTCATTAAAGGTGTTTTATTGAACCCAGTGATTCCATCTTTGGCTGATACCTCCTCCCTCATCTAGTATAGTTTCATCACAGCCACGAACTCTTACAATAACTACATTTATATAATAAAATTAACAACTTTAATTTTTTATTAAAAATACTATGCATGGAAATTGGATGTCGACCCTATCAAGTTTTGTTTATTAATGCATTATATTACCAAAATATTAATTTCCATGGGAAACTCGATAGGTGAAAGTAGACCTAAGACACGATCTTAGACTATTGGTGGATTTCATTATAGTATATCATTAACTATCTTTTTTGATTGACAAAATCAGTAGAATTAGAATAGTTTTATATGCGGCCCGAGGCATTTTTTTCAAATGTGGCCCGTGAAAACCAAAAGGTTGGACACCCCTGATCTAGACGTTCCGGAACTAATAAGATAAAAGTACAAACCATTTTTTCATATTTTGTGTATTTATAATGAGAGTCCAAATGAAGAACCAGATGTTTTTAAAATTGCTATAATTCCGGTTACGCGGGCTAGGTGGCGTAGTCATATGATATCATTTCAATAGTAGCCTTCATTATTTCTGTCAGATTTAGTGGTAGATGTGGGTAAACGTACCTAATTGGGGTATTTTGTTAAAGAAAACCAAAAAAGCTTATTTAGTTTAATTTTATCTTGATTTTATAACTAGAATAGATATCTCTCGTATCAATTTTTTCGAGAGTTTGACAAAAAATATAGGGACCTAAGTATTCGATTAAATTGGGAACAAAGGCTATGTTTAATTATGTTGTTAACCAGCTTACAGTGAAGAACTTTGAATGCTTATAGTGAAATGACAATAACGTGCCGAGTAAAATTCTTTCAAGTTCGAAGATCTATAAAACCAGGCCGCATATACTGTGCAAAAAAAATTAGAAACTTTGTTTTATTTATTATTAATATTTTCTAAAAAAATCTAAAAAGCTTATATTTTAATCATTTGCATTTAGGTTTTGGTTTTTTCACTCTTAATAATAATTTCTAAATATTATAAAAAAAATTAGTAAGTTATTTTTATCCAGCTTTTATGAATTCCAAATAATAGTTACACAAATTTGAAAGGAGTGAAAAATTCATTTTTTTTAGTTTAATAATTAATTAAAGCAAAGAAAATTTAAAATTTTTTTAAAAATTTAAAAATAAAAAATTCTAGGTAGGTTTCACAAAAATAAAAGACAAGATGCTTGTTTTAGCATGACTCTATATATATAGTATTTCGTAGTACGAGCCCATCTTTAGGAGTTCATAGAGAAAACTTTAATAAATGGTATATATGTACTATATAGTCATGCTAAAAAGCATCTTAATTTTTATTTTTGTCAAATCGACTCTAGAATTTTATATTTAAATTTTTTTTTAATTTTTTAAATTTACTTTATTTAAATTTGTTTCACCAAGAACCTACACCATTCTCCCTTAAAAAATGAGTAATTATTAGCAAATGCCCTCTAGAGACTAATATTTCACATATGTTTATCTGCCAATAAAGAATAATTTCTTTAATATTACTGGTTAATAATATTTATAAACTTTGGAACCCCAAAAACGACAACAATTTGTCATGCGATTTTTATCCACCAGTAAAGGATTCACGGCTTTGATATGTATTTCGAAAAATGAGCTGAAAATTTTATTATTTAAAAAAAAAAGAAGATTATTCTTGTTAACATAAATTCAAAACAAATTTCATTTTTAGTGGAATTTAGTTTAATTTTCTAAAATGAGCCTGAGGATAGATAATCCATTTTCTACTCGAATGAAATTACCCTATACAACATGTTAATCCATGTCATTAAACAAATCATAAATAAATAAATAAATAAAATAAAAACACATTTAATTAAATTTAATAAAATATGTTGAATTTATAAATAAATAAAGTAAAAATATTTCACCATAATATATATATGATAATCACATTGGTATATGATAAATAAATATCTAGATATTATTTTATATTTTTGCTCTGTTTTTGACGATGATTTATATATATATATATGTTAACGTTAGGTTAACGCGAAAGTTAAAACTTTTTTATCAGGTCATATATATATATATATATACGTATATATATTTAGGTGCATTGAAAAAATTCGAAAAGAACATATTTATTAATTTATTCATACTAGGGAGATAATTTTATTATTGTTATTAATATATATTTGATCTAGTTAGGTTTTTTTAACATTATACTGTTATTTATCAAAGACAGGAACAAAAATTCATAAATTTTACCTCAGTCTAATAAAATTAAAAAAAATTTAAGATTCATGTGATTTTTAATATAAAAAATATCCTTAAATCTATTAGACCAGTAAAAGAAAAAAATTGAACAAATGAAATTCTATTTTTATGATTAAATTAAAAAAAGATTTTATATCTTCTTCTTAATTAAAATATTTTTGTTTACTTGAGTTCTATAGTTTCGAAAATTCGTCTTCATCTTAAAAGTAATATAAATATTTTTCATAGATATTAAATACAAGCTGCATACCGGCCCTTCTGCATTTGGATATTTAATAGACTAAAATTTTTATTAGATAACGATATAATTATTTATAATAAATTAATAATGAAGACAAGAGCTTTAAAAAATACTTATTCATCAAATAAATAACGACCAGGAGCCGATCATGTGACGCTTTTACTCGTTACCAGCAGTGGCGGATCTAAGTTTTTCAAGGTCTAGGGCTTGAAGCCCAATAGGGTCCAATTTTTTTGTAATATTAAGAATATTTAAATTGGGGTTTAAAATTCATTTTATATAACATCAAAATCAGAGTTCTATTATATTTATTTATGAAATGGTGTTGAATATCAACATTTCATATTATTATTGTTCAGTTCCATAATCAATATTAGATGTAACAAATCAGATGAAAAAAAAAATTAAACACCGTGTTAAATCATACGACCAATCGCAACGTTTCGCTAATTTATTGTAGCTTCATCAGACTATATACAAAAAATGAAAACAATTGATTCACTCACAATCATTAAAATTAACCCAGACATTATATTATGTAAACTATAATATTCTTGATAGGTGAATTAATTGTTATTATTATTATTTGATTTGTCAATAATTTTCGCTTTATAGTTTTTAAAAACATGTAATGCTCAGTCCGACAGGGAGCGTTGAGGTCGTCAGTGTGTTATTTTTTGACTGGACTGTACATGGAGTTTATATAGGGTCCGCCATCTAACGTTTTTTTACTTTATTTCAACTAGTGCTTATTTCGTGAATGGTAATACTTAGCTCATGTTTGATTTGACAGATAATTAGTTTTATCCTTCCGCTGAACGAATATGGTTGTGTATACGCTTGAACAACGCTGGGAAATATTGCGACATTACTTCGCTAATTGGGCCTGCGATCGACTTACAGAAGATGCCGATTTTGCCCAAAAAATCATCTTTTCAGATGCTCATTTTGATCTTGGCGGGTATGTAAACAAGCAAAATTGTCGCATTTGGGACACAGAAAACCCGCACGCATACATTGAAAAGCCGACGCACCCAAAATGAGTCACTGTTTGGTGCGGATTTTGGTCCAAAGGTATAATTGGGCCATTTATCTTCGAAAATGAGCAAGGAGTGGCCGTTACAGTCAATGGCGATCGTTATCGGGCCATGTTGAACGAATTTTTGTTCACAAAAATTGTATAGGAGGATATTGGCAACATTTGGTTTCAACAGGACGGCGCTACGTGCCACACAGTCGAAGCTACACTCGATGTTTTGCGCCCTGTTTTTGAAGATCGCATTATCAGTCGCAGAGCTGATGTCGTTTGACCACCTCGGAGCTGCGATTTGTCACCGTTGGACTATTGTTTGTGGGGTGCCGTCAAAGATAAGTGTTACGCCGACAAGCCAGAGACAATTGACGCTTTAAAGGACAATATTCTTGAAGCCATTGGTGAAATGACAGGGCTGCACACAATCGACAATGTGCTTAAAAATTGGACCGATCGTGTAGACTACTGCATGGCCAGCCGAGGCAGCCATTTGAATGAAATTATTTTCCATTATTAACCGGAAGGATTATACTTTTCAAATAAAAATAAGAAATTTGAGAAAATATTCAGTAGTTTTTTTTATAGCATTTAAAAAAAAAGTTATTTGGTGGACCCTATATAAGCCTGACCGACTCGTGATTGGCTCAGTTAACTTCTATAATCGGAGTGGGTGCCCATACTTGCTAACGATCACAGAATGGAAGTCGATCGAAACGTCGTAGTTATATTGTATTATTTGTTTCAATAAATAATTTATAATTAATTATGTGTGATTTAAATAAAAATTCAAATTTTAATCGGACATATATTTACCTTGACTCAAATTACCTTAAAACAGTGTCATTTAATTTTTTCTCTTGCCAATTAGAATGCATATACCAATAACAATCAATTGAATATATATATGTTACACCATTTTTTGTTTAGAGTAACAATGGAACCAGACAGACCAAACCGTACACCTTCAACTGATTAAAAAAGTTATAAAAATACTGATGAAGCTACAATAAATTATCGAAACGTTGGCATTGGTCGTATGATTTAACACGGTGTTTAATTGTTTCTTTTTTCCTCTGATTTGTTACATCTAATTACATATTATTTAAATAATTGAACAGTGAAAGTTAAATAAATTCAATAATTTTGATTGCTAATTCTCCAGATCGATATATTATTTCTTTATTATTTTAAACTTAAAGATAATATATAATAATACCTAAAATATAATATAATAAATCTTTTTTCTTTTTCTAGTTTTTTAAAGCAGGGCAGCACTCTGCCAGGTGACGTCCTCCTTGTCACCGCTTTCATCTCTTATGTCGGCTGCTTCACAAAACAATATCGAATCGATTTGCTCAAAAAGAATTGGCTGCCATTTCTTAAATCGCTTGAGGTAAAACCAGACATCTGTTTTTTTATCTTGAAAGAAAAAGTTGGCTTTCATTCATTCATAAATCTGAATATGTGTAAAAAAGTCTAGTAGTAGAAAAATTGATAACGGGGAAATCAAGAAAAACAAGTAGACTGGATAGGAGTGATGAGAAAAGAAGTTTAACATATAAAGAAAAATATTTTACATTATTCATATCGATCTCCATTTTACTGGCGTTTTATTTAAATTTTCTCCCCTTTTTTATGATTAGTAGATTACACAACTTCTTGAACAAGACTTGTGACATAATATGACTGTAGGCGTTTTATTTATTTATGAACTTTATCTGTGGGTAAATCAGTGTAAATTATTGTAGGAGCCAGTGGCCAACTTTTCTTTTTGGTTGGGCAACACCCGGCAGGAAAATTTGGAGTGTGAGGTTTGAGGTGACCATCAAAAATATGCATTTATTAAGATTTTTGTATAATTTAGATATTCTTTTTTAATCGTTTTACTTTTTTTTTTTATTTTATCAGCTCGGTTTTTCAATATTTTTTATTATCAATTTAGCAGGTTGGGCGAGAACAATTCAGGTCGGGCGCTCGCTCAACCCCGCCCACTCCTGGCGCCGCCACTCCTAATTAAAAAACTAGGAAATGAGCTCATACGAGATGCCCGTCAAATTTTAAATATTATGAAATAATTTGTAACAGGAATAAGTAGTAGGGAATTGGATAAAATTAAAAAACAGTATTTTATTAAGGAGGGTCGGGTAGGCTAGGGGTTGGCATGTTAGCCTGCTAACCAAGTCGATCCGGGTTCGAATACGACTCGAGGCATCCGGCTAAAACCTGACCCCGGGAGGTAGAGTCAAGTTTAAAAAAATGAAATAATTACTATCATAAATTGGCTTATGGCTAGAAAGGCCGAAAAGCCAAAAAAAATTATGTCAATTTATTTTGACTTCCTCAGTGGCTCATTTTATAACCTGTTGTCATCAAACATTATCAGTGATTAATTTGAGCCAGGAATATGTTAAAGAAAGATTAATGATATTTGTCTTATAGTGAAATTGTTTTTTGACAAAGAGTGATAAAATGACCCAGTGAGGAAGTCAAAATAAATTATCGAAAAATCTGGCCCATTTAATAAAAAACTCTGTGTTTTTAATTTTATTCAATTCTCTACTATTCCTTTACAAATTTACTATGAATTCGAATGATGCAACATTATGAAAAATATTAATTTAACAAGAACGCCTGTATGGTAGGCTAGTACTATCCAGAGGCGTCGTATAGGTTGCGTAGATACAGGCGGACAGCTTTTCTAGCCTATTCTTTACGTAAACTTTAACTCGAAGTCTAATTTTATTTCTTTCATCAAAAATAAGGTTAGGTTATTTCAAAACTTTAAGGATAAGTTAAATTATCTCTTTTTATCTCTCAAAAAAAGTTTTTTCAATCAAAACTTCAACTCGACAGTTTATTTTATTTCTCTCTCAAAAAATATATCAGATTACTTTTAATAAAGTAATTACTATAACTCTAATATTAAGTATATTTCTTTCGAAAAATAATTCTTGAACTCAAAGCATATACTTATTTATATTGAAAATTAAAGTCTTATTTAATTAAGACTAATTACGGTAAAACCTCGTTTATCCGGACCTCAGGATTATCCGGACATTTTTATTTTAATAATGTTAGTTCTGAAAGCAGGAATGTAATTATAATTTCACCGAAAATTCGCTTTAATTTTTATATTTTTATATTGACGAAATCGGAACTTTGAACTGAAATGATATGAAATGTTATTTTATTTTTTTAACGTATGTATGTATTTTTTTAAACAATTCTATGTAATTTTGGTATAAACATTTTTTTTATCGTAATAAATTCAAATTCACTTATTTGAGGATTGATTTTTTTAATTACCCATATATCTGGATTATCCGGTTATCCGGTTTGGCTTTGATCCTAGTTAGTCCGGATAAACGAGGTTCTACTGGACCTATAAATAAAGTGTCCTTATTACTCTCACTTGTAAAAATACAAAGAAATATTATTTAATCAAGTAATTAGCTTTAATGCTCTATATTGTTTTCAAAAAAGAAAAAGTTAGGTTATTTTTAATCAAGACTTGAAACTCTAAGGGCCAGTTTTTTGTCGGTTGTTAAAGTCTTTGTAAAAGTTCACAAAGGGTAAAACCTTAGAATTCACCTTGTGCCCGGCCGGATGGCAAATCAGATGACACACGTTCATCTGATTGGCCATCCCGTGAGTTCTAAGGTTTTACACTTTGTCAACTTTTACAAAGACTTTATCAACCGACATACAACTGGCCCTAAGGATATGTTTTTTCTCTTTAACATTAGAAAAAATGTACCTACTATTAAATGAGTTAAAATATTTACGATGTAAATTGAATGTTTGGGATTCTCGGTATATTTCTAGTTCCTTTTAAATTGCTGAGACACAAAACAGGCAAATAACTGGGTAGCATCTTTAGAGTTAAGGAGTCTCAGGTAGATAGGTATGTAGAAACTTCTAGACTAATGAGTTGAGGTGTCCATCAACCATACTCTTATATTTTCTAATTATCTTCCCCTAGTTTGTCCCTTTTCAGAGTTTGTGTATAATTTCGTTCTGTCACAAACTACGAAATGTTTGTCTAACTTGTGATTGATATTGTAAGTTCGAATTACTTGTTACTTAGAGTTTGATTGTGCGAGCCCAGATCGGCTTATTACATAAGTAGCTTTTGATCTTTTTTTGCAGCCCACAGTGCCCATTACTGAGGATTTAGACCCGCTGTCTCTTTTGACGGACGATGCCCAGATTGCTCGCTGGAATAACGAGGGTCTGCCTAGCGATCGGATGTCGACGGAAAACGCAACTATTCTTGCAAACTCGGACAGATGGCCACTCATGATTGACCCTCAGGTAAGTCACTTCCCTGTCACTTAATCAGTGGATATATCAAGTCTAAATTGTCATGAGATAACGAGGGAATTAGGAATATCTCAAGGGTTCTGTTTAATAGGAAACTTTGACTTCAACTAATTGAAAGTTATCTGATTTGAAGAAGGGTTTCTCTTTGAAGTGTTGAGGGGAAACAAATTGATAAGCTTAGGCTAGTATTTGATTTCATATAGCCTTACGATTTGTCTATAGAAAATAATTTAAATTAAATTTGTTTATCGTAAAGTGGATTAATATAAAATATTGTTATTTGTAAAGAGTGTTTTTTTAGAGGTTCACAAATTAAATTTAAAATAAAACAAACAAATTTATTTTTAATATCAATGAAACTGGCTTTATTGGAAAGATAGTTTTATACCATAAATGTTTTGAATATGATTTCGGCCATGTGGCCGCTGCGGCTTGCTCATAGATGGCGAAATCTGGATTTCCATTTTTCACACATTTTTCTCAGCAATTGAGGCCGTGTTTCGCCAATAATTCGCCGAATGTTGTGTTCCAAGTGTTCAATCATCTCTGGTTTATCGGCGTAGACAATTGATTTGACATATCCCCAAAGCCGATAAACCAGAGACAATTGAAGACTTGGAACACAACATTCGGTGAATTTTTGGCAAAATTCGGCCGCAATTGCTGCGAAAATTGGAAATCCAGTTGCGCAATCTATGAGCCAGCCGCGGCGCCCACATTGCCGAAATCATATTCAAACATAAATGGCATAAAATTATCTTTCCAATAAAGCCATTTTCATTCATTGAAGGAGACAATAAAAGAGTGTGTCTTCTGCTGGAATTATAAATTTTATTTATTTATAACGAGACTATAGTTTCGAGGGCTTTGCCCTCTTCATCAGTCTATTACAATGTTTTCATTCATATTAAAAATATTTTTCTTTGTTTTATTTTAATTTAAGGTAGTTCTTTCGCGACATTCCACACAAAATGTTTTGGCCTCATAACCACTCTATACACATGAACGCTACTAAAATCTTAAGTTGTTTTTTTAACGTGACTGTACTTCTCACACTACTATATCCTTTTTATGAATGGATCGTTTCCAAGCGATTGTTCTTATATCCTCTCCAGTAAAAATAATCGCCCAAATATATTATTTTTTCTTTATTTTTTATCAAAAGGGTAAATAATACGGATTTTTTTCAAGTTACTCCGAATATTTTATTCTAACAAATATTAGTTTTCTATCAAGATGGTGATAGTCCTTCAATGAAAAAAAATAAAATAATGATCATTTTCCTACCATTTCCCAATCTATCATATATAAAAAATTCATTTTTAATTAGAATTATTTCATGTTTGGTGAGGTAAATCGTCTTCAAATTTCAACAGTGTGTTTATTATGACTTATATTCCAAGTTTCGAAGACTTCTTGAATTTTTGCATTTGTGAAAGACTTACCTTAAATGAAATTATATAAAAATAATAAAAATAAATACATTTCATACTTTCTGTTAAATTCCGCAAACTTTTTTCTATATAAATAATTGAGACTAAAAAGTAAAAAAATAAATTATATTTAAAAAAACTAAAAACCACGCTTCTAAAAAGTACAAAATAATATACATAATAATCAAAAAGCGTGGGCCACTTTGTCGAAATTAATTAAAAGTACATGTTTCTGTAGAGTTACAAATTTTTTGAATCATTACTTTGGCCGGAATAAAAAATTGATTGTTCAATGCCAAAAACCCCATGTTATTTAGATGGGAAACTTAATCGCTGTGTAGCAGCACTAGGTTAAAATTGAGCTAGAGCCTTGAAACTTGGTGGAAATCTTTTTTTATTTATTTCTAACCATAGGAGCCTCTGTCAGCGTAAATATTCGAAAATATCCAAAATAAGGAGCACCCTACTATAGGTCTATTATAAAAAAAGGCTTTCAGTTTGTTTGTTTTCAAAATAAGTATTCCAATCGAGAATTATATGTTTGTTGATGGATATGTAATATAATATTATGGTTGAAAAGTTGAAATTAAAAGAAAACATTCGGCATGCAACGAAAATATTTTTAAAAAGAATACAGTAAGGTTTTATTTGATCTATCACCTCCTACTATTCCTTCACATTTAGAAAATTGGGGAGGGGGTGTTTTCAAAGAGGGATAGGTCATAGGTGAAAGTCCTGTGGCGTACATACACCATAGTCCAAGAGCTGGTGACACATTTTGACTACGGATTTGACCCAACTAGAAATAATGCGTAATAGTACCGTCTATGGTAATTGTACAGGGAATGACCAGTCTGGCTGGCCTAAGCAGATGGACCACTTACTGCTAGCATCAAATATTTTTTTTCATGTTGTAAAAATACACTTTGGGGTGGTCTGGTTCCACGTACCACCACTCAAATGGTCTTGAATGAATATATTATGTTTATAATTGATTATAAATTATAATTTTTATAATTTCATTGTGGGTCAAAAATATTTTTTAACACATATGTATTTTTTAACGCACTTACACCATGAGCAGTATCTGGTCCACCTGCTAAATCCAGCCAGACTGGTCATTCCCTTTTCAACTATCATAGACGGTACTATTACGCATTATTTCTAGTTGGGTCAAATCCGTAGTCAAAATGTGTCACCAGCTCTTGGACTACCATATTGTTCTTCAAAAATAAAAAATAAAAAATTAACATGCAACACATATTTGAGTATTTTTTGTATTAAAAAAAACATGCTATGCAAATGAAGGCTTAAAGAATAACAAAATGAATTTGAGTTGTTTACTATATTTTCTCTCTTTTTCCCTGAATTGAACTATACAAACGCTTTTTTCCATTTATGGATTTGAGGGGATTAAAGAAAAAATAAATAAATAAAATATATGAGGGTCAAATTGTAGATTGGGAGTTAGAAGGGAAAACTAGAGGCGATGAGAAATAGCTCAGATTAAATGGATCACCTAATAAATTTGGGATAATCAAATACAGACAGAGCGGAGAGGTAAAAGGGGTAGGAATTATGATCCTGGATGTTAATCACCAGGAGTAGTTTCAATTAGGATTAAAAGATCAAACCCATTAATTCATCCTTTTCTTATTAATATTTTGTTACTCGATAACGTAAGAATAGAAGGTCGTAGAAAGTTTATTATGATGCCTAAATGTTTGAATTTTTAAAATTAACAACTGATTACATTTTAAGGTTTCTAGCTTCACAATTTCTTATTCAAAAATTCATAAAATCAGAAAATGGTTAAATTGTCATATGGAGAAATTTCGACCACTTGTAGCTAATGAGCTGAAATTAGCCACATAATCTTGTATTAAGGGAGTTCGGACAGCTTATCTGGTTGATCTTCGAAAAAATCCTTTGTATTTCTGCAGAGTGATGTCGCTCTGACTACTAAATTTTTTAATAAACAATTGTTAATAACGAGGTTAATTTCGAATAAAATCTTTATTTCAATAATATTAATAAAAATAATATTGAGATAAATTTTTTCATATTATAAAAAATGTATTTAACACAAAAACGATTTCAAGAAATAGAGTTGGAATTCTACACTAGTGCTTTTGTTATATTCTGTTGGCTGCAAATAACTTTTAATTTCATACATTTATGAATAACTAATTAACTAGACTATCTAATCTATTGAAAATTGTATCATTAGATTCATAAAAGTTGATTTATTGATCTGTATAAATTTGTTGAAAATGGTAAATTTGTATAGAAATTATAGCCCTTTTAAAAGCTCGGTCCATTTACTTCCATGTTCAAAGGACAATTTTCTATAATTTATTTCTCCGTAATGGGACATACGATCAACTTCTAATTTCGGGAATAAATATTTAATACATCAAAGATTTGATGGAAAAAATTTGAGAATTTTCTTATAAAAATGATAAACAGTCCCAAACCCCCTTAATAAACCTCTACGTTAAGATTTAATTTTCTGTCTCAAATCGTTTGCTGATAAAAAAAATCTTCACTTTTTTTGTGTAATTTACAATGGTTCTAGTTGTTGAAAATTCATTGATTTTCCAGTTAATCCCAATACCTAAATGAGCAAACATGATATTCATTTTACATCTATTAATAATGTATATTATAATTTTAATAATTGTCAAAAAATCATTTTCACTACCTAGTGATTTTATTACTTAAGTTACTCTGTCTGTGTGTATTGGAATAACGATAACTTAATAACAGATATCGTAGAAATTTTGTTATGGTGGTAAACTCTGGATTCTTTTTAAACTCAAAGAAGTGATTGAATTTTGGGCTTAAAAAATATAAAATCAAAAAATAATCGAATTGTTATATGAGAAATTCTTATATGGTTAATGAAGAGTAACCCTGAATTGTAAATGACTCGAAGTTTGGATTCACACTTTTGAGATATATAATATAAATAGAAGAATTAATTATTCGTCGTGTGTAATGGCTGTAGGGTAAACATGGGAATGTGCGCGTCCGGTCTCCCAAGTGGGGGGAAGTATTGGCGCATGGAGAGAGAATGGCTTTTCAATTCCTCTTTAATGGAATTATCTGACAAATTTAAAAATACGCCCAAACACGAGCTTAGTGGAATTACGTGAGTTCGATTTCTCTTTTATCCCCTAATTGAAAAAAATTCTAATGCCTCAAAAAATATATTTAAAAAGCACATACTCCTTTTACGTTACTTAATAGCGAAGTTAATCACACAAGATTTCTTTCAAAAAAACAAAAAAAAAAAAAAAAAACAAATTACTAAAATTTGCAAAAAGCCTACCGAGCCTTGAATAATCTATCAATTTTCGATCTCTTTTTTACTTTACCATACAGGGTATGGTCAAGTAATTTAATCGTGCATGAAAAAAAGTGGGTTTTTTCCTTCTTTTTTCGAAAATATCTCAAAAAACGGCGGAAACTATTTTGATTAAAAAAAATTGAGCGAAAACAACAAAAAGTTCTATTAAGTAAACATCGAAAAAATTATATTTTTTGAGATAATAATTGTTTTGTCAAAATATCTTAGTTAGTCTGTGCGTTACCAAATTTTTGTGGACGAGCTATCTCGAAAAATAGTGTGATTATCGAAACCAAATTTCACACTTAGTTTTGGTCCATTGATATTAAGAGCTGATTAGACTTTGGTGCATATTGACCCAAAATTAAGGGAGGTGGAGGGGGCTAAAAATTAAAAATCTAGGCCGTTTGACCAAACTCAACCAAATTTTGTATATATAATCAGTGGACCCCCAGAACTCTAAAAATGAAAAAAATAACCGCCCAAAATGGGGGGGGGGGGTCAAAAAATGAAAATCTTGGCCATTTACCAAACTCAACCAAATTTTGTATACATAATCATTGGATCACCAGAAGTATAAAAATGCAAAAACTAACCCCCTAGATGATTATAAATAATTTTAGGGGCCAGGTTGTATGGTAAAGTCAAGTGGATGAACACGTCAGAACACGTCAGCTTATTTTATAAAAAATTCAATAAACAGAAAGAAAAACAAAGAGGTTGTCCTCTGCTTGATGCAAATAAACATACACACATATATATATCGAGATGATATATCTGTATATATATTATTTATTTGTTTGAGACTATAGTTTCGAACAATATGATATTGACTCCATGAAAAACATTTATAATTGAAGAAAGACTGATGATGAAGACCAAGTCTTCGAAACTATAGTCTCAAACAAATAAATAATATATATACAGATATATCATCTCGATATATATATATATGTGTATGTTTATTTGCATCAAGCAGAGGACAACCTCTTTGTTTCTCTTTGTGAATCAACAACTCTGCTACTCTCGGCAAAACAAAAACTTTTCAATTAAATCAATAAACAGACTTTACAAGATCAGATATAATCTTCTATAACTACTGTGCTATCTGAGTTAGGGTTTTCTATTGAAAATTTATACTTTACTTCTCTGTCTATTGATTTGACATATTTGAGGTCAATCTTTTAAGGGTTAGATCTACCTAACACAATAGCAGGTTTCTACTGGAAATAACTGATTGCCTTGAATAAACTTTATTAAAATTTAATAAAAATCCAACAAATGGACTTCACAAGATCAGATATTTTCTAGAAATACTGTGCTATCTTAAGGATTTTCTTTTGAAAATTTAGACTTTACTTCCCTGTTAATTTTACATATTTGAGTCAATCTTTTCAGGGTGAGATCTACCACTTAAAGCAATGATAGATTTCTAGTGGTAACAACTGATTTTCCAGAAACTTTAACCGAATTTTTTTCAATATATATATGTTGCAGTAGAACGGGTTCTTACTAGTTAAAACGAGTTCACTGAATACCTTTGTGGCAACTAGAGTTTACTGATGTTGGGTGAATTGTTTCAAAGGTCTAGAATCTTTATTTTTGAACTTCCGCCTCATTCTGGGTGTTTATTTTCAAAATATTTTAAACAAAAATGTCAAAAATTACATCCTCTACAACTTTGCTTCTAATTTTTGACACTTTTGTTTAAAATCTTTTGAAAATAAAGACCCAAAATGAGGCGGAAGATCAACAATGAAGATTCTAGCCCTTTGAACCAAGCTCAACCAACATCAGTAAACTCTAGTTGCCACAAGGGGTTCAGTGATTCACGTTTTAACTAATAAGAACCCGTTTTTAGTAAGATTGTTGTTTATTATTGTTATTTTTATTATCATTTGATTTGTCAATATTTTTCGCTATATTGTTTTTAAAAACATGTTATGCTCAGTCCGACAGGGGGCGCTGAGGTCGCCAGTGTGTTGGTTTTTGACTGGACTGTACATGGAGTCTATTGTCTATATAAGCCTGACCGACACGTGATTGCCTCAGTTAACCTATAATCAGAGTGGGTGCTCATACTTGAATAAGTCGATCGAAACGTCGTAGCTAATTGGATTATTTGTTCGTGTTCAATAAATAATTATAATTAAATATATGAGATTTTAATAAAATTCATATACATATTTTACTCTCGATGGGTAATATATTTATCCAGAAACTCGATAACTACATTTATGTATTAAAATTAATAAAACTTTAATTTGTTATTAAAAATAGCTATACAGGGAAATTGGATGTCGACCCTACTTACTAAAAACGGGTTTTTACTTTACTTATGTTTAATTCTACGACTATGTTTAATTCTACGACAAATATTTAATCTTATTAATATGATAAAATGTTTTTTATTGTTGTTGTTTTTCGTAGTGATTTGTTTGTTTCTCCCTTAGTCTCTGTTTTTGCTTCTCTGTCTTTTCATCTACAATTTAATTACTTAATAATTTGCATCTGTTAAGGAAATATAGTTGATTTATTAATTAACGGTTATGTCATCGAAGAGGCGAGCCCTAATTAATAAGCACCGCGTTGAATTGATTCAGTGCCTGTAAGGGGTTGCGGGGGTCATGGTTCAGCCCTAAGGGCTGGTTCTCGTTATCGCAACTTCTATGAGGTCGCTTTTAAAATATCGTCCAATGATTTACGTAAAATTGACTGCCATTAACTTTACCAAAGATATTTCCGAATTTAGATTGAATTAGAACACAAAACCCTCTTCATCCATCCACCCCTATTTTTTTTGTTTATTTAGAAAAACGATAAATTTTATTCCCTTCCAAAATAGCTAAAGAATAAAAAAAAAAGATTTTGAGAGATATATGTTTTAAAAGTTTGAACATAATAAATAAAACATGAATTAGGTGGATTAAATGATTTAATAAAAAATGCTGGGGGTTGAAAAAAATCCTATCCCTTCCAAAAGTTTACGTACACGCTCAGGGAAGCTTCTTAGAGCTAATTTATCTATCCTTTTTCTTTTAAACTTTCGGTTTCGTGACTGGAGGCCAACTTAACCTTAAAATCTCTAATAATTTTTTTAGAAATTTGGTGTTGGTTCTTGGTGAAACATTTTTTAAATTTATTGGATAAAAAATACTTGGTAGGTTTCATATTAAGATATAAAAATAAAATGAATTTATTTTTGGAGAGACTTTAATCTCGATATATATATTTTGGGTGGCTAATCAATGATTAGGTTAGCCACCCGAAATATATATATCGAGATTAAGGTCTCTCAAAAATAAATTCGTTTTATTTTTATAACTTAATGTGAAACCTACCAAGTATTTTTTATCCAATAAACTTAAAATCTCTGACTAAAACGAATTTTATTTTTATATTTTGAGACAAATAAACTTACCCTTAAAGTTTTGATTAAAACTAATTTCATTTTTTTAAGAAATAATCCTAGTATTTGAGTTAATTACTTTATTAAAATTAACCTTATATTTTTTTGAGGAGTTGCTAGGGTCAGGATTGGTAGCTATTATACATAACCTTAAACCCTCTGAGATAAGAGAATTACAATGTCACTTCTAAAATCTCGTCAGTCAATGATTTAGTACTTCCTGAATTTCGCATTAAGGTTGTTGTTTCGCGACAATACTAGCAAAAAGTTAATTCTAGAGTATATAGAACAGACAATAGGAATTCATAATTCATATGCCCAAAACTTTTTGTTGTTTATGTACCACTACAAATCTGGCAACATTGTCCTAGCTTGAATATTTTTATCATAGAAATGACAGATAAAGTACAGATCGATTTATAAAGCAAAAAGTTCTTAATAAGCGATTGAAAGCTGTTGCGACAATGGCTGAAGCGAAATAACGTCAAAAAAGTACTAAAGTTAACATACTTTTTAGGTTAAATACATTAGTTGATGCCAGCTTATTATTACTGTAAATTTTCCATCATACATTTTTCATTATTTTAATTATTATCTCAGAAAATGTGTCGTAACTAGGAATCAAAATTTTCTTAAAAAATGCATTAGTTATTGTTTATGTTAGTTTAGTTTTTTATAACAATTGTAAGTAGAGTTTCTTAATTATAATTAAGTATGTATGTAAACTTTCCGATATCCCGTATAGTGCAATGTGTAAGAGTCTGAAAAACTCTTCTTTGGAATTTAATATCTCGGGAATTATATTGTTGATAAATTTCGTTTTGCTACCAATCGATGCAGAACTATTTAAATAATAATCTATTTAAATTGCAAAAAAATCCTAAGAAAACCCATATGGTGAAACAACTACCTTATGAATTTGTGAAAACAAATTTATCCTTTGCAAAAGTTTCCGCACACACTCAGAGGAGCCCTTTAGAGCGAGTTTATTTAACTTGTTCAATTAACTTACAATCAATAACTTTTAAGGAGTTAGGTGTTGGTTCTAGGTGAAACAATTTAATATAATAATAAAACTTGAGCAAGATGCGAGGTAGGTTTCACAAAAAAAATAAATAAAACTTTGACTCCTGATGATGGGCTCACCCCCGAAATATATCGAATTCAAAACTCAATTTTGTTTTATTTCTTTTTTTTGTGAAACCTACCTCGCATATTGCTCAAGTTTTATTATTATAACTTAAAATCACCTATAGCTCTAGATTTAACGTCTTGATTAAAATTAAAGTCACTTAGGGCCAGTTTCATAAAAAAAAAACAATCCTCGGCTTACTCAACTCTAGGTTGAGAGTTACCCTGGAGTTCCAAACAATATGAATTTCATAAAACAAAATTGTGTCGAGTTAGCTCACCCTGAGTCAAGGGTAGGAAAATAGGTTGGCAACGGCCAAATTCCCTAGATTTTAGTTATTTTTAGAAAAAAACAAACAATTATGTTTAAATTTTTTTTTGTTTTGTATTCATTTCATTCAAATGAATGAATGTCTTTTTTTTTGCTTTTCGGCCTTTCCAACCATAAGCCTATTTACGATACTATATATTTTTTTAAATTTTGTCTCTACCCCGGGGGTCAGATTTTAGCCGAACGCCTCGAGTCGGATTCGAACCCGGGTCCACTTGATTAGCAGGATGATACGCTTTTTTTTTTGAATAAGTGAATATTAAATTTTAGGACCAATCTTCAATTAAGCGTAAAAGAACTCCCAATTTCACAATAGAAGAGGAGAAACATCTTGTTTTTCTCGTTAATAAATATAAAGATGTGTTGAAATCTTAGCGTTCAGATTCTGATGTTAATTTAAAGAAAAAATAAAGTAAAAATATAGGATGATTTGGCATCAGAATTTAATGCTGACTCCAATCGTTTCCGATCTAATTTTATTCTACGAAATAAATATACAAATTTAGCTATTTTATTATAAATATCTGAGGTCTTCGATTTTAGTTTGAAATTTTTTTAATTTAATTTATTAGATATTTACTTTTAAAAAATATACCTATATAATGAATTCTTTTGTTTTATTCTAGTTCCGTGTTAACATAAATTAAAATTCTATATACATGTATATAGGTATATTTGACTATATTATATTTAATATTATATAAAAAAATAATAATATTATAGAAATAAATAATATAACGATTTGTGTTTTTCTAGTGAAAATAAACATAGGGTTATCCCCAGGATAAAGGTTAACCCATCAATTTCGGAGAGTTAAATATAGGGGGTTAAGTTTGAGATCACCCTATGTTTTTTTTATGAAACACATTTCGAGAGGTAACCCCAGGATGTTCCCTAGATAGGGTCATCCTATTTTTATGAAACTGGCCCTTATAGGCAGTTTATTTATTCACACTTCCGATTGAATATGCAATTTTGAAAAGGGCACATCTCGTATATTTTGACAAATACACCTTTTTCATATAAATGTAATCTAAAAGCACCTACTATGCACGAAAAAGGCACAATTCTGGTATTAATTTTACTACTCTCAAAATATAGCTAAAAAATGAATTTGATAAATTTTACACTATTTTAGAAAATAATTAGTATTTTTTTCATTCATGAATATTTTCAATTTTCAGAAATGTGCACTTTTCGAAATTGCATATTCAATTAAACACTAATCTTTTAAACCAAAAATTTAAACTACCGCACTGCCTTAAGTCGAATGTCCAAGATACCTTATTTTTTGAAGATTTGTTTATGATACATACATATTCTATTTTTTGATATTTTAATAAAGAAACAAAAAACAAAACAACTGATTAAAGTAGGTTATAATGAAAGGCAGTCCAAATTATTTAAATTTTTTTATTCAAATACCGACGTTTCGGAGACCCTTTCTCTCCTTCTTCAGGGTAATTAATAGTTATTGATTATCCTGAAGAAGAAGAAAAGTAAACCGAACCGTCGGTAATTGAATAAAAAAATTTAAATAATTTGGACTGCTATTCATTATTTCGGTTACCAGTCCGTCTTTCTAAGAAAATAAATAAAGTCAACTGATTTAATTTAGCATTTTTCATAATTCCTGGTAAGGGGTTGTACGACCTATATTACTTCACCTGGCTATAGTAGGTACTATAAATTAATAAAGTAAAGGGTGTATAGTTTCACAGTGAATGAAATAAAACTCAAGAGGTTTATACAAACTCAATATATTTCGGATTATTAGTCCATCATCAGGAGTTTACAGCTTAAAACTAATAATAATTGAACGAGCGATCACACTTTTTAACATCTAAATCATAAGTACCAATTTAACAAAATATAACATTCAAATCATGCATACCAATATAACACAAGAAAAACATCAATAAAATTAAAATTTAAACAATTTTTTACAAAAATTTTCCTTTTTTAATATAAAAATATATAAATATAAATATAAAAATCTAGGTAAATATGAATATTAATATAAATAAAAAACCTTTAATTACAAGTATAAATATAAATTTTCTAGAATTAAATTAGAAAAATAAAATTACAAATTTTAAGTCATAAACACAAAATTAATTATAAATATCAATGTACAAATAAGCATAAATTACATATAGAGATACAGATTAAAATAAAACATAATAGAGAAAAATACTACTATAGCTGCAACATTTTCAATCAAAGTACAGCTCACGAATAATAACTATAATCTCTAATTAATGATGACTGAAATTAAAAGCAACTATGGGATTATCTACTCCGGGTGACTTTAAATACGTAATATTTCCTTGAGCTCGAAATTTCCAATTAGCTCTAATCATTTGGGGAAAATAGATGTGAGAGAATTTTAAAATTTCAGACGTTGAGTCGTCAATATATATACAGTATATCTTAAAAGTTACGACTTTTCAGATTGAATTCTTTCACCCTACTTGCTCCGATGATGAGTTCATTTGTCACGGAATGTTTATGGACACTTTTATTTAACACCAGCCCCGCTGATTACTGATCATTTGACCTCATTTTTAGTTAAGCAAATACACTTCAAATTGATTAATCATAATAAACAATGATGATTGTGAAAATTCCTATTTTATTTTTTATTTTAAAAATAAAAATTTATTTAATCTCAAAAATATATATAAGTACCTAGATATGTATTTTCCATAAAGATGTAAAATAATGGTCTACTTTTTATTTTACTAAAATATTCCATCCATCTCTCCAGTAAATCTACTAAAAAAGAAAAAAACGTTAATTTGAAAAAATATAAAATAAATTTTAATGAAAGCCAAACAAATTTTTTTTCATCCTTGTTATTATTTTATCTTACAGTTTCCACTTTATGATAAAAGGATCATTCGAGAAAATTTCAATTAAAATATAATTTCTTAAATTACATAAACCAACCCAGTAATTCAATGATGATGATTTTTTTTTTAATTATTTTTTGTTAGGATTTTTTGTCTCTTTGTTTGTTTTATTTTTATTGAATTGGTGCATTCTAAAAGATGACATTACAGCTTTAAAGATTCTTAAGTCTGAAAACCTGTCAAAAATACAAGATTGTTGTCATTGAACGATGGTCATAATATTTCAGCTGTGATAGGTATTGTTAAAATAGTAATTAGAAATTTAACATTTACTAAAAAACTTATTTTATTCTTCACGCTTTTCTAGAGCCTGGATAAGTTTATATCATGTTGTATTCGTTAATCTGCTAATCTTTATCTTTAATATATATAAAAAGAGAAAGTGATGTTCTATCTATCAACGCACAGCCTAAACCGCTTGACCTAAAAAGATGAAATTTGGAGTGTTTATTCTTTCAAAAATTTATGGGTGTGGTAAGAAGGAATTTTTTTGAAATTCGAACTCTAAAGAGGGAAAGGGCCCTAAAATTTATTTTCAGAGTTTTTCAAGATCTCTTAAACCAGAAAAGATATCCATATGGGTTTAGTTTCGAAAGGTGAAACATTGAAATATAAAAAAAATATATTTGAACATTTTACTCTATTTGTCTCCGAAAGGGAGATATAGTCATTTTGGGGTAAATTTTTGAAATATTTAAAGTGCTATATCTCCTCGAGTTTTTAAGTTTAGAATTCAAATTTGGTACATAGTTTTATTAATGATAAATCTCGGGAAGGTTTCTTGATTTTTTTGAAGTTTTACCTATGAACTGAAAAATGGGTGATTATTGATTTTGTGTTCTAAAACTGGTTAGCAAGAGGGGCCGCCGAAGGCGAACGTCGTACCTAGTCAAAATATAAAAAACAACGAACATAAGTAAAGAAACTTAAAACAAGTTCTAAATCAAGTCACGTTTTCTTTTGTTTATTTCAGCTCCAGGGTGTAAAATGGATCAAACAAAAGTATGGCTCGGAACTTCAAGTAATTCGTCTTGGACAGCGAGGTTCTCTCGAAGTGATCGAACAGTCGATAACAAGCGGCGCAACAGTGCTTCTGGAGAATATTGGCGAAAGCGTTGATCCTGTCCTTGATCCACTTCTTGGTAGAAATCTCATCAAGAAAGGAAGGTAATATATAATTCTATTTAAAAATTTATTCATAGTAACGATTTTTCATAATTATAAGAGTGTTAAATTTAAATTTTCGCGCCGTTTGGATAAAACAAAGAGATTCTTCTCTCCCTTAAAGCTAGACATGCGCACTAAGGCGTTCTTTTGTTTTAGGTAATTAAAATAATAGAATTAATACTAAGAATCTTCAGAAGAGAATATAACAAATTATTGATTTGATAGATCACATATTAAGGTAGTTCTTTCATAAATGAAAAAATTCAAGAAGTCTTCGAAACTTGGAATATAAGTCATTAAAAGCATAATAAACACACTGTTAAAATTTGAAGACGATTTACCACACCAAACATGAAATAATTGCAATTCAAAATGAAATTTTTTACTTATGGTAGAATTTTTTTTTTTTTTTAATGCAATCGAATGCATCTCGAAAGACCCTTGCATTACCGAAGAGAAGAGAAAGTTGATTAAGTGAGAGGGTGTAGACGTAGGTGTCTATGCACTCCGGTTTTGAAGGTTTGAAGATTATAGGTGCTGGGAAAGATAGAGGCTGGGAGAGAGTTCGAGTTCCTTGAAGTCATGGGGATATATGTATTCGCGAATGAAGTGGTCCGGCACTTTTCTAATTTGACCGCGAGAGAGTGTTGGGAGTCGGCAAAACGCGTGCTACGTGCAAAGCATGCTTTGGGGGAATTATTGATTTTATCTCATCAGAGCACCTGCCGTGATAGTATCTATAGAAAAGGGAAAGGGCAGAGACATTTCTTCGATGAGCCAGCGAGTCGAGGGAGTCGGTGAGGGTGGAATCGTCAATTAGCCTGACGGCTCGTTTCTGAATTGCATCCAGGGTAGCAAGAGAGTATTTTGAGGCTCCTCTCCATAGATGAGAGCCGTATTCGAGACAGGGGCGGATTTGGGCCTTGTAGATGGTGAGAAGTTGTGGGGGTTTGTAAAATCGCTTGGACCTGAATAAGAAGCCAATCTTCCTTGCTGCAGATTTCGCCACAGAGGAGATGTGTTCATTCCAAGACAGGTCAGATGCGACAGAGACGCCCAACATGGATAGGCTATCACACATTTTCAGGGTATTCGAATCGAAGTGAATATCAGGGAAATCTTTATTTTCGCGCCTAGAAATTAGACAACACTGAGTCTTGTTTGAATTAAAGTTAACTAAATTTTGAGAGCCCCATTTATTCAGTTTGTCTAGGTCGAGAGTAATTGAGGAGGCAACATTGATTCGATTATTCGGGAGTGAGGGTTTGCCATGTAGAGTGCTATCGTCGGCGTAACAATGAGTGGGGTTTGCCGTTTGATCTATAAGGTCGTTTATATAAATTAGGAAGAGTGTGGAGGAGATTACAGAGCCTTGGGGAACACCAGAGTTTGTGGAGAACGATTCAGATGATGTTCCATCCACCACAACTTTTATACTTCGGTTTGTCAGAAAGCTTTCTATCCATTTGCGAAGTGTTGGTGTGAATCCAAAGGCTGGTAGTTTGGCAAGAAGATTTTTGTGCCAAACCTGGTCGAAAGCTTTGGAGATATCAAGGGCTACAGCGAGGGTTTCTTTTCCGGCCTCTAGAGTATTGTTCCAGGTGTGGGTGACATAGGTTAAGATGTCGCCTGTGGAACGATTTTGTCTGAATCCATATTGCCTATCGTGAATTAATTTATTGTTCTCTAAGTGATGAAGGACGTGTTGGTTTATGACCAATTCCATTATTTTGGAAAGAACAGAGGTGATCGAGATAGGTCTGTAATCAGAGATTTGTGAAGAGTCTCCTTTTTTAAGGATAGGTGTGACTCTGGCTATTTTCCAGCTTTTGGGGAATATGCCCGATTCATAAGAGAGTTGGAATAGCTTGGATAAGATAGGGGCAAGTTCAGGGGCGCACAGAATGTGAAAGGGTGGGAAAATGATCATTATTTTATTTTTTCTTTGAAGGACTTTCACCATATTGATGAAAAAATTAATATTTATTAGAATAATATATTCGGACTAACTTAAAAAAAATTGAAATTATTTACCTCGTAGTTTTGATAAAAATAAAAAAAAACATATTTGGGCGATTATTTTTTGTGGAGGGGATATAAGATCAATGGCTTGAAAACGATCCATTCATAAAAGAGTATATAGTAGTGTGAGAAGTACAGTCACGTTAAAAAACATAACCTAAAATTTTAGCACCGTTCATATTTATAGAGTGGTTACGATGCTAAAACTTTTTGTGTGGAATTGTCGAGAAAGAACTACCCTAATTGGTTAAAAATTTAACATTTTATGCCAATATTTTCAATCGAACACACGATAAATAAAAGAATGCAAATCTGAGGTAAATCACTTTTTCACGTCTGTGACAAATTTCATATCTTGGGGAAATTAATTCTTTTCAAGCTGCGAAAGTGATAACCGGTTAATAAAAAGAATAATATTAATTCCTTCCTTTATTTTTTAATTTCAATATATAATACTTAATAATTTAATACTTACGGTAGAAAAAAAAGATAAGTAAATTCAATTTTATTCGCTTTTTTCATTCTCTTTTCGATGTTATTAAATTTTCTTCAAATTGAATCGATTACACTGACATATTAAGAAAAGATTGAAAAAAATGAATGATTTTTTTTTGATGGGGAAGGAAGAATTCGAATAGCTATTGAAATGGAATCGATATTAAAATATTAAGAGTCTGAATTCTAATAAAAAATGAAGAGCCTCTTCATTGAAGTTTTCTCTATTTTGGAACAGACAATAATAAATTTTTAAAGGGGATGTAATATCAAGATATTTTATCTTGTACTTTCACTTCTTCTATATACTACTGTAAGAAAATAAATATTATGTTTTTAATTTCACCATAGGTGGTACAGCAGAAAAATCCTTCCAGATGATCTCTCTTGAATTATAAAGTCTAATAAATAAATAAATAAATAAATCTGAGAAACTTGTTCAGGCTTTTTTCAAGGCTCTCAACAAAATTTCGTGATTTTTGTCATCGAACAGTTTGAGCTAAAATTGATACTTTGCACAGATGAGCAGTTTATTAATTCAAACATGTGGGCTAATTTTCAGCTTATTAGTTATACTTCTTAGAAAACTCGGTGTATGTCAATTTAATATTTTTTTGCACTGTAATTATGATACTAAGAATAAATTCTTTGTTTTTGAAATACAAACATTTCGTGATCAAAACTGATTATTAGTCAGCTTAAAATCTACACTCCTTGCTTTTTAGACGAATGGGGAATATAAGCGATTGGTTTTTCGCCGCTTTATTCACTTTTTTTTATAAATAGTGACTAACTTGAGTATTAATTATTTTTATTAATCTTTAGTATAATAATCCGTGAAGATGGGTACTTAGGGTTAAAATCCAAGGTTATTAGAGTACCTACCCAGGTGGATCATAATTTTTGGCTAATAAACGACGTACAAATAATGACATCGTGTTACAGAATCATGAGATGGCCCATTTGGAAAATAATAGGGCTATATATATTTATCTCCTGACGACGTGTTAATATTTCTCCTTACTGGAGTCTAGAAAAGTAAGGAAACAAGAAATATTTAATAGTTATGAGCCGACCTGTCTACTCTATAACTCTTTGTTAATTTTTACATTTTCCTAATTTTCTATTTATATTATATGGTTACATTATAGAAGTTTATTAGCTAGTGTTTTTTGGTAAGGAAATTAGTTATAAAGACAATGCTTTGACAATAATTTTGCAGCCGACCTGTCTACTCTAAAACTATTTGTTAATTTTTACATTTTTCCTAATTTTTTTATTTTATATGGTTACATTATAGAAGTTTATTAGCTATGTTTTGTTGGAAAGGAAAATAGTTGCAAAGACAATGCTTTGAGTATAATTTAGCAGCCGACCTGTCTATTCTAAAACTCTTTGTTAATTTTTATATTTTTCCTAATTTTTTTATTTATATTATATGGTTACATTATAGAAGTTTATTAGCTATGTTTTGTTGGAAAGGAAATTAGTTACAAAGACAATGCTTTGACAATAATTTTGCAGCCGACCTGACTACTCTAAAACTATTTGTTAATTTTTACATTTTTCCTAATATTTTTATTTAAATTATATCGTTACATTATAGAAGTTTATTAGCTATTTTTTGTTGGCGAAGAAATTAGTTACAAAAACAATGCGTTGACAATAATTTAGCAGCCGACCTGTCTACTCTATAACTCTGTGAATTTTTACATTTTTCCTAATTTTTTAATTTAAATTATATGGTTACATTATAGAAGTTTATTAGCTATTTTTTGTTGATAAGGAAATTAGTTACAAAGACAATGTTTTGACAATACTTTGGCAACTCTTTTTAAATGAGTGCGCTAAAACTTTTTCCAGTAGGTATATTATTTTTGATTGTATTTCGGATTTTCAACGAAAGGCAATTGAACCTAAGTTTTTCACTTTACAAAATTATTTAAAAAAATAAGCTGACGTGTTCTGATGTGGGCATCCACTTGACTTTACCATACAACCTGACCCCTAAAATTATTTATAATCATGTAGGGGGGGGGTGTTAGTTTTTGAATTTTTATTCTTCTGGGGTCCCACTGATTATGTATACAAAATTTGGTTTTGTTTGGTAAATGGCCAAGATTTTCATTTTTTGACCCTACACCCCCCCCCCATTTTAGGCGGTTAGTTTTTGAATTTTTAGATTTATGGAGGTCCGCTGATTATGCATACAAAATTTGGTTGAGTTTGCTCAAATGGCCTAGATTTTTAATTTTTAACCCCCTTCCACCCCCTTTAATTTTGGGTCGATATGCACCAAAATCTAATCAGCTCTTATTCTCAATGGACCAAAACTACGTGTGAAATTTGGTTTCGATATTCACACTAGTTTTTGAGCTAGCTCGTTCACAAAAATTTGGTAACGCACAGACTAACGGACAACCAGACAGACTAACTAACAGACATTTTGACAAAACAATTATTATTTCAAAAAATATAATTTTTTCGATGTTCACTAATTAGAGCTTTTTTATAGAGCGAAATGTCATGGTTTCGCTCAATTTTTTTAATCAAAATAGTTTCAGCCGTTTTTTAGATATTTCGAAGAAAAGAAGAAAAAATGACCATACCCTGTATGGTAAAGTAAACATTTAATCAATGTTTTATTTATCAAGAAAATTAACTAAAATGTATAATCGAGGCAAAAACAATCAATCGAAACACCACCCTATCGCCGAAAATGATTAAAAATATGTTACCATTAACATTACCTAAATTTTTTATAATTTAGAGATTTTATAAGTACCGTTTTCTAATAAAGGACTTTTACATTTCTTATAGAATTATTCTTTTTACATCCTTTAAGTCTTTAGGAGTAGAAGCATTTCCGGTATGAAATAATTTAATGAGTAGCTAGTTAATGAAAATTCCTTTTTACTTTTTTCAGAGCCATCAAAATAGGAGACAAAGAAGTGGAATTTCATCCTAATTTCCGTTTAATACTGCATACGAAATTGGCAAATCCTCATTATAAACCGGAAATGCAAGCTCAGACGACGCTAATAAATTTCACAGTGACGAGGGATGGTCTCGAAGATCAATTGCTTGCGGAAGTAGTTAAAGCAGAACGTCCAGATCTCGAGGAGCTCAAGGTAAGTACTAGGTCCTATCTACGCCTAGGAAATTTACGGGGTGGTAATTTATGGGACTTGACTACTTACCACTTTCAGAATTGTTCCCCGGGATGTGGTCTTGGGTTATTAATCGGTGAATAATCGGAAATTATATCGGTTTTTGGTCAACCCTTTTGACTTCGGTCATTAAATCACTTCAATTGGGTTATATGAAATTTCTCCTTTTTGGTTAAATTTTCTAAAAAAATAAAAATATAAGGAGGAAAAATTCCCCTCCACCCTTAAGAAAATATTATATTTAATCGATTAAAAGCTTAAATAGAAAAAAGAATGACAAAACAATTTTATGCTCAGGATTCGAGCACAGATTTTTAGTAGTTCTAAATATTTTCAATCAAACTTATTTAACTTTTTTCATAAAAATGCGATTTTTATTAAATTTATAAACAAAGATTGAGATAAATATTGGAAATTTTAAAGCGAATAATTGAAGCAATTTTATGAAAATGAAACAAAAAGTTTTAACATCTAAAATAAAGTAATATCTCTGAATTTAACATAGTCGTTTTATTGAAACTTATTGCCAACAATATGACTATATGGTATTTATAAAACCTTAAATTAAGAATAAACATTTTATTTAATGGATTTTGATGAGGCCGCCCAAGCTTCAAAAAAGAGAGATAATTATAACTATCTTTTTTATTCCAAGCCGACGTTTCGGAGGTTTATTCCCTCCTTCTTCAATTAAAATGGGATTTGGCCATCATTATCATCAAGTCTATCACAAATAAATTCTTGACTTATCAGTCCGTCTCCAAAAACTACTTCAATCGTATTATAACATTTTATTCTCGATAATAGTTTAAAAATATTACTTTTTGAGAAAATGGCTAATAAATAAACCTGTAAAAACAACCTAAATAAAAGAAACGGTTTATTTAGTAGACCTATTTGAGACAAAATCTTGCTGTGGTGCCTCCAGTCAATTTGCTTAAGATTTAAATTTATTTTCCTTAGAATTCACCATTTTTGAGTAATCCCAACCACAAACACTCATAAAAACAGACCAACACCTAAAAATTGTCTGATTGGATTCAATAGACCCTGTATTCAATATCATTATCAAGTAATACATTCCTAAGACCGTTTTAACGCAATCACTCGCTCCTACTCAACTCTATCTCATAGCAATTCTTTCTCTTCACTAAATGACCCATATCCCATATCTACCATTATCTGGGGAAAATACCCCACAACTAGGTATTCTACATTAGTAAAAATATGAAAATTGTTTTATGATAATATTTTTTTTTCACTGTTCAATCCAGGTAAAATTTTAGCTCAAATATGGTACATATTTATTTTTTATTTTTTTTATAAATTTTATTAAACCAATTATTTTACATTAATTAATGTATACATTGTATTTTTGCTTCGATTCCGAGTGCACTTCTCCACCATTGAGTGTCCTTATTCATCTTTAGTCCTTGTTTTTAATAAGAGGAAAAATCTAATTAGATAAAAAAAAACCTCTTTTCCGATAATTATTTCAATTCCATTTATTCCCCAATCAAGTCGATTGGTTCCTTTCTTCCCTCCTTCCCTTGTAATAATCAAGGTGCATATTTAATATAAAACAATTCATAAATAAAAAAGTTTTTTACTATTTAAATTTTTTTATTTAAAGTATATATTTAAATTTTGACATTGGCTATACATTTCTCATAAATATATAGTATAGTATACCTACCTCTTTAAATAAATTTATTGATTTTCTATATCATTCCAGGCGGAATTGACAAAACAACAAAACGATTTTAAAATTGCTTTGAAATCGTTAGAGGATGATCTTTTATCTCGATTATCATCAGCTGGTGGTAATTTACTAGGAGACACAGCGCTTGTTGAGAATTTAGAAACAACTAAACGAACTGCAGCGGAAATTGAGCGAAAAGTTACCGAAGCGAAACAAACATCAATACAAATTGACCAAGCAAGGGAACATTATAGGTGACCATCCTATAAAATATAACTACATGAAATAAACAAGCAATAATGCAATTACAATTGACTTCTTAATTAGCTCTAATAAACCACTTTAAGTATTTGAAATACAAAATAAAAACACCTTTAGCAAATCCAAAAAATCTATGGGTAATACAAAATAAATAAATACTCGAAAAAACCCTAAAAAATAACATCTAACTTCTATTACTTTTCTATAATAATTTCTTTACTTTTCTATTATTATTTCTATTACTCTATTACCCTGTTTTTTCATCTAATTTATCACAGCTAGTATATTCATAAAAGTAATTTTTTTATAAAAATAATTAACCCGAAGATTTGAGTATCTTATTTTGAAAATATGATGGAATTTTTTCAAAAATACAACTCACAGTTCAACCAAACATATCAAGATAAGAATATAAGGTCCAAATCTATTTTATATTGCATATCAGAGGGCCTCGTCCTCTCAAGGTTCGAACCCGAGTACTAACACGCTATGTGCCCGGTAAGCTTGTTAGTACTCGGGTTCGGCTCTTGAGGGGACGGCCCCTCTGATATCCAATATAAAATTATTCTATTAAAATCTTAGATTTGGACCTTAAATATAAATTCTTTTAATTGAATGTAATGGAAGGCAGCCTAGGGGTAGTGAGGAAAGAAAAAATTAAAACATATCAAATAAGGTGTAATTTATAGGAATCCTTCCTCATTTCCTTTCAAACCGACGTTTTACGAGATTTAAGAAAAGGAGGGAAAAAATTGTTTTTCTATACCTTTGTTAAAAAAGAAGAAAGTTTTGAACACTACTGTGGAGAGAAGGAAACATTTTATTTGTTTTATTCATTGTCCCTTTGAAACCCTTAAGAAGGAGGGAAAAATCCTCCGAAACGTCGGTTTGAAAGGAAATGAGAAAGGATTCCAATAAATTACACCTTATTTGATATGTGTTAATTTTTTCTTTCCTCACTACCCCTGGGCTGCCTTCCATTACATTCACTTAAAATTTCTACCAGTCCGTCTCTCTCCAGAGAAAATTTCGTTGCAAATAAATTCTTTTCTTGATATCTATGTACTTTTATATTAAAAGATTAAAAATACAAATGTATTTAAAAAACTATCTTCAAAACGTTTAATAAATCAGATGTTTCCGGAGAATTTCTCCTTTTATCATAGAATTTTTCAAGTAAAAAATAAAAAAGTTGTTTTCCCTAAGGTTTAGAAAACATCATTAAAAAAAAACACAGTGTTTTCTAATCGTTAGGAAAAACAACTTTTTTCTTTTCATTTGAAATTCCCCCGAAACATATCTATATAATTAAAAAATACAAAACTTTATAAAACAATCTTGGAACGTTTATTTTGAAACTAGACGTTTTAATTAAAAAAAATTCAATTGATAAAGGGAGAATTTCTCCTGAAACGTCAAGTTTCAAAATAAACGTTCCAAAATTGTTTTATAAAGATTTATATTTTTTATTATATTAAAACAATCAATAATTAATTTTCTATATACTAGCTATATAGATATCAGTATCGTGCGGTCAATCAATGCTGTGGATGCGGCACATCCATAAAATTTCAAACATTTAAAGTATTTTCACAAATACCGCATGGATAAAATTAGCGGAACATGTACTTAATAAGGAACATTTTATAAAATTTATATAAAATGTGAAATTTGAGGAAAAATCAATATTTAAGTGAGTTATTAAAATGAATATAAGTAAGATTAAAAATAATATTTTAACAAATTAATCAAGAAACAAAAGGTTAAAAGATTCATTGCGGGGGGACAGATAGGCTAGGCGGTAGCGTGACAGCGAGCTAACCAGGAGACCCGGGTTCGAATCCGACTCGAGGCATCCAGCTAAAAATCTGACCCCCGGGGGGGCAGAGACAAATTTATTGGTGGTCTGATGCCTGACAACTACGACCCCCCACTGCCCCTCACGTTTCGTAAACTACAATAAAAACAACGGTAGTTTCCATCAAGAAACAAAAGGTTAAAAGATTCATCGCTTTAAATCGAATTATAGCTTTTTTTCGTTATGCTAATTTTGTCCATCAGTATATATAAGGTCGACTTCAAAATTTCAGGAGGATCTTTAAATTTTCAAATTATTCTCCGTTATTTCAAATCTATATATATATAAAATTAAGGTTTTGTCTGTACATTGCTCCAAATCACGCCAAATTTTGGTTGCACACGTTTCAAGCAAAGTTATGAACGAAAACACCCTCAACGAAATTCCTGTCTGTATGTCTGTATGTATGTCTGTCTGTATGTATGTTTCCGTCGTTTCCGAAAAGTTGTTCACGATTCACGTAAAAACGGCTGAAGGGATTATTATGAAATTTCATATTTACATCAGATGTCTTCTAACTCACGTTTTTAGCTATATAACGTTTTGATATTTGACCCCATAAGGGGGTTTGGAGAGGGGGGGGGGCGCACAAATGAAAATTATCAAATAACTCAAAACTATTAACTCTACGGCAAATTTTACAATGAGCAAAGTTGTAGGGGATGTGATTTCTGACAACTTTTGTTTAAAAACATTCCGCCAAAAAACCACCCAAAAAGGGGGAGGGTCAAAATATGAAAAATCTTGCTCCTTGACCAAACTCAACCAAATTTTATATACATAATCTGTGGGTCACTAGAAGGCTAGAAATACAAAAACTAACCACCTAAAATGGGGGGGGTGGGGATAAAAAATGAAAATTCTTACCCTTAGAGCCAACTTACCCAAATTTTGCATACATAATCTCTGGGGTTCAGGTGAGGATCTAGAGGCTTAGTGGGGTGGTGCGTGGGCTGGTGGGGCGGGAGTGTAGGGCGCGGGGGTGGGGCCCGGGGGATGGTGGACGGGTGGGGTGGTGCAGGGTGAAGTGGGGGTTCAGGTGAGGGTCCGTAGTGGGGTGGTGCGGGGGCTGGGGTGCGGGGTGGTGGGGTGGGGGCGGTGGTTGGGCACGGGTGCAGGGTGCGGGGGGTGGGAGGTGCTGGGTGGGGTTCGGGGGGTGTGGTGGGTGGGAGTGGGGTATGAGGGAGGGGTTCGTGGGTTGGGGGTCCAGGGGTCGTGCCCCCTGGCTAGCAAGAGGGCCGCCGAAGGCGGGCCTTGCAGCTTATATTTCTATAAAAATCATTTTTTTGTTTTGAAAAATATATTGGTTCTCGAAATGAAATAAAATTGTTGCGTAATTTCAAAGGGCAATTAAAATGAATGATTTTTCGGAAAAGGGATGCTGATAGAAGGTTTGAAGTCCCTGCCTGGTTTATCTTCCAGTTCAAGCATGTCCAAGACAAGTCCAGACTAGCTTTAGTCGAATAAAAATTGTTCTCGCTGAGAAACTATTAATAATACAAAAAAGGAATAAAGATGATTCGCGAATTTCTGGACTAATCCATTTCTAAAAACTCTTAATATATAAGATTGAAAATAACTAAGAGTGCTTTTGACAAGTCATAGCTTGCTTAGAGAAATAGAATTATGAGAAATATAATATTTTCATATAGGACAGGGTGATTCACTGTGAAAGATGGTCGATTTTTATCTCAGGGAATGTTAAGTTTAAGTCACAAGATTTAATTTCTGACTTCTACCCTCACTCCCAAAAAGCAGTATCCTTTTGGGGCGAAGGTCCCAAAATATATTTTTTAAAAATCTAATGTTAACTTTGAAAAATAACAAAAATGATGGTGTATGAAATTTGCAAAAAAAAGCGAAAATTAAAATAAAATTTCAGGTTCTTTTTTGGACAGCATCCCTTGTTGAAAAGTCACCAACCGCCACTGATATATTATTTAATAATTATATAATTAGTAGTCGGACGGATCTTTTTTAAAATATTTTTTGTGTTATTTAAAAGCGGTATATTAATATCATTTTTAATTATTCATCCTCTAATTCAATTTATAATTGACTTTTGACGAGTCCTCGTTGTGATTATGTCCCAGAGCTAATGAAAAAATAATTTACCAGCTTTAGATGCTGTAATTAATTGGAAGGTATTCAAATATATAGTATTTTAATTATAGTCAAGTCACTATAGTGCTACGAAAATAAAAAATAAATAATTTACTAATTAAATTTTAACTTCATATCGACATGAAGTTAAGCTGTTTTCGACCGAGTTCGAATCCAGGCCGTTCATTTTATCTTAAATGAAAAAAATCCTAATTCTTTAATTAATTAATTTTATAATTTTCTTTAAACGAGGTCTCTTTGTTATTATTACTCCGAAGGGTTAATGAAAAAATAATTTTTCAGCTTTGGGTGCTTGTTATTAATTGGAAGGTGCTTAAATATAATTATTTCTAATTTAAAATTTAGAAAAAAATTAAATTATCTTTTATTTCATCCGGGCTGTAAATTAAAAATCATCCTATTAGTCTAAGAGCTACTGACCATTTTGGAAGCTGATTTCAGAACCAAAATAACATATCCCATACTGTAGTCTGATCAGCACACACCTGGAAGGTCAAATTCTTACTAACTTACTAACTTACTAACCCCCAAGTATTCTCTTGAAACCCTGGACGCAATTCAGAGACGAGCTATCAGACTGATAGGCGATCCTACATTAACTGACACTCTCGACTTCCTAGCCCATCGTAGATCTGTCTCCGCCCTTTCCCTTTTTTATAGATACTACCATGGCTTTTGTTCTGACGAAATTAAATCGATAATCCCACCAAGGGCTTCATTTTGCGCCAAATACACGATTTTCTAAAACTCAACACCCCTACGCGCTTAAACTGGATACTAATCGAACAAACGCATTCGCTAATTCATTTATCCCCATGACATCTAGAGACTGGAACTCTCTTCCCCGACCGTCTTTCCAGCAACTTATGACCTTCAATCTTTCAAGACCAGCATCCACAGATAACTTCGACTTCTACCCAATCACTAAATCTCCCCTTATCTTCACGTTACAAGGGTCCACCACGGACTACAGAGGTTGTACCTTTTTGGTGCAACTTCTTCTTGTATCAGTATCTTTATAAAAAAAAAAAAAAAAAAACCAAATCGAGTCATTTTTAGGAATAATCGACCCCTGAAGATGTCAAAAAATACCTTAAAATCACCTCATTGATTACATATAACTCCTAAACTGTTTAATCTACGACAAATTCCATTAGAAGCAAAATTCTAGAAGATGTAATTTTTGACATTTTTGTTTAAAAAAAAATTTGAAAATAACCACCCAAAATGGGGGAGGGTCAAAAATAAAAATTCTATCCCTTTCGACCAAACTCAACCAAATTTCGTATACATATTCTGTGGATGACTCCCAGAAGGCAAGAAATGAAAAAACTAACCACTCAAATTAGGGAGGGAAGGAGGAGGGTCAAAAATAAAAATTCTAGCCCTTTCGACCAAACTCAACCAAATTTTATATACATAATCAGTGGACCTCCTAAAGGCTAGAAATTTAAAAACTAACAACCCAAAATGGGGGGGGGGGAGGGATAAAAAAATAAAAATCTAGGCCCTTGTACCAAACTTAAATTAGTTTTTGCATTTCTAGCCTTCTGGGGGCCCACAGTATATGTTTACGAAATTTAGTTGAGTTTGGTCGAAAGGGCTAGAACGCTAGAATTTTCATTTTTGACTCCCCCCTCCATTTTGGGTGGTTATTTTCAATTTTTTTTAAACAAAAATGTCCAAAATTACATCCTCTACAATTTTGATTCTAATGGAATTCGCCGTAGAATAAACTGTTTAAGAGTTATAATCAATGAGGTGATTTTATGGTATTTTTTGACATCTTAAGGAGTTCGATTACCCCTAAAAACGACTCTTTTTGGCTAGTAAAAATTTGACATTCCGGGTGTGTGCTGATCACACTACAGTATGGGATATGTTATCTCGGTCTATTTTGTCATGAATTTAAATTTCCAAACACAGCCAAAAAGTTTTCTTTTTAATAACATCATTTTTAAGTGTTTTTTCTTTATTCAACCATTTGTTTTATTTTGATCCTCACACTTGTTTTATTTTGATCCAGACACCTGTTTTATTTTGATATCATGATAAGAATGATACTCCATCTAAAATGCATGAAAACTCATCGCTTGGAAGAAACCACATTTTCATCTACTATAAAAATAAATAAATTTTATTTAGATCTACCTACTTAAATGTAAATTGAAAGAAATACAAAAAAAGGAACGTGTTTTTTTCCTTCTATCTAAATCACTGTTTGTTTGTATGGTGTTTTTTTATTATTCCAGGCCTGCTGCAGCCCGTGCATCGTTGCTTTATTTCATTTTAAATGATTTGAATACAATCAATCCAATCTATCAATTTTCGTTGAAAGCATTCAGTGTGGTCTTCCAAAAAGCGATTGAAAAGGCGCCTCCCGGGGAGGATGTCAAATCAAGGGTGATCAATCTCATTGATTGTATCTCCTACTCGGTCTTCATGTATACATCGCGAGGCCTCTTTGAATGTGACAAACTCATCTTTGCCGCTCAAATGACATTCCAGGTTTTTACTCTTCTTCCTACGTAGATAAAGAATATTAAAGAAAAAAACTCATATAGGACATAGAATTCTTATGCTACATTTTTTTTATTATCAAAGTTTCAGACTAGATATAAAACATATGTTCTATATTGCACTTAATAAATACCTTGGGGCGAGATCGGGGATGGGGCGGAATAAATAATAATTCAAAACTCTAATTGAAAAAAAAGTAGTAGAGTTGTTGATTCATGAAGACAAATCAATGAGGCTATCATCTGCTTGATTCAAATAAACATAAATATATATATATGTTGCAGTAAAAAGATTTTTAGTAAGAACGGGTTCTTACTAGCTAAAACGCGTTTCAGTGAATACTTTTGTGGTAACTAAAATTTACTAATGTTGGTTGAGTTTGATCCAAAGTTATAGAATCTTTATTTTGAGCTTCTGCTTCATTGTGGGTGTTTATTTTCAAAAATTTTTTAAACGAAAATGTCAAAAATTACATCATCATTAAAAGCAAAGTTGTTTGAAAATTTTGAAAATAAACGTCCTTAATCACGTGGAAGGTCAAAAATGTATCTATTTTCAAAAGCTTTTTAAAAGAAAATTTCAAAAATTATATCCTCATTAGAAATATAATAATAATAATAATTTCTTTATTAGCTATTTTTCAGCTATACATATACAATAATAATATTCAATACAATATATCATAAAAGTTAACAATACAATACAATATAAAACATTACAATAATAATGTACAACAATAATACAATAATAATGTACAACATTAATACAATAAAATACAAATATTATAACAATAATACACATACAATACTATACCATAAAATACAAATACTATAACAATATAATAATATACATTACAAACATTATTATAATAATACAGCAATTAACACAAAGTATACCATTATCATTTTGGTGGAGATATCACAAGAAGATCATCATCTCTTCGAAATTACAAATTTTAACAATCGATTCTTGAATTCATGAATTCCCGTGCCATTCTTTATCTCAATTGGCACTTTATTGTATTCCGACAAACCCCTGTAGAATAAAGTTTTAAATTTTTTATTTGTCCTGCAAACATCAATTTTGAAATTTTCCCCACTTCTCAAATCATAACAACCCCCTACATTTGTATATTTTAATTTTTTCGAGTAAATATTTTGGTGCTAAATTGTTCCTTATTTTAAAGATCATAATTATTGAATTACAATAGATAGTCTCCTAACATTTAGAAAATTAAGTGTATTTAGCATAGTGTATAGAAGCAAAGTTGTAGAGGAATTTATGATATTTTTGTTTAAAAATGTTTTAAAATAACGTCCAAAATCAGACGAAAGATCAAAAATGAAGATTCTAGACCTTTGGACAAAACTCAACCAACATCAGTAAAATCTAGTTGCCAGAAAGGTATTCAGTGAAACGCGTTTTAACTTACTAAAAACCGGTTTTTACTGCAACATATTTAAAAATTATCGGGGAGTCGGGTTGATCGAGCTGGCTAAGGCGTTGGCCCAGCTTCAGCATTGTTGATGACGATGTTCTAGAGGGAGGCCCGGGTTTGAGCCTGGCTAGCATATAAAAATTTCGACTGGCTAAAATTCGGCTCCCTCACTAACCGTACTAACACTTTACTGATGTGCTTTCTAAATAGGCTTGGTTCCCGATGACAATAAATAAATAAAAAAAAATATATATATAAGAATTGGAAGAAAAAGTGAAACTTTTTCCAAGACTCGGTACCCTCTGTGGAGTGTGTGCTGATAGCTTATCATTTTTAAAAATTGTCAAAAAATGATATTTTTGAAAAATATTGTATTTTTTAACCGGAAGATCTGGAGAAAGAAAGGCAAAAATCTAATCAGTTCTGTGCATAAGAAATACAAACAATTTAGCAGAAGAGACTAACTTTCTTTCTTAAGTTATCGTTCGATATATTAATCCAGACACATTTCTGGAGTAAGTAAATATGATTTTTCAAAAATATATGTGGTTTTATGTTCAGTTAGGCTCCCTCTATTATAGGAAAAAATTTCATCGAAATCCGAGTCATCGACCAAATCCCCGATTTTTTGAATCAAAAAATTATTTGATCAAATCGGTGAGCTTGAATTTATCGATAATAATTCATTCAAACAACAATGACTTGTAAACTATGCATTTTATAGCTTTGTTATAAATATACTTTTTTGCTAAGAAATAAATTATCTTTAAGAAAGCTGATCATAGGAAATAGAATTGATCAACTGGTTAAGCAGTAATGGTGAATTTATGTCTTAAAACCCATTCAATCACTTATAATTGCGAAAATAATTGACCCATAGAAAAAGTATATGAAACAATTTTGAGTGAATTGGGAATGCTATTAAAAAGTTTATATAAATAATTAGTCTTCGATGTTCAGGTTAGAAGATATCGAGGATTTTTATTGCGATATATAGGAATTTTTTCTGGAGAAAATAAATATAATTTTTCAAAAAATTTGTGGTTTTCAGGTTCAGTGAGCCTCCCATCTAATATAGGAAAAAATTTTAACGAAATCCGAGTCATCGACCAAATCCCCGATTTTTTTAATCAAAAAAATTATTTGATCAAATCGGTGAGCTTGAATTAATCTATAATAATTCAGTCAAACGACAATAACTTGCAAACTATGTATTTTAGAGCATTGACATAAATTGACTTTTTTACTAGGAAATAAATTATCTTTAAGAAAGCTGATAATAGAAAATAGAATTACACAACTGGTTAAGCTGTAATGGTGAAATTTATGTCTTAAAAGCCATTCAATCACGTATAATTGAGAAAATAATTGACCCATAGAAAAACGTATATGAAAAAATTTTGAGCGAATTAGGAATGCTATTAAAAAGTTTATATAATTAATTAAGCTTCGATGATAAGGTTAGAAGTTATCGAGGATTTTTATTACAATATATAGCAATTTTTTCTGGAGAAAATTAATATAATTTTTCAAAAATATTTATGGTTTTATGTTCAGTGAGCCTCCTTCTATTATAGGAAAAAATTTCATCGAAATCCGAGTCATCGACCCCGATTTTTTGAATCAAAAATTTATTTGATCAAATCGGAGAGCTTGAATTTATCGAGAATTATACCATCACAAACAACAAATAATACAATATAACGACGTTTCGATCGACTTATTCTGTGATGAGCCCCCACTCCGATTTATGTTTAATTAAACAAATACTTTGAAACACACTGATTTAATTTTTTCTTTTAAGCTAATTCATTGAGCTTAAATAAGTCCTTCTAAAAAATATTCTCATTTGTTAAAAACAAAACCCATATTTACTATTCTATAGTAATTATTGAAGGAGACAATAAAAGAGTGTGTCTTCTGCTGGAATTATAAATTTTATTTATTTATAACGAGACTATAGTTTCGAGGGCTTTGCCCTCTTCATCAGTCTATTACAATGTATTCACAGGAATTAATTTATGAATGAAAGTATTACATTTTTCATGTGTTAAGGTTATAAATTACATAGAGTGGGCAAGTTAAGAATTGACACTTATACTTGTTTTATTATTTTGACTGTAGTTGGCGTTCGTGAAGTTTATATTTTAGCCGCTATTTTTAAAATAAAGCTTTCGGGAATTTCTATTTTACGATTTAAGAATTTTTTTGGTGAATTATTGTATGATTTTAAAATTTCTAACGATTCGAAAATACTAATTTTTAAGGGATCTAATTCTGATCTAATTAATTTAATATTTGATTCATCTGGAAAACAATGTTTCTCGGAAATTAGGTGGTCTGCAAATGCACTATGCCCTGAACCCCCTTTTAAAAATCCTTTTGTGTTCCGAAATGCGCGTGTTTAAATTTCGTTCTGTTTTTCCTATATAGGTCGAATCACATTCTCCACATGTTATGGAATAGACACCTTTTTTGTCCATTTTTTGAATTTTGTCTTTCTTATTATTGCTAATATCAGATCCCAATGTTCTAGAGGATTTGAAAATGGTTTGATATCCTAAAGTTTTGAATTTTAATTTTAAAGTTTCCGAAATTTTTCCATAGTATGGGATTATTAATTTTGGTTTTAATTCTGGCTCGGACATTTGGGAATAAATCAGATTCAGAGTTGACTTTTCAATTTTCTTTTTTAATAGTTTGTCAATAAGGGTTTTCTCGTAACCGTTTTTAGCTGCTATTTGTTTAATTATTTCTAATTCTTTATTGAAATTTGTTTTATCTAAAGGGATATTAGTTAATCTATGAATCATTGAGTGGAATCCTGCTAATTTGTGTGTGATAGGTCTACAGGAATTATTATTTATAGCTATGTCTGTGGTCGTGGGTTTTCTAAATATTCCAAAAGTATGTTTTTTATTTGAAATTTTGATTTCTACATCTAAATAATTTAGTGTTTTATCTTTTTCGATTTCGCTGGTAAATTTAATTTTGTCGTGGATAGAATTTATATTGTTGATAAATTCACCCATAACGCGCTTTGTACCTGTCCATAGTAAAATAATATCATCTACATACCGGTAGTAATAGTGAATGTATTTGAAATATTTGTATTCTACGTTAAGAAATTTTGTTTCGAAATTGTCTAAAAATATTTCCGCTAGTAGGGGTGATAATGGACTACCTATCGCTATTCCATTTTTTTGTTTATATATTTTATTATTAAATTGAAAGAAATTGTGATTTATACAGAGGTTCATCAATTCGCTTAAATTTTGTTTTTCTCTAGCTTGTAAATTAGGGGATTTAAATATGATTTTGTTAACTAATTCTTGAGTTTCTTCTGGTGGAATATTTGTAAAAAGGCTTGTGATGTCCAGAGAGATTAATTTACCATTATCGGGAATTTCAACATCTTTGATTTTATTTATTAATTCAAGTGAGTTTTTAATTGAGTTTTTGGGGATGAATTTAGTTTTTTCTTTAAATATTTTGTTTAAATGTTTGGCAAGTTTTGTAATTGATGAATTTGTATAACTAACTACCGGTCTAATTGGAATATCTTCCAATTTTTCAGACTTGTGAATTTTTGGAAGAGAGTATAATCTGGGACATTGTGGATTCTTTTCTGGGAGTGAATATTTTTCTTTGTCTGTTAATATAATAGAATTTTTTATTTTTTCTTTAACTATTTTATCAAAACTTTTAACTGGATTTTTAATTTCTTCAAAATTATTTGACTTTAGAAAATTCTCCGTTTTTTCTTTGTAAATTTCATTGTCTAATATGCAGACTGTATTTCCTTTATCACTTTTTATTACTTGTAAATCATTTTCCTTGATTTTTGATTTTAATTGCTTTAAAGTTTTATTTTCTTTGAAATTTATATTGTTATGATTTGACTGGCTTGTTTTCTCAAAAATGTTTGCAGATATAGTTTTATTCATATAGTTTTCATGGTTTCTAATCAATGAAGATTCTATGTTTACCGCGATGTTTTCTAATTCATTTTATTTATTGGTGAATATATGCAATGATTTAGGCCTTTATTCAATAAATCTTTTCTGAATCGGTGAATTTAGTATTTGTGAAATTTTAATTCTATCACTAAACTTGAAAGTTTCACTTTGGTTATTGTTTTTTAAATTATTTGGGAGTTGTTGATTTCTAAGATTTTGAAGTTTTTTAGATAATATTTCTGTTTTTTTGTTAATTAAAAGTTCAACTCTGTCTCTGATATCACTATCTTTGCAATCGAATAGTGGAGGGCCTAAGATTTCTGTTAATCGCGTGTGGATATGATATAAGTACAGTTTAAATGTATTTCTAACAGAGTATAAATGGTTCAATTCATGACTCACCCATCTCTTCTTGGCTTCAGCAATGACTCTTGAAGATGTTCTGGATTTGATGTTAGTTTTTATTTGTATATATCTTGGAATGAGGTTCTCGGAGCGGCATGTTTTGTGGAACCAGATGTTTTATTTGCAGTGGAATATTTCAATCTCAATTTAAAATACAAATTTAAGGCTTCTTTTTCGAGGTGCATGGCTGATTTCAAGTAGGAGATGATCTTGTAACTTCGAATATTTTCCACCAAATGTATTCTCCATGATGATTGTAATTGTGGCAATTAGATTGACGATCTTTTTATATTAAATTGAAAGTTTTTGCCGAGAAGTAGCAGAATTTTTATATATTGCAGGAGACAATAAAAAAGTGGCTGTCTTCTGCTGGAATTATAAATTTTATTTATTTATAACGAGACTACTTGTTTCGAGGGCTTTGCCCTCTTCATCGATCCTATTACAATGTATTCACAGGAATTAATTTATAAGATTCATTCATTCATTAATTCATAAATTAAATTCCTGTGAGATACATTGTAATAGACTGATGAAGAGAGGCAAAGCCCTCGAAGCATGAGTCTCGTTATAAATAAATAGGATTTATCATTCAACAGAAGTACGCACTCTTTTATTGTCTCCTTCAATATATAAAAAATTCTGCTACTCTCGGCAAAACTTTTCAATTTAATATAAAAGATCGTCAATCTAATTGCCACAATTGCAATCATCATGGAGGAATTACATTTGGTGGAAAATATTCGAGTTACGAGATCATCTCCTACTTGAAAATCAGCCATCGCAACAGCGGCCTTAAATATTGCATTTTAAATTGAAATTGAAATACCCCACGCAGTCTGGTTCCACGAAAGCATGCCGCTCGGGCATTTGCATTCCGATATATGAAATAAGGCTGAACATCAAATCCAGAACATCTTCAGGAGTCATTGCTGAAGCCAGAAAGTGAGGTGAGTCATGAATTGAGCCATTTACTATCTGTTAGCAAATACATTTAAACTACTATATCATATCACACGCGATTGGCAGAAATCTTAGGCCCCTCCATATTCTGACTTGCAAGATAGTGATATCGAGACAGGAGTTGAACTTTTAATTAACAAAACGCCAGTAATTATCTAAAAAACTTCAAAATCTTAGAAATCAACAACTCCCAAATAATTTAAAAAACAACCAGCAAAGTACTTTCGAACATTGACGACAAATTAAAAATTTCACAAATACTAAATTCGCGATTCAGAAAAGATTTATTGAATAAAGCGCTAAATCATTGCATATATTCACCAATAAATAAAAATGATGAAAAACATCGCGGTAAACTATAGAATGCTTCATTGATTAGAAACCATGAAAACTATGATAAAGGTATATCTGCAAACATTTTTGAGAAAACAAGCCAGTCAAATCAAATCATAACAATATAAATTTCAGAAAATAAAAAACTTTAAAGCGATTAAAATCAAAAATCAGGAAAAGCGATTTACAAGTAATAAAAAAGTGATAAAGAAATACAGTCTGCATATTAGACAATGAAATTTACAGAAGAAGCGGAGAATTTTCTAAAGTCAAATAATTTTGAAGAAATTAAAATCAGTTAAGAAGTTTGATAAGAGCGGAAGAAAAAATAAAAAATTCTATTATATTAACAGACAAGAAAAATATTCACTCCGAAAAAGAATCCTCAATGTCCCGAATTACTCTCTTCACAAAAACACAAGTCTGAACAATTGGAAATTGTGACCGTCAGTAGTTGCCATGCAAATTCATCAATTACAAAGCTTGCCAAACATTTAAACAAAATATTTAAAGAAAAGCTAAATTCATCCCAAAAACTCGATTAAAAACTCTTGCCCGGAATTAATAAATAAAATCAGATGTTGAAATTCGATCAATGTAGAGTTGATATACTCACTGGACATCACAAACGCTTTTTTTAAATATTCCACCGAAGAAACTCAGAATTAGTTAACAAAATCATGTTAAATCCCCAATTACAAGCTGGAGAAAAACAAAATTTAAGCGGTTGAACTCTGTATAAATCACGATTTCTTTCAATTTAATAATAAAATATATAAACAAAAAAATGGAACCAACGTAGTCAGCCATATCACACTACTAGCGAATTATTTTTAGACAATTTCGAAAATTTATTAGCGTAAAGATGCTAAATATTTTCAAGTACATTCACTATTACTACCGGTATGTAGATGATATTATTTTACTTTTATGGACAGGTACAAGCACGTTGAAACTGGCAATTTATCAACAATATAAATTCTATCCACGACAAAATTAGATTTACCAGCGAAATCGAAAAAGATAAAACATAAATTATTTAGATGTAGAAATCAAAATTTCAAATAAAAACATGCTTTTGGAAATATTTAGAAAACCCACGCCACAGACATAGCTATAAATAATAATTCCTGTAGACCTATCACGCACAAATTAGCAGGATTCCACTCAATGATTCATGGATTAACTAATATCCCTGTAGATAAAACAGAATTTCAATAAAGAATTAGAAATAAGTAAACAAAATAGCAGCTAAAAAGCGGTTGCGAGAAACCCTTATTGACAAACTATTAAAGAAAATTGAAAAATCAACTCTGAATATCAATTTGTCCGAGCCAGAATTAAAACCAAAATTAATAATCCCATACTATGGAAAAATTTCAGAAGCTCTAAAATTAAAATTCAAAACTTTAGGATATCAAGCCATTTTCCAAATCCTCTAGAACTTTGGGATCTGATATTAGCAATAATAGAAAGACAAAATTCAAAAAATGGACAAAAAATTGATCTATTCCAAACATGAGAATGTGATTCGGCACTATAGAGAAAAACAGACGAAATCTAGAGCACGCATTCGCGAACACAAAGGATTTTTAGGGGTTAAACAGGAGCATAGTCATTTTGCGAATCTACTAATTTCGAGAAACATTGTTTTCCAGATGAATCAAATATTAAATTAATTAGATCGAGAATTAGATCCTTAAGAAACTAGTATTTTCGAATCGTTAGAAATTTTAAAATCATACAATAATTCACCAAAAAATTCTTAAATCGTAAAATAGAAATTCCCGAAAGCTTTATTTTAAAAATAGCGGCCAAAATATAAACCTCACGAACGCCAACCACAGTCAAAATAATAAAACAAGTACAAGTGTCAATTCTTAACTTGCCCACTCTATGCAATTTACAACCTTAACACATGAAAAATGTAATACTTTCATTCATAAATCAATTCCTGTGAATACATTGTAATAGACTGATGAAGAGGGCAAAGCCCTCGAAACTATAGTCTCGTTATAAATAAATCAAAATTTATAATTCCAGCAGAAGACACACTCTTCACTGTCTCCTTCAATATATAAAAATTCTGCTACTCTCGGCAAAAAACTTTCAATTTAATATACGTAATTATGTTGTTTAGTACAGCATTATAATATAACTAGCTGTCGACCCGGCCTTAGGCCCGGAGTCACCTAGCCCCTGGCGGGGAGCGTCTCGTTCATAACAATTTAATAATTGAAACTTAAAATGATAATGTAAGTATTGAAAAATGTGCTGACTGAAATTGATTCAACAATAAGGAAAGATTTATTTAACACATTGGCTAAGCACGATCACTATCTGACCAATCAGAATCGTTCTAATAATTTAACGGTTTGCCATTGGCCAATCAGATCCTTTGGATCATACAAACATATATATAATTTTCCATTTTATATATATATAGATTAATTATATTCCTTCAGTCGAATTTTTTGTATTATTTATGTAAAATATACTTTTATTTTAAATATTTTTTCTACTTTAATTTTGTCATTTTCTGATTAGATTCTTCTGATGAACGAAGAGTTCCAGCCAGCTGAGCTCGATTTTCTTCTACGATTTCCAGTCATGCCGCATGTGACCAGCCCTGTAGATTTCTTATCCAATTGGAGTTGGGGTGGTATTCGATCCTCTCGTCCAAAGATGAGTTCAGGTCAGAAATTCCTTCCTTCTTTTATTCTTCTCCGTTTGAATGTTTGAATAGATGATAATTGCGCTCTCTGCAGGGCATTTATTTAAATTCATTTTGAATGTCGTTTTTTATAGGTTATGTTATGAATATATATACAATTAATCTTTTTACTTTACCACACAGGGTATGGTCAAGTATTGTAATCGTGGATGAAAAAGTGTTTTTTCCTTCTTTTTACGAAATATCTAAAAAACGGCCGAAACTATTTTGATTAAAAAAATTTAGCGAAACCATGGCATTTCACAAAAAAGCCCTAATAAGTGAACATCGAAAAAATTATATTTTTCGAGATATTAATTGTTTTGTCAAAATGTCTGTTAGTTAGTCTGTCTGTGCGTTAACAAATTTTTGTGGACGAGCAAGCTCAAAAACTAGTGTGAATATCAATACCAAATTTCAAACGAGAGAGATTAAGACTTGATTAGATTTTGGTGCATATCGACCCAAAATTAAAGGGGTGGAGGAGGGGGGTTAAAATTTAAAAATCTAGGCGTTTTGAGCAACTCAACCAAATTTTGTATACATATTCAGTGGACCCTGAGAAGTCTAGAAATGTAAAAACTAACCGCCCAAAGGGGGGGGGGGGGTCAAAAAATGAAAATCTAGGCCATTTGAGCAAACTCAATCAAATTTTGTATACATAATCAGTGGGCCCCCATGAGTCTAAAAATGGAAAAACTAACCCCTCTCCTCTACATGATTATAAATAATTTTATTAAATATTAAATATAAGTGAGGGGACAGGTTGTATGGTAAAGTCAAATGGATGGCCACATCAGAATATGTTAGCTTATTTATATCTTACTAGCTAGAATTTTTACATAGCTTATGGATTTTGCAGTTTATAGTTAATAATCTGTTATTAAGTAAATTATTAATATTTTATACAGTAATTTTTTAATTAAAATTTTTATAAGTTATGTAATGAAAATTTTATTTATCGTGAAGTTATCTTTGGAATTTTTTTGGCCAGTTGAAAAATTTAAAAAATCTGAATCACTTTTATTTTTAAAGTAATATTTTATAATAAATATGGACGAACGTTTCTCATTCAAATCAAATGTAGGGACTTGATCGATTCCTCGTTTTATCTATAAATTTTTCAGTTGTATGTACGATAAAGGAAATCCCTCGTTTTGTTGTTTTCTTGGACTCGCATGAAACTTTGATTGCCGTGTCAATGTTTTATGCACACAACAACATAAATCTTCACTTTTTTTGGTATGGTTGTTTGGGAAAAAAATAAACTAAAAAAAATAAAAGGGTCACTGAGAATTTTACAACTTTTACAGTCTTGTTTTCACGAGTTAAGTAATTTATAAAATTTTAAAGAACAAGTATATATTAAGGAGGTTCTTTCGCGACAATCCACACAAAAAGTTTTAGCCTCGTAACCACTCTAGAAATATGGAAGGAACTAAAATTTTAGGTTATTTTTTTTAACTTGACTGTCCACTCACGACTCACACTACGAAATCTCTATATAGATACACACATACTTGCCAGATCGTTTCCATGCCATTGTGCTTATATCCCTTACACTCAAAATAATCGTCCAAACATGTTTTTTTTCTTTTTTTATCAAAACTACGTGGTAAATAATTTCAATTTTTTTAAGTTACTCCGAAATATATTATTCTAACAAATGTTAGTTTTTCATCAAGATGGTGAAATTCATTCAATGAAAAAATATAAAATAATGATCATATCCCCACCCTTTCCCTATCTACCCTATGTTAAAAATGTCATTTTTAATTGCAATTATTTCATATTTGGTGTGGTAAATCGTGTTCAAATTTAAACAGTATGTGTATTATGCTTTTAATGATTTATATTCCAAGTTTCAAATACTTCTTGAATTTTTGCATTTGTGAAAGAACTACCTTAAATCATTTTAGTTTGAAATCTAGTCCTCTTTTTATAGTTATATATTTATTGTTCTTGGCTTATGAGATTTTGAAGACATTTGTGATATAGTTTGATAGGTGGTGAGGCCAAAACAAACATATTCATGAAATGTATACACCAGAAATATGAATAAATATATATCATTGAAAAATTCAAAGTTTTTTCATCTAAATATCCTCAAGAACCTCATAAACCAACAACAATAACTATAAAAGCATGTAAGTTTCATAAAATAGTATAATAATTATTTTCGATGGGAAAATATATTATTACAAGGGGTAATTCGAGTCATATTGCGACATAAAAAGGGTAATGGTTTATGTAACAAAATCTTTGTGCCTTTATAACTCAACAACTAAAAAGCATATAAACATAAAACCAAGAGTTGAATCATGAAAATAAAATAAACTTTACACATAGTATAATATTTATTTTCGAAATTTCGAAAGTCATACAAGTGAAATGGTTTTTTGAATTTGCTAAAATTGTTTTGGACTAAAATATTTTTGAAATTATTCTTTTATTTCGAAATAGAATTGAGGAAGTATCTTTATTTTTTATCTTTAGAGTTTTATAAAATTTATATTTGTTGCGATAAAACCCCGTTTTTTAGTAAGAACGCGTTCTTACTAGTTAAAACGCGTTTCACTGAATACTTTTGTGGCAACTAGAGTTTACTGATGTTGGTTGAGTTTGGTTCAAAGGTCTAGAACATTCATTTTTGACCTTCCGAATCATTTTGGGTGTTTATTTAAAAAAATTTTAAACGAAAATGTCAAAAATTACATCCTCTACAACTTTGCTTTTAATTTTTGACATTTTTGTTTAAAAATATAACAAAATAAACACCCAAACTAAGGCAGAAGGTCAAAAATGAAGATTCTAGACGTTTGAAGCAAACCCAACCATCATCAATAAACTCTAGTTTACTCTAAAGGTATTCAGGGAAACGCGTTTTAACTGGTAAGAACGCGTTGTTTTCTAAAAACGAGTTTTTACTGCAACATATATATCAAAAATAATAGTGGAGGAAGAAAAGTATTCATTCCTTTATTATTATTTTTTAACATATACCTATGATCTTTTAATTTTATCAAGTAATGTCTAATATTCGAATCAGAAATTAAAAATTTTCATCTTTTTCACATTATCTACGAGATAATAATTTTTAACAAATTATTCAACTCGGATTGATTTATATATATAAATAAATATTCGTCAACTGTCGGATTCAGACTTAAACTTGGAAATAAACTGTTTCTTATCCTATGATTTATTCACTTTCTTTAAAAACTAAAAACACACACACTCAGACGCTAGAGTTAACTATTATAATTTGAAATGCACAAAACTTTCTCTGTTTGTTACTTTGGTTTATTCGCTTCATTGAATATTATATATGATTTAGTGTATTAATCATTTTATATTTTTTTTCTGAGGATGATATATGTGTGCCTGGGGGTATTTATAGGAATTTGGATCGTGATCTTGAAACTTCGTCGAAAAGATGGAAGAAGTTGGTAGAATCCGAATGTCCGGAGAAAGAAAAGTTCCCGCAGGAGTGGAAAAACAAAACACCGTTGCAACGGCTGTGTATGATGCGAGCCCTAAGACCTGATCGGATGACATATGCTCTAGCGTGAGTTTCTTTTATTCTTCTGCTATATTAATCTCCCCTTATAAGCCCTCCGATCCTCCCAAACCGGCTGAATGGCTCAGGGTGTGGCCACAGCAGAACGGTATAAAAACAATATCTTTCTATTTGGGTTATCTAAGGGCCAGTTGTAAGTCGGTTTGTAAAGTCTTTGTTAAGTTGACAAACGGTCAAATCTTGACATGACACGCACTTTCATCTGATTGGCCATCCGGCCGGCCATTTTGGTGAATTCTAAAGTTTGACCGTTTCTCAACTTATGTTAACTAAGACATTACAAACCAACATACAACTGGCCCTAAGCTCATTATAACATTGTTTTTAGTGTTTTATCGTCTTCATTACACATTCCTCTATTATTTTTATTATTTTTATTTAAAACATAATCTATTAGTTCGCCAACCGTCCGTGAATATTCTTGAGTTATTTTTTAAACAAAAAATAGCATAGAATATACGTTTTACTTCGAACAGCACTGTCACCAAAGTAAAACCAAAATGTTACTCTTTTGTAACTTTGATTGGATTATTGTCGCAATTCGCAATATAAGTACTACTACACAAAATAAATGCAAAGTGGTTATAGGTCATTTCACCACCGGCTACATTTCTATGTCAGATATACAGTAAAACCCCTCAAATCAGAACTATTTGGGGCTGTAGCCTGTTCGGATTAGCCGAAAGCAGCTTCGACAATTTAAGATAACTAATATCAAGTGAAAGATTAAGTGAAATTTTGTGTGTTTCTATTATTATTTCATTGTTTTTGCAAAGTGATTAACCTAAAGAATTTGAATAACCAACTTTTACCATTTTTCAATCCTGGATGACAAGTATGTAGACACATTTACACTTTCTTCTTTATTATTTTGTCAACAAATTATGTAAAATAAGGTTATAATGTAGATGTATATATAATTGTTTTATGACTAAATAAATTTCTCTTTTTTGCGTTAGGATCTCCGGGGTTCAGATTTGAGGGGTTTCACTGTAATTATGTGTAGTTTTTAAATCAACTATTGCAGACTAATTATAAAATGTATATATTATCATACAGTCCCCAAAAGTCATGACTTTTGAGATTAAAAAATAATCTCTTTTCTCTAACTTTCCACAAATAATAACACTTTCTTAAAAGATTGAAAAATAAAATAAATACAAGAACCTTTAGGTTATGGGGTTTCAAAATAGAATACTGGACCTGGGACTGGCCCAAGGGGTGGTTGAACCGTTCATGAGTTTGGGTACGCTAATGAATGATAGCTAAATAATCCTCAGAAATTGTTGTTAGAACTTAGATTTTGGTCAAAATTAAGGTAGAATTGGAACAAAAACATCCTTTTGCACCTATAATAACAAACGAGTTCAGCTTAGACAACAAACTTCAAACAATTGTAAATAGCTTTTTTTCAATGCTTGGAAAGTATTTTTGATGGGAATGAAAATATAAATATGACCTACTACTACTAAATTGCAAGTGACACAGCCAAATATATTTATATATTCGCTTTTTATTTAACAATCTCCCCTAATATATTTAAATTAAATTTCGAATTGTTCGTGCATTTTTTTTATTATTTTTTTAATCCTGTTTAATCAAAATGTTCATCACTTTGAAAATATATTTTAATCATTGCAAAAATTATTGTATTTTGTTTTTAAAATAGCTATTCGATATATGAATATAAATAAGCTTTTAAAATGATTGTCAAAATGGAAAAAGAGGAGAGGAACATGAGAAAGATTTATTTCATCTATACCGTTTGTATATCTATATACATTTTATATAGGTAAATTATGAGATAAAAAATGTATACTATGAGCATAATATATTATCATATTATTTTTTAAACGTTTTATTTTTGTTATCAAAATACATACATCTTTTATTTCTTTTTATAGGGTAGATATTTGAAAATAGTCACTTATATTATAATAAAATTAAAGCAGTTTAGTGCCCAGAAATTTATGATGCGAGACTGGTGGAGGGGGGGGGGAGGATTCCAGTACTTCTCTTTTTTGAAAACAAAATATCTATAATTTTGAAACAAAAAAACGAAAACATTTTCAAAAGTTGATATGCTTTCTACATATTTTGATGATGAGGAAATTTTTTGTCTACATTTAGACTAGAAAGTATAAATGTGCATCTTTTTAATAAAGCCTTTGTGCCAAATTTTAGCTCATTAGCTACAGATATCCAAGAGCTCTCCATTAAACGATTATAAATATATTTAGGTATTCCATTTCTAAATTGAAAGACCTGAAATTATAAGTCTATAAATTTTATGAATTCTGTAATGCAAACATTTTGGTTCCGAATCAAACATTTTACAACCTTCTATTTTTTAAGTCATTGTGAGTTTTAGACATACAGATAGACAAAAAATTATCAGCTTGACAATTATTTTTCTTCACATTTCTTCAAAGATTTATTTCTAATGTATAATAAGCAAAAAAATCAAAATTTTTTTAGTGAATTTTATTTCAATAATACTAATAATTAATAATACCTACAACAGAAAATTATCCAATGGCTTAAATTAAACATTCATCTCGGTTATAATATCTCTTTGTAGAAAAAGTTAAACTTTTCTATCTTTGTAACCCGAAATATATATTTAAAACTCAAAACATATATTTATTTTATTTTGTGAAACCTATCTTGAAAAAATTTTACTTTTTATAAAAAATGTTTCACCTTGAACCGATACCTAACATTTTAAAAATTATTAGAATTTAAGATAATTTGTTTTCGCTTCTTTGTCACTTCTTGGTATATGATCCAATATGCTTGCAACTTCGCCTGGGGAGCGTGCATACCAAGTAAAACACGCTTTCATTTCAAAAATACTAAAAATTAAAAAAAATACCCGAAAAAATCATCCCAAACTTCGCAGACTAAAAGCAAAAGCGTGGGCCATTTTAAATAGGAATTTGATTTAAGGACGTTCCCTAATAAATCGATTTTCTTGCAATCTTTTTAAAACTTTGAATACACATATTTATAAGTGTCATGTAGAAATTTTTTTCAATAGTTCTTGCGGCGCTAAATTTATGAATATTGACCATTGAAATTAGCATATTCAACGAGCGAACCCTATCCCGATTGTTGTTAAAGCGACTGTTTCATTAAATAACAATCGTAATTTTCTTGATATTATTTTGAAAAACTTAGAATCATTAACTGAAGATATAACAAATATTTTTCCGTTAAAATAATTGTAACAAGCGGTATTCGTTTTGTCTGAAAAATGTTAAAAGTTAGGTACTTTTGATGGTTTTCATTTTTTCTCTCATGGCATGGCAAGTGGGAGATGGCGACTTGGCAAGGTAGCACTAAAATCACTCCATTTTTCCATATCTACAAAACTTCTGCAGCTGGTGCATTTGAGATTTTTATCTAATTCTCTCAACCTAACTATACTGTTATCATCTAGAATTTCGCATTGAGCTGTTTCATGAAATGTTTTTTTATTCTTTGTCGTTTAGCGTCGGTAAGAATGCAATGTTGCCAGATCAAGAAATGAGGCAGTGAAAATATTTTTGCCTTTCTGCGCATGTGAGAGTAGGGGAAAGAGCTAAGTGCTTCTGAGCTATATCAGGCAACGTACTTAAATTTGAGTTTATATAATACTTTTACTTTTAGTCATGTGATTATGAACATTTTTCAATACTGAAAATTATTATTACTGCTTTTTTAAATAAAAACATTAAAATAAATAAGTTTATAATAAAATTAAATTAGAGATCCATCAGAACGTAGAAGGGATATAGTGGTTAGAGTTTCTCATTTCAAATTCACTTAGTTGTGGTGATGTTCAAGGGACAGGGGTAGGGGGTAATTTACAGATAAGCCCTGACGCATTTCTGGTTTCTCTAGAGCATTCATCGAGGAGAAATTGGGTTCAAAATACGTCGAGGGTCGTACTCTGGAGTTTTCTAAATCGTTCGAAGAGACAAGCCCAAGCACTCCTATCTTCTTTATTCTATCGCCTGGCGTCAACCCGCTCAAGGTACCTATTCTTTTAGCAATGAATAGATTGTATATCTTTATTCCTCATATTTTATTAAATGAGAGAAAGTTGTTCTTATATGTACAATCAACCGGAGTAGTTTATCCCATATTTGCTTGCAAAGTCGGAAACTTTACTTTACTTAGAGTTTTAATTTGAAAATATATTTTGTTTAAAGTAAACTCTGCTAATTGTTCTTTACATTTCAAGTTAACTATGGGTTTACTAACACCGTTAATAAAACAAATTTAACTCATTAATGACTAGTACTTTTTAATTTTTCAGACCTACTGTTTATTGAAGCAAACAAATTTTATTATTTACATATGAAAATTTAAAGTGGTCATACTTTTGTCACTGTGTGATGTACTCTAAAGTTATTTATATTAATTAAATATATTAATTAACCAAAGTCTTTTGGGTGTATACCACTAGTTTAACCCATGTTTGACTGCGCAATTTTGGCAACCTAGAATTCTAATTTGAATATATATTGAGGATGGAGTAAACTATGGAATAAATTACAGGTCTTGATTGATGTACTGTGTCCTATTAAATAACTTACGCCCGATTTCACCAATCAAACTTATTTAACTAAGGTAGCACTTAAATTAACCTAAAACAAACCTTTTAAGTAAATTGTAATTCTCCAATGATATATATTTAGAGGAAAAACTTTGCTTAGTGTCTTACTTATATTTACTGAAATACATTAATACATAATTCAATAAATTTTAATTATTACATTACTTTAAATGTTGGTTTTAGGTTGATTTAATTGCCTTAGTAAAGTTTGGTTGATGGAATCGAGCATTAGATTAATTAATTATTAAAAACTAAATTTACAAGGGATAGTAAAATTAATGAGTTTTTGAAATTTGTGGTAACAATATTTTTTTATTTTCTAGGATGTGGAGTCGCTGGGGCGTAAATTGGGATTTACAAATGACCAAGGAAATTTTCATAATGTTTCATTAGGGCAGGGTCAGGAAGCAGTTGCAGAAGCTGCTATGGAACAGGGAGCACACAATGGTCACTGGGTCGTATTACAGGTAAATACTATATGTATATTATACAAAAAATGCTTATTTAATAATACAGGTTGGGGCATAAAGAAGAGGCATAAAAAATAAAAAAATTTAACTAGAAAAAAACTGAATATGTTTTTGAAAAGAACATAAAATAATTTTTTTTTTTAAATGTATTTTAATCATTATATTATACGAAAAAAATGGGAGGGGTCAAAAAAGAAAATTCTAGCCCTTTCGACCAAACTTAACCAAATTTTATATATATATTCTGTGGACCTCCAAAAAGCTAGAAATACAAAAATTAAGTACCCAAAATGGGAGAGGGTAAAAAATGAAAATTCTAGCCCTTTCGACCAAACTATGTATACAAAATTTGGTTAGTTTTTGCATTTCTATCCTTCTGGGGGTCCACAGAATATGTATACAAAATTTGGTTGAATTTTGTCAAAGAGCTAGAATTTTCATTTTTGACCCTCCTCCCCATTTTGAGTGGTTAGTTTTTATATTTCTAGCCTTTTTGGGGCCCACAGAATATGTATAGAAAATTTGGTTGAATTTGGTCGAAAGGGCTTGAATTTCAATTTTTGACCCCCCCCCCTTTTTTTTTCTCTGATAATGTTTAAAACACATTAAAAAAAAATATTCAGTTTTTTTCTAGTTGAATTTTTCATTTTTTATACCTCTTCAAAATGTGGGAGATCTTTATGCCCCACCCTGTATAAGATTTATTTGCATCAAGTAGAGGACAAGCTCATTGATTACTTTCTCTCCATGAATCAAAATAACTCTGCTACTCTCGGAAAACAAATTTTTTTCAATTAAATATTTTTTCATCCCTATATTTTTAGGTATATTTGGCCAGAAAAATGATTAATTTCTTCAGCTCAATCAATGAACGATTCAAACCCCGCCTACCCTTAGCACAAACAACATTTACTTGTATCTCCTAAATCGAATTCCAATTTCTTTTTATTTTCATTCATTTGATTCCTTCCGAAATTTGATCAAATAAAATATTCCGATAAGTCTTGTCCGTCTGTCCGTCGTTGTATGATTGTGTTATCTCGAACACTCGTCACTCCCAGGCACCAACTGGTTGGCTTGTTGTTTGCTCGGCTGTTGTTTTTGTTTTTGTTGTTGTCGTTGTCCATTGATTCACTTAGGCCCAATTCCAATAGAATATGCGATTGTTATTTTGATATGGAAAAGGCAGGCATTCAATTTACCGCTCTCTCTTTCTCTCTCTAGAGATTTTATTCCTAAAAATAAATAAGCATAAGCTCCTTAGGACTGTATAGTAGAATCATCCATTTTTACCGACATATTTTTTTTTTGAGTTTCCTGTGAAAATGTTTTAACCTCATCCAAATTTTAGCTCAAAAAAACATTATTTTAGAGATCTCTCAAGAATTTAAAAATTCTCAAAAATCAACTTTTTTAAATTTTTCGAAAATTTTTATTTTCTATACAGAAATTATTATTTCACTATGTAAAAAAATAACCAGCTCAAAATATAGGTATACAGTGAAACCCCTCAATCCGAACCCCGGAAATTCGAAATCCCTGGAAATCCGAACGAGATTTTTTTGAAAAATTTAAGTTTGGGTAGGTGTTTTCTCAAACTCGAGGCTAGGTCAAAGCTTCTTCCAAGATCTCCGCAGTAAGTTCACACTTGTATTTTACAATCCAGTAGATAACGTTTTTTATTATAACTTTCTTCAGCTTCTCAAGGATAGAAAGAGAACCATTTTCTTCAATAAGATATCCAACCCACCAGCTTTTGGCTAAACCGAACAAATTGAAATCCGAACAGGCTACAACCCCAATTAGTTCGGATTTGAGGGGTTTCACTGTATTTTTAAAGGTCACTCAAAATGTTTAAAGATTTTTTAGTGGTTTATGTTTTACGTTTTCAAGCAACCTTTAAATATTAATATTAAGGCTTATTCTTCCTTCTGACATGAAATTAAAAATAATCCATTCCATCTCGAATCTTAGTAGATGACAACCTCTTATAGTTTTTATAGAAATTTTAAGTCTATCTACTTCTATATCGGCAATTTGAAATATTTTTTTTAAGGGTTTCCACATCTCCCCTTATAGCCCCCCTTATATTCTATACTTTTCATTAGAAGATAGGGATCAAGTAAAAGGGAAGAAAAAATATCAACATGGAGTTGAGGAATTGAAATATTTTGTTTAGGATTTCATTTAACTATTAATAAAAAAAAAATAAAAATAAAAAATTATAAAAATTTCAAATATTAATATTTTATTAAAAAAAAAATATGTACATAAAACTCTGCTTTGAAATATGCAATCAATGCAAAAAAATATATAAAATTAAATGCAAATAAAAAAATACCATTTTTTTTACTTTTACTTTTCAACAAGGCCATAAACAGAGGTCAGGAAAGTTCAAACCCTCTCATCATCTCCATATTTAGAAAAAAATACAATAAAAAGTTTTAGAATAAAAACTAGTGAATGTTTTTATTAAGTAAACTGCCTGTATTGTGTTTGGCACTTGGGTTTGACTCCCGAGGCAGTTTTACCCTTTTGAGCTCTAAATTAAACATACGATATATACAGTAAAATCTCGTTTATCGGAACCTCTCGATTTGTAGCCATTTTTATTTTAATAAATGTTCATATAGATAATAATTTTTAACTCTGATAGCAAAGATGTAATTATAATTTCTCCAAAAATTTGCTTTCATTTTGATATTTTTATATTGTATATGTAATTTTAACATAAACATGTTTTTTTTATCGTAAAAAATTTAAATTCGGATACATATTTGAAGATTTGCTTTGTTTGTATTCCCATACGTCCGGATTATCCGGTTTGCCTTTGGTCC